>CM075807.1:25138197-25788197 GCA_037975025.1 Excoecaria agallocha | reverse complement strand
ATCCATATGTTAGCTTTGATTATCATCCATAATCACAATTATGAGAACCATTGCTTGAACCATTCAAGAAGCATAACATGTGCTAGTCTGTCCGAATTAACAATGTCCTATCTTGTTAATTCTATGACTAGGGATATTTAGATATTAACATATTTGCATGCAATAGACATCTCACATCATGAACACCTTCATGATTGCCTTTGCACTGTGTTTATAATATCTAGGACTTCATTTATTAATTTAAGATTTACAAACTCATGTATTCAAACACAGCATTAATAAATGAATGATGCCTTTTATTAAGAATATAAATTTCATACATATGAAAAACATCCCTATTACATGGGCTCTAGGACATACTCTCTAATAGGTATCGTGTGTGTGTATGCCCCTAACACGTGAATGAGATGACAGATCAAAATGAAATGCTTGAACATTTTTTAACCTAACCTTGATATAATTATGACCTAGTAAATAGACTAGGATCACACAACATGATGTTAAGCTGTGCTTGTAAAGAATAAAAAAAGCAAAAACACATTGTCTAATGCTGAAAAACGCATCTAAACATGTCTCATAACCATTCTGAGAGCGAACAATGGGAAATCATAGAAATCCTAAAAGATTTAAAGTTCATACATTAGTATTACTCAATCACACTACCCATACATTAGTATTACTCAATCACATGGCTCATCTTATAATGTAAAGTTCAAATATCAAAGAAATCAAAAAAAATTCCTTATAATTCATAGTCTGTGTATTCTAATTAAGTCTTCATAATTTTTTTATATCGTTCGTGGCTCAAACATTAATAATTTGATATCATAATAAAACATAAAAGGTCATTAGTTTGCATCATTTTGTACTTAGTCGCTCACTTGGATATAAATTCCTAATAACTAGGTTCTCATGATATTCTATTTATATCTTCTCTAAATCACATTTTTATTGACCCACTCAATTTCTTTCGTGACTGTTTTCAATTTCTATAGTTTATAATCGATAATGCTGAAAGAAAATGGGTCTTAATTAATTCTCAATTCAGGAACCCGCTATTATGTTCACTAAATAACAAATACTTGTTAAGTTAAACAACCTTTGAACAAAATCCGGAAACTTAATCCTAAATTTGTTAACAATGATTTCCATAAATTAAACAATGTAACTGACCAAAGCTAGTATCTTCTCACAAAAGCAAATGATTAACTTAGCATATCCACTTTGACAAAACCACAAAAATTACAGTTAATTAATTAAATAAAAAAAGCTTATATAATACTCCTACTGACTACAGTGAATGTAGAAAAGATAGACTGAAAGGAAAAATGATAATATGCACATTCTAAAAGGAAGTAAGAATTATAATATAGTAGTAAATGTTGAGGAAAAGAATGGACGGCTACAATAATAGTTTTGCTGGGGTACCTGGGTCACGTGTCCATATGGACCATGCGATTCAATTGTATATTGAAAAGATTTAACAATATCACTTCAACGAGAAATCTTAATCCTAATAAGGAAAAAAAATTATTTTGCTTTGGAATTCCTATCAAATCTCACAACTTCATTCTACAGACAACATATTGGATCAACCAAAAACTACAGGATGACAAATATGCTTTTCCATGTTTTAGTCGCATGTGGATGTCATTTTCTACATTTTTTGCTCTAGCTCTTATGGCAGAAGCATAAATTTTGAGTGCATGCCCACACCCATAAAAAAAAACATATGATGAAAAGAGAGGGGGGCCAATATTGACAATGATCGGATGCTTAAGTTGCTATGAATATCTAATTTCTTAGACTCATAATGTGAGAACCTATTCAATTTAGTATCACACTCATCATCATTTTATCGAAGCAGCATAATCTATATTTTACCTTACACATAAGAAATGATGGATCAAACATTGGTAATTCATAAGAATTTATTATCAAACACATGATGGACTAATATCTCAGAAATGACAACACAAAACATATACCTAGGCACGTAGATAGGAAATCATATGGGTCTCTTCATATTAATAAATTTTCTTTAGAGATTATAAAAAATATGAAAACACGTAAATTAAGGAAATTTTGTGCAAATAATAACTGGCAACCACATCATACTTCAAATATATTATAAAGCATGAACTGTGTAGACCACTGAACAAGGTCTTTGAGACCTATATGACTTACAAGTCTTAGAGAACTGCATGTGCAAAGTTTTTATGATCTATAACAAGGCTACTATAAGCAAAAAATAAAGAAATTTAAAAACTAAAGAAGCAAGAACTTCAAAAATGATGATTAAATACGAGTTACATGCATTCTAGATCATTAAATAGAATAGGAACAAGCAAAATAGGACTTCACCAAATGTCTTACAAGAAAGATATATATTCAAAATCCCATTCAATATATATGTGAAAATTATTAGCACAAGATCAAAATCTAACCATAAATCGACTATATGTGATTTACAATTCAAAATTCCATGCTCTTCCAAGTTCAAAGTTTAAATGAGAAGTTCCATCTGCCCATAACATTATCAAACCATCTCATAAGACAGTCCTTGAATTCATATGCATTGACATGCCTTTTTCAACACATAACAACAATTTATAACTAATGATTTTGTAACCAATATAGGAAGATAAATCATCAAGGTAAATCACAATGCAATGCAGGATAAGCAGCAAAAAACATACCATCATCCCCATTTAGGAAGCCAGCATGTCTTTTCCTAATGAAACAGAAGTAACAGACAACGGGTAATTTAACATGTTAAAAAGAAGCAAGGGAACAAGTCGAAGGAGAAGAACAATCTGCAAAATAAGGAAATCCAGACATTTTGCCAAAAACTATCAGTAGCTATAGTGCCAAGCTGGTTAGGGGTATTTGAAGCTTGGCAATGTGCATAACAAGAGTCGATGAAGTATCCATTCCCTGAACTATCAGTAGAATCTCTTAATAATAATAATAATAATAATAATAATAATAATAATAATAATAAAAAGATTAACGTATACGTTCTCACCAATATCCATAAATTTCAATATTTTACTATTGTATAATTTTAAAAAAGTATATAAACTCTAATTAGTATTATACATGCAAACATGAAAATAAAAAGCAATGCATTTTAGAATTACTTAAAATATGCATGATAAAATTAAACGAATAATATTATAACATTATTTATAATTAAGAACAAAGAATGAAATGCATGCAATCATATATTGGATAACATGTTTATTAATTGAAACCAAATAGTGTCATATAAATGAACTGATATGTAAGAGTGGGTAGAGCAGGCATGATCAACGATGAGCCATTCTGGTCTATTAATGAAATACAATTCAATACAAGCTCCGTATAATAATCAAATGAGAAAGTCAGATGTCCAGATGTACCGAATAAAGATGGTTAACACATATAAATGAAGCATTAAATATATTTGAACAAAATAATGTGGAAGCTCATTTTAGCATGTAATTGTAGTTTCAATACTTGCCTTTTGTATTCCATGATATCTTAGGCCAGAACCTATTGATGTTCTTGCAGTACTTGCTTCTCCATATGTCATCCATTTATATCTAGCAAGCAAAAATAAATATATAAATAAAAATGGCTGAAGTAAAGCTTACAACAAATTGTATCATTTAGCTTACAGGAACTTACCCTCCTACTGTTCCATCAACCCGAATGCGTGTGCCCAGATATTTGTAATCTCGAAAAGTATCAATAGCATGCTTACAAAGATGGAGAACCCCTTATTTAGCTTCTAAAAGTTATGGTTGAATGTTGAATGCATATAAGAAAAAAGTTGCAGATGCAGCTCAATAAGAACTTCTAGCTTGAACAAGTAGGTCAGAAAAAGAACTCTTACACAAAATTATCATGAAATGTTCCAATTTCAGGATGATCAGGAAATCTGCTCACCAGCTTCAAAAGAGAATGGGCAGACCTGCAATAAGAGAACATAAATTAAAGATAAGAACATTGATAACGTAGAAAAGTTCAGGAATAAAACAAAGGAAGTTTAAGAATAATGGTTGATAAATACCTATATACATTCCATTTGCCATCTTGTAATTTCTCTAAAAGCACAACATTTTTGTATAAGATAAACAAATGCAATTGTTTTTTTACTTTATATATATATATATAACGTAATATTTTCAGGCTTCAGCAACAAGGAAAGTTGGCTTATTGTTTGCCTCCTGATTACGTGATTTTCTTAAATTATATACCTTCAAACTCTCACATAATTTCCACTCAATATGGTATTTAAAAGAGTGTAAAACCAACCATATACTAATTTATTTTAGAAATATTGTTTTTTCATATTTAAGAAGTATTCAAATGTTTCAACTATTTAGTAAAACTTAAATTGCATATTGATTCATCTCTCGATCTCAATTTCAACCATTCTTTTTGATCTCATGCATCAATTATATCACAAAAATTTATTATAATTTTCATTTGAAATAACATATATAAATATATAAACAAGGTTTGATTTTAATATTATAATCAAAACATAGTAAGATGGATTTGATTCTATGCAAAAAGACCAAAACCAAAATACTCATAACAGCCAAAATATTTTGAAATTTAGTATAAACAGTAAGGAAGCCTTCCATTTTGTGTTCTTTCTCCTATGTAAGATTAAACAAAACATTTACCAAGTGAGCTAGTTATAAGCACCTCAAGGGTCCGTCCAAGTCAATACCCGAACCAATAACCCAGTTTCTGGTTAGATTTTGAGTCATCCCCAGCAAGAGTTGTCTGTAAACATGGCGGTTCGTTCTTAACTCGAAACCCTTTCTTCAGGCGAGTTATGCAGAAATGCAGTAGAGAAGGGGAAACACACCCTCTCAATTCCATCTCTCTCTCTCCACCCAATAACTCCCATATTTAATTTAATAACTCCCACATTTAATTCAATAATTACAAGACGCAACAAAATAAGAAAAGGCTAAAAATTTGGAAATAATTAAAGAACAAAAAAAATAGAAGAAGAACCTACTGTTTAACACCAATAGGATAAGCATTAAGATAAGAAACAATGCAGTCAAATAAGACATAAGGGTCATCGATAAAACACCCAATAAAAGAGAAACCCAAGTAGAGATAAAAGAAAGAAGGAGATAAAGCGAGCAGAGCAGAGCCGGAGCCTCGTTAGAGCTTCATCGGCGTGAAACTAAGGACACCTAGGGATAGCCAAAGTCAAAAAGAGTCCTATAACACTGGTCACGCATTCTAACGTACCATCATTTGACCTGGATCTGTTCAAGAACCACTGGAGTTTTCCCTCTCCGATCAACTCATTGCTGGTGAGTGGAGTGGAGCAGTAGGCATCGAAAGGATCATCTTGACCTCAGGGTCTCACTAGTGCAGATCATGTTGTCTGTCTCCATTGAGAATCGGTAGAAAAGAGGAGGGCAATTTCGACCTAAGAAGAGGAATTAAGGAGGTGGAGGTACAAAACACCACAACTGGTAGAGGGATAGGCGATTGGGGGAAAAGTAGTGGCAAAGTAGTCGCTACCGATGGAGCAACTAGGATGGCGCCACTAATCGATGAGAGGTCCAGCATTCACTCTCCTATTTTCAATCCTCTCTTTCTCTCCTCACTCTTCTCTCTTTTTTTCCCTTCAACTGTCATTTCTTTTAAAAGTTATGGCCATAATCTTTTTCTATTAACATTATTAGTGTATTATAGTTGATACTTGATCGGTGTTTAAATTAAAATAAATTTCCATTAAGTTTGTTGCCAATAAATTGTACAATTATCAATACAATTATCATTGTTTTTAATGCAATGCTACTTTTTTTTTATTTTTTATTAACAAATAAATAAATAATACTATAATATGGAAATTTATAAGTTGTTCAGAATGAGAATTTAGGGTAGAAAAAATATCAATCAATAAATATAAATTTTTACAAAAGCATAAAATAAATGATATTGATTAAATTTATTAAAATAAATGAAATTACCATATCAAATAAAAAAATATCTCTTAATTATTTACCTAGAGTTTTTTATTTGTACCCATATATTTACATATGTATTGAATATATTAATACAACATAAAGTATATTGTAAATAGTTTTATAAAAAAATTTTAAAAATATATTCTACATATTAATTTATACATTTTCTCATATAATTATTTTATTGTGATTTTAGTCCACAATTTATTTGAAATAATTTTTAATGTTAATTAGTAACAATAAATATGCATTTGTATTTTTCATTTATATTGTAATGTTTGGAATAATAGATATTATAAATTTTTTTAAAAAATTTAATATAAAATAGGCAAATAATATCATATAAAATATTTTTAAAAATAATTAGTGAGCATAAATATTTACTTAATCTTTTTTTTTACTGAAATAAATTAATATTAGCGACACAAATATTCCCAAGTTTCATTAACTTTTACCATTATATAACTATTACATAATTATATACATTAATCATTTTTCATTTTCATCGCTACCAAAATAATTATATATATATATATATATATATATATATATATCAAACATTAAATTATATTTACTCATATAGGATCCTCAATAAATTGATTCTCGTGAATCGGTATCAAAAATATTACTCACATATAAAAAATATTTGTCGGATGACTCAAATCTTAGGGCATTACAGATCAAACTCCCCAATTTCATATTTTATTTCTTATTTCCATTAAGATAACTTATACTTTTTTAGTATTATGATAAGTTCATATTCATTTATTTATTAAAATAAATTAAAATTTAATGAACAACCAATTCTATTTATTTTGATGCTAATTTTTATTTGATTATAGTAATTTTATATGGTCTATATTAAAATTACTTCAAACTATACATAAATCATGTGAGTGAAATTAAAAAAAATTATTTTTTAATTTATTTGCGATGGATTAGTGACTAATAAGCCGTCGCTAATTCTTTTACTATAGCAAATTACTATTAGCGACAGATAAATTTTTGTCGCTAAATTGTTGCAAAAAAAGGCGCTATAATTTTCCTCCAAAATTAGCGACTAAAAGGTTCGTCGCTAAATTTTCTGGAACTAATTTCATGAATAAAAAATTATAAAATTTAGCAACAAAAATATTTGTCGCTAATTCCATCGCAAAACATGGCGCCTATACTTTTCGCCAATAATGAGCAACTGTTTATTCATTTCGTCGCAAAAAAATAAGAAATATCCTCCACACGACAGAATTGTAAAACAGTCACGAATTCATCGCAAAATTTACGATGAAAATGATGTCGTCTCTAATTTTAGTCGCTAATTGGCAGATTTTTTAGGGTGTGACCTATAATTAGAGTTCAATTGTGGATAGATAAGCGCCTATAGGGATATTGCAGCTGCCACTGTTGACCTTTTTAATTAGGTCAAAAGTATAGTAGATCCTATTGGATCGTACACAACCCCATTTGGGACCATTTGATCGTTCCACTGTATAGTCGACCCCGTTTGGGTTTATAGTTTTGATATCTTCGTATATCCATCATTTTGATACTCTCGAGTATCCACCAATCCCGTTATCCACCTTTCGAACTTAGGCAACCTAAACTACATGTACAATACAGACATTAAAGTATAAAGTACAAAGCAATCATCATCTAAGAGTTATGGATATTGATTGATTACATGTTTGACATGATTTGCTTGTATTATTTCATAAGTTTAAATAAATAGAGGTTACCAAGTAAAACATGATATGTATGTTATTTATAGTTGGTTCCAAATGTTCAAAATTGCTTAAATGAGTTAAATGCATGAAGAATTCTCAATCAGTATATGGTTAGGTAAACATATTATCAACATGGTATGTATCATAATAGGAAATAGATATTTAGAGTTAGCATTACAATTCTATTTTTCCACTTTATTATTCTCTATTTTTATTATTTCATTTTTTTCATTTATGCTTTGTTTATGCATTTATTTATTTCATTTATTTACTTTATGTTCTTTAATATTTATTTTTGGATGTATTTTAATTTCAGAGATGTAATAATTTAGTAAAAATGATTTTTTGGCACGATTAATGAAGACACCTAAAATGATTTTTACTTACTTAACTTGTATTTTACCAAATAAAATGGACCAATATTCACTTTTTACCGCAAAAACCACATAATAAAATTGTCTTATTTTTCATCAAATTTGAGATCACTCATCCCGCAATTTCTAAAAATTAAAAAGGACTATTTTCTTTTTTTTTATAAATATGCATGATGGAACCAAAGTTCCCAAAACAATAAATATCCCAATTTATGTATGTATTTTAAATTTTAGTTGGACGATTTGCTTTTGTAATAATTCAAATAAGATTGTTTGCTTTATTTTATTTACTCACTTTATTTATTTGGTTGATGTGTTTATTTAATTAAATTGTATTACATTGTGTGAGATAGGAGGTAGTTGATTAATAAATAAAGCCTTAATTATAAGAAAATCCTAATTGAGAT
Source organism: Excoecaria agallocha (assembly GCA_037975025.1). Lineage (NCBI taxonomy): Eukaryota > Viridiplantae > Streptophyta > Magnoliopsida > Malpighiales > Euphorbiaceae > Excoecaria > Excoecaria agallocha. The sequence goes on along the minus strand of CM075807.1, from coordinate 25,779,702 downwards.
GCTAAGTAAGAGTGATGTCCTGAACATCGATCTCTGTTTAGGCATCAAAAGTTTGAGATTTATTTCCTAATGTTTGGTTAGGTGGAAACATCATGAAACCTATCTCTTTGAGCTTACATTGGATGCCTTAATGGATTTACCATCAATAATAAACTAAGGCTAAATCCATTTTTATTGTGAAATGGCCAATTTGTGAGTTATAGTGAGTCTCATATGATCTTGGACCCTGAAAGTGGGTTCTCGAGGACCAAATTGAATTCAAGTGGGCTCTAGCATTGTCATAAGGATCTTGATCATTTGATGCAATGTAAAGGGAACTCCCCCTAGATTGTGGAACCATGGCCTTTGAAGCAGCATAAAAAAGTTAGCAAGAATAGGCAACACTTCAGACTCAACTAACCCTATCTTTATCATAGCCTTAAAATTCTTTGTAGCTTGTCTCTTTGAGTTATCATAAGTAGAAACGATCAAGTAAGACTTATTTAGTTTACTCTTATTCACACCAAAGGTAGGAGTTGTAACTAGTGGACACACATCAATTGAAAACCCATCATCTACCATCACACAAGCTGTATGCTTACCATTCACTTGAGCTTTAATGTAAATAGGGCAATTATGGTTCCTTTCTTTAGCCAGTAGACCTGCATTTGAGTACACCGTATTCTCTCCAGTTCCTCCCTTAACCAAATCTAACAATTCAGATGGTGAAATGGTAGTAGCAATAGTAGACTTGCATCAGGCCTCTACTAACTTGTGCTTATGCAATGGAGATTGCCTCAATAGACTTCGTATAGAAATCTAAGCTTGGGTCTTCTTCAACTAATTAATGATCTGATTCTTCTCTACCTCATTCTCTATGGGCACAACAGTAGGGGCTTGTTATTTTTCCCCTTCAGGCACCACCTTTGCACTGTGGTGACTACCTTTACCTTTTTATCTTCACTCACCTCTTTCTTACTTTCACTAGCTGAGCTCTAAATGTCAATAAGCACCATTGCCCCTTTCTGTTCACTCTTTCTGAGAGAATCCTAACAGCCAATTATAAAAAATGGTCAATTTTCTTCAATTGGCTTTGTTAATTTATGGGTGGAATGGGTAATGGCGATGTACTTATTCCCAAATAAGTCTTTCATCACATATCACATAGGCAAGTTAGACCCAATCATAATCATAGGAAGTGGTATATCATTGTACCCTCCTTTCTTCTTCTTCTTCTAACTATTTTTAGGATCTGAAATATAATGCCCCAATTAAAACCTTAGTAGGAATGTGACATGATTATGTGGGCTAGTGACCAATTGGCACACAATCAGTATTAATAAAATTGAGTGAGGGTTTTATTGTAACTTGTTATAAGTACATTATATAAATAAAATATAAGAAAATTATGTGCTAAAATGCCATGTTAGTGAAAATTTAATGTAATTATGTAATTAAAGGAAAGATTTAGGGCTAAATCGTGATTTCCTAAAGATCATAAAGTAAGATCAATAGGATAATGACATGAGTAATTTTAGAAGCTTGGCCGGTCACTTTGGCTAAGAGGGAACATCAAAGGTTTCACATTTCTGCCTTTACTCTTTCTTATCTCATCTTTCTTCTTTAGTCTTCAAAAATCTGGTCATTGGTTAGGGAAAGAGATTGTAGATTTTGAGAAGGATTTATAGCATATGAGAATTTAAAAGGTACGAATTAATCCTTCCCTCCTAAATTCTTAAAGTGTATATTTATTATATGAGTAATTGATAGATAAATAACTTTGAAATGCTAATTTTCAGGAGATTATTTTAGGGAAATACAAGACTGAGGTCAAGATGGGATATGGAAAAATAAAAGCTTCAAACAAGGTATGAGCATTCAATTTTCTTGTATATGTGTGTGTGATGAAAGGTAATGGAATATTATTGTTGTGTGATGTATTTAAATTTTGTGGGAATTTGATTGGGAGGTCTAAACATCCAAATAATTTGAAAGAGTGCAAGTGTAGTGTTAGAGTGCAATTCTACCATAAAACTCGTAGGACCTACCAAGACAATTTTAAGCATAAGATGAGTTTTGGAGCACCAATTGGAGTGATTCTAGTTGAAATTTAAAACTAAGACATAGATCTAAAATTTTGTAGAAAGAATTAAAATCTAATTCTGCCTCCAATGTCCTTATATAGTAGGTTAAAATTATGTTATGGCTGCTGCCCTATCAAAGGGAGTAGTGTAAATTATTTTGCATATATATTTTTATGTGGTAGTCCAGATTGCATAACTATTGACTATATGGAAACTAAAGACATATGTCTAGAAGAAATTTTTGGTAGAAAATAACTTTTTCAAAGTAAAAAGTCATATACAAGTTGAACCTAGGAGTCTGCATGCTGAGTTCCAGGCATAATGCATTGTCCAAACTTAGACACTTTTGTCTTAGACATGACAAAGCATTATGGATCTACTAGAAGCAATTGTTACAATTGGAACCATTTTGTCTCAATCATGACCCTTCCCTATTACAGCTTAAACTTGACTTTTAGACCTCAAAAGTTATAGAAGATTCCATAACCTTTTCGAACACTAAGAGAACATTGTAAGTCTATATAAGGGAGTGTAACGAGACTTATTATGTGTGAATTAGCTTATAATACCATGAATTTCATATATGAATCATAGTGAAATGTGATTATTATTGTAATAGCAGCGTATTGCAAATAAAGTTAATGAGTGATTATGAATGTGCTATTGATTTGTAGATGTTGTGAAGTGTTTTCAACCTGGTTTTTTATAAATGTAATTAAATGATGAATATATGAATGAGGCCTTAGTGCATGCTTGAATTAGATATAGACATACACATATATAGGGTAGTGATTCAATACCTTTGGGTATCCTAGTAATTGCACTTTCGTAGATTCAATACCTTTGGGTATCCTAGTGATTACACCTTCGTGGTGCCTAGTGATTCGATGCCTTTGAATATCTAGTGTTCTTAATTGTCTATCCCTATATTGAGCTTATGCTACAACAGTGATTATGATGGAATTAAATTAGTGTTAGAGATGAGCATGATTTAGAAGATTATTGACATATTAATGAATATTTTTATTAAAACTAAACAATATATATATATATATTTAGCATATATGTAACATAGTTAATGTGTTGGGACTTATTTGTTACATGCATCTCATACATAAGCGGAATTTAAAATTTTTAACCAATAGATCTTATCTTTCCATGAATTTACAATATACATATTAATGAGAATAAGAAAAATCACCTTTGATTTTTGTTGAACAGTTGATTTTTCGTCTCACCGGGTTATCGCAAACCATGGTATCCAAAATTGAACACCTCCAATTAGTAATCCACACTAGAGAAGGATTGAATAAACCAAAAATGGAGGAACACAAGTGCTAGCTGAAATCCCTTGATGCTAGCAAGCGGGTGGCAGCTAGGGTTGAGAGAGTGAGAGAATTTCTATTCTCTTAATTGTTCACTTAACCCTACAATCCCTATCACTTGGATTTTTATAGTTAGGTTAAAAATTCAACTTCATAATGGGATTGCACTCTTTAAAATTGCTAGAGAAATATTAAATGGGCTTCTGGAATTGTTAATAATTTATTTGGGCTTAATTAAATCCAATTTAAATCCTTTCATAAAAGACTATGCACAAAACCCACAAACTAGGCCCTACATGCATACACTTGGATTTAATCACCTAAATGAATTCCAAATCCATCCAAATTAAATATGTAGGCTCCATAACACTTATGAAATATATTTAATTTATTTTGGTCAAATAATTAAGCTTCTAAGGCCTTCTACTAGAATGTGGAGTGAAACCCTTTGGAGGGTTTCTACGCTAGAATCATTTCTTTGGGCCTCTTTTAATTTCTCCAATGGATCTATTAATTATTATATCATCCTTATAAAACTTATAGTACAATAATAATTAATTATGAAATACAATATTTCAATTAGGTCCATTTTACATAACATTTTTAAAAAGTTCTGCAAACAATTTTACTTGATCATAATTAATTATTCTCTTATTCACTTCTCTATTCCCATAATAATATCAAATGTTATTATCTTGTCATTTTACCATTTTATCCTTTTCTCTATATGTGTATGACCTATTGGGTTCCTGTCCATATTAGCAATATAATATGTAATTGTTCAAAACTCACATGAATTAAACTTCTATAAATCATGTTATCAATCCCTATTGATATTTATGATACATTATTATACAAATCAGAAGCGGCCTCTAGCTAGGTATCATGACTACCCAAATGTCAGGAAAGTGAAGTAGTTTGACTATACCCTTCCATAGAAATAGTTACTATGCAATTACTCCTTTCACCACTCTTATCTCAATTAGATTCTGAGTATGGATTTCTGTCAACTCATATAAATCTAATTATGTATGTTCTATTAATTTAACCATTGTTCCCAAAATGCCCTTCATAGATCCCTATCCATCTTGGCATATAACTATGGCCAGAGATTCTATGAACAAGGCAATTATAGAATCATGTGAAATAACTTCCCTTAATAAATTTGGGTTGGTGAATCCTTTGTTAATCACTCAATTATCTTTAAGTAGGTCATGATATACCCAACCTCCTAATTATGTTCACCCCCAGTTTGAAGTAATCTGTTATGGAGTCAAAGTATACCACGTGCTACTTAAGATAACTTTGGTGATCTTAAGTCTAAGGATACTCACACAACCACTATGAAAAGATTCCTCATTGACATAGATTTAATATCCATGTAAGGATTCTCTTTGTAGATCTCCAATGAAATTGTTCTTCTAACAAACATCCACATGTTAGCTTTGATTATCTTCCATAATCACAGTTATGAGAACCACTGCTTGAACCATTGAAGAAGCATAACATATGCTAGTCTATTTGAATTAACAATGTCCTATCTTGTTAATTTTATGACTAGGAATATTTAGATATTAACATATATGAATGCAATAGACATCTCAAATCATGAACACTTTCATGATTTTGTTTGCACTATATTTATAATATCTAGAATTTCATTTGTTAATTTAAGATTTAAAAACTCATGTATTTAAATATAACATTAATAAATGAATGATGCCATTTATTAAGAATATGAATTCATACATATGAAACACATCCCTATTATATGGGCTCTAGGGGATAGTCTCTAACATAATATATATGTAAACTTGAGTTTGTAATTATGGTAATCCCATGTTTTTGTGCTATGAATAAGTTATGAAGTGTATAGTTAATGCGTTACATTTTAGTTAAATACAAAATATAAGTATATGTTTAGAACTACGTGGTTCTAATTCTTGATTTTGGGATTACATAGGAAGCTTAGGTACTAATTCTAAGTCCAAACCAAATATTAAAGTATTGTTAAGTATCTCTGTGATTAGAGAAAATTTTGAGAAGTGACGTGTAAAAGCTTCAAATGTGAGTAGCAATTTTAGAGCATTAAATAAATAGTGAAGTTACAAGAGATCATATTTTGAATGAAGTTGAATTAAATGAGTAGTGAAGAGAGTAAAGAAGGAGTAGATAGTTAAGTTGTTCAAACATCTAAGAGTAATTCTGGATAGTGAAAGTTAATGCTAGCTAAGTTTTAATAGTATACCTAGCTAAAGCAATACATAATTTATAAATGAAGTAAAATTTTCCTTAATTATATGTAATGAATTATTACTATAAATGATTTAGTTATATGTGTTTCTTGAATAGGTTTCAAGTTGAAGACATTCCAGAGTCTAGGTCTTTAACAGTCGTGAAGGATCTCCTTAAGATGTAGAGTAGGTCATATAAAGCAACGTATTTTGCAAAATTTTTAATTGTATATCTATCTAAATTTGAGCAAGGCCTGTCTATGTAGTCAACTTTGCGTTGTTATAAAGATTTGATTTAATATAATGTGGTTGTACAAAAATTGACTGAACTATTTAGTACCTCTTATATTAATTATATTAATACAATTTATAGTGAGTGTAGCATCCTGAAATACTCTTGAGGGGTATTGAGGTGTTACATTAAATCTGTTTGCTATCTATCTGATTTTGAATCTTGTTCCTCAAGGTGCGCGAATAATCTGTGAGATACCCCATTTTTTAATGGTAGGCATAATATTTATCTTCTCTATGGTAGGGAATCCCCTAACTTTTAGCAAGCCTTGATGGCAATAACTAGAGCTTCCTTTCTTTGCTCAGTCGATCCAACACCTAGGACAAAGACTTTTGAAGGTTGGAGTAGTACCATTTGTTGGCTTCTGTAGCAAATACTTCAGCCATCTTCCTATTTCTATTTGCTCCATTACTATTCCCAATCGCCTTATAATAGCCAAAATTCCTCCTTGCACCCTTATTATTGGCCCTCTCAGTCAAGTACTCACCTTCTTCTTCTATGGTGATGTCCGTTATAGGCTCTCAATCCTTTAGCCCCTTCAGTTTTAAACCCTCCCTTTGGTAGGGACTTGCATTCCTAATAACGAGTTGATCAGGTCAGCTGTACCAGGTTTCCTCTTTATTTCCATCACCTTATTCCTCCACCTTATCAACTACTCGTGAAAGGACTCATCATGCTTTTATTAAAGCTATAATCATATTGCTTGAGGAACATGTTTGTCATCAAATACCAATCTTCCTTAGTACACCTATAAAGTCTATGATATCAATATATTTTTAGGCCCACTAAGGTTAAACAAAAGTACTCCACCTTCTGCTTTTTAGTTAGTTGGTCCCTTTCATTATTAAAGTATATTGCTTCATATGTATGAAGAGTCAGAAGTACCATCAAATCTCGACAAATATAACATCTTAAACCTTTGAGGGAGTGGTTCATCCCTATCTAAGTCCCTATCTTCAGGGTTCATTCTCCTACCAATAGATAATAATCGGGACATAGCCTCAATCCTCTCCTTTATCTTCTTGAAGGAACAGAGGGAAGCCATTATACCATCAATCATGGCAAATATCCTTTCTTTAAACTCTTGAAACTGCCTATCTAATCTTATATCCAATTTATCTCGTGCCACTGCAAGCCCTGAAGAAAAAATGACTAACCTATCCCTTAAAGACATCCTCTTTGTTGCCTCATATATGCCTTGCTCAATCTTGTTTGGTTGTATATTATCATGCATTTCTAATGTAGTTTCTCTACTGCTCTCTAAAAATTCAGTTGAAATAAACTCAAAACTCATCTTAGATCCTAACTCTGAATGTGAGTCTGATCTCAAATGCGGTAGCTTGAACACAAATCTTAGGACAAGGCAACTGTTTGATCCTCTAGACCACTTAAATGAATATATGATGGCTATAAAAGTCAAGCATCAGGAGTGATACATGATGATAATGTATGAGCATGGTATATACATGATCCATGGATAAAAATAATGTGTTCATTAGATGTTATTCACAACGACAAATAAGAAAGACAAAGGCTTCCAACCTTATTTCTCCAACATAGGAAGTCATGCAGTCTCTTTCCTCGGTGAGCTTAGCTTATAGGTTAACAAGGAACCTAATGGACACACATGGTACGCGGTGGAAAATCAATAGCATAACATCTCTTAATTGAAAGCACAAGCACATGATTTTGGCCATTGTGTTTTTAGGTAACTCAAACAAATCATGTTTGGCCCATCGAGGTATGCCAAACTTTGACTGATACCTTCCAAATTTGTTTGAGTTTGTTCAATACATAAGGGCCCATATAGCAAGCAAAAATTGTTATGGGTATACAACCTAAGGAAAGTAGCTATTGTCATTACATGGGCTATAGTCATATGATGGAACTTTAGGGCTACCCAAGCATGGTCTTTGCTAATAAATCTAGCTCATCGCAAGCATAACAACTAATAGGCCACCATTTCATTTACCAATTTGTATAGGATTTGGGTTGTTGGTTCTCCTTAATACCTCCCTACATTGATTGAATGTAGGGCATGCTTCGGGGTAGCATCTAGGCTAAAATAGGGATGCTTAACTTAATTCTAAGGTTCTAGGATGTATGCAATAAATGTAATTTTGAAAGGTGATAGGATTAATGAGAAAAATCTAATTATAAATAACTTAACTGAGATGCTTTTAAGATCAAGGTCTTCTAGTCCCTAGCAAGTTGCAATCGTGATGTGCACCAGAGCCCTTTCGATTCCGATTCAATACTCGAAAGCCCACTTTTAGGGTGTAAGATTGGATAAGGCTCACTATAACTCATAAATTGGCACTTCACAATAGTAAGAGTTTTTTATACACAATGTTTTTTTGGTGGTCAACCCATGAAGACATTTAATATGGGCTCAAAGATGCAAGTTTCACAGTGTCGACACCTAATAGACTATCAGGAAATGAATCTCAACCTTTTGATGCCCATATAGAGATCGGTGTTCAAGACATCACTCTTACTTGGCCTCTTTATTAGGCATTTTTTGTAATTAGATTTTATCTATTAATTCACTACCTCCTTTCTCGCTTGATCTAATACGATTTAATTAAATAAAGACATCAATAAATTAGTTAAAAAATAAAGTGAGTAAACTAAATAAAGTAAAAATTCCTAATTAATTTATTACAAATGCAAATCATCCAAAGTTAAAATGAAATAAAAAAAACATATATAAATTAGGACATTTACTAGATTGGGAACATTGATTCCCTCATGCATAGTTACAAAAAGGAGATGAAGAGTCCTTGTCAATTGTTAGAAAACACGAGATGAGTGATCCCAATTTTTGTGAAAAGTTGACAGTGGTTCATTTTATTTGAAGAGAATAGAAAATTAGTTAAGTAAAAAAATGTTTAGGTGTTTTTCTCAACTATTGTGATAAAAAAATCCTTTTTTACTAAATTATTACATCCCTAAAATTAAAATACATAAAAAATGATAATTAAAATAAAAGAATGAGATAAATACGATAAAGTGCACTGACCATAAAAAATTAGATAATGTAAAAGGATAAATGAAAAGAAAATAGGGAAAGAAGAAAAGAATAACTTGAAGAACCACCTTCAAAACTACACTAATCTCCTAAAAAAGCACTCCAAAATAGGGGAAAAATACTGAAATAAATACACAAAGAAGTAAATTGATTAGCACATGAAACAAAAATAAATCAATAATGAAAATGAATTAATAAATTAGCTAGAAATACTTATAAAACTATGTAAGAATAAAAAATAGAAAAACCAAATGCCAATCATGTCTAGAAGAAAAAAAATGAGATTAAAATAAATTTAAACACTCAAAATGAATTAAGTTAATAGGATTACTTAAAAAATGCATGAAAAGGCCAAAACAGGGGCCACAAATGCTTAAAGGAAGAGATAGACAGCCCACAGGAGAATGAGAGACTGGACAAGAAGAAGATGTTGTGATTTCCCACCTGTCACATTGGCAGATGGCCGTCTATTGGGTGTTCTTCCCATCTGTCAATCGAGGCAGAGGTAGAACAGTGGAAATTGAAGCCAAAATAAGGAAAATCAAGCCTAAAACCTAAACATTCAATCCTAAGGCCCTAGAACATGCCAAATCTATACAGAAAAAACAAGCAGGATTTAAATCATGCCAACATTGTATGAAACATTAAATTATAAGGATTAAATCAAACTATTCGAATATATCAATGAGAGAACATCAAGATACCTATTATACCATTATAATATGTTGAACAATTTAAGTAGCCATGGTATAACAAAGATCGCCAACAAATGTAATAACTAACCCAATGACATGAAACATGGCATCATAATTGATAAATAAACATGTTTAACTAGATTAGTAGAACATGAATTTAAAGAGAGAAACTGAATAGGGCTTATAATGTTACACTCAAGAATTTAAGATTTTATAACTCTAGAAAGCATACTCTAAATCCAAGTCCTTAATTCTCATGTTCAAGATAAAGAGAATTTGTTTGTTTGGTTTGAAAGAAAATTATTTAAAAGCTTGAGACCTTCAAGAATAGAGAATTAAAGTTCTCTATCTCAAAAGTTTGCCTCTATTTTTTCACAAGTGAGAACCCTCTTTTGAAAACCCTAATTTTTCCTTTTTATACCTAAGGAGGATTTAGAGATCAATCCTAACTCTAACCCTTAAAATTGGAAGCTTAAATCCCTTAAAATACTTCATATATCAGATCCTCCAAAATCTAATCTCCATCCTAGATTTTCATTATTGGAAAATATGGGAAATCTAAAAATAATCCTACAAGCGAGTGTTTGTAGTTGAGAGATGGTCATCCCTAACATGATTTGTAGCACCCTAATTCTATAATCTATACATATCACTTCATCCTTCTCAACACACATGTTTTACTGTGCAACATAAACATATATCAACTATATAGAGAACTGATATTCATACTTAATCCATAAGAGTGCTATACTAATAAGACTTCACAATATACATTAGAGTCTCTTTAAAAAATATAACCATTGATAACATCTTACAAAATAGTTGTACTTTTACAAGATTTCCAACACAACATAAAACCTTTGAAATACAAAAAGGAACCAAAAAGAAGACTATGTACTTTATAATCTTCAAAGACTTGTGTTGGCCAACCAGCTACAGATATCATTCCTGCAAGAAAGTCCTAGCCTTGCAACCTACACGGATGAAACACCCGTGCTAAGCTATAAAGCTTAGTGGGGAACTAAATCATGATAAACGACCACTCACAGTGATCGTCAACAAGCACACAACATGCCTCAAGTACAACAATGATTTATTTCATGAAATGAAAGAAATTGAATATTTACATTCACTTATAGAAATCATAAAGTTTAACCGTAAGAATTTGTATTAACGTTTCAATTATCATATAAGATCATACAAGTTCCAACTTCCTTTGAACTTAAATTGAACGAATTAACATATGATTATTTTATTAATCAATGCTTAATCATAAAAGTATAGTTATCTATTATTAATGTTCCATAAACAATCTTCACAAGTGTTGAAATTAACTTACTTCTATTCTTTTTGTCCATGATATACACACATTAGAATTATACAACAATTCAACACTTTCAATTAACATGAGATTATAATATTACTATAGGCTTACTTTATATTCCATAAGTTATACATGTTATAGCATATGTATCATAAGAATAAGCCTATCAACCAAACATAACAAATACACGTTAAAGAATGTGTACATGCAATAATGTGAACACATATATATATAAGCATAGTAAAACACATATTTCAAAAACAATGGGTGTTATAGCATAACTCATACAATATAATGCATAAAAAAATAAAGGACATATATATAGAGAGAATTTAGCAATTAACATGCATTTTTTTATGCTAGCAGTAAAGATACATATACTATTGAGCATTCTTTTAGACATGTGTTTTGTACGCAACAAAAGGAATTTCATATGTAGAAAAGTATAAAGTCAACTAAGAATTTGCATGCTGTATTAAACTTTTCTTAACCTTGATAATAAAGGATGCACTATTCTAAAGAGTGGATAACGGGTTATACGGTGGTACCCGAAGGTACTAGGTCACCCGAAGGCACCAAAGAGATAATAGGTCACCCGAAGGCACCAAGGAGATACCTGGAGGTATTAAACGATTATCCCTTGTAGGGATAAAACTATATGATAAATTGGTGGACCCAAACAAGGTCAATCAAATAACATGGACCTAAACGGGGTCAATCAAATAACATGGACCAGTCAAGCGGACCCAAACGGGGTCGGCTACAATCCACACGAGGGTTGTTTAAATTAACTTTAACTTTTAAACCCAAACAGGGTCACTATACTTTTAAATTCAAATGGACCTAAAGAGGTCAAAATGTTCAAAAGCAACTGCAAGTTACCCTTATAGGCATGCCTATCTATCCACTTTCTAGACTCAATGCAGGCAGTAACATCTATTTACTTTATCTTTCATTTATTCATTCATATTCTTATATGCACATGTATTCTCTTGGGTAACTATGAATAATGTACTCATACACATGTTCATGTGTAACTTTCTATAAATCTGTGAACATGTTCACTGTTGGGTATTACTATTTTGTACTTATAATCCCTTCAAATCAAGTAGCTATTTTACATATGTAATATGATGATACATAACATCATGCTCTATTGGGTTTCTTAAATCAATGATGTGTATGATCATGTTCACAATAGTTTAACCTATATGCGTATGTATGTGTATGACTATAAATATAAAATCACTGATAATTATACAAATGACTATAAATATTCAATATGCACATATATGTAAATATATGTTCATATAAGATGATAAGGAATCTCTGATAATATACACATGAATACGAGTATAATCAGCATAATACAATTATCTGTGAATGAACATATGTCACTGTCTTCATATACTCTTTGCATAGTGGCATATAAGCGCAACATATAAGTATATACATGTAAGCATAATTTCATGTAATAAATCATGTACATAAGTTTGAATATATGTGATTATACCTATCTTTATTGTCAATCATATTACATGCTATTATAATTCAATGTGTAATCATATATACACATATTTAACATAACTATATTTAGACCAAATATAGAAAACAAATTAAAATTCTTCCTACACAAATCTGCACAAGGGCAGCTTTCTGGATCAAAATTAGGTGCCCTTTTTGGTCTAGTAAATATAATTTTTAGGCCATGTGTCCTTCTACACTTTCATTCCCCTATATGTCTTGTTTCTACAACATCAAAATTTGTCACAATATCTCTTCTATAATTCAAGATATTCAAGAAAAACCATTGGCTGTTCATAAATTCAGAAACAGTTATTTTTACCACTTGTAAAATTTTTAGAATAAAATGGGGAGTAAATCAGCCTTACTTTCCTTCAAAACAATCCTGCTCCTAGGTGTCTAGTTTATCCAGAATTTTACAGCATAGCTTTTTGACTCCCCCACTAAGATTTATGTCCAAAATACCACAATCTGTTCCTTAACAGTATATCCAGTTTTTCAAGAATTTCAAGCGAACATTAGGAACTCATACAAACATAATTAAACAAAGTTTCCTCCATAAAAAATGTTAATTTATAAGTCTATTTTTCATAGGATTCAACCTCATAGAATTCTGAGCAATACACACAAAAATACATCATTTTTACTTCAGCCTGTTCCGAAACCGAAATTAACAGCTCATTACAATTTCAAGTGAACATTTGAATAGCTTACAAGCATATTTAGCCCTTGGTATCTCCTACAAAGTTATAGGTATGTTTCTCATGTAAAATATGAAATTTTAATTAACTCAATTGAGGTTTTATAACCCAAATTATGCTGTAATTACAGCAACTAGTTCATGATACTTACATATTTCTCTTTATTAAAGATTCATAAAACTTATTCTCATTACATTTGTTCAACATATCCTACAAAAATATTCATGTTACTTCTCTATTTATTTACATGAAAGTATGAGAATACTAATCCCCTGTGTTTCTAATTTCCAAAACATCAAGAATTAACTTAATATCACATTTATAACTCAAGATATTGAAGGAAACTATAAGCTGTTCATAACACCAAAACAGATTTTTTGTCACCAATTAGAAAATTCATAAAATAAAATGGGCACATAATTAGACCAACTTCCCTTGATCAAAGTTGTGCTCCTATGTATCTAGTTTACCCATAATTTTATATCATAACGTTTCGACTTTTCTACTGATAATTATGCCAAAAATACTGAGATCTGTTCTTTGACAGTGAACAACTGTTTTTACGAGATTCAAGCTAATTTTAAGAGAAGTTAGAGGCCGATCTAGAAATGATTTCCTTCTACAAAAATATACATTAATGTCTTAATAAAACATACCAACTTGAATCATTCAATTTCCTTTCCTAGAACTCAAGTTATTAACAAACTAATACAGCTAGGTCAAATGAACTTAACCCAGAATTTCAAATTCATCAACTTTTCTTCTTTCAAAGGCTACTGTTTTGGGCATTTTTGAGGACCTTAGAGGAAAACTTTCATTATTGTTATTTCTATAACATTTGTAGGCACAGAAGTCCCGGTTCTAACCCAACTAATTACATCAAATTCGGAGTTCAATAATTCAACTTATGATCAAATTAGTCATTGGAGGTCAATCCGATTTCTGGACAACATTTTTACATTAATGTCTAATATCTTAATATAAGTCAATATACTTATAAAATCCATAATGAACACAATATTAATGCATGCAAGAAATAATAGTTCCCAAACCTTAGCCAAAACAACAAAATCTCTACTCCTTCAAAACTTCTTTGCCCTTATTGTTCTTACCACAATCTTCCTCTACATCAAGGCACACATTTTTGTATTAAAATCCAGAATTTTTCTTTCCATCAAGGTATACAATTTTTCCATTGAAAAAAGAAGGAGAAGGAGATGAGAATGTTTAATTTCTTCTTACCTTAGCAACTGAGTTCAAAGATTATCTCATAACATAACACATGCATCCAACTCTTGAAAATAAAATTGAGGTAGAAGGTTTGATCTTTACAAAGAATAGAACAAAGATGAAAGGAATTCTTTGAGAGGAAGTTGCCGACCAAGCTACCAAACCCACAAGGAAATGGCTTTCTTTTCTCTCTCCCACTAACTTCTTGTCTTTTATACTAACAAGGAAAAATTTCCTCTTTAGTCCCTTGAAAATTTGCATGTCATAACAATGACACACACCTTTTTGCATGTTACAAAGTGACCCCTCCACTAACTCTTTTTCTTAAATCAACCTTTCCATTTAATCCTTCTCTTAAATTGACCTCTCAATTATTCATTTATTCACATTTTCCCCTAAAGATGCCGAATTTACAAATTGACCCCTAAACTAATACTTTATACTTCAATTACAACCTTAATTATTATTATACCAACATAATAATTTAATTATGACCTTATAAAATTTATACCATTTAATTTACATATTTATCACATAATTATTGATAACTTAATAATATTTTGCCCAAATCAATATCTTAACTCTTAATAATTCATCCAATAATACTCAATTAGACTTTAATAATATGTAATTGCCCTTGAATTCTACTAGGGCCTATTTTGGGTCCTTACATGATTTTCAAAAATTACAAAAATATCCTTGAATCTAGATTGGACTAATAGAAAGTAGCTAGAGACATTTGTCCCTCCAATGACAAACAATCATCAATTACATGCAATGGCCAAATTTAAGGCTTTTTATCCTCTTTTCAAAGCCCTTAGAAAATCAACATTGAAAACCACAAAAAGCATTTATAGAAATGTTGAAATCAAGGTCAAAACTTCAAGATTCATGCTTTCTTTCAAAAATATGACTATTTCCTCATCATCGGCTAACCTTGATCTAGGTTGCCTCGAATGACGATGTCTATAGAGTGTAGGGACCCAAATAATACCCTGATAAGATCAGAACATGTATATGAATGTGATTGGCATGAATTTTAGTACAAGAGATGATTGACTATTTAATTGGGACATAATCGATATTTATGCATAAGTTAAGGCTATTCGATTAATTATGTAAAATATGATTTAAATGTTTACATAATATGTAATTGGGGACTAAATTGATGAAGAAAATAATAATACATGTATGTGGTAATGTGAATTAAAGTGGGGGATAAAATAATAACTAACCAAGGGACTAAAAAGTTGAACTAATGAGGGATTGACAACATTTCTTCTAGAAATTTGCCTATTTAAAAAGAAAAAAAAATTATTAAGGGGAGAGATTGAGAGGCTAGCCATAGGAAGGAACCAAAAAATACACAATTTTTTTCTTCTTCCCTATTAAACCTCACATAAATTCATTTATCAAAAATTGGTAAGAGCAAAAAGTATATAAGAGGTGAATTGAGCTATTTAAGGTAATAAAAACATGTTTTGAGTAGGAAATTAATCTTTCAACATCTCCATTTTATCTAAGATATTAGGATGAGTATGATATATACTTATATGTGTTGATTCAAGTTTATTTTATGTTTTAGCTAAAGTTTAAGCTAAGGATAAAGGTAAAGAGAAGGTGTGAAGCAAAAAATAACAAATTTTTTAATACGTATGGAAGTAATTATTTTTCTTTTGTGCATTTCAATATTATTTTAGTTGTTAGAAATATTACTTGATGATATAAATGATATAAGAGTGTGAGTTTGATATTGAAATATGTATAAAAGTGGAAATAATAAAGAGAAGGACTAGTTTGGCCAATTCTAGTGTAGGATCCTTAGGACTTGTTAGAGTTATTTTGGGTGTATCTTGAGTTGTAGGTCTTTAAATTGAATGAGACTAATAGGAAATGAAACTAGAAACATAGTTCTTAATATTGTATGAAGGGACCAAAATGCTATTTTAGCTTTAAGACCACTAAAATTTAATATGAAATGAGATCATGCCCATTGCTTTGGATGGGATTTTAGGGATATCACTCGATAGAGAGGTCTAAATTACTTGCTTATTATGGCTATGTAAACTAGATACATAGTATAATATTTTTTAAGGGGAGCCTTTAATCTAAAAATCATGATTTTTAGGCCTAAAACTTTGTGTAAACTTGACTAGGAAAGTTATTTGCATAAATAGTAGGGCTAGTGCATCTACAACTAGATTGGATCCAATCTAGTCATGTGGGATGGCTTTTATCAGTTCAGAATGCCATGTACCCGATTAGATTGATTTCCAATCTAGTCACATGCCTTATTCTATGAAGATACCATCGTGTCATTTGTTTAATTTCAGTATAAAAGGCATTAACCTAATAGGATTGGTTTTTAATCAAGTTACATTCATTATTTTATGCACCTACTTGGTTGGATCGATTTTAATCCATCCATATCCCTTGCCCAACTTTAGTCTAGAGTACAGGACACCTGTAAGCACTGGGTTTTGAGGTAGGCCAAATTTGAGTTACTCGATGATAAAGAATAATCATATTTCAAATGGAAAATGCTAACTCTGAGTTGCATCCATTATTTCCATACTTTCCTAAAATGTTTTTGTGGATTTTAAGCTTGCATTTTTAGGGAATGAAAAAATGTTTGAAAAATCTTGCAAATTTGGTTTTTCCTATGACAGACGACTATGTGTCATGGAAGGACAATTGTTTTTTGTCATTTTAAGTGTTGCCCATCTATGGATTTTTTCTAGCAAATCTCTGCATTTTCTTGCAAAATGAACCTGGACAATGAATAGTTTTAAGAGATCATATTTGGCAAATTTGAGGGAACTTTAAGGAAATTCCAATTAGAAAAGGTTTAAAATTCTTTCTCATATTTAAGAAAAAATCCTAGATTTCAAGAGGAGAGGCTAATCATTATTCTAAAACATTAGATAAAGTAGTCGTTCTTGAGATAGGAAACCTAATTTTCGCTCCTGGGAACAGAAGCTTCCTCATATATTTTTATCAACACACAAAGACATTAAACATTTTTTTACGTGGAAATCATTAATTGAAGCTTGGAGCATGACCTCCCAATGTTACAGAGACTCTTCCTAACATGAAAGCATGATTTTTATTTGATTTAATTTCCTTTATGTGTCAAATATCATGATTTTATGTTGCTTGCTATGTTTTCAATGCATGATTTATTTTTTATGATGTCATCAACAATCTGAATAAAATAAATAATATAGAATGGCATGATTATTGATTTCCTCCTCTATTATTACAGGTTCATTATTTCTTAGTTAAAATTCTTTTGTTATGTTATTTTATTTATCTTGCATGATTTAACTATGTTATTAACATTTAAGAGTGGTTCTGGTTAGACTATGTCATAGAATATACATGTTTAGGCATTATTAAATATTTTACTAAGTGTTTACTGCATTTTGCATCCTCTTACTTGTTCTACATGTGATAGACGGGAAGAAAACTCCACATGTAAGACATCATAGAGTCTTCTTTCCATCACATTTCCCTCTTTTACTTGGCCGTCTTTCTTTCCCTTAGGCCATATATGGGTTAGTTTGTAGCCTTTATTGATATTTTGTATTCAATTTTCGTGTTTGATTAATTTGAATGTTTAGTTCACTTTTGAATATCATTTTAATTTTTTTTCATTCATTTTAACATTATATTCGATTAATTTTTTTTCCAGAATGTATGATTTTTAAAATTATTATTTTAGTTTTTGTTTTCACTTTTTACATACTAATCGTTTGGTTTTCTTGTAACTTTTGAGCAATTTATTTTATTGCAACGGGATTTTGAAGATTCAAAGATTGAAATGCCTTAGAGAACTGCCTCATATTTTTTAATCCTATTTATTTACTTATGTATTTTTTTTATTTCTTATTCCTTTATTTTGGATTTCTTTTGGAGTTGTAATAGTTAGTAATAAAATGAATTTTGCACTTTAAAGATAAAAGTTAACCTAAATAATTTTTTACTAATTAATTAGGTTTTCCTAATAAAAATAAACCAATGTCCAATTTTCATCCTAAAATAACACATAAAATGAAGAGTCTTTATTCTATATAATTAGGATCACTCATCTCATGTTTTCTAAAAATTAGCAAGGACTCTTCACCCTATTTTGCAAAATATGCATAAGGGAGCAAATGTTTCCACCACAAATAAATGCCCTGATTTGTGTATGTTATTTTCTTTTGATTTTGATTATTTGCTTATGTAATAATTAATTTTGTTAATATTATTTATTTACTTTATTCCTTTCTTTACTTACTTGTAGTGTTTATTTATTTATGTCATGCATCGTGTAAGAAAGGAGTTAGTGAATTGATATTAAAAACTAATTTATACAAAACACCTAACTGAGGTATAAGTAAGAGTGATATCCCAAACAGCATATCTGGTTCGAGCATTAAAGGCTAAAATCACTTTCTCAACATTCTATTGGGTGGTGACTCCATGATGCCTAGCTTTTAGGCCCACTTAAATGCCATTGTAGGTCAACCATTAACAATAGAATTGGTTTAAATCCCTTTCTTATTGAGTAATGGCCAATCTACAAAATTTTTGAACCTTGTCTGGTCTTGGACCCTAAAAGTGGACCTATGAGAACCATCCAGACATGAGTGAAGTTCAACGTGCATCACTGTTGTGACTCCAATAGGGACATATGAGACCTTGCTCCTATAGTACTTTGGTTAAATTATTATAATCAACTGTTTAGAATTAAAACCTATCTTGTTTTGAAATTGTATTCTTGCATTCATACTAGAGCCTTAGAATTATGTTAGCAGTCCCTATTTTAGCCCCATTGTAATCCTAAAGCACGCCCTACACTCATTCACTTGAGGGTTGACTCAAAGAGAACCACTAGCCTAAGTCTCATACCAATTGGTATATAAAGTGGTTACTCATTGGTCGTTATACCCATGATGAGCTAGACCTATTGCTAGGGACCATGCTTAGGTAGCCTTAAATTTTCACCACCCAACTACAAGCCCATATAATGACAATAGTTGCTTCCCTTAAGTTGTATGACCTTAATAACTCTTGCTTGTTATGTGGGCCTTTATATATCGAAAAAATTCAAACAAACTAGGTGGTCACTCATCAAAGACTGCAATGCCCTAATGGGCCTAACCTAATTTATCTGAATTGTTTGAATATATAATAGCCAAAACCCATATGCTTGTGCTTTAATTAAAAGAGGTTATGCTATTGATTTTCCATTGTACACAATACACATCCATTGGGATCCCCGATTTACCCATAGGCTAAGCCCACCTAGGAAAGAAACTACACTACCTCCTATGTGGGAGTAATAAGGTTGGAAGGCCATTCCTATGCTTTTATGTGGTTTTGATTAACACCTAACATACTCATGCATCATGTGTCATATGTATATCATGCACATGCATCATTGTAATGATTTACTCATGCATCATATGTATACTTAACATGTATCATGCATCATTTGTATGTCACACACCATACATACAACCATACCATACATCATGTGTATGCCTAACATACTTATGCATCATACATCATCCTATATATCATACTCATACATCATCATCATGCATCACATGTATATAATTAACACGTATCATCATCATGCATCACATGTATATAATTAACATGTATCATCATCATGCATCATTCTAACTATTAACCTTTTGAGGCCATAATCGATTACTCATCCAGGTGGTTTAGGGATCTGATAGTCACTATACTAGAGCTAGAAATGGCTGAAGTATCTTAAAAACAAGTTCATGGTATCATCTCAGAGGAGCTAGGTAGGAGATTTGAGGAGTTTGAACAAAGAATATTGGCTATGATTAGGGGATTATTTACAACACCTACTACACTTTAGCTTGTAGCTCCTACCTTATACCAAGTGGATCTAAACACTATTGGGGGCACCTCCTTGATAGTTAATGTAGTGCATCTAGCCCCAATAATGGAACAAAGAAAAGACATACTGCCTGCTCCAAATGAGGACTATATAAAGATGAGTAGGAAGAGGATGGACTAATATTAGTAGTGAAGGATAAGTGTCCTACAGCTGAGGATGCTACATTCAGAAAGATAGAGGAAAAAATAGAGGCAATGGCTTACCTATTATTCAACGACAAAAGAATCAACCTAAAGAATAGGGATTTAGATAGAGAGGAGTTATTGCCCCTAAAACTTGAGATCTCAAACTTGCCTAAGTGTGATGGCACGTTAGACCCTTCTGCACACATGAAGTAGTATACTCTTGTCATGAAAGGAACTACATTGATGAAAAGGCAAAAAATATAGTACTTTTTATTAAGTTCGGTGGGACCTACCATTTACTGGCATCATGAATTAGATAGATAGACCAAAGAAGATTGGACCCTTTTGAAAGAAGAGTTCATAAAGAAATATGAATGCAGTACCTGAATAGAGATCACATTGAAAGATCTTAAGTTACTTCAGTAGAAGAATGTTGAGGCTTTCCACGAGTACTTGCCTCGATAGAGAAATCAAATTATGAAGTTGAAGAGAAAACCTAATACTACTGATCAAATAAGTTTGTTTATGATGAATGCCAGACCTACTTAAGGGATGGCCGAAAAATAAAAGGGCTCAAAGATTAGGAATCTCTTAAAGACATAACCATTGAAGTTGAAGGATAATACCTAGCTAAGAAAGCAAGTGATCAAAGCCATGGGGGTCACATGGAAATGGTAGTGGTACCTGATGAACAGTGTAAGTGTTAGCTACTGAAGTGGCTTAGAGCCATTATTCCAATCTAGTTAATCATTTATCCTGGGTCTTTAAGCGATTAGTTAAAAAAGGAAAGTTACAACCTTTACCATATAAACCGGTTAAAGATCACGGTAAACCAAGTCATAAGTCAAATCAATTATGCGTTTTCCACCAGCCCACTAGCCATTTGGTAGATGTGTGCTAAATTTTAAGGTATCGAATCCAAGATCTTATTGATAATAAAGAGATCATTAACACATAAATAAGGAATAAAGCACAATGAATTTATAATGCCACACCAGTCTTAGCAAAAAGGTACATGCCTTAAGAAGATCAAAAACCAAAAGGGTTAGGGAGTCTAGGATACTAAAGATTTTTGAAAGTAGAATAAAAACTATATTTTTTCTTTGATGTAATAAACTATATTTTAAACTTTGTTTCTCTGGATATTTTAATCATGTGAGTTTTTTTCCCATATTTGCAATGTCTCATTTATTTGCATCATTTATGCTGATAATCATAGCTTATCTCTAAGACATTGATTAAATAAACCTTGTTTCATTTAATTTTGAGAAAAAAAGACATTTTAATTGCATCCATTATGACTTTTGAGGTGAGATTTGAGAGAAAAGAAAAGAAAAAACTATGCCTAGACCCGAGGCAATGCCAAGAATCATTAAGTACATTATAAGGACACATTCTTTAAGTTGGCTAATTTCTAATAGAATTACAATCTAGAAGGTCACTTTTAATTAGAACAAGAACTCTAGCACCCATGGGCAAAAGGGTGTTCAAGTTTTTTGCAATCGCAAGAGAACTCTCCTTTCATATGGCAAGGTATGGCTTTTGAGTTTATTATAAATGCACATGCCTTTCCTTCACTTTAAAGGGAGTTATTTATGGTGGCTTGATGAAACACACCCCTCATTTCTTCACTCTATCAATCAAAGTGATCACATAATAGCTTCACAACACTAGATTTTCACAATGAAAAAGATTTACCATTGATGTACTAGTGAAATGATTCATTCTAACATTTTTTTAGTCTAGCATTCTACCAGCAACTAATTTGACAAGTATTGCTAGGTGGCTAGAAGATTAGAGACCCCTGTTGCTGCATTTATGAGTTTGTGGGTGACATAATAATGATTAATGCATCTTATGGTTCAAACAGACTGAAGAGAGTTCCATGGCAAAGACAACAAGGCAAAAAAAAAGGAAAAAAAAGAAGCCTCGTGAGTTGAAAACTAAAAAGGGAACTTAGTTAAAATTTGGTACCCTGCTAGGGTTAAAACCAAAAAAAGGCTCCTTAAGTAAAAGCTAGGGGTTGAGAGAAAATATTCAATCAAGAAAAGCCAAGAGCTTTGATTGATAACGAGAGTTAGATGCACACAAGTCCTCTACAAGACTGAATAAAGCCTGTGTTTTTGCATTATATGTCTAGTTGTGCTTATTGTTATTGCCATAAGATGGATGTAGGTAAGAATGTATGCATAAGCATGATCATGCAATAAAGTTGATCGGTGTCTAGTAAGTGTACTAGATTGATTAG
Organism: Excoecaria agallocha; assembly: GCA_037975025.1. Classification (NCBI taxonomy): domain Eukaryota; kingdom Viridiplantae; phylum Streptophyta; class Magnoliopsida; order Malpighiales; family Euphorbiaceae; genus Excoecaria; species Excoecaria agallocha. Next base: position 25,756,984 of record CM075807.1, on the reverse strand, counting down.
TAATATAGGGAAACAAAGATTAAGACCCCAAATATCGTACCCAAGGGAAAATGGATTGCTAAGGATAATATCTATGTATGAATTAAGTAAATATGAGATTATTTTCCAATGTTTTCAATTTAAGAACTAAGTAAATAATTAACTAAAACAAAACTAAAATCATACAAACATGAATTAAACACAAAACAACAATAACTAAAATACTCTTGCTAAAGGAACTATCCATCTCAACTTCTATTGCAATGACTCAATAACAAAAGTAACACAAGTGATTATGGAAAAACTAGATGAATAAAGCCTGATACCTTAAATTAAGAATATCTTTCTTGAACATTAAACTGCCTATTAAGAACAATTTAACATCCAACATAAAAATCTAGTTTAACTTCCTATACTTTCATAAAACTCTTTTTCAAGAAAATCCAATTCCAGTATATTCTCGGTTTTGCCTCTCTTAGTATTAACCACTAGTACCAATATACAATTACCTCAAAACCAAAAAACAATCATGCATCAACACTAAAGAATTAATCCAAGAACATGCAATTCATTAATGATGCTTAAATCAACTTTTAGTTATTTATACCAATAAATCAACAATTAATCCAAATAAGATCAAGGATAAAAATATGCTTAAAATCGGGAAATAATCAACTTGAGTTTACATTAAAGCTCAATTAAGTCATTACAACAAAAGACTGAGGGTTCAAGTTTCCCTTAGCAAAAAAGAAGAAAATTACTTACTAAACATGATGAAAATAAAAGAACAATTAAAATAAAGATAATTGCAAACTAAGAAAAGTAAAACTAAAAAAAATTAAAACTAAAACTAAGAAACAACGATAGAAAAGAGGCTTTCTTTGTTTACATCCTCTCTCCCCTCTTGTGTATTCAGTCTTCCTTTTATAGGCAAAGCAGAGGCAGCAAAACAAGAAGTTTTAATTCACCTAAACTTCCTAATCTGAGCAACAACAAACTTCCTAATTGACAGAAGACATCCTCTTTTAGAGGACTTCATTTTTTAGCGAACATAACTTGAACTTGTTGAATAAGTTTTGAAACCACCAAGTAACCCTACTTTGTTCTTCAAATAAGTGCATTCGGTAGAATCAAAAAGTGATTCCACTGAATGGTCCTTCTCTAGACTTAAAATCGATGAAATTCTTCTTCTTTGCTACTTTAATTAGCTAAATTCTCCATTAAGTCCTTCAATTTCTTCTTTTTCCTTTAATTTTACACCTAAAACACCAGTAAATTTAATTAAGTCCTCAAATCACAACCTTAAAAAATTAATTACTAAATTAACTAAATAAAAACTAAATTAACATAATAAATATATTAAAAACAAATTAAATATATAGTATAGTTCACACTTATCAAATGTTATAACACCCCGAAAATTATAACTTGCATGAATAGCATTTTTCGATGATGAGCGGTGACACCAGGGTGAATTGCACTGTGAGACCCCTTACATGACCCTAATTAAATTTCATGTTTTGAGAGGAGTTTTAATTGATTAAGATTAAGAATTTAATGAGAAATTCGTATAAATAATTTGTTAAGGGATAAATGACGTTTTTATTATTTTGATGGCATGAAAAATAAATTGATTAGTGTGATGTAATTTGAATTGAGGGTTTAATTGGAGTATAATTATTGATTTGGGGTAAATTGGTAATTATGACATTTTATGGGGTCAATTGAGAATTTAAGAATTGAGGAGAGGCTAATGTAAATAAGAGGTTAATTGGTGGGGTTGAATTATGAATAGACTAGCTTATGGGAATGAATTGTGACATATAAGATTTGGTGGGAAGTCTTGGTAACATGCAAAAACTTGAAAGGATCACTTGGGGAATTTGCCTTATTATTATATAGGTTGAAAGGTAGTGGTTGGAAAGAGAAAATGCAGATGGTGGTGAGTTGGTCGGCTGAGTTTGATGAAGAGGGAGAGTTCTTATTTCCTTAAACTTGAATAACCAATGTCTCAAAGAAATCTTAAGGAAAACTTTATGCATGTTAATTAATCAAGAAGATATTGATAAAGATTATAACGGTATGGTATAATTTTGGGATATCTTCATCCCCTTCTTCTTCTTCTTCTTCTTCTTCTTCTTCTTCTTCTTCTTCTTCTTCATTTCCTTATGTGAATTTTGGATGGGCTTGGTTGCTGGAAATGATGGATTGGGGATGACTTGTGTTATAGTTAAAGAAGGAGGAGATAGAAAGGATAAAAGGAAAGATATTGCAAGGGATTGAATGCTAGGGTGAAGAGGGGTCGGCCAAGGTATGGGATGGTACTCACATTACATGCATGTGATTGTTGATTGTATCATCAAGGTGCATGTGTGTGATAGATGAAATAATAGGGATGAGTTATGAATTTAGAATATGTTACAGTATGTGCTACATGAAGATTTGCTGAAATTATTAACTGTAATTAAGCTATAAAATGAGCTAGGGATCTTAATTTAAAGATTTGGTAATTTTGATAGTTCCATATGAGATATATGTATAAAATTTTATTTGGAAAATATCACTAAGTTGGCCTATAAATTAATCCCTACATTGATGGAATATTAGATGCATCTTTGATGCTAATATTGAACAGCTTGGGTAAAATCTTAATAAATGATTGTACAATGCTCAAATTGACATGAAGTAAATTCCTACTTAAAATAGATTTAAAAACATACAATTTATATGAAGAAAACAAAGTCAAATAATGCCCACAACATTGCCTATTTTCACTTGAAAGTCGGAAATTCTGTGTTGCCTACTATGATGAACAGTCTTTAGTAATTGCAACATATCTCGAGTTCTAGAAATGATATTGAAAATATTTTTGATGTTATAGAAACTAGGAATGTATATCTACAACTTTGTAGAATACAACTTTTTCTAAAAAGGCAGTTTAGTGTGTCAAAAACGATGTACAAAATAAAATTATTAAGCAATTTGCAGGATTTTGGGATCAGGGTGAAAAACTCGTATGGCCAAGTATACTGTCACGAGCGCGACACTTGCCGCGAGCACGACAGCATGATTTTGGCCCATAACTATGTTTTTTATCCTCCTTTATCAGTATATTAGGCTACCCCCATGTGTTGCACATATGACTGAACAAAATAGACCTTGAATGAAAGTATACGAGTCATATACTTGTGTGTATATAAATTTGTATCATTTACATTGAAAATTTAACTATGAATGTATACCTATGCTATAAAATAGGGACTATAATAGTATGATCTTGGCATGTGTGTATGCCCATATGGAAACATGTTGATATGTTGTATAGCATATGACTTGAATGATGATAAAGGTTTATATATGTGTTGGAAACATGCTCATAAGAATAAATCAACTATATGCAAATGTACCCACGAGTATGTACATTTATGATTATGTATATGATATGATGATTATATGTCATGCCTATATGTTATGATGTAAATTGTACAGTCATACAGATTTGAATAAGCCAGATGTATAACTTGGCATGTGAAATGTGCATATACCTGATTATGCAACAGAGAATTCATAGTTATATAAGACTATGTATATGTGCACAACATTATACTATGAATACAGTATTAATATGTGAATTGAACACGAATATAGTTATGCCTGCAATAGAGTTTTAGATGTGGATAGATAGGCGCCTATAAGGAAATTGCAGCTACCATAGTTTGGCCCGATTGGGTCCATAGTATATATGATCCCGTTTGGATCATGATCAGCCCCGTTTGGGTTGATAGGCTACCCCGTTTGGGTATGCTTGACCGGTCCACAGTACAGTTTGGCCCCGTTTGGGTCTATAGATTTGATATCTTCGGATATCCTTCTTTGATACCGATGTGTATCCATAGTTCCCGTTATCCACCGATAAAGCTAAGGCAGGCTAAATGTTATTCATAGTAATGATCAAAATTAAACAGTTAAAGTCATTTGACTAAAGATTGATATTGTGGATTATAATATTGGTTTACCACAGGAATTATGTTTTATTTGAATATGTTTACATGGGAAATTGCTGTCTATATGAATTATGAATATGAGCATATTTGTTACTCTTCTGGGTACAATGATTAGGAACATGAGAATATATGTTATGCTTTAAAGTATTTTTTATTAATGACAAGATATGTTGTATATGTTATTTATTATATACATTGTATATGTATGTTTTGATGACCTGTGTGAGTGGTCATTCATCTGTAGATGTTCCCCACTAAGCTTTATAGCTTAGCACGGGTTATTTATCCGTGTAGGTACAAATAGCAAGACTTTTGTTGAGGGACGTTCCCTGCATCAGGAAGGGCCAACCATCGACTGATAACCTTTATATAGGATGTTTTGTATTACAATTATCTTATGTTTTTGTATAATGGCCAGTTATCTTATGATATGTATAGAACCTATGTGGAATACTGTAACTCACTAGTAGTAAAGCTAAGACAGAATATGTGTGCATAAAGTAATATTCAGACAGTCTAGTATGCATGATAATAGGTATGAAATGGAAAACAGGAATAGACTTGTAGCATGAATATAAGCATATAAAACCATATGGCAAGATTAATGGCTAAATGATGATTAAATGAACATGTAGTATAAGCATGATTAATAGTATTCATGATACATGTGTAATAGGGTTTTTGCATTAAGGGTGCTACATGCACCGTTTGGGTGTCACCGGAATTTCTAAACATTTTTATTGCATCGTTGGGAATTAATATTTCATGAGAGTATGATGATATAATTTGGGGTGAAAATGAGGTCATTTGGGTCACTAAAGTCAAAAATAAAATAAGTAGTGGAACCATAAAAGGGTTGACCAAAACTTTGACTGGCTCAAAAATATTATATAAATCTCAAAAAATTATTTCGATTACATAGAATCCTTTGAAATAATATAAATTAATTTTTTTAAATGGAAAATTAATTTTTGGATAAATCCAAGAATTTATTTTCGAATCAATAATTTAATTTCGGGCTCTTAAATATACCGAAAAAAACTCATTTTGAGGTAAAATTTTTAATACACCCTAAATAATATTTCTAAATATTTATGGGATAATTTTTGAAAAAATTTGACAAAATAATTGGACTAATCATTAGTGACAAATGCACTAATTATGGCCATTTGATCAAGAACTTAATGATCAAATCATGGCCATTGATCAAGCCTTATTTAAGCTATCCACATCTAATTTCACTCAATTCACCAGTCAAGTTTCCCAATCCCTACAACAACTATTCTTCTTCTTTTTCTTATTTTCCAATTGAAACCATAGCATGCATTCAAACAATTCAAGCCAAAATCCTATAAAATTGCTCAAATAAACTTACTACGCATTAAAAGCTGGCATTGATTGTGAAGGAAATTGAAGAAATTTGGAAGTATGTCATGAAGAAATTAAGAAGTATATCAAGAAGAAATTTGTAGTCAAGTAAGTTAAATTCAATTTTCCAAGTTTAATTGATTTTAGGGAATTAATTCATGACAATTTCTTATTAAATTAATGTATAAATTATTGGAAATTAAAGGATTGGTGTTGATGTTAGGTTTAGTTGGTATTATTAGGTGAGGAGGAGATGAAAATTTAAGGAGATTTAGGGATGATTAAGTAGAATTTTGTTTTGGAAGGCACATCATATATGATGACTTTTGTAGAGTTCTCAGATGCCTTAGGATTTCCTTCCCTTGCACCAGATGCTTTCCCTGATTATGAAAAGAATATAGTATGGATAGAAACCAACAATCCTTCATCAGATGCCAAAGCCCAATCGGGGCATGTAAATGTTTCATATGCTCTTTTCTTGGCTGCCATGCATAAAGGTTACCCCATCAAGGATTTTGTGTAGATTTTGTGAAGTAGAACAACATTGTTCAAAGTGTTTAAACATTGTGAAGTTTTTGAACCATAAACCTCTTCTCCTTATATTTCTAGTTTAAAAAAGTTGTATTAAGTTACATTTTAAGTAGTTGTTGTTTTCGATTGTGTTTAGCCAAACTATAAGGCCCCTAATTGAAATTTCATTTTTTTAGTAGGATTTTTATTTGATTAAAATTAAAATTAAATGAGAATTTCGTATAAGTATGGTACAAGGGATAAATTATGTTTTTATTATTTTAATTGCATGAAAATAAAATTTAATAGTGTGGTTTAATATTAATCGAGGGTATAATTAAAGTAAAAGGTATTAATTTAAGGTAAATTTATAATTATGACATTTTAGGGGTCAATTGTGAATTGAAGAATAATGGAGAGGCCAATTTAAGGAAAGGGTTAAATGGTGGGGTTGATTTATGTAATAGACTAATTGGTGGGAATAATTAATGGCATGCAAAGAAGTGTATGTCTATAGTGTGACATGCAAAACCTTGAAGGACCAAGAAAGATATTTACATAGCACTATAAATAAGTTGGTTTTAGTGGAATGAAAGAGAAGGTGAGTGAATGGGACAGCACCTAAGGAGAGAATTCATTTTCTTTCATCTCTTCAAATTTCATGTTCATCTCTCAATTTACCTATAAATTTATGAAGACAATTGCATGCATGTGGATTGTTTAAGAAAATATTTATATAGATTAATAAGGCATTGGTTAATTCTGGTTATCTTCATCATCTTCTTCTTCTTCTACAATTTTTATGTGGATTTCGGTTAGGATTAGCTGCTGGAAATGATGGATTAGAGAATGATTTATATTGTAGATAAAGAAGGAGAAGGTAGAAAAGATAGACGAAAAGGTCTTGCTAGAGATTAATTGGCTAAAGGGAAGTTAGCCCAAGGTATGGGATTAGAGCTGCCTTAATACATGTGATTTTGGTTGATGTATGTTAATATGGTTGCTGGAACTTGTTGTGATTAAAATGAATTTATAGTAATTAAAAGACAGTACAATGTAAGAAATGTGCATGAAGGGATGAGATGAATATTCTGACCTAATGACTTAAAATTTAGTATAAGTTATAATAGAGACATCTAATTGTAACAAATCAAATATTTGTAGTTATATAAGACATTTTCCTACAAAATTGATGAAGGAACCTACCTTCAATTCTGCCTCTAGATATTTTTTATGATTTATTGAATTTAAGAGAACTTTTAAATTCAGATTCTGGACCAGGTTAAGGAAAAATTGAGATATCTGTATGTAGAATCATCAAAATGACATGAAATTAAATCATATACAAAATAGGTTCATAAATACACATTTTATATGAAGGAAGTAATGCCTAATTTTATTTCTAAGTATGTCAAATAATTAGCATGAAAGTCATTGCATTTATTTGGACTGTTAAGGTACAGATGTTGGTATTTTGGGCATAAGTATTAGTAGAGAAGTCAAAATCATATTCTATAAAATTATGGGTAAAATAGATTCCTAGGAGTACGTTTTTGTTATGAATAAATGTTGGTCTAAATCCCTCTTAATTGTATGCTATGAATTTTTATATGTAATAGTAAACACTTTTTCAGTTTTATGAATAGTCTATAGTATTTCTAAAATATATTGAGTTATAGGTAAGGTATTAAGGTGAAATTTGATGATCTAAAAACTAGATAAATTGGGGAATAATATTGTAGAAGATCATTTAGCCTTCAAATGAAATTTTCAAATTCATTTGTTGCTCACAATTTGAGTCCAGAAAGCTGCCCTGTGCATATTTTTAATGTACTTTATCTTATGGTTTTCAACTAATTGAACTAAATATGTGTTTATGTGCTTACAAAATGAATTGGATAGAGAAGGTAATATGAATATTAATACAAGATTATATGTATACATATACATTCACACGTGTACATGGATAAGGACTTGTGATGAAAATATCTCACATATATTTGTGATGAAATTTGTGTACATGATTGTTTTATGCAATTAATCTTACATATTCATACTCTAATGATAGAGTGCATTATATTTGAATGTGCACTTATACTATGAAACAAGAAATACAATATATGACTATGTTCATGTGTGATGCCTGAATTATAACATAATGAAGTATATTATTATGATGTTATGTATTCCTATTCACTAGGCATTATGTATTTGTATACATGATCACATATATATACGATATGCTATATTGTAAAGTATTAATGATGAGTACATGAATGGGTATGATGCATTACTTGATTAACATATCATGATTATGCTAATATGAGATATCTAATGATGGTAGGTAAAAAGTAATTGTATCATTAAATGAACTTACATATGTTGTTATGTCATCGTAACAATATAGCTATCATATGATTATACATGTGCAAAATGAACACCATAAGTGTAAGCATGATATATGAAAAGAAAGATTAAATAGAGTTTGCCTACAATTATAGTTCAATTATGGATAGATAGGCACCTATAGGGATATTGCAGCTGCCACAGTCGACCTTTTTAGGTCCACAGTATAGTTGATCCTGCTGGATCTTGCACAGCCCATTTGGGTTGTTTCTTGACCCCGTTTGGGTCCTTAACCGGTCTACCGTACAGTTGGTCCTGATTGGGTCCGTAGTTTTGATACCTTCGGGTATCAACCGATTCCATTATCCACCTTTAGAACTTAAGCAGGCTAAACAGTTGTGTTATTGCATTACATTTAATTTTATATAAATAAAGAATGATACATGAGATAATATATTTAACTGTATTTTCCATTGCATATGTGATAGTTGGATACTTTTGATACGTTATGCTTTAATTTCAAGCATGTTAATCTAAATATGAGATTTGATTGTTAATGATGATATTCTATTCTGTCATTTATTTATTTTAAATATGTTATTCTGGTTATTATCAACTCTTCTATGTTATATTTTTTTGACAATCGCTATGAGTGATTTTCTTTCAAAATTAGCATCCCCACTAAGCTTTATAGCTTAGTACGGGTTATTTAATCCGTGTAGGTACTCCTATAAAAGCTTTTGCTCAGGAACGATCTTTGCATCAGGAAAGGGCAACATCTAAGTCGTAGAAGTTAATGTAGGATTCTTTTTGGTTATATTTTGGTGCAAGTTCTTTTGTATGTTTAATATGTATAATATATATATATATATATATATATTTGTAATACGAAGTAAGTGATGTAATTAGTTTAGTAAAAGAATGCTAAAGCATGCATGCATATAGTAGCTAAAATGCTTAGTCATGAATATGCTAGATCAATTGATAAATGTTATGCAAGATAAGATATGAAGTTAAGACAGTTATAACTAACATGAAAATGATGAGTATGTTATAGAATAAACCATTATGCATACATAATTAAGAGATTGAAGTTATGGGAAATACATATTTGATGCATAGGGTAACTTATATAAACAGACAATTGATATGATAAATGTTTACAACTTTGGTTAATAATCTACCATTATGTGTTTGAAAGGTATAACATGATATATGATAAAGGCATCAGACTAGGGTGTTACAATTTGGTATCAGAGCCTAGGTTTAGTCTTTTCTGGGCAATGTGAGTATAGGATCTTTTATTATGAGATAGTGTTGTGTTGGCCTAATGCAGAAGTTCCTGTTTTCTTATAGATTCAAGATGAAGAATTCCTCTAGGGATACTATAGAAGAATCGACTGAAAGTAATTTTCCGGTTAGATTAAATCCTCCTAATCTAGTGACTTCATCATCACACCGAAATGAAATTCCTACCATAGTTCCTGGAGAGGCATTATTCAAAATTTCTCAGGACATGGCTCAGATTTTGCAAGGAATGCTATGCCCAAAGCTCCAATATCTGAAATTAGAAAGTATGGGGCACAAGAATTTATGGGCACTAATTTTGAACAATCTAAAGAGGCTGAGTTCTAGTTAGAAAGGTTGGAGAGGATATTTGATGAAATAAATTGCCCTGGAAATCACAAGTTATCTTGTTCTGTGTCCTTACTTCAAGGCATGGCTTATGATTGGTTGAAGTTGATTTTGAGGCAACCTTAGTTACCTGATCCACTTACCTAGGAATTCTTTGAGGGCGAGTTCAGAAAGAAATATGTTACTGAGGCTTACAAGGAGGAGAAGTTGAAGCAGTTCCTGAGTCTGAGACAAAAAGCTTTATCTGTGGCTGAATATTAAAAAGAATTTAGCCGGCTATGCAAGTATGTTCCCAAGGAAATGTTGATAAGAGTAATTAAATGCAGACACTTTAAAGATGGGCTCAATGATCGAATCAAAGAAAAATTATTCGGATTTACATCTCTAAATGTGGTAGACTTTAATCAACTGGTTACAACTGCCATGAAAATTGAAAAGTATGAGATAGCTAAAAGAGAGAGAGAGAGCATAAAAGAAGTGGTTCTAGGGGAGGATCATCTACTGGAAAAAGATTTAGAGGAACTCAAGGAGGTCAGCCTGCAGAATCTATTTTCAGTTCTGCTAATAAAGGAAAGAAACAAGAGTCCTGTGCTAAGTCTAAATTTGAGAAGGAATCTTCAGGAAGACAGAGTGGGGGTCAAGAACCTGAGTGTTCACATTGTTCCCTACACCATTGGGGTAATTGTAGGAAACTAGTTGGAGAATACTTTAGATGTGGCAGTACGGATCATTTTATGGCGAATTGTCCTTTGAAATTGGATCAAGGTTTTAAGCAATAGAATAGTAGGGGAGCTTCTAATGCACCCCCATCTAGAAAAGGTAGAGGCAGAGGAAGGTTTGGATTAGCTTATTATGGATCTCAGTCCTAGAATATGTCAGAAACAGTTGATAGACCTTCTACTCAAATGGTTACTAGACGGGCTTATGCAATGAAGGCTAGGGAGGAACATAATGCTCCACAAGTTATAGCTAGTACTTTTTCTCTTTATAATTGTAACATACATGCACTAATTGATCCTGGCTCTACTCACTCATATGTTTGTATTGGGGTTTCAGGTAGAGATAGGTTTAAAACACAACATTTAGATTTTGATGTATGTGTAACTAGTCCATTGGGACATAGTATAATTGTTAATAAGGTGTGTAATGACTGTCCTATAGTAGTTCAAGGGCTCGTGTCCAGCAGATTTGATTGTGTTACCTTTTCATGAGTTTGATGTAATTCTGGGAATGGATTGGTTATCCAAGCATCATGTAGTGGTAAATTGTGAAATAAAAATAGTAACTTTCAGGGATGATAAGGGAAAGGCAGTGGTAGTAGAAGGCAATTGTTCTAAGCTATCAACTAATGTTATATCAGCAATGCAAGCTAGGCATTTCCTTAGAAAAGGATGTGAAGCATTTTTAGCTTTATTCCTTAACTCAAAAAGTGATACAATAAAGCTTGAGAATATACCGATTGTGAAAGAATTTCTAGAAGTTTTTCCTGAGGAATTACCTAGTCTTCCTCCAGAAAGAGATGTTGAGTTATCTATTGACCTATTACCTAGTACAACCTCGATCTCCAGGGCACTATATAGAATGGCTCCATCTGAATTAAAAAAAGTTAAAGGTTCAATTACAAGAATTGTTAGACAAAGGCTTCATCAGACCCAGTGTGTCACCTTGGGGTGCTCTGATTTTATTTGTTAAGAAAAAGGATGGGTCTATGAGAATGTGTATCGATTATAGATAGTTGAACAAAGTGACAGTGAAGAACAAATATCATTTGCCTCCAATTGAGGATTTATTTGATCAGTTAAGTGGTGCTGGTGTGTTTTCAAAGATAAATTTACGATCAGGATATTATCAGCTCAGAGTTAAAGATGGGGATGTTCCTAAGACTGCATTTAGAACTCGTTATGGGCATTATGAATTTCTAATGATGCCATTTGGGTTGACTAATGCACCTGCTGCATTCATGGATCTCTTGAATAGGGTATTCGGACCCCACTTGGATCGATTTGTTGTAGTGTTTATTGATGACATATTAGTTTACTCCAAAAATGAAGCTGAGCATGCTGAACATCTAAGAATTGTATTGCAAACTTTGAAAGAAAATCAATTATATGCCAAATTGAGTAAATGTGACTTCTGGCTTAAGGAAGTTTCGTTCCTAGGTCATGTTGTATCTGCTGAGGATGTTAGGGTTGATCCAAGTAAAATTGAAGCTATTGTTAATTGGAGACCACCCAAGAATGTACATGAAATTAGAAGTTTTCTTGGGTTGGCAGGTTACTATCGTCGTTTAGTGAAGGGTTTTTCTGTCATTTCTTCACCCCTCACTAAACTACTAAGGAAGAATATTAAGTTTGAATGGTCTGATTGTTGTCAAGCAAGCTTTGAAAGGTTAAAGAAGATGTTGATAGAAGCTCCAGTGTTGACTCAACTTGTGTCAGGGAAATAGTATGCGATGTACAGTGATGCTTCTAGGGTTGGTTGTGTATTAATACAAGATGGTAAAGTTGTAGCTTATGCATTTAGGCAGTTGAAAAAACATGAACAGAACTACTCAACTCATGATCTAGAACTAGCAGCTATGATATTTACTTTAAAGATTTGGCGACATTACTTGTATGGGGAAAATGAAGGATTTATACTAATCATAAAAGCCTCAAGTACTTGCTTACTTAGAAGGAACTTAATTTGAGACAGAGAAGATGGTTGGAACTATTCAAAGATTATGATTGTATAGTTGACTACCACCCAAGAAAAGCAAATGTGGTTGCTGATGCTTTGATTCGTAAGACAATGGCAGTATTGATGTTAAAACATTGTAGATGGAAATTTGCTTTGGATGGTGCCTTACTAACACAGCTTAAAGTTAAGCCTATGGTTAGGCAGATAGTGATAGATGCTCAGAAGGGTGATGAAAAGTTACAAAAGATTGTTAAAACAGTTTGTGAAGGAGATCAATCAGATTTTTCAATGAAAGAAGATGGTGGTGTATACTACCATAACAGGTTGTGTATTCCTGATGAGAAAGAAGTGAAAAGAATATTGTTGCATGAAGCATATAATACTGCATTTACTATGTATCCAGGTGGGAACAAGATGTATCAAGAGTTGAAACAGTTTTACTAGTGGCCTGGCATGAAGAAGGATATTGTTGATTATGTTTCTAAATGCCTAACATGTCAACAAGTGAAAGCAGAACATCAGTTTCCTTCAGGTCTCTTGAATCCCATTCCGATTCCATAGTGGAAGTGGGAAGACATTACCATGGATTTTGTTACTAGTTTGCCTCTTTCTCAAAGAAAATATGATGTTGTTTGGGTAATAGTAGATAAGTTAACAAAAGTAGCTCACTTTTTACCGGTTTGAACAGATTATTCCATGGATAGGCTTGCAGAATTATATGTGAATGAGATTGTACTGTTACATGGTATACCTATGTCTATAATTTCGGATCGAGATCCAAGGTTTATATCAAGATTTTGGCAAAGTCTATAGCAAGCTTTGGGAACACAGCTCAAGTATAGTACAACTTTTCATCCTCAAATGGATGGGCAATCCAAAAGGGTTATTCAAATTCTCGAAGATATGATGAGGGGATTTGCTTTAGAGTTTTCTTGAAGTTGGGATAAATACGTAGCCTTAATGCTATTTGCTTATAATAACAACAATCAGAAGAGTATTCAAATGGCACCATATGAGGCTTTGTATGGTAGGAAATGTAGAACTCAAGTCTGCTAGGCCGAGTTGACTGAATGTAAGTTAATTGGTCCTGACCTTGTTAGAGATACAGAGGAAAAAGTTCAAGTTATCAAGCAGAGGCTGAAAAAAGCTAGTGACAGGCATAAATAATATGCTAAATTGAAAAGAAAAGATATCGAGTACCAGATGGGTGACAAAGTGTTTTTGAACGTATCTCTCTAGAGAAAAGTGCTTAGATTTGGGAAAAATGGAAAACTTAGTTCGAGATTCATTGGTCCGTATGAAATTCTTCAAAGAGCCGGACCAATAGCTTATAGGTTGGCACTTCCTATTGAATTAGCCAAGCTTCATGATGTGTTTCATGTGTCTATGCTTCGAAGATATCGCTCTGATGAATCTCATAAGTTACAAGTTCAAGATATTCAAGTACAACCGGATTTCACTTATGATGAGGCACCGAATAAAATCCTGGCTATAGAAATCAGGCAATTGAGGAACAAGCAGATTCCTCTGGTCAAAGTACTCTGGTAACATCATGGTGTGTAGGAAGTGACTTGGAAACCAGAGCCAGCAATGAGGGAGCAATATCCTCAATTATTTAAATCAGGTGTGAATTTCGAGGACGAAATTCTTTAAGGGGGAGAGAATTGTAAGGCCCTTAACATGACCTTAATTGAAATTTCATGTTTTTAGTAGGATTTTTATTTGATTAAAATTAAAATTAAATGAGAATTTCGTATAAGTATGGGACAAGGGATAAATTATGTTTTTATTATTTTAATTGCATGAAAATAAAATTTAATAGTGTGGTTTAATATTAATCGAGGGTATAATTGAAGTAAAAGGTATTAATTTGGGGTAAATTTATAATTATGGCATTTTAGGGGGTCAATTGTGAATTGAAGAATAATGGAGAGGCCAATTTAAGGAAAGGGTTAAATGGTGGGGTTGATTTCTATAATAGACTAATTGGTGGGAATAATTAATGGCATGCAAAGAAGTGTATGTCTATAGTGTGACATGCAAAACCTTGAAGGACCAAGAAAGATATTTACATAGCACTATAAACAAGTTGGTTTTAGAGGAATGAAAGATAAGGTGAGTGAATGGGATGGTAACTGAGGAGAGAATTCATTTTCTTTCATCTCTTTAAATGTCATGATCATCTCTCAATTTACCTATAAATTTATGAAGGCAATTGCATGCATGAGGATTGTTCAAGAAAATATATATATAAATTAATAAGGTATGGTTTAATTCGGGTTATCTTCATCATCTTCTTCTTCTTCTACAATCTTTTTGTGGATTTCGGTTGGGATTAGCTCCTGGAAATGATGGATTAGAGAATGATTTATATTGTAGATAAAGAAGGAGAAGGTAGAAAAGATAAAGGAAAAGGTCTTGCTAGAGATTAATTGGCTAAAGGGAAGCTAGGCCAAGGTATGAGAATAGGGCTACCTTAATGCATGTTATTTTGTTTGATGCATATGAATATGGTTGCTGGAAATTGTTGTGATTAAAATAAATTTATAGTAATTAAAAGAGAGTACAATGTAAGAAATGTGCATGAAGGGATGAGATGAATATTCTGACCTAGTGACTGAAAATTTAGTATAAGTTGTAATAGAGACCTCTAATTGTAACAAAATAAAATTTATGTAGTTATATAAGACATTTTTCTACAAAATTGATGAAGGAACCTACCTTCAATTCTACCTCCAGATATTTTTTATGATTTATTGAATTTAGGAGGACTTTTAAATTTGGATTCTGGACTAGGTTGGGGAAAAATTGATATATATGTATGTACAATGATCAGAATGACATAAAATTAATTCCTCTAAAAATTAGACTCATAAATACACATTTTATATGAAGGAAGTAATGCCTAATTTTATTTTTAAGTATGTCAAATAATTAGCATTAAATTCGTTGAATCTGTTTGGACTGTTAAGGTACAGATGTTTGTATTTTGGGCATATGTATGAAGTAGAGAAGTCAAAATCTTATTCTGTAAAATTATGGTAAACTAGATACCTAGGAGTATGTTTTTGATGAAGAAATGTTGGTCTAAATCCCTCTTAATGTTTTGCTATGAATTTTTATAAGTGATAGTAAACACTGTTTCGGTTTTATGAATGGTCTATAGTATTTCTCAAATATCTTGAGTTATAGGTAAGGTATTAAGGTGAAATTTGATGATCTTGAAACTAGAAAAATAGGGTAATAATATTGTAGAAGATAATTTAGCATAAAAATGGCATTTTCAAATTCATTTGTGGCTCACAAGTTGATTATAGAATGCTGTCATGTGCAGATTTTTCATGTACTTTATCATATGGTTTTCAATTAATTGAACTAAATATGTGTTTATGTGGTTACAAAATTAATTGGATAGAGCAGGTAATATAACTATTATTACAAGATTATTTGTATACATATACATTCACACGTGTACATAGGTAAGCATTTGTGATAAAAATATCTCACATAAATTTGTGATGAAATTTGTGTACATGATTGTTTTATGCAATTAATCTTACATATACATACTCTAATGATTGAGTGCATTATATTTGAACGTGCACTTATACTGTGAAACAAGAAATACGATATATGACTATGTTCATGTGTGATGCCTGAATGATAACATAATGAAGTATATTATTATGATGTTATATATTCCTATTCACTAGGGATTATGTATTTATATACAAGATCACATATATATACGATATGCTATATTGTAAAGTATTAATGATGAGCACTTGAATAGGTAATATGCATTACTTGACTAACATATCATGATTATGCTAATATGAGATATCTAATGATGGTAGGTAAAAATTAATTGTATCATTAAATGAGCTTACATATTCAATTATGTCATTGTAACAATATAGCTATCATATGATTATACATGTACAAAATAAACACCATAAGTGTAAGCATGATACATGAAAAGAAAGATTAAATAGAGTTTCCCTATAGTTATAGTTCAATTGTGGATATGTAGGTGCCTATAGGGATATTGCAGCTTCCACAGTCGAACTTTTTAGGTCCACAGTATAGTTGATCCTGCTAGATCTTGCACAGCCCATTTGGGTTGTTTTTTGACCCCGTTTGGGTCCTCGACCAGTCTACCGTATATTTGGTCCTGATTGGGTCCATAGTTTTGATACCTTCGGGTATCCACCGATCTCGTTATCCACCTTTAGAACTTAAGCAGGCTAAACAGTTGTGTTATTGCATTACAGTTAATTTTAGATAAATAAAGTATAATACATGAGATAATATATTTAACTGTATTTTCCTTTGCTTATGTGATAGTTGGATACTTTTGATACTGACCCTCCTACGTTATGCTTTAATTTCAAGCATGTTAATATAAATATAAGATTTGAATGTTAATGCTGATATTCTATTTTGTCATTTATTTATTTTAAATATGTTATTCTTGTTATTATCAACTCTTGTATGTTATATTTTTTCGACAATTGCTATGAGTGGTTGTCTTTCAAAATTAGCATCCCTACTAAGCTTTATAGCTTAACACGAGTTATTTAATCCGTGTAGGTACTGCTGTAAGAGCTTTTGCTCTGGAACGATCTCTGCATCAGGACAGGCTAACACCTAAGTTATAGAAGCTGATGTAGGATTCTTTTTATTTATATTTTGGTGCAAGTTCTTTTGCAAATTTAATATTTATAAAAAGGGCTATAATATATATATATATATATATATATATATTTGTAATATGAAGTAAGTGATGTAATAAGTTTAGTAAAAGAATGCTAAAGCATGCATGCATATAGTAGATAAAATGCTTAGTCATGAATATGCTAGATCAATTGATAAATGTTATGCAAGATAAGATATGAAGTTAAGACAGTTATAACTAACATGAAAATGATGAGTATGTTATAGAATAAGCCATTATGCATACATAATTAAGAGATTGAAGTTATGGGAAATACGTAATTGATGCGTAGGGTAACTTATATAAGTATACTATTGATGTGATAAATATTTACAGCTTTGGTTAATAATCTACCATTATGTATTTGAAAGGTATAACATGATATATGATAAAGGCATCAGACTAAGGTGTTACACAAACTATTTAGTTTTTATTGCAAATTTTAATTTATTATGGTTTAAGTAGTTATTTTCATTTAAATTTATTTATGGCTTTATTTTATTCTTACTTTGGCTTTAGTAGCTTTTGTTGATCTTTAGTCCTTTGGTTGTTTTAATTGCTTTATTGTCTTTAAAGTTTGAATAATGTGTTTGTGTCTGCGATTGTAAATTGTAAATTAGTTTGATTTTGCCCCGACTTTTCTTGATGAATCAGTTTGAACTCTGAGTTGTGAACTGAATGTTTAGACAGCCTAAGGTAGCAAGAGAGTGGTTGTATGCTTTAGTGAGAACTTTCTTTCGATTAGTCTCAATTAGTCATATACTGCTTAATTTCTGTTCTATATACATGTTAGACTATTTTTGTGAAAATTGTCAAAAAACTAGTGAGTGAGAGCGATTGGGTGAAGGAATTTTAGGATAGTCACAACCTTCCTTATCACCCTTCAAAACAATTATTCAACTCAGACAAAATATAGACATGACCTGGGCAGCCTCTATTTGGCAAACACCTTTAGAATCACTTTTATCCTACCTTGTGATTAATTTTACCATTGCTAGCCCCTTTGAGCTTAATTGGTATGCTAAAGGCATACTATTTAATTTTTTTCTTGGTTGCACTATAATTTGACCATATAAATTATATGCCTTTTATCTCCCTTATTTAGAATTAGCCACTTTAGGTTGGGTAGTAAAAAAATTACATGATGAGTTTGGAATTTAGTTGTGTTTGTTTGTCAAGAAGTATGAGAAATTATGTGTGTGTCTCTGTGTATATATATATATATATATATGACAAAATTGTTGAAGTATAGCGATAAATGTATAATTAGAGGTTACTGAGTTCTATCAAAACTTGAATGGTTTTAAATTTGTGTATGCTAAAGTTAGTGTGATAATTAATTGAATTAAATATTGTATCATCAAGTGAAGAGAATAATGTAACACCCTTATCCTGCACTTAAATTGACTCACTTTATCTTCAATGTATCGACATACTTTATTACGTTATTGAGCCATGAATTATTAAATACAAAGATCTTATGAAGAAAACAAATCTAATAGAAGTGTTGCACAAATAAAAACTTTACTTTATACTTTTGAGTCCCTTAGAAAATATAGTATTTACATCAAATAATCATTAATACAATCCATCATTTGACCTTACAAATAAAATTCTTGAAACCAAAAAGAACTCAACTTCAACAGCTATACTTTTAGACCCTCTCTCTTATGTTGGCCTAACTGCTACAGACATTAAACTTGAGATGATCTCTTAAGTCAAAACCTACACGAATAAAATAGCATGTGCTAAGAAATAAAGCTTAATGTGGGAAACTAAAGATGAAAGACAACCACTCATAGTGATCATCAAAATCATATAATATACATCAATTGAATCAATAAAAGTGACATGTCGAAAATAGCTATAATATAAGATGTGAAAATTTTAAACAACAATGTAATCCTACATTTAATTAGACATTCTTAAATATCAATGTTGATTTAAATGATCTATACATTAATAAATATATTCCATGCATTAGAAACCAAGTTAATCATGTTGTTTTATATATCATAAGAAATAGTTATGCTATAATTAACTATGATGTATTTATACACTAGATTAACCAACTTACAAGTATAATAACATTCAAAATAGTCATCTATAATCACACTCAAGCACGCTTGATATATATACATTTATTTAATAGGTAACCAATGGATTAGAGAATATTGACATATTTATCAACCTCATGTAGAAATCAATAAGAGCATTTAAGAAACTCAATAGTTAACTTAGCAAGTTTGTGTTGTATACTAACTTAGAATTCTTCATGAATTTAACTCATTTAAACAATTTTGAACATTTGGAACTAATAATAAATAGCATACATTTATACATATATATATATTTTGTTACTTGGTAACCTCAATTCATTTTAACTTATGAAACAATACAAGCAAATCATGTCAGACATGTAATAAAGTAATATCCATAACTCTTATATAATACTTACTTTGTACCTTTTACTATAATAGGAAAAGGGAATACTCGAGGGTATCAAAATAGGGGATATCCGAAGATATCGAAAACATAGACCGAAATGGGGCCAACAAAATAGGGGACACAAATAGGGTCAACAGAATAGGGGACCAATTAAGTGAACCCAAATAGCGTTAGCTAACAACCTAAACGGGGCTGTTCATGATCCAAATGAGACAAACAGAAATTTAGATCCAAATGGAGCCAACAAGTGCAGTTGTAATATCCCTATAGGTGCCGATCTATCTACAACTTAACTCTATTTGCTGGCAATTCTTTGTTCATGTTTATTCTGCAAATTATACTCATACTTTACAGAGATAATATAGCTTTTATTTAATTAAATTTAGAATAAGCTAAGTCTTCAGATTTATAGATACATTTATTAATGTATCAAGTTTCATAATCATGTATACATCATAATAATTGCATCATTTCAAAATCCCTGGATAAATATAAAGCAGTTAAGCACGATGAATACATTGAAGAATCACATTCCATAAGCTTATTCATATACTTGTTGTATATATATATATATATATATATATATATATATATATTTGTATTTTCATTCAAGGTGTAGAATTATCCATCACATGTTATAACAATTATGTATTTTCACTCATCAATGGAAGACTAAAGCAGTCAAGTATACATAATTCACTTTAAAAGAATAACTAACCTTTAGCTTGATCCTAGGCTCAATATGTATAAATCTGCACTTTTAAGTATCTCCTAATTAACTAGCATATGCCTTATTAATGAACTTGCTAGATGAGTTTATTTGTGACCTCTTTCTATACTCTGATTGCCACCAATGTTGCATTAATTAATTAAAAAATCCAGTCATTTACTGTTATAAGAGTTTATTTAACAAAACTTTTAAATAAATTAAACTTATAATTTTCGATAAAGTTAGGATATAATAAGAATTAAGCATACAATTACATTTATTCAACACCTGTAATAGCAAGGACCGCATTATTCAGGTGAGGTAGCTATAGAGGCTTCAATATCGATTATGTATTATTACAATTCAGTTACTTCAAGAGCTATCCTCTAAGGCCCCAATTTAGGCCTTAGAAGAATATTTAGGTATTTTTAAATGATAATATGGTCATTGCGTGTATTATTAGTTAAAGAACTATAAGTAAGGGTATAAAGGTAATTACCTTAAGAGAAGAGAGATAAAATGGTCATTTTAAATTGAGCTATGTGTGTGATTAATTTTGGAAAAGATGCTAATTAAGGGACCTAATTGAAAAGAGAACGAGAAAGTTTTGGAGCAAAACATAAATTAAAGAAATTAAGTGCAAAATTTGAAAAGTGCAATTAGGAACCAATGAAAGCTTGGTACTTATCCTCCTAGAGCTTTCCTAAGAATGAAGTGTTTAAAGAGGATTTGGGGAGGAATGTGTCATCCACTTTAAGGAGTTCTTATGCCACCATTGACTTCACTTAAGCTCTTAAGAACACTTGGAAATCCAATTTTGATTTTGCTTGAAGAAAGAGAGTTTAGGGGTTACCATTTAGCGTAAGAAATTCCTCTTCTCTTCTTTTTGGGTTTGGATAATCAATTTATAATTTATGTGAATCATTATGTTATAATTTATAATTTATGTGAATCATTAAGTACAAGAAAAAGGTATGGAAACTTATGTGAAATTGTTGTACTTTGAGATGTTAAAATGAAGTTTTTATTGAGGGTATGCTTAAATAAGATGAGTAAAGTCGCATGGGAATTGGAATTTCTGAGTTGTCTCCTCTTTTGCAAAAATTTGTCCTCAGGCTCATTGAACCTATTCGGACTATTTTTCCAATATCAGGAGTTTGCAAGACCCAAATTGAGTTATTTAAGTTAGGATAGAAACTAGATTCATAAATCTAAATTTAATTAGAAGAAAACTACGTCTAATTCTTGATCTATTATTGTTAAAATTAAGCTTAAAATCTAGTTATATCTGTTGCCCTATCATTGGGAGCAGTATATCTTGTTTATAGAAAATCTTGAGATTTTTAAGGCCAAATTGAATGATTTTTATTGTTCTAAAAAATATAAATCTAAAGGAACAACTTTGTAGAGACAACATTTTCAAAAAAAGACGTTTAGGGTGTTTAAATCGTGAGTCAAGTTGCATTGTTGAACTAGTTGGCAGGATTTTGGTGAATAGGGAAAACTCGTAATTGCCAGTGCCCACTGTCGTGCTTGTGACACTTGCCACGCTCGTAACAATATGCTTTTGTTCCCTATGTGCATACATATGGTGATCATATTGATTCACATGTTGATAAAAATGTTACATTACCATAATACCTAAGAACATGTATATGTGATTATGCAATGTGATACAATTTAATGAATTAAATACAATTGATAGAATGATATATAAGATGTCTAATTCCTGCACATAGAACTTGGTGGTGGATAGATAGGCATGCTCATAGGGTTATAAATATAGCTGCCATAGGTTTGACCTCATTTGGGTCCATAATATATATGTCCCCATTCGGACCATAGTGTTGACCCTGTCGTTAACATGTTTAATACCTTCGGGTATTTATATTATCGATACCTATAGGTATCCATAGTTTCCATTATCCACACCTATAGAGCTTAGGTAGGCATTCACATAAAAGAACAATTTTAAAGGAATTGCTAAATAGAGATATATTGTACTTGTTATTATACCTGTATTACAAGCAATATATTAATATATCCTACTAGCTATTAATTATGCTATTCTCTAATGTTAATAAATATATTTTTGTGTTGTTGCATGTTATGTGCTTGGGAATGGCCACTGTGAGTGACTGTTTATATATTACTTGTTCCCCATCTAAGTTGTTTAGCTTAGTACAGGTTTTATCTATGTAGGTATTCAAATTTAGACTCTCAGTTAGGGGTAAAATCTGCATCAGCTAGGCCAACTCTAGGAAGATTCAAAGTATGAAGATATTATCTTTTGGTTTTATACTATTGTATATTTACACTTTGTACCTACTAAAGTGATTGTAAAGCATAAATAGTTGTAAATATACTATAGTGAGCAATCCTTTTTGCTTGAGCTTAACCAGTCTAATAAAGAAATTTAATAGTATGCAAATATACGTATAATGATTATGCACACAAACTACATGAAGAATGTATGCAGTCAGGGTGGTATCACATAGGGATAAACATGATAAGCATAGTATAGTCCTTACATTTTTTGTATCAGAGCGCCTAGGTTTAGGGAGTTTTGGCTACTAAGAGTCTAAGAGCATGCATGTATAAGATGTTTATAGTGTTGGCCTAATGCAAATGCCCCTATACTATTATAGATAGTCGATTATGAAAGGATCCAGGGATGTAGTAGACCAATTAGCTGAAAGTAATCTACCGGTGAGATCAAACCCTTCTAATATGGAATCTTTAGCCTTAGCTTGAGATGACGTACCCGTAGCTGCTATTCCTGGGGAGGCATTATTAAAGCTTTCTCAGGACATGGCCCAAATTTTACAAAGGATGATGACTCCCAAAGCTCCAATTGCATAAATTAGGAAGCATGGAGCAAATGAGTTCTTTGGTACCACCTTAGGGGAATCAGAAAAGGCAGAGTTTTGGCTAGAGAAGACTCAATATGTATTTAATGAGATTCCGTACCCAGCCAATCAGAAGGTCACATGTGATGTGTCCTTACTTTAGGGACTGACATATGACTGGTGGAAGCTAGTGTTAAAGTAGTGATTTCATGTAAAATGTCTATGTTTTTATGTGTGTTTTTCTCTTATTTATGTAGTAAGTGTGTAATATTATATGTGTTTTTATGTGTTTATATCCCATTTATGTGTTTATGTTTGTTTTTAGGTCAAATCATGGTGAAGTGTGCAGAAAAGGAAGAAGATGGTGAAATTTTGAAGAAGTGGCTCACGAGTAGTGAAGAGCATCACGAGTGGAGAAGGAGTGAAGAAGAAAGAGCAAGAAATTCACGAGACCCAGCAAAAGTTTACGAGTCGTGAAGGGAGTCACGACTCGGAAAGGAGAGCAGGATGGAGATCACGACTAGGCAACAGATTCACGAGTAGTGAGGAGGCTCACGACTCGTGATGGGGCACGACTTTAGAATTTCTTAAGGAAATCACGACTCGTGAGGAGGCTCACGAGTCGGACAAGACGCTGTTTCCCAAACGATGTGTCTTCTGCACCTGATTTTTCAGCCAAACAATGTGTCCTTCCAGAAGCAATCTTTCGTGACTTGTCAAGGGACATATCTATAGAGAAGATACATATAAATATGGGAGAAAACTCTGGATTAGGGATGGAAAAAATTTAAAGAACATTTTTACTGTTTTTTAAGAACATTTGTAGTTGTTTTGAATTTTCTGTTTACTTAGTTTTAAATGATGACCAAAGAGCAAAGCCAAAGGAATAAGAGATTTAACAGAAGGTTTAAATAGAAAGTAAACCCTGGGGAGTGATGCTTTCTTGTCTCTTATTTAATCTTTATTGTAATTTTGTTTATGGCTAAGTTCTTTGATACATTATAACTATTTAATTTAAGTTGTTATTCATCTACTTATCTTTGTTTATTGAATGTTTATTTTCTTTATGTATGAAGTATGATTTAAGTTTGTTTAAGTGCTTTGATTTGCTTAGCATGCTTGATCACCATATTAAGTATGTTAGTCATTTAATTCACAATGAGAGTTGGTATTATTTGATGGAAAGTTAAATGAATTTACTTAAAGCATTGAATTCACTTAGAGATAAGGAATTCACTTTAAGGGGTTAAAGAATTAGCATAGAACTTCATGGTTTTTATTTATCTCTATAATGACATGAGAATGCTTATAGACTCTAAGTAAGAATACTCTTTATTGACAATGGGAATTGCTTTAAAGAATCTTGGCTAAATTCTCCATTCATATCATTCATACAATTGTTAATTAATTCAAAGATGAACTTGTTTTATTTGGTTATAATGTATGTCCATCCTATCTTTTAAGTAATCTATTATTCAAAATTAACTTAATATATTTTAAGTAGTTTAATAATTACATTAATTGCATGATTTTAAATGAAATTGTTACCTATCCATTTACTTGTTGTTATTTCAATATAAAATTATCCCGTTCCCTTTGGAATGATACCCTACTCATACTATACACAGTTTAGTGAGACTCAATTAAATCCCCATCAGATTTTGGCGCCGTTGCCGAGGAATGGTTCAAAATGAATTTTTATTGATTGATATAAAAGAGTAGATGTTTTAGGATTGTATGTTATATATTAGTTATTTTGATGTATGAGATTTTATTTAGCGTTTTGTTTGTTTTGGTATTAGATTTTTTGTAATAGTTTTAGACTAAAAGTATTTTGTTTTGATTTGTGTAGGGAACTTAGAAGGAAGCTACAAGAGGAATTTAGTTTGCAAGTAGAAGGAGAACAAAGTGTTAAATTGGAGAAATGTCATAATTTTTCAATTATTGCGGGTGAAGAAAGGAGAACTCTTGGTGATTTTGCGATGCCAAATATTTCGGAAAGTTTTGGAGGAATAGTGGCACCGGCTATTGCTAATAACAATTTCGAGATCAAGCCGGCTGTCATTCAAATGGTGCAAAATAACCAATTTGGAGGTTTGTAAGGGGAAGACCCTTACGCTCATATCCTTACTTTTCTTAATGTGTGTGCTACATTTAAAATTAATGGAGTAAGTAATTATGCCATTAGACTTAGGTTATTTCCATTTTCTTTAAAAGAAAAGGCTCAAATTTGGCTTGCTAGTATACCTAGTGAGACAATTACCTCATGGGACCAATTAAAACAAGCTTTTCTTCATATGTATTTTCCACCACATAAAATGGCAAAATTTAGAAATCAAATATCTACATTTAAACAATTACCTAATGAAACCATTTATACCTCTTGGGAAAGGTTTAAGGAACTCCAAAGGCAATGTCCTCATCATGGCTTGCCGGATTGGATGATTCCTCAAATTTTTTACAATGGGTTAATGGAGGAAAATAGAAATATTGTTAAAGCTGCTTCAGGTGGAAAATGGTTGGAGAAGACTGCTAAGGAAGCTGAAACTTTGTTGGAAGAGTTAGCTTCACAAGGCTACATGGGAGAAGAACCCACTATGGCGAAGGCTAAGGGGTTTTTGGAATTGGATTCCATTAATCTTTTGACGGCTAAGGTAGAAGCTTTGACAAAAATGGTAAGTAATTCTCACTCCAATGTTGAAAATGTGAGTCATGTATGTGAGAAATGTGGTGGACCTCATATGTATGTTAATTGTAGTGAGGGGTCTAGTGAAGATGTAAGTTTTGTTCAAGGAAATTATAATCAAAGGATGGGTCAAAATTCTAATTATTATAACCCACAATAGAGAACCCATCCCGATTTTTCTTAATCTAACAAAAATGCCCAATTGAACCCTCCTACTAATAATAATCACAATCATATGAACAAGTTACCTAACCCATCACCTTTTTTAAATAAGCAACCTTTTAACTCCCAACAACCTAAATCCCATTTAGAGAATTTGATGGAGCAATTTGTTAATCATCAAATGACAACTAACAAGCAAAATGAGGAACAATTTAGGCAAATAAACACTAAAATTGATCAACTTGTCACTCATAATAAGATGCTTGAAAACCAATTGGCTCAATAAGCCACTTCTAGTGCTAAACCTTTAGGCAAGTTACCAAGTCAACTTGAGTTTTTTCCTCATGAATCGGTTCAATCCATTATGTTAAGGAGTGGGAAAAAGATTGAGAGTAATAGTAAAAGTGATGAGAATCTTATTGTGAATGATGATCATATTGTGGACGCAAGTGAAAATGATAATAAGCTTAATGAACCTAGGGAAAAGATAACTTCATCTAGGGAAGATGGACCTAAAGTTAATTTGAATGTTTTGTCATTTCCTTAAAGACTTATTAGAAGAAATCTTGATAAGCAATTTGGAAAGTTTTTGAATTATTTGAAGGAACTTACTATAACTATACCTTTTTTGGATGCCATTAAAGATATGCCTTCATGGGCAAAATTTTTAAAAGAAATTGTGAGTCACAAGGGTAAGCTTGAAGATTATGGTTATGTTTCTTTGGTAGAAGAGTCTAAGGCTATGTATTCTAAATATCCACCTAAGCTAAAGGATCCGGGTTGTTTTATGGTTCCTTGTGTTATAGGTGGTACTTATTTTGATAAGGCCCTATGTGATATGGGTGCTAGTGTTAGTCTTATGCCTTTCTCAATTTATAAAAAGCTTGATTTAGGTGAGTTAAAGCCTACTAATATGTGTTTATCAATGGCAAATAAATCTATTTCACACCCTATAGGCATATTAGAAAATGTTCCAACCAAAGTGGGTAAATTTGTGATTCTTGCTGATTTTGTTGTGTTAGAAATGGATGAAGATCCTGAAATTCCTATTTTTTTTGGTAGGCCTTTCTTAATTACTGTTGGGGCTGTTTTTGATATGAAAAATGGTAAAATATCTCTTGAGGTTAATGGTGAAAAAATTGAGTTTAATGTTTTTGGCATGATTAAATCTTCACCAATAGAGGTGGTAAATAGAATTGATTCTTACGATATTCTTGATGAGTGTGTTGATAGTGTTGTGCATGATTGTGTGAGTCAAAACCCTATTGCACTTTATTCTTTAAATGAGAGTTGTGATAAAGTTTTGCAAGTTGCCTCATATCCTTTCCAAGGAAAATTCTCAAAGTTTGAGTCTTTGAGAAAGGAAGAGGATATGTCATCAAAGATATCTAAGGAGGAAATCAAGCTTGAACTCAAGCCACTACCAACAAGCTTAAGGTACGAATTTCTAGATGCAAATTCTAAATTTCCTTTCATTGTTAATTCATCAATTGCTAAGCATGATGTGGATGCTTTACGTGGTATTTTACTTGCTCATCGAAATGCCATGGGATATTCAATTAATGATTTAAAAGGGATTGCACCTAAGGTTTGCATGCATAGAATTTTGTTGGAGGAGGATTCTAAGCATTCTATTGAAGGTCAAAGAAGGCTTAATCCAACACTTAAAGAGGTTGTAAGGAAGGAAATAATTAAATTGCTTGATAATGGCATAATTTATTCTATAAGTGATAGCAAGTGGGTGAGCCCAATTCAAGTTGTCCCTAAGAAGGGTGGTTTGACTGTAATTCGTAATGATAACAATGATTTAATTCCTAATAGGACTATCACGGGTTGGTGTATGTGTGTGGACTATAGGAAGTTAAATAAGGCTACTAGAAAGGACCATTTTCCTTTACCCTTTATTGATCAAGTTATTGAAAGATTGGCTAATTTTTCTTACTTTTGCTACTTAGATGGGTTGAGTGGTTTCTATCAAATACCTATACATCCACATGACCAATCTAAGACAACTTTTACATATCCATATGGAACTTTTGCATTTAGGCTAATGCCTTTTGGTTTGTGTAATGCACCAGCTACATTTCAAAGATGCATGTTTTGTATCTTTAGTGATCTTACTGATCAAAGTGTAGAAGTTTTCATGGATGACTTTAGTGTGTATGGCACTAATTATGAGGATTGTTTATCTAATCTTTCTAAGGTTCTTGATAGATGTATGGAGCATGGTTTGGTTTTAAATTGGGAGAAGTGTCATTTTATGGCTCAAGAGGGCATTGTTTTAGGACACTTAGTTTCTAATAGGGGGATTGAAGTTGATAGAGCTAAAATTGAAATAATTGCTAATTTGCCTCCACCTAAAAATGTTAGAGATGTTAGAAGCTTTCTAGGCCATGCTGGATTTTATAGGAGGTTTATCAAAGATTTTTCTAAGATAGCTAAACCCTTATGCACATTGCTAGGTAAAGATGTTGATTTTTGTTTTGATGAGGCATGTCTTAAATCTTTTGAAACTCTTAAACATGCTCTTGTCACTTCACCAGTGTTGCAACCACCAAATTGGGATCAACCTTTTGAATTGATGTGTGATGCTAGTAATTATGCGGTTGGGGCTATTTTAGGACAAAGAATTGATGGAAAGCCTTATGTTATTTATTATGCTAGTAAGTTACTAGATGATGCCCAAATTAACTACTCTACAACTGAAAAAGAACTCTTGGCTATTGTGTATGCTTTTGATAAATTTAGAGCTTATCTTGTGGGGCAAAAAGTCATTATTTATTCTGATCATGCTGCCCTTAAGTACCTTTTAAGTAAGAAAGATGCTAAGCCTAGGTTATTAAGATGGATTTTAATGTTGCAAGAGTTTGATTGGGAGATAAGAGATAAAAAGGGGAAGGAGAATTTAGTTGCGGACCATTTATCTAGGTTGACCCAATGTGTTTTGCAAGATAATGATGATGGGGTACCTATTGATGAAGCTTTTCATGGGGAACATCTTTTTAGTGTAGTTTCCAAGGAAACTCCTTGGTTTGCTGATATAGCAAACTACCTAGTGAGTGGAATGCTTCCTTATGGTTTAGATTATAGGCAAAGGAAGAAATTCCTTCATGATGTGAAGTTTTACTATTGGGAAGAGCCTTTATTATATAGGAGATGTGCTGATGGATTGATTAGGAGGTGTCTTCCTCATGAAGAAGTTGGTGAAGCATTAGCTCATTGTCATTCTTATGCTGTAAGTGGTCACTTTGGGGTTTCTAAGACAGCTTCTAAGGTTTTACAAGCTGGTTTTTGGTGGCCTACTTTGTTTAAGGATGTTAAGGACTTTGTACTTAGTTGTGATAAGTGTCAAAGAATGGGAAATTTGTCTAGGCGGAATGAAATTCCTTTACACGGTATTTTGGAAGTTGAATTGTTTTATGTTTGGGGTATGGACTATATGGGACCATTTCCTAGTTCTTTAGGGAATAGGTATATTTTAGTCATGGTGGATTATGTGTCTGAGTGGGTGGAAGCAATTCCAACCATTGCTAATGATGCCAAGGTGGTTAAGAAGATGCTTAAGAAGGTTATATTTCCTAGATTTGGAACACCTAGGGCCATTATTAGTGATGGTGGGTCTCATTTTTGCAATAAAGTTATAGAGCAATTATTGAAAAAATATAATGTGACTCATAAAATAGCTACACCTTATCATCCCCAAACTAGTGGACAAGTTGAGATTAGCAATAGAGAGCTTAAGTGGATTTTAGAGAAAACTGTCTCTAGGTCAAGAAAAGATTGGGCACTTAAGTTAGATGATGCTCTTTGGGCATATAGAACAGCTTTCAAAACTCCTATAGGTCTTACACCTTATCAATTGGTTTATGGTAAGTCTTGTCATTTGCCGGTTGAGCTTGAGCATAAAGCTTATTGGGCAACTAGGGTGTTAAATTTTGATATGCAACAAGTTGTTAGGAAGAGATTGCTTCAATTACAAAAGTTAGAGGAACTTCGTACGAATGCTTATGAAAATGCAAAGTTATATAAAGAAAGAACTAAATCATGGCATGATAAACATGTACTAAAGAAAGAATTTCACGTTGGTGACATGGTTTTGTTGTATAATTCTAGATTGAAGCTATTTCCTGGAAAATTAAAGTCTAGATGGTCGGGACCTTTCAAAGTTGTTCAAGTTTTTACTTATGGGGCTGTTGATATTGCTAATGATAAAGGGGAGGTTTTTAAGGTTAATAGACATAGATTAAAGCCTTATTTCATTGGTGATGCATTGGTTCCTACTCATTAAGTTTCTTTGATGAATTCTTCTTTTACATAATACTAATATGATTTTTGTTTTTCCTTAGTTCTTTTAGTTTGAATTTATTTATTTTATGGGTTGATTGTAGGTTATATTATCTGTTTTATATAGTTTTTATGTTCCTTAGCTTATTCTTCTTTGTTGTTTTAATTTTTGGATCAAGATGTTTAATTTTTGCAGAGAAATACATTAGTTTCAGGAGTGAATCATTAGTCGTGACTGTGTTCACGAGTGTTCCAGAAGGCTTTCTCCATTCAGTCGTGAGCCGACTCCCGACTCGTGAACATCTTCACGTGTCATACAGAGGCGCAGGGCTCACGAGTCTTGAAGTATATACCGACTCGTGAGGATTTTCATTTTTGTCTATCCCTCCTTCTTTCACGAGTCATGAGATGCTTGCCGAGTCGTGAACATTGCTTCCTCAACACAATGCTTTGTCTTCATGAGTCGTGAGATGCATGCCGACTCGTGAAGCTGTGTTACTAAAGTTACGGGTCGTGATTTTAACTTCTTATTTTTCTTTCTATTTCATTTTTATTTCTCTATTTTACCTTTATTTCATCTAATTAGGCTTATTAGCGATTTTTAATTTGCTTAACTGCCCTTAATTAACTTCCATTACGTGGGGGGAGTGGTTATAATTTCAAAATTAGGGTTTCTTTTAAACGACATAACTTTTCATGTTTTCCCTCATTCTTCTATAAAACCTGTCGTGATTTCCCTCATTTCCTTTTCTATTTTTACATTCTCTCTTCTTTTACTCTTCTCGCAATTTCTATCTTCTACTGTAACTTCTATTTTCTTTTGTCTATTTGTTTTTCTCTTCTCCACAACTTCTTCCTTCTCCTTCTTCTTCTTCTCTTTTCCTTTCCTTGCATTCACGTTATAGCCACATTACACAAGTTCCTGTAAACTGTCGTTGCTTGTCCTCATGAGTCATTACACAAACACAAGTTCACGCATTTTCTTCTTCTTTTCTCTATTTCATTTTCTCTTTAACACAATGGTAAGGACGAAGAATGTTTCAGCATCCAGGGGTCAGCAAGGAGGAGATGAACCACCACTTACAAGTTTGCAGACAGATTTTGGTTCACCATTCCCTCTCTCCTCCATTCACGAAGGTAACTGGTTTCTTATTCTCAAAGATAGAGCACACTATCAATGTAAGTATTTTCCTAACTCTTTGCTTGAAAGTGTGGGTGTTCTTGATGAAGTAAATGAAATGTTGTCTGAATGTGGTCTTTTGAGGTTTGTTAACATGCATGAGCAGTTTTATACTAACTTAGTCTTGGAGTTTTACACAAATTTCAAAGAGAATACTGATAATCCTAGGCTGGTAGATTTTCGCTTGAATGGTGTTGATCATACTCTTACCTATTTCATGATGCATAGACTCTTTGGTTTTAGCCCAAATGGTTTATGTAACCCTCCTAAGAGTTATAGGCCAAATGAGTTTTGGAATTTTCTTACTGGTTTGACTACTCCTTATAGGGCTAGAGATGCCAAATCCATGTTTATATCTGACTTGAAATACTGGATTTTACATAAGATTCTTGCATCCATTGTTTTCAACAAGCATGAATTTAATAGAGTTTCAAGTCATGAACTTTTCCTAATGTGGTGTGTGCATAACCATAAGTCTATATGTTGGTCTTATTGGATTTTCAAGTAATTGTTGCATTGTGTTAATCGACCGGAGTCCCCTATTACCTATGGACATGTTATTGCTGCTATAGCTAGGGGAATTGATATTGATTTGCATGTTTATAATGGTGTACTTCCATGCTTGTATTTTTCTAAGCATTTATTTGTGAGGGGAGAGGTCACTAACAATTCCTTCCAATACATACCATCTGTATATCGTTCTTGTTGGAAGGAACTTTCTGGTACTTCTAATCTGCAGGTGGCTAACATGGAAAGTACATCGGAGGAGTCAAGACCAATGGAGCCCGGGCCTAGTGATGATCTAATAGAGGGTACACCTGTTTTCACACCAACCGCTGCATCTTCTTCAACTGCTATCACACCTTCTATGTTCAATCAACTGCTCCAAAATCAATCCGCCATCCAAAGCCAATTGGCTTCCTTGGAGCAAACCACCACTCAATTAGTTCATAATCAACGCCGCCTTGAGCACAAGGTGGATGCTTTCATTGCCCAATCGAGCTACATGGTTGTTTCGCCTCCAACTTCACCATGATTTGAGGGCAGTTTTTCTTTCCTCTATGTTTTTGTTTTTTATTGAGATTTTCTTTTTGTTTGTGTGTTTGTTTTGTTTCTCCACATTGAGGACAATGTGTCTTCTAAGTGTGGGGGAACACTTGTGTGTTGTTGAACACTTTTGTGTGTTTTGTTGTTTGTTTCTCTTTTTCTTTATATAGACTAACTTTTATAGTGAGTTTTGTTATAAGTGTTGCTCATAGTGTATGCCATATAGGTTGTTATGAAGATTCATTTGCCTTGATACTCAATTGATTAGTTTTTCAAGATCTTTTTGCATGAGTTTTATGTCTTTAAGTCATCTCTTTTTACTTTCTTTAACATTTTAAGTTATTTAGTCTCTTCATTAACTATGCTTTAAGATTTAGACTATGCTCATTTAGCTTAAGATTTTAGGATTTTAGTTGCTTCATGGAAACTTTAGCCATAATACTTATCTTTAAGCCTTTCAATAATTGATGAGGACTAAAAAAAAGAAAGAAAAGAAAGAAAATAAGGAAATTAAAGAAAATAAAGCAAGATGCATACTTAAAAGCTTAATCAAGTATGGGATGGAGCGTAAAACACACCCATTACTACATTTTCTTGCTACTCTAATTACATGGGATAAAGTTTAAAAGTATACCCATGAAAAAGAAATGAAAAAAAATGAAAAACATAGTCTAAAAATGCCATGAGATGGGTTTAAAGGTATGTGTGCTTTTTATATGTCCAAAAAGGCAACTATAGTCTTAGGATCTTAGGCTTTATGATCATTATTCTTTCTTGAGCATGGTTAGTCTTGCGACTTTATCTTTTTGATGTTGAATTTAGTAAATTTTGATGACTTGATGATTTAAGATGCATGTTTTAAGTCTTGATGGACTGAAATTTTGAGTGTTAAGGTGTTTGAATTCATATCAATCTTATCTTAAGTGAAAATTGAGCAATACTTTATAATGTAACTTACTTAGTTTGACTTGAGATTAAATTTTCTCACTTTTCTCTTGCTTGGGGACAAGCAAGGTTTAAGTGTGGGGGAATTTGATGTCATGTAAAATGTCTATGTTTTTATTTGTGTTTTTCTCTTATTTATGTAGTAAGTATGTAATATTATATGTGTTTTTATGTGTTTATGTCACATTTATGTGTTTATGTTTGTTTTTAGGTCAAATCATGGTGAAGTGTGAAGAAAAGGAAGAAGATGGTGAAATTTCAAAGAAGTGGCTTGTAACACCCTTGCTGAACAGTTTGACCGAAACCAGTGATAAGTTGGAAATTTTTTTTTTCTACACGAATCATTTGACAGATACTGGTCATTGACCAATTGAGGAGCAATCCACTGAGTGACAATTCCGAAATCAGCAAGATTTTTCTTTTGAATCTTACTATCTCACCGACTCCAAGCTTGTCCAAAAAGAATTACTTATAACTTAAGTAAGCCAATAAACTATAATTGTCCAAGTGACTAATCATCAAATAAAAATCCGGCAATATAACGTCTAAAAACTTATCTAATCTACCTGAAAAACAGACAATTCTCTCAGCCCCTCAGGGGCACAACAATACAAAAATAACTTCATCATACATTTCATACATCCATTCTCACTATTAATCACATGTCCTAAGATGATTCAATATTACAAATTACATTCTTAAACCGCTATAACATTCCAAAGTAAAGAACAATATACATTAAAATCATCTCGCTACAACTGTAAACCCTGATGGAGATCTGCCCACACTAAATTCTTTCTTCTGATAGTTGAACCATAGTAGCTGCTAACCCAAACAAGCTTATCCTGTTACCTACACGGATAACAAAACCCGTGCTAAGCTATAAAGCTTAGTGGGGAACAGAATAATCTAAAGATAATCTTTTAAACACGTAACATCAAATTACATCAGTACAAAGTTAATAATATTCCTATTTGATACCTTTAATTTTCTTAGATTCCAATTCTTACATTCAACAATAAATCACAAGCATAAGCAACAGAACTATCTTATTCATATAGACAACAAAACTTAATAACTCAGTAAGCAATTCATCATTAATTGTTACCTCAAAAGACGTTGGCATAATTCTTTCATACCTATACATCATTTAAAACATAGCATGTATTCTAAATTCACTTTCAGGTAATCATTCAAATAATCTTAACATCATAGTGTCATATAGTATATACTTAATCGATAACAGAGTGAAATACATACCTATACATAAATATATAGATACATAATTCTTATATAGAATTAAAGAATCACATGCTCATCAATATTATAACTTGCAATTTATTATCCATTTAATGTACTTATACAAGAGGATAATTCTTATGCATATTAGTTCTGAACTATAACATTTCTTATCTTTTATACTTTTTAACTTATTTCATATTAATGCCCTTAGTACAGTGCCGACAGAAAACACTCAGACCGGATACACGGGATGTGGACCCCATGGGTCACATACAGACTGAAAAATGATCTCAAAGACCATTTTTCCACGTAGCAGATACCAGATACAAACAGAAGCTATGGAGATCAGTGATCCTACCATAACTAAGCAAGTCGCCATGACTTGCACCGCGGTACAGAATCCCTTTGGCCAGCCAATTATATCCTGAGCTAGTTTTTACTGCCAGACTATTTTCTAAGGGCGCAAAAGATCACTTGCTTTCAAAACTTTTATCAAATTTCTCATCATTTCAATTCCTGAATTATTTCCAATCCAGAAAATACAGTTATTCAGAACATTCAATATTTGTACAGTTTGTGAACCATCATTCACTTATGTCATGAATTATTTCACAATAATTCAGCAAATTATCTTTAACACATATTTCAGTCATCAGAGAAATCTATTTTATACATATTCTTTCAATTTACTTTAAACAATCTAATAATCATATGAGAACAATACTTGTACTAGTCATAATAGTTCATTTCTGACTATGTTATGTTCATAAAAATAAATTCTATTGATGCAAGAATCAACTTATAAACACAATCACGATAAAAGGACATACCTGTATAGTTCTTCATAATCATTTCCATTGTTCCACTATACTTAATTTAATCATTAAACATTCATATGCTAATACTATATTTGATGCATGTATTCAATGCATCACTCGTAACAGAAATGTCTGTTTATGTATCTACATTTCATAACAGACTTATATATGTAACTATATGATCTTAAATAGTCATATACTAAAACAATCATATATATAAGCATAATATTTTAATATCAGTTTCCCATGATATCATCTCTTAAGCATATTATCATTGTAGAAAAACGTACCTTTACGATTCATCATGACTATCCTCCAAGCACCTATGTACTTAATTATCTTATCACAAACTCATACTCAATTACTATAATAACTATATGTTATCAACGTATTACACTTAATTCATACATTTTTATTCTGGAATTAATACCTAATCATACCAATCCATGTTGTTCAAATGTCTCTTCATGCATATAAGTTCAATATCAGAATTAAGTATAGTTATACAATTTTACGTACACAAAGGCTTAGACAATTTCATGTATTTGCATGACAGACGTTCCTTTATAACATCATAGTAATACACACATAATACCATAGTCATACCCTTTCTAACAAGTAGTATAGAATTATCCATATATTAAGCGTGTATACATATATATATATATATATATATAAGTAATGATCATTATATTTGTTCAAGTATAGGCCATATACTAGACTATAAACCAATTCTTATACAAATGTACTTATACTGTTCTTGTTTGTTTAATACTGTAATATAATGCTCACCAGATTACAATCACATCAACCAAATGTATTAATCTTCACTTAATTAATATTTTATTTCCTTAAGCTACTTTTAACACCTATTAGATTAAAGAGAACAAACTATATGTTCTTTAACAACACCTAAAGAAATTCCTGGACAAACTAATAGGCTAGTATAAGCGCTACTCCTTATAACTAAAGACATTAATTTCTCTAAACCGTCAATTGAGAGCACTTAACATATTCAAGTCAAGTTTATTTAAGCATTATGGCTCTTTTTACATTTAAACACCAATCTAATAACTTACATGTATGTTACTCATTATTTGTATAAATTATCAATTCACTTTTATGTTTATTTATGCTATAATAATAATTGAGCATGCATTACATATTTATATTGATTTAACCCGTTAATCTCTTCTAATGAAAGTAATACAACTAACAACATTATTTTACGGTTCATAGTAATACCAGCATATTTAACCAAGAATATTCTTCTTGATCATAAATACATGCTTAAATAACTTATCATACTTGTTCAATATTTTCCCATAGTTTATATATATAAAATTGAACAAACTTTATTCATAATGCTACATTGAAAATTGTTCAGAAGCAAATTAATGTGTCTATATTATAATTGAATTAATAGAGCAATAAGAGAGGATGAAGTGAACAACCCGTGATTATCCACTCGGCTCAAGAGAACCCAACCCTACAATTCTATAATAAACCCTATATCATTACTTATATGTAACCCAAATTTCAAAAACAACTTAACTCCAACCATGAAATCTGATAAACCGTGGCTAAATACACTTGTAAATCATCAAAATTTCCCAAATCTATTATGTAATATTCCTTTAATTTCAAGAAAATCTTATGCCAGAGTAACAAACTCAGCCTTCACATGGTTTAACATCTATAATTTCAATTATAATTTACTATATTCATTCTGCTATTACTCATCATCATCTTAAAATCTTGCATATAAGAACACACACACTCTAATGCTACCATAATTTCATAAAGATTAACCAAGCTTTTATTCAATTTAACACATGTAATCAAATTTTAACTTAGTTCCCATACCTTAGAATTGAAGCCCAAAATGCTCTCTCCATTCTGCCTATTCGGAGCCCCATCGGAGCCTCACCGGAGTCTCGCCGGAGCTCCGCCGGTGCCTCGCCGGAGAACTACCAAAGCCATCCACCGGGAGATCAAGCCACTGGCAACGTCCCAGCGACCTTCACGTGCCTCCATGCTGCCGTCGTTCATCGGGATCGAAGCTTGAAGCTTCCGCCGTCACCATCCCCGATCTCCCTGCTGCCGGCGAGTGGGGACGATCGGCGACCACCGAAAGAGCCGCCTCAGCCTCGGGATCCCAATGGTACCGTCAGCCCCTTCCTCTGCCGTCGGGAATCACCGGAAAAAAGAGAAAGAAGGGAGCTAGAGGGTGGAAGCTGGAACCGGAGTTGCGCCACTGACAAGGACAACGGCGAAGGAGACTGGAGGTGAAAGCGACGCGACGGTCTACCCTTGCCGGCGTCGTGAGAAGCGGCGGTCAGGGGACGTCTAGCACCGCCTCTCCTCCAGCTCCCGATGCCATCTGCTCCTCCTCCTTCTTCTTTTACTCATTTCTTTCTCTTTTTTTTTTAAACTTATTTCTTATTTCTTTTTAACCACACACACACAACCTTTTTTTTATTTTCTTCACACAATTAATTTCCTTTTTCTTTTTTTAAATATCAACCACACAATTCTTCTTTCCTTCTAATCCACAAAAAACCTTTTCTTTATTTAGATAAATCTTAAAAATATCTATCAACACTTTAATTAAAATATGTATTATTATTATCCTTTTAATGTTAATTTTCATAATTAATCCTTACAAATTGGTACTATTTATCCACTATAATCAATCCGAATTTTTGGGTCGCTACATGGCTCATGAGTAGTGAAGAGCATCACGAGTGGAGAAGGAGTGAAAAAGAAAGAGCAAGAAATTCACGAGACCCAGCAAAAGTTTACAAGTCGTGAAGGGAGTCACGACTCAAAAAGGAGAGCAGGATGGAGAACACGACTAGGCAACAGATTCACGAGTAGTGAGGAGGCTCACGACTCGTGATGGGGCATGACTTTAGAATGTCTTAAGGAAATCACGACTCGTGAGGAGGCTCACGAGTCGGACAAGACGCTGTTTCCCAAACGATATGTCTTCTGCACCTGATTTTTCAGCCAAACAATGTGTCCTTCCAGAAGCAATCTTTCGTGACTTGTCAAGGGACATATCTGTAGAGAAGATGCATATAAATATGGGAGAAAACTCTGGATTAGGGATGGAAAAAATTTAAAGAATGTTTTTACTATTTTTTAAGAACATTTGTAGTTGTTTTGAATTTTCTGTTTACTTAGTATTAAATGATGACCAAAGAGCAAAGCCAAAGGAATAAGAGATTTAACAGAAGGTTTAAATAGAAAGTAAACCCTGGGGAGTGATGCTTTCTTGTCTCTTATTTCATCTTTATTGTAATTTTGTTTATGGCTAAGTTCTTTGATACATTATAACTATTTAATTTAAGTTGTTATTCATCACTTATCTTTGTTTATTGAATGTTTATTTTCTTTATGTATGAAGTATGATTTAAGTTTGTTTAAGTGCTTTGATTTGCTTAGCATGCTTGATCACCATATTAAGTATGTTAGTCATTTAATTCACAATGAGAGTTGGAATTATTTGATGGAAAGTTAAATGAATTTACTTAAAGCATTGAATTCACTTAGAGATAAGGAATTCACTTTAAGGGGTTAAAGAATTAGCATAGAACTTCATGGTTTTTATTTATCTCTATAATGACATGAGAATGCTTATAGACTCTAAGTATGAATACTCTTTATTGACAATGAGAATTGCTTTAAAGAATCTTGGCTAAATTCTCCATTCATATCATTCATACAATTGTTAATTAATTCAAAGATGAACTTGTTTTATTTGGTTATAATGTATGTCCATCCTATCTTTTAAGTAATCTATTATTCAAAATTAACTTAATATATTTTAAGTAGTTTAGTATTTACATTAATTGCATGATTTTAAATGAAATTGTTACCTATCCATTTACTTGTTGTTATTTTAATATAAAATTACCCCGTTCCCTTTGGAACAATACCCTACTCATACTATACGGAGTCTAATGAGACTAAGGGTTCAATTAAATCCCTATCAAGTAGCCTTAATTACCTTATCCTCTCTGTTGGGAGTTCTTTTTGGAAGAGTTTAAGAAGAGATATGTCATCAAAGCCTATAAAGAAGAGAAACTAAGACAATTTCTAAACTTAAAGCAAATAGGTATGCTAGTGGCTGAATATGAGAAGGAATTCATCTGTCTAAGTAAATATGTACCAGATTCTATGCTAACTGGCACCTTCAAGTGTCGAAAATTTAAGGATGGCTTAAACGATTATATTAAGGAGAACTTGATTAGACCTACTTCATTACAAGCAGTGGATTATCATCAAGTTGTACAAGTAGCCCTCCGTGTAGAAAAGAATGAAGTGGCTAAGAGGGAGACAGAGCAAAGGAGAAATGTTGTTAGAGATGGTGCATCTATAGGGAAGAGTCCTCAAGATCCATAGGGAGATCAATCAATTGGATCCTTCAATAATCCTACTACTCGAGGGAGATGATAGGGAACTTTTACCTCATCTAAATTGGGTAAAGAGACCTCAATAGGATAGGGTAGAGGACAGTCGTTGGAGTGCACCTACTATTATAGAAAGCATTGGGGGTACCTATATAATGTTGTTAAGTGCTTGCTTCAGATGTGGAGGCACTGATCATTTCATGGCAAATTGCCCATTAAAATAAGAGCAGAGGTCTTCACAGCAGAGTAATAGGGAAGCCTCCAATGCATCTTCAATTGGTAGAGGGCGTAGAAGAGGTTAAGGTGGAGACAATTAATTTAGAGCCCAATCTAGGAATGCTTCTAAGATGGTTGATTGACCCTTCACTACTACACCTCCTACCTAAACATATGCGATGAAAGCTCGCGAAGAAGTAAATGCCCTAGAAGTCATAACGGGGATTTTCTTACGTTTTAACTCTGATGCATATATGCTTATCGATCCGGTTTCTACCCATTCT
Organism: Excoecaria agallocha; assembly: GCA_037975025.1. Classification (NCBI taxonomy): domain Eukaryota; kingdom Viridiplantae; phylum Streptophyta; class Magnoliopsida; order Malpighiales; family Euphorbiaceae; genus Excoecaria; species Excoecaria agallocha. The sequence continues at coordinate 25,716,458 of CM075807.1, read as the reverse complement.
TATAATTGTGTTGGGGACTTGAGTAGAAATGTGTCCAATATGGAATAGTTAGTGTTTAATATATGTGTGACTAGACCTTTAGGCCACATTATTTATGTGAATAAAGCAGAGGAATTACCCTATTATGATTCATGGGAGAGAATTTCTTACTAATTTAATAGAGTTACCATTGCATGAATTTGATGTAATAGTTGGCATGGGTTGGTTAACTAAACACCTGGTAATAGTGAATTGTAAGATGAAGACAGTGGAACTGAAGGATACAAAAGGAAAGAAAATAGTAGTTCAAGGAATTAAGCCAAAATCTTTAGCAGCAGTTATATCAGCTATGCAAGCTAGGCAGTTTCATAGAAAAAGGTGTGAAGCATTCTTGGCTCTAGTGTTTGATTCTAAGAAAGAGAAAGTAAATCTTCAAGACATACCGGTAGCTAATGAATGTCCTAAAATGTTTCCTAAGGAGCTACCTAGTCTCCCACCTAGAAAAGAAGTAGAGCTATCTATAAAAACTTTACCAAGAACCACTCCCATTTCTAAGGTGTCATATATGATTGGACCATCAGAGTTGAAGGAGTTGAAAGTTCAACTGCAAGTGTTGTTAGATAAGGATTTTATCAGGCCTAGTTTATCTCCTTGGGGTGCACAAGTGTTATTTGTTAAAAAGAAAGATGGCACCTTAAGGATGTGTATTGATCACAGATAACTCAACAGGGTGACAGTGAAGAATAGATATCCTCTACATCAAATTGAAGATTTGTTTGATCACTTAAAAGATGCGGAGGTGTTTTCTAAGATTGACTTGGGATTGGGGTATTATCAACTTTGGGTGAGAGATATAGACATCCCAAAAACTGCTTTTCGAACTTGGTATGGCCATTATGAGTTCTTAGTTATGCCTTTTAGATTGACCAATGCCCCTGTTAGTGTAAGCCCTAGTCCCATTACATTGTAATAAAACACTTTGAATTAATAAAATGAGGCATTTGTTTTATCCATTGTATTCCTATGCATATCAATTGATAGAACTATCCAAGAATGTTGTTTTGGTTTAAGTTATCATGTGTGAGGCACATGGTTGTAAGACCTTGAAACAAATGAGACTTCATTCTAAATATCCCTAGCCAGTCATTGTTATGGGAATAACAAATGAATTAAGACTAGTATGCTCTCTCTGATAATATGAGTTCTGTCTTACGGATCTTTAGGACAAGAGTGTCAATCAAATATCATAGATACATGTTAAAGAACATGGTATCTGGATACGATCCGCTCATGAGAACACTACATGGTACAAGTCATAAGTGTTTCTTATATGCAAGTTTTGTATCGAAGTTCTTAGACCTGAAATCTCTATGAAACTCTTTATGAATTACTGTGTACTTTGACATACACCTAATGTGCTCATAACAGAGTGACAAGTACGGGTACGATTGGGTATGCATTGATTCATGTTAGAGAGCATGAGAAAAGTGAAGGGATTACCCCTCTCGATAAGAGAGAAAATATCATCGGCCACTTGATCAGTGAACTGAGAAGTGTATGGCCATACCGAGATGAGATAATGAATAATCATTATTTATTTGAGAGTTCAGTGTCACTGGAATATCAAGAAATGAATTAATATATATAAGGATGACTAGTTCCATGCCTTATATTAATTCTGATATTTATGGGTAAGGGACTATGCAAAATTGCATTAGGTCACTAAATGCCATATGCATTTTCATTTAATTTGGAATGCTATAATATCTTGCTAGAGAATATATATAGCCTTTGAATTAATTTATTAATCCATTGCCAACATTAAATGGACCTATAGGATCACACACAAAGCATTGGGCTTAAAATATTTAAATAAAGTATTGAGCATTAATTTGGGCTTTTAATTAAAGTCAAATTAATGTGTGTGATGGGTTTTAGATTGCTATTGGACCTTGGCCCATGAGAGAGTGAAATTCAGCCCATAAGGTTTAATTTCAATTAATTAAATGTCTTGCATTAATTTAATTAATTGAGTATTAAAGCCTAAAAGACTTATTATCAAATTAAATCACTTTATTAGGAATATTAGTGGACGAAATTCCTAGAGAAAAATTAAAGGAATTTCGGCACATGCTTTATATTTATTAAGTGATTTATTTGATTAATATGTCTTATGCTTTAATCTTTGATTAATTCAAAAGAATTAAATCAATATATATCTTTTATTTTAAAAAAAGTGATAAAGGCTAAAATTAATTATTTTTAAGTATTTGATTTTAAATTTATCACTTAAAAAAATGAAAGGATATATATTGAATGAGAGAGAAAACTAAAAACCCTAGTTATTCTATGGTTTTTGCGTGAACTCTCTCTCTCTCTCAAGAATTTCTTTTAGCCAATTTTTCACAAGGAGAAAGGATAGTTTCTTATTCTCTTGTGATCTTGGGTAGTAATAGCAACCTAAGAGAAGTACAAAATCAAATTTTGTAGCTTCAAATCATAACCATTACACAATACCTTAAAAGAGAGCTAGCAACCTCTATTTTAAGCCGTCGGTGCAATTGTGTGTGTGAGAATAGAGGGAGTGGCGTAAAAGGCTGTTCCTTGCATTGGTGATCAAGATCTAAGGCGGATAAAGTCAACTTAGTTGCTGGCCATCACCAAATTCAATATTTAAAAGACATCAAAAGTAGTAAGTTTCAAAAACCCTAAAATTGCATGTTTTGATTCTTGTCATGGAATTGTTTGGCATGTATGATCGTTTTTTTTTTGTTTTTTTGCTGCATGATTGCCATGTTCATACCATGTCATATTCAATCAGTGGTATCAGAGCCAAAACATGCTTATTTTAGTGCTTTAGATGCAGGAAAAAATTAATTAAAAATCGTTATTTTGAAAACATGCAATGCTGAAATTTTTTGTTCTGAGTTTTTTGCATTGTTTTTGTGTAAAAACGATTTTAATTGATTAGATAGGTATTATAATTAATATGACATGTTAATATACTGTCCTAAGATGTTTTAGGAGCAGTTAATGGTCGGATTTAATTAATAATACCTGATGGTAAATGTTAATATTAAAACTAGGTGCTAGTTGGCATGTTAATTGTTAGTTTAACAACTAATTTTCAATATTAAATGTAAAAACGATTTTGGAATATTTGTAAGTGATATTTAAATATTAATTATCTGGTCTGGACATATTTTAAAATTGGTTTTAATTCTGGTCCATGACAATTTAATTGATTAATTTTAAAATCACTTAAAACTATGACTAGTTTGTGCTTATTACATGTTTAATCAACATTGTTTGTTTTGTTTTGATTAAAATGGTAAAAAAACATTTAGATCAGATTGGTATAGAATATTAAATCAATATTTATGGACTTATTTAGATTATTAAATGACTCATAAAATTGATTTAAATGTTTGTGCATTTTATGGCATTACATAAGCATTCAACAACTAGTTTTTGTTGTTTGTTTTTGCATGAATGTCGTGTACTATATATGTGTTTTTCATGATTTTATTTTTTAATTCATGTTAGCACATATTATATGTATTTTTAATGTTTATGGATTGTATGGCATAAAATTAAAAATGGCAAAATTGGAAATTATATTGGAGTTGATTTATAGCACAAATCTAACTAGTTAGTGTTTTGGGCATTGAAGAGAACTTATTCAATAAGAGGATTTAGTCCATTGGGCTTTGGCCCAGGCCCATCATGGGGTTTTCTCTTAAAGGTTCAAGTACATAATTTCCATTAATAGGCTTGACTAAATTAATAAAATTGGACTTTATTTTATCCATGAATGTTATGTATATTTATTTGCTAATTTGGTGTGATGAATGGATATGCATGGTGCATTCATGGGCCTTGGGTTTTGTAATTAAATATGGCCTGCGAGCCATTATATTTTATTGTAAAAGTTTCATTTATTTCTTAGAATAGAATATACTTGAAGACTTTGTAAATCAAGATGAAGCCCACCGGAGTGGAGAAGCCAAACTCGAAGATTCTTTTGTAATAGTATAGAATCTTAGTTGTAAGTTTTTAGGCCCATGTTTGTCATGCTTTACTTTATGCAATTATTTATATATGTATGCTATGTATGGATGACAAAGCTTATGCCATGTAAGCCGTAATAAAATGAATCCCTAAAATAGTAAGTCACAAAGTTGCCTTCCTAATTCAAAACATGTCAAGGCATCGATCATCGGTCATGTAGACTAGGAGTCCTAGATGCGCTCGATTATCTTTGTGAGGCATGGGTTGTGAATGTAGGTTGGACTTAACATGGAAAGGGATGCCCGGACCTAGGCAACTAATAAATGGGTTGTGCTATAACATCTTAAGATGTTAGCCCATTTGATCTAAGAGTCATGTACGAGACATGATTGGAGTTTTCCTACCTAAGTAACTTAACTTATTAGGTGTACAAGCTCAGCTTGACTAATAAGTTGCTATGAAAAGCGGATCTTGGCCCACATTAAATCACTAACGCGAATTATTTAAAGGGATACTAATTTAGTTTGTGGGATCAAAAATAAGACCTCATTTAATCTTGCTAAATTTTATTGTAGATTGAAAATGGCATCTTCAAACAACAATTTCTCATTGCGATCAGTCCTTGAAAATGACAAATTGAGTGGCACCAATTTCATAGACTGGTCTCGAAACTTAAGAATATTTCTTAAGTAAGAGAAAAAGCCATATATTTTGGATGCACCCTTGCCTGAAAAACCTACTAGGAATGCCTCTGCGGTTCAAAAGGAAACTTTTGAGACCAAGAAGAGCGACTCCAATGATGTGACCTGTCTAATGCTGGCCACTATGGTGCCTGACTTGCAAAAGCAATTAATGGACCAAGAGGCTTATGCGATCATGGTGCACCTTAAGGAGATGTTCCAAGAGGAAGCTCGTCACGAAAGGTTCGTGACAACAAAGGCCTTGATTTCTTGTAAGATGGCTACAGGTACTCCTGTAAGTACCCATGTACTCAAGATGAAAGGGTATCTTGATACTCTTGAGAAGCTTGAGGGACAAGTGCCAAAGGAATTGGCCACTGACTTGATCTTAGGATCATTGACTGATGATTATGATCCATTCATGATGAACTATAACATGCATGCAATGAACAAGTCAGTCACTGAGCTTCATGGGATACTTAAGAATGCTGAAGAGAACATTCGAAAGACCAATCCCGTATTGATGGTTCAAGGGGGCATTAAGAAGGGACCCACTAAGGGAAAAGGAAAGGGAAAGGCAAAACCCAAGAATGACCTGGCTCGGTTCAAGTCAAGTGGGAGTGCACCTCCAGCCCAATCCAAGCCCAAGGTGCAGAAACTCAAAGAGAGTGAGAGCAATTGCTTCCATTGCAATAAGATTGGGCATTGGAGGAAGAATTGCGCTCTCTTCAAGGAAGAACAAAAGAAGAATGGAGTCAAAGCATCCAGTTATGGTATTTTTTTTGTTGAGATTAACCTTTATATTTCTTCCACTTGGGTATTGGATACCATTTGTGGTTCTAACATTTGTTCAAATGTGTAGGGACTAAGAAATAGGCGGTTACTTGAGAAGAATGAAGTGGACCTCCGTGTGGGGAATGGAGCACGAGTTGTTGCCATGGAGATAGGCAACTATCACCTCAATTTACCTTCCGGACTTTGTATTGTTTTGAATAATTGTTATTATGTGCCTACTATGAGCAGAAACATTATTTCAGTTTCATGTTTGGATAATGACGAATTTGATTTTGTTATTAAAAATGGCAATGCTCATATTCATCACCAAGGCATTTCTTATGGCAATGTTATGTTGCAAAATGGCCTTTATATCCTTGATCTACAAAACAAAGAGTCCATATACAACATTAATATGAAGAGGGTTAAGTCAAATGAATTAAACCCTACTTACTTCTGGCATAGTCATTTAGGACATGAAAACGAAAAATGCATTTCAAGACTCCATAAAACTGGAGTGCTTGGGTCATTCAACTTAGAGTCTTATGACACATGCAAGCCATGTTTGCATGGAAAAATGAAAAAGAGTCCTTTTAACAAGAAAGGTGAAAGGACTAATAACTTATTGGAACTAATACATATCGATGTTTGTGGACCTTTAAGTACATAAGCTAGAGGTGGTTTTAGCTACTTCATGACATTCACATATGACTTCAGTAGATATGGCTATATCTATCTAATGAAGTACAACTCTGAAACTTTTGAGAAATTCAAAGAGTTTAAGAACGAAGTAAGAAACCAACTTGGCAAAAGTATAAAAGCCATTTGATCAGATCGAGGTGGCGAATACTTAAGCCAAGAGTTTGACAATCATCTAAAAGAGTGTCGTATTATTTCACAGCTCACTCCTCCTGGAACACTGCAATGGAATGGTGTGTCCGAAAGGAGAAATCGAACTCTGTTGGACATGGTTCAATCTATGATGAGTCAAGCTAATCTTCCTATCTCTTTTTGGGGTTATGCATTAGAAACTGCTGCATTTCTATTGAACTGTACTCCAACTAAAGCAGTTGAGAAGACACCATACGAGGTATGGATTGGGAAAGAACTCAATATGTCTTTTCTCAGGATTTTGGGCTATGAAGCACATGTTAAGAAATTAACATCTGACAAACTAGAGTCCAAATCCACTTTCTGCTTTTTTGTGGGTTATCCCAAAGAAACAAAGGGATACTACTTTTACTCACAAGCGGAGAACAAAGTATTTGTTGCTCGTAAGGCTGTTTTCTTAGAAGAGGAGTTCCTTCTCAAGAAAGACAGTGGGAGTAAAGTAGAACTTGGAGAAATTTAAGTGCCACAAACTCCCATAGAGGATGAGTTGGAAATCGAATCAAGTTCACAACCAGTTGTGGAGCAAAAACCCATTACACAAGAACCTAGAAGGTCTGGTAGGGTACATCGAGAGATTGAGAGATATGGATTTCTAATCACTGATAGTGACACTGTTGAGTTAGTAGATCGTAAGGATCCTACTACCTACCAAGAAGCTATTGAGAGCCCAAAATCGGAAAATTGGCTTGAAGCCATGAAATCCAAGATGCAATCAATATACGATAACCAGGTTTGGACCTTGGTTGATCCACCGAAAGGTGCTAAGGTAATTGAATGCAAGTGACTATTTAAACTCAAAGCTGATAAGACCTACAAAGGTAGACTAGCAACAAAAGGTTTTCAACAAACTCATGGTGTAGACTATGACGAGACCTTTTCGCCTATAGTCATGCTCAAGTCCATTAGGATCTTGCTTGCCATAGCTGCATATCATGATTATGAGATATGGCAAATGGATGTCAAAACTACTTTCTTCAATGGAAATTTACTTGAGGATGTGTATATGACACAACCTGAAGGTTTTGTCAATCCCAAGCATCTTAAGAAGGTTTGCAACCTTCAAAAATCTATTTATAGATTAAAGCAATCATCTCGAAGTTGGAATCTTCATTTTTATGAGGTTGTCAAGGAATTTAAATTCATCAAGAATGAAGATGAGCCTTGTGTGTACAAGAAGGTTAGTAGGAGCATAGTAGTATTTCTGGTCCTATATGTGGACGACATCCTTCTTATTGGGAATGAAATTCCAACGTTGCTAAAGGTTAAGCAATGGTTGGGAAAATGTTTCTCAATAAAAGACTTAGGTGAAGCCGAGACAATACTTGGTATTCGAATCTATAGAGATAGATCGAATCGGCTTTTGGGACTAAGTCAGGCAAAGTACTAAAGCATTTTAGTATAGGAGACTCAAAGAAAGGGTACATACCTTTGGCTTTGGGAGTTCCTTTGACTAAAGAATAGTGCCTTAAAACCAAAGAGGAAAGGGACAACATGAGTAGAAATCCCATATGCATCTACTATTGGATCTATCATATACGCTATGTTATGTACTAGGTTGGATGTTGCTCATGCACTAAGTGTAACCAGTAGGTTTCAACAAGACCCTGGTGAGAAGCACTGGTTTGCTGTAAAAGGGATTCTAAAGTACCAGCGAAGGACTAAGAATCACTTCATAGTGTATGGTGGTCAAGAAGAGCTTGTCATACAAGGTTATGCCGATGCTGCTTTTCAGACCAGCACTCAGGATTCTAGATCGCAATTTGGGTTTTTTTATTTTAAACGGTGGTGCTGTCAGCTGGAAAAGCTCAAAGCAAGAGACCGTTGCCGACTCAACTACAGAATCTGAGTATATTGCAGCAAGTGAGGCTGCAAAAGAGGCTGTTTGGATTAAAAATTTCATTAATGGATTAGGAGTGGTACCAAGCATCCTAGATCCATTAGAAATTTTCTGTGACAACAACGGGGCCATCGCACAGGCCAAGGAGCCCCGGTCACACCAGAAATCCAAACACATACTCAGGAGGTACCACCTTATCAGAGAAATCATTGATCGTGGGGACATCAAGGTTAGAAAGATAGCAAGTGAAAATAATGTAGCAGATCCTTTGACGAAATAGTTACGTCCAAATCTGCACGAAGCTCATTTGAGAGCGTTCGGTCTTAGGGCTATGCCCAATTGGAACTAGTGTTAGTGGGAGATTGTTAGTGTAATCCTTAGTCCTAATACATTGTAATAAAACACTTTGAATTAATAAAATGAGGCATTTGTTTTATCCATTGTATTCCTGTGCATATCAATTGATAGAACTATCCAAAAATGTTGTTTCGGTTTAAGTTATCATGTGTGAGGTACATGGTTGTAAGACCTTTAAACAAATGAGACTTCATTCTAAATATCCCTAGTCAGTCATTGTTATGGGACTAACAATGAATTAAGACTAGTATGCTCTCTCTGATATTATGAGTTCTGTCTTACGGATCAGTAGGACAAGAGTGTCAATCAGAGATCATAGATACATGTTAAAGAACATGGTATCTGGATATGATCTGCTCATGAGAACACTACATGGTACAAGTCATAAGTGTTTCTCATATGCAAGTTTTGTATCGGAGTTATTAGACCTGAAATCTCTATGAAACTCTTTATGAATTACTGTGTACTTTGACATACACCTAACGTGCTCGTAACAAAGTGACAAGTACGGGTATGATTGGGTATGCATTGATTCATGTTAGAGAGCATGAGAAAAGTGAAGGGATTACCCCTCTCGATAAGAGAGAAAATATCATCGGCCACTTGATCAGTGAACTGAAAAGTGTATGGCCATACCGAGATGAGATAATGAGTAATCATTATTTATTTGAGAGTTCAGTGTCACTGGAATATCAAGAAATGAATTAATATATATAAGGATGACTAGTTCCATGCCTTATATTAATTCTGATATTTATGGGTAAGGGACTATGCAAAATTGCATTAGGTCACTAAATGCCATATGCATTTTCATTTAATTTGGAATGCTATAATATCTTGCTAGAGAATATATATAGCCTTCAAATTAATTTATTAATTCATTGCCAACATGAAATGGACCTATAGGATCGCACACAAAACATTGGGCTTAAAATATTTAAATAAAGTATTGAGCATTAATTTGGGCTTTTAATTAAAGTGAAATTAATGTGTGTGATGGGTTTTAGATTGCTATTGGACCTTGGCCCATGAGAGAGAGAAAGTCAGCCCATAACGTTTAATTTCAATTAATTAAATGTCTTGCATTAATTTATTTAATTGAGTATTAAAGCCTAAAAGACTTATGATCAAATTAAATCACTTTATTAGGAATATTAGTGGCCAAAGAAAAATTAAAGGAATTTTGGCACATGCTTTATATTTATTAAGTGATTTATTTGATTAATATGTCTTATGTTTTAATCTTGGATTAATTCAAAAGAATTTAAATTAATATATATCTTTTATTTTAAATAAGTGATAAAGGCTAAAATTAATTATCTTTAAGTATTTGATTTTAAATTTATCACTTAAAAAAATGAAAGGATATATATTGAATGAGAGAGAAAACTAAAAACCCTAGTTATTCTATGTTTTTTGCATGAACTCTCTCTCTCTCTCAAGAATTTCTTTTAGCCCATTTTTCACAAAGAGAAAGGATAGTTCCTCATTCTCTTGTGATCTTGGGTAGTAATAGCAACCTAAGAGAAGTACAAAATCAAATTTTGTAGCTTCAAACCATAACCATTACACAATACCTTAAAAGAGAGCTAGCAACCTCTATTTTAAGCCGTCGGTGCAATTGTGTGTGTGAGAATAGAGGGAGTGGCGTAAAAGGTTGTTCCTTGGCATTGGTGATCATGATCTAAGGCGGATAAAGTCATCTTAGTTGCTGGCCATCACCAAATTCAATATTTAAAAGGCATCAAAAGTTGTAAGTTTCAAAAACCCTAAAATTGCATGTTTCGATTCTTGTCATGGAATTGTTTGGCATGTATGATCGTTTTTGTTGTTTTTTCGCTGTGTGATTGCCATGTTCATACCATGTCATATTCCATCAGCTCTAGCATACTTTATGGATTTGATGAATAGGGAGTTTCGACTCTATTTGGATCAATTTGTGGTAGTGTTTATTGGTGATATATTGGTCTACTCTCAAAATGAAGCTGAATATGCAGAACATTTGAGAATTGTGTTACAGACCTTATGGGATAATCAATTATATGTTAAGTTGAGTAAATGTGATTTCTTCTTTAAAGAGGTTTGCTTCATTGGGCATATTATATCATCAGAAGGCATTAAATTTAATCCTAAAAATATAAAAGCTATTATTAATTAGAAACTGCCTTCAAATGTATCGGATTGCATCAAAAGGATGTTACATTCGAAATGTATTGGATTATTGCTTTGTAAAAGGATTTTTAGTTATTGCATTGCCACTTACTAGATTGCATCAAAAGGATGTTACGTTTGAATGGACGGATAAATGTCAAGCAAGCTTTGAGTGTTTAAAAAGGATGCTAACAGAAGCCTCAGTTCTTACTCAATCGACATCCATTAAAGAATATGCTATGTATAGTGATGCCTCATAAAATGGATTGGGTTGTGTACTAATGCAAGAGGGCAAATTTCTGGCTTACGCTTCAAGGTAATTGAAGCCTCACGAGCAAAACTACCCTACTCATGATGTTGAATTTGTAGCGGTAGTGTTTGTTGGAAATTATCGGTTACATGCATCTAATACATAAGCAAAATTTAAAATTTTAACCAATAGATCTAATCTTGCCATGAATTAACAATATACATATTAATGAGAATAAGAAAAAACGCCTTTGATTTTCGTTGATCAGTTGATTTTCCTTCTCACTGGGTTGTCGCAAACCACAGTGTCCAAAATTGAACACCTTCAATGAATAATCCACACTAGAGAATGATTGAATGAACAAACAAAGGAGGAGAACAAGGGCTCGCCGAAATCCCCTTGATGCTAGCAAGGGAGTGGCGGCTAAGGTTGAGAGAGTGAGAAATTATTTTCTCTTAATTGTTCACCTTGATGTTAATACCCTATCACTTGGATTTTTATAGTTAGTTTAAAAATCCAACTTCATAATAGGATTGGGCTCTTTAAAATTGCTAGAGAAATATTAAATGGGCTTCTAGAATTATTAATAATTTATTTGGGATCAACAAAATCCAATTTAAGTCCTTTCAAAAAATACTATGCACAAAACCCACAAACTAGGTCCTTTGTGCATATACTTGGATTTAATCACCCAAATGAATTCCAATTCCATCCAAATTAAATATGTAGGACCCATAATACTTATAAAATATATTTAATTTGTTTTGGTCAAAGAATTAGGCCTCTAAGGCCTTCTACCAGGGCTTGGCGTGTAACCCTTCCTCTTGAGGGTTTCTGAGCCAAAGCCATTCTTCTGGGCCCTTGTTAATTTCTCCAATGGATTTATTAATTATTATATCAGCCTCAAAAAACTTATAGTCTAATAATAATTAAATATGAAATACAATATTTCAATTAGGTCCATTTTATAGAACATTTCTAAAAAGTTCTACGAGCAATTTTACTTGACCATAATTAATTAAACTCTTTAATTAATTATTGTCTCATTCACTTCTCTACTTCCATAATAATATAAAATATTATTATCCTTGTCATTTTACCATTTTATCCCTTTCTCTATATGTATGTGACCTATTGGGTTCCTATCCATATTGGCAGTATAATATGTAATTGTGAGTTCTACTCAAAACTCACATGATTTAAACTTCTTTAAATCATTTTATCAATCACTATTGATATTTATGATACAATATTATAAAATTCATGAATGGCCTCTAGCTAGGCATCATGACCACCCAAATGACAAAAAAGTCAAGTGGTTTGACTATACCCTTCCATAGAAACAGTTAGCGTGCAATTACTCCTTTCACCACTATAATCTCAATTAGATTATGATTATGGATTTCTGTCAACCCATATAAATCTAATTATGTATGTTCTATTAATTTAACCATTGTTCCCAAAATGCCCATCATGGATCCCTATCCATCTAGGCATATTACTTTCGCCAGAGATTCTCTGAACAAGGGAATTATAGAATCATGCGAGACAACTTCCATTATTAAATCTGGGATGGTGAATCCTTTGTTAATCACTCAACTATCTTCAAGTAGGTCATGATATACCCAACCTCCTAACTATGTTCACAACCAATTGGCAGTAATCAGTTATGGAGTCAAAGTATACCACTTGCTACTTAAGATAACTTCGGTGATCTCAAGTCTAAGGATACTTGCACAACTGCTATAAAGAGATTCCTCGCTGACATAGATTTAATATTTATGAGAGAATTCTCTTTGTAGGTCTCCAATAAACTTGTTCTTCTAACAAGCATCCATATTTTAGCTTTGATTATCTTTTATGATCACAGTTATGACAACCACTGCTTAAACCATTCAAGAAGCATAAAATATGCTAGTCTGTTTGAATTAACAATGTCCTATCTTGCTAATTCTATGACTAGGGATATTTAGATATTAACACATTTGCATACAATAGACATCTCATATCATGAACCTTTTCATTATTACCTTTGTACTGTGTTTATAATATCTAGGACTTCATTTATTAATTTAAGATTTACAAACTCACATTTTTAAACTTAGCATTAATAAATGAATCATACCTTTTATTAAAAATATGAGTTCATACATATTAAATACATCCCTATTACATGGGCTCTAGGGCATACTCTCTAACAATCTCCCACTTGCACTAGAGCCAATCACTTATATGTCTCAGACCCATGTTATTTATATGGTGATTGTGCTTAATCTAGGAAAGTACTTTAGTGAATGGATCCGTCACATTGTCATATGTGGGGACCCTTTTTATTTTCACATCATTTCTAGCTACTATTTCCCTTATTAGATGGTAGCATCTGAGAACATTCTTGGATTGCTGATGAGACCGTGGTTTCTTTGCTTGTGCAATGGCTTTATTGTTGTCACAATATAAAGGAATCAGATCAATAAAGCTAGGCACCACTCCTAGTTCAGTTATGAACTTTTGATCCAGACTGCTTCTAAAGCAGTAATGCACTCAGCGTCAGTCGTGGAATTAGCAGTTGTTTCTTATTTCGAACTCATCCAACTAACTGCCCCTCCTACCATTATGAACACAAAACCAGACTGTAATTTACAATCATTTGTCAGATTAGAAGCTGGCATCTGTATACCCATTTACTTCCAAACTACCCTCCCTATATACCAAGAATATATGCTTAGTCCTTCTCAAGTACTTGAGGATATTCTTGATAGCTACCTAGTGTTCCTCTCTAAAATTGGAATAAAATCTGCTTGTGACACTCAAAGCAAATGCTACATCTGGACGTGTACATAACATAGCATACATGATAGAACAAATTGCAGATGCATATGGTATTCTTTTCATGCTCTCTCTATCCTCTGGTGTCTAAGGACATATAGATTTAGAAAGGTGTTTCCCATGCACCATGGGTATAAACCCTTTCTTAAAGAGATCCATATTAAACCTCTTCAATACTTTATCTATATATGTACTTTGAGAAAGACCTAGCAACCTATTAGATCTATCTCTATAGATCGTTATTCCCATAATATAGGTTGCTTCTCCAAGGTCTTTCATGGAGAATTGCTTGGATAACCATATTTTAACAGATTGGAGAAGAGAAACATGATTTCCCATGATCAATATGTCATCCACATATAGAACTAGGAAGACAATTGCACTCCCACTGACCCTTTTATACACACAAGGTTCATCTTTATTCTATGAGATACCAAACTCTTTGATTGTCTCATGGAATCGCATGTTCTAGCTCCTAGAGGCTTGCTTCAATCCATAAATGGATCTTTGAAGCTTACATACCTTTTCGCAATTTCCTGATGTGAATATTTCTAGTTGTGTCATATACACATCCTCAGTCAGATTTCCATTTAGGAAAGCTATTTTCACATCCATTTGCCAAATCTCACAATCCTAATGAGCTGCAATGGCTAAAAGTATTCTTATAGACTTAAGCATCACTATAGGAGAAAAGGTTTCATCATAATCAATACCTTCTTTATGATGATAGCCTTTTGCTACTAAGCGAGCATTATAGGTAACTATATTACCTTCCATGTCAATCTTCTTTTTGAAGACCCATTTGCACCCTATGGGTTTTATCCCTTCAGGTGGTTGAGTTAAAGTTCATACTTTATTCTCATACATGGAGTCCATTTCAGACTATATAACCTTAAGCCATAAATCATGTTCTAAATTGTTCAAAACTTTTTGAGAGCTTGCAGGCTCATTGTCCTCTACTACAATTATGCCTCTATCCGAATCAATGTGAAATCCATATCTCACAGGGATAGAATGCATCCTAGTAGATCTTCTAGGATTTTATGTATAATCAGGTTCAATTGTAATCTCATCATTATGAAATTCAATCACTGGTTCAATCAATTGATCTACTTCTATTTGTGGGTCTTGAACTTCACCAAGTTCAATTTTACTTCCACTATCCTCTCGTAGGATAAATTCTCTTTCTAAAAAGATAGCATGCCTAGAAACAAACACCTTTTGTTCGAAGGGATGGTAGAAATAATATCCAAATGTTTCTTTTGGATATCCCACAAATAAACATTTTTCAGATTTAACATCTAGTTTGTCTGACATTGTCCTCTTCACATAAGCAGGACAACCCCATAGTTTCATATGAGAAAGTGTGGGTTTCTTCTTATTCCATATCTCATATGGAGTAACATCAACTAATTTACTAGGAACTCTGTTTAACATATAAACAACAATTTCTAGTGCATCCCCAAAAGTACTTAGGTAAGCCTGCTCGGCTCATTATGGATCGAACCATATCTAATAGTGTTTGATTTCTCCTCTTAGATACACCATTGTGTTGTGGTGTATATGGTGGAGTCCATTGAGATAAAATCCCATTATCTCTAAGATAATCTTGAAATTCTTAGCTTAAATATTCTCCACCTCGATATGATCTAAGTGTCTTAATACTCTTGCCAAGTTGCTTCTCTACTTCATTTATGAATTCTTTGAACTTTTCAAATGCTTCTGATTTATATTTCATTAGATAGATTTATTAAAAACTGAAATAATCATCTATGAAAGTAATGAAGTATGAGTAACCTCCTCTGGCATGTGTAGTCATTGGACCACATACATCTAAATGTATTAATTACAAAACCATTTTAGCTCATTCTCCTTTACCAATAAAGGGAGCTTTTGTCATTTTTTTTTAATAAACAAGATTCACATGTATCAAATGATTCGTAATCAAATGATCCCAAATCATATGACTTGTGTAATTTGGTCATGCGTTTCTCATTTATATGGCCTAAACGACAATGCCATAAATATGAGGTATTTAGATTATCTTATTTCATCCTCTTAGTATCCACATTATACACTTCTTTAATTAAATCAAGAACAAATATACCATTCTCAATGATAGCTTTTGCATAAAACATATTGTTCTTAAAAATGTAACAACACTTGTCCTTTAAAGAAATGTCATAATCATTCAATAAACAACTGAAAGAAATAATACTTTTGGATAATGCTGGAACATAATAACATTTATTTAACTCTATTATTAATCCACTTAGAAAAGGCAAATGGTAAGTCCTTAAAACTGTTGTAAAGATGTTTTGTCTAGTAGCTGACTTTAGACATATTTATGCCTTTCTAACTCTTCTACTACTTTTAAGCCCCTATAGATCATTACTCAATGAGATCCACATCCGGTATCTAATACCCAAGATTATTTTAAAGCAATAGAATAAGTATTAATTTCAATCATATGAATACCTGAAGTAGAAGCATCAGCTTACTTCTTCTCCTTGAGAGAATCTAGATAGGCCTTGCAGTTATGCTTCCAATGACCATCTTTTCCACAATGGAAGCAAGTTCCATTGGGATTCTCTTTCTTGGCAACCTTCTTCTTGGAGATCCCACCATTCTTTGGCTGCTCCTTGGTTATCTTCTTCTTTTGTTTTTTGCCTTTAGTAGAAGTGACAACCATGACACTTTTTGCATCTTTCTTGAAGGATCCATCAGCTGTTTTGAGCATGTTGGTTAACTCAAGAATGGTCACTTGGATTTAGTTCATGTTGAAGTTAAGCACGAAAGGTGCAAAAGTTGGTGCCAACAAGTACAAGATTAAATCTATGTATAGATCATTATCAATTACATAGCCAAGTTTACTCAAATGCTCAATATACCCATACATCTTCAATGCATGAGTGGCAGCCGAAGTGCCTTCCACCATTTTGTAGCTAAATAAAGCTCAAGCAATCTCATATTGGTCAGTTCTAGCCTGAGAAGAATAAAGCTTCTCTAGATGCAAAATGATGGTTCTAGCATCTATCATCTCATGTTGCTTTTGAAGCTCTGAGGACATAGCACCCAGCATCAGACATGTTGCTGCTTCACTATCCTCCATGTATTTTCGATAAGCATCCTTTATCTCATCAATGGCATCATCTGATGGAAGTGGTGGTGGATCTTTATCCAAGACAAAAAAGATATTTTCAGCTCTAAGGAAAATTCTCACTTGCCTAATCCAGTCATAATAGTTACTGCCAACCAGCTTGCTATCAAAGATTGAACGTATATTAACGTTTGATGTGCTCATGATGATGACCTAGATGTGAAAAAGAAAACATATGAGAGTATGTTCATATATATGTATGCATTAATTAGGTCTTTAATTAATCCATTTACTCCCACTATTTTATTGCAAATCAATATCCCTCACTATTTAATACGAGAAAACCCGATGGTATTCTTAGTGGGCTAATATCCAATCCTTGATATGAAATTTGACCTTGACTGTGGTCAACAAATCAAACTCCATACCCTTGAAAGGTAGGTATCTCTATACCAATTGTGTCTCTACACAACTATTGGATCATTAGGTTATCAACTTTTGATACATGTATATCATATATGCATTCCCTAATCTTTCCTCTAGAACCATTAGCCTTGACTATAGTCAACAAGCTAATGGGCTAGCTAAGATGACCCATTTAATTAGATTCGAACATATTCGATATAATGTCAGCTTGACTGTGGTCAACAAGCTGCACTATAAAGAACTCTAGCTCTCCTCAAATTAATGGAAGACTTATACACCTTAGTATTAGTTTGAGGGATTTTAGTTAATTAAGTCTCATCATACATAGTTTGCATACATTGGTATGCATCCTATATGTATCTCATAAATATGAGCGTACAAATATGGTATAGTTATGGACTTTACTACATTGATTTCCCCGAGCCAAGTGGGAAATCAAAAGGTCACACCTAGGTAATATGCATGATTCAAACAAGTAAAAATAATTACATTATCTTAAAACTTGTTGGATCTCCATCCATCCCATCTTACTCCTTGATAGTGGTCTCCATATCTATCTCTATTTCTAATCTAAGTAACCTAATTACATATTACAATTTGAAAAGAAATACAAACTAAAAACAAGTGGCTGGGATATTAAAGTCCTCATTAGACCAAAACATGCATTATGCTCAATCACATTGGGCCTTGTCCATAACTATCCATCATGCCAATCATAAACCCTTATATGCATTTCTAATGCATAAAGTAAAACATATAATGGATTACTAACTTTGTTTCAACACTTGAAACATACTTTTGAGTTATTTTGATAATTTGATCAAATTAGGAAACTTTTTTCCATTTTGGAAACTTTAATTTTAGGAAACCTTTTTGCATGCATATGCTCTTGTCTCAATTATCAATCCAATTGATTATTAATTAATAATTAATTGATTATTTAATTAATTAATCACATTAAATAATTAAAGAATCAATTTTGCACTTAAAATAAAGGGTAAGCCGGAACCCACACAATAAATCCTAAAGTGTGTTTACACACAAACTAGTTTTGTGTCTATTGAACCATTTGGGCCTTTTAGAATGAGCCAGGCCCACCACTGCCCTTAAAACCCATTAATAAAATTAATTGTAGTTTATAATATTTAATTTCAATCAGCTCCTTGAGCCCACCAAGACATTCACCAATTTAAATCAAATCTGTAAACATAATTAAGCCCATTAAGTGGTTTTAATGAATTAAAATTAATCAAATTAATTTAAGGCCCATTTTAATTAATCCAATTAATTAAAAACACATTAATACATCATATATATCATATTTAGAAAATTAAAAATTGTTCTAAACAAGAACACCAATTTATCGAACTTTTCGATTAAACTAGTTTTCATGCAAAACTTATTTGATTTTAATTTTTTTATCCTATGGCTTAATATCACATAATAAACATATAAATTATCATCAAAATAATCTTAGAGTGGATTAATAAAAATTTAATTTAGTATAACCCCTAAAACTTATATTGAAAAATAAAACCCTAGATGCCATTCATAATGATAATTTTCTCAAAAGAATCGTTTTTATTTTTCATTTTATATATTTGATCACACACATCCAGAAATCAATATTTCTCCTTCATGAACAATCAAATCTGATAATTTAAAGTTCATGAAATAAATAACTCAAAAATAAAAACTATTCCGCAAAAATATAGAATTGTAGATTCATGGCAAAACCGAGGTCTGATACCATGTTGGGAATTATCGGTTACATGAATCTCATACATAAGCAGAATTTAAAATGTTAACCAATAGATCTGATATTGCCATGAATTTACAATATACATAATAATGAGAAAAAGAAAAATCACCTTGAATTTTTGTTGAATAGTTGATTTTTCTTCTCACCGGGTTGTCGCAAACCACAATGTCCAAAATTGAATACCTCTAATGAGTAATCCACACTAGAGAAGGATTGAATAAACCAACAAAGGAGGAGAACAAGGGCTGGCTGAAATGCCCTTGATGCTAGCAAGGGGGTGGCAGCTAGGGTTGAGAGAGTAAGAGAAATTCTTTCCTCTTAATTGTTAACCTTAACCTTAATACCCTATCACTTGGATTTTTATAGTTAGGTTAAAAATCCAATTTCATAATAGGATTGGTCTCTTTAAAATTGTTGAAAAAATATTAAATGGCCTTCTAGAAATATTAATAGTTTATTTGGGATCAATTAAATCCAATTTAAGTCCTTTAAAAAAAGGCTATGCATAAAACCCACAAACTAGGCCCTTTGTGCATATACTTGGATTTAATCATCCAAATGAATTTTTGATCCATCCAAATTAAATATGTGGGCTCCATAACACTTATGAAATATATTTAATTTATTTTGGTCCAATAATTATGCCTCTAAGGCCTTCTACCAAGGCTTGACGTGTAACCCTTCCTCATGAGGGTTTATGCGCCAAAGCCATTCTTCTGGGCCCCTTTTAACTTCTCTAATGGATCTATTAATTATTATATCAGTCCTATAACACTTATATTCCAATAATAAATAATTATGAAATAAAATATTTTAATTAGGTCAATTTTACAGAATATTTCTAAAAAGTTATGCGAACAATTTTAGTTGACAATAATTAATTAAATTCTTTAATTAATTATTCCCTCATTCACTTCTTTACTCCCATAATAATATCAAATATTATTATCCTTATCATTTTACCATTTTATCCTTTTCTTTTTATGTGTGTGACCTACTAGGTTTGTGTCCATATTGGCAGTATAATATCTAATTGTGAGTTCTATTCAAAACTCACATGATTTAAACTTCTTTAAGTAATTTTATCAATCACTATTGATATTTATGATACACTATTATACAAGTCATGATTGGCCTCTAGCTAGGCATCATGGCTACCCAAATTTTAGGAAAGTCAAGTTGTTTAACTATACCTTTCCATAGAAATAGTTACCGTGCAATTACTCCTTTCACCACTCTTATCTCAATTAGATTTTGAGTATGGGTTTCTATCAACTCATATAAATCTAATTATTTATGTTCTATTAATTTAACAAATGTTTTCAAAATTTCCTTCATGGATCCCTATCCATCTTGGAATATTACTCTGGCCAGAGATTCTCTAAATAAGGCAAGTATAGAATCATGCAAGATAACTTTCCTTAATAAATCAGGGATGGTGAATCCTTTGTTAATCACTCAACTATCTTCAAGTAGGTCATGCTATACCCAACTTCCTAACTATGTTCACCCCCAGTTGGAAGTAATCAGTTATGGAGTCAAAGTATACCACTTGCTACTTAAGATAACTTTGGTGATCTCAAGTCTAAGGATTCTTACACAACTGCAATGAAGAGATTCCTCACTGATATAGATTTAATATCCATGAGAGGATTCTCTTTGCAGGTCTCCAATGAACTTATTCTTCTAACAAGCATCCACATGTTAGCTTTGATTGTCTTTTATAATCACAGTTATGAGAACCACTGCTTGAACCATTCAAGAAGCATAACATGTGCTTGTCTGTCCGAATTAACAATGTCCTATCTTGTTAATTCTATGACTAGGGATATTTAGATATTAACACATTTGCATGCAATAGACATCTCATATCATGAACACTTTCATGATTGCCTTTGTACTGTGTTTATAATATCTAGGACTTCATTTATTAATTTAAGATTAATAAACTCATGTATTTAAACATAGTATTAATAAATGAATGATGTTTTTTATTAAGAATATGAGTTCATACATATGAAATACATCCCTATCACATGGGCTATCGGGCATACTCTTTAACAGTGTTTGCTATAAAGATATGATGGCACTACTTGTATGGAGAAGGATGTAAGATTTATACGGATAATAAAAGCCTTAAGTATCTATTCACATAGAAAGACCTTAATTTGAGACAACGTAGATGGTTGGAATTATTCAAGGATTATGACTGCATAGTTCACTATTATCCAGGCAAAGCTAACATGGTAGCTGATGCCTTGAGTTGAAAGATGGTAGCGTTGTTATTATTGAAACAATGTGGATGGAGATTCGCACCAGATGGAGAATTGATATCTAGGTTGAAGGCACGACCCAATGTAAAATAGATGATAATTAATGGCTAAAAGGATGATGAGAAGTTACAGCGGATAATTCAATTGATACATCGCGAAGAACCCGTGGAGTATTCAATAAGATAAGATTTGAGGTGTGTATTATCGGAATAGACTATGTGTGTCAGATAATAAAGAATTTAGGAAAACCTTATTGTGAGAAGTGCACAACATAATTTTCACTATACATCCTACAGGTAACAAGATGTACCAAGACTTGGAATAGAATTATTGATGGCCATGAATGAAAAGAGATGTGGTTGAATATTTCTCCAGATGTCTAACTTGCCAACAAGTGAAAGTGGAACACTAATTCACTTATGGGTTGTTAAATCCCATTCCAATTTCACAGTGGAAATGGGAAAATATTACTATGGATTTTGTTACAGGGTTGCCCCTCACTAAAATAAAACATGATGCAACATGGGTAATTGTAGATAGGCATACCAAGATAGCTCATTTTATACTAATTAGGTTAGACTACCCATAAGATAGATTAGCTAAATTGTATGCAAATGAAATTATCTGATTTCATGGAATTCCTGTGTTGGTAATTTTCGATCGAGATCTGAGATTTACATCCAGGTTTTGGAAAATTTTACAGCAAGCTTTGGGCACCAAATTCCACTATAGTATAGCATTCCATCCACAAATAGATGGGGCAATCTAAAAGAGTTATTCAAGTGTTGGAAGATATGATGAGAGGTTGTGCCTTAGATTTTCCAGGAAGTTGGGATAAATATATTACTCTGATGGAATTCACATACCATAATAGTTATCAAGCTAGCATCAGTATGGCAACATATGAAGCTATATACGGTAGAAGGTGTAGAACTCTGACCTGTTAGACTGAACTATATGAGAATAAGGTGATCGGTCCTAACATTGTTAAAGATATTGAAGAAAAGGTGCAAATTATCAAGCAAAGACTAAAGATCGCCAGTGATAGACAAAAATCATATGCAAACTTAAAGAGAAAAGATATTGAATACCAAATGGGAGATAAGGTATTCTTAAAGGTATCACTATGAAGGAAAGTACTACATTTAGGAAAGAAAGGGAAACTTAGCCAAAGGTTCATTGGTCCATATAAGGTTGTACAATGACTTATACCTGTTACTTATAAACTAGCATTCCCTTTAACATCTTCTAAATTGCATGATGTTTTCTATGTTTCCATGCTACAAAAATACCGATCAGATAATTTTCACATCCCTGTTACTTATAAAATAGCATTCCCTTAAGCATCATCTAAATTGCATGATGTTTTTCATGTTTCCATGTTTTGCAAAGAATAACAGTGCAACCTGATTATTCTTATGATGAAGAACCAAAAGAAATATTAGCCAGAGAGATTAAATAATTATGGAATAAGCAGATTCCCTTAGTTAAAGTATTGTGGCAGCATTATGGCATGGAAGAGGCTACATGGGAACCTGAAGCATTTATTAGGGCTCAGTATCCAAAGTTATTCATATCAGGTATGAATTTCGAGGGAAAAATTCTTTTAATGGAGAGAGAAATGTAAGGCCCTAATTTAGGCCTTAGAAGAATATTTAGGTATTCTTAAAAGATAATATGGTCATTGTGTGTATGATTAGTTAATGAACTATAAGTAGGGGTATAAAGGTAATTACCTTAGGATAAGAGGGATAAAATGGTCATTTGAAATTAAGTTGTGTGTGTGATTAATTTTGGAAAAGATGCTAATTAAGGGACCTAATTGAAAAGATAAAAAGAAAGTTTTGGGGCAAAAACATAAATTAAAGAAATTAAGTGTCAATTTAAAAAATGCAATTAGGAACTAATGAAAGCTTGGCACCTATCCTCCTAGAGCTTTCTTAAGAATGAAGTATTTAAAGAGGATTTTAGGAGGAGTGTGCCAGGCACTTCAAGGAGTTTTTAGGCCACCATTAACTTCACTTAAGGTCTTAAGAACACTTGATAATCAAATTTTGATTTTGCTTAAGGAGAGAGAGTTTAGGGGTTACCATTTAAAATAACAATTTCCTCTTCTCTTCTTCTTGGGTTTGGATAATCAATTTGTAAATTATATGAATCATTACATTATAATACCATGTGAATTCATTCTTGTAGAGGGGACATCTAGCAAGGGGAAAGAAAAGCCAGAAGAATGAGCTTGAAGGGAGATTAAGTACAAGAAAAAAGGTATGGGAACTTATGTCAAATTAGTTTGTTGCTTGATGTGGTGTTTTGGGATGTTAGAATGAATTTTTTATTGAGGGGATGCTTAAATAAGATGAGTAAAGTGTCATGGGAACTAGAATTTTTGAGTTGTCTCCTCTTTGGCAAAAATCTGTCCTCAGACTCATTGAACCTATCCAAACGTTTTTGCCTATATCTAGAGTTTTAAAGATCCAAATTGAGTGATTCTAGTTAAGATAGAAACTAGATTCATAAATCTAAGTTTCCTTAGAGAGATCCACATTTGATTCTTGCTTTATTATGGTTAAAATTAAGCTTGAAATCTGGCTATGTCTGTTGCCCTGTCATTGGGAGCAGTCTGTCTTGTTTATTGGATATCTTGAGATTAATAAGGCCAAATTGAATGATTTTTAATGATCTAGAAAATATAAATATAGAGGACAAACTTTGTGGAAGACATATTTTTTAGAAAAAGACGTTTATGGTGTCTAAATCGTGATGCAAATTGTGTTGTTAAACTAGTTGGCAGGATTTTGGTGAACAAGAGAAACTCATAATTTCTAGCACCCACTGTCATGCTCGTGACACTTGTCATGCTCACAACATCAGGATTTTGTTCCCTAATTTTACTTTTTCTTCCCCTTTTCTGCCACATTAGCCTACCCCCCATGTGTTTTGCTATTAACAGGATGCATTATACCTTAAAATATGAACATACCGAGGCCATATATATGTATATATATGAATTTCTACCAAGGTATGTATCTATGCATACATGATTTGTAATTTTTCCATTAGATAATACATACCAATAGATATATATACATACATATGATGATGATATTGATTCACATGTTGATAAAAATGTTACAATACCATAATACCTATGAACATGTATATGTTATTATGCAATGTGATACAATTTAATGAATTAAATACAATTGATAGAATGACATATGAGATGTCTAATACCTACACAAAGAACTTGGTGGTGGATAGATAGGCATGCCTATAGGATTATTAATGCAGCTTCTACAGGTTTGATCCCGTTTGGGTCCACAGTATGCATGTCCCCATTAGGACCACAGTCTCGACCTTGTTTGGGTCCATATTTTTAATACCTTCGGGTATTTATATGATCGATACCTATAGGTATCCACAGTTCCCATTATCCATAGCCATAGAGCTTAGGCAGGCATTCACATAAAAGAACAATTTTAAAGGAATTGCTAAATAATGATAAATTGTACTTGTTATTATACCTGTATTATAAGTAATATGTTAATTTATCCTACTAGCTATTGATTATACTATTCTCTAATGTTAATAAATATATTTTTGTGTTGTTGCATGTTGTGTGCTTAGGAATGGCCATTGTGAGTGGTTGTTCATATATTACTTGTTCCCCCTCTAAGCTGTTTAGCTTAGTACGAGTTTTATCAATGTAGATATTCAAATTCAGACTCTCGATCAGGGGCAAAATCTGTATCAACCAGGCCAACTCTAGGAAGAGTCAAAGTATGAAGATATTACCTTTTGGTTTTCTACTGTTGTATATTTATACTTTTTACCTAGTAAAGTGATTGCAAAGCATAAATAGTTGTAAATATACTATAGTGAGCAATCTTTTTTGTATGATCTTAACCAGTCTCATAAAGAAATTTAATAGTATGCCAATATACGTATAATGATTATGCACACGAACTATATGAAGAATGTATGCACTCAGGGTGGCATCACATAAGGATAACCATGATAGGCATAGTACAGTCCTTACATATTATGTGCCAATAGTCTTCTTATAATCAAATTAATGAGACTATATGCATTAACATATCAGAAAAATATAACACCAAACATATATAGAAACTTTGTTTATGTCTTTATTGAAACAGTGAAACTAAGAATTAGTTAAATACACATGTATTCATAAAGTCATATATCAAAACAAATATCTAAAATTGAACATACATCATCGTAATTATGTACTTTATAATGTTATCATTCAAGCACCACGAAAAACCCTTAAATCTCATGCTTGTACTCATATTATAGATTTTGTAAATGTATGTGATCATATCATAATACACAATCTCTAGTGTACATACATGCATTCATGTATTCAAATGCTTAAACATGTTATAATTTGGCTTGACATCATGTCATGTTCATGTTATGATATATATATATATATGGTAAACAATAATTTTCCTTAGCTTACAATTTCTATGTCAAGATATACTCTATAATTATTTTACAAGGTTTACATAGACTTTATAACGCTTAGGGACATGGATCTCACATGTTATTGTTGTTTAAAACCTTTATCTTTATGCTTCCAATCCATTTAACGTGTTTGGGAAGGTCTAAAAATTCTTTAGTATCAAATTATAGGCTTAGGAGGGTCAAATGAGATGGATATCATGACTTGGACAGATTGGAGTCATGACTCGTGTCCTCTGTCCGGGTGTTGACAGAGAGCACACTATCACAAGTCATGACAGAGCCATAACTTGATTCTAGGTTCAAAATGTGAGCGATTTTTGACCTTCAAAATGGAATTTTCAACGAAAATGGTCTTCTAAAACATTGTTCCCCTATGTTTTTAGTTTCTAAAACATCAAGAATAATGGTATTATCATTTTTATAACTAAAGATAAATATAAATTACTAAATACTATTCATTAGGGCAGGGTGATGGAATATGACATGGTATGAATATCATGATAGCACAGCGGAAAAAAAAAATTTCATACATACCATACATATCCAAAACTAGAAACGAAACATGCAATTTTAGGGTTGTATAACTTACAACTTATGATGCCTTTTGAAAATTAAATTTGATGATGTCCAGCAACTAAGGTGACTTTATCTGCCTTAGGTCTCGATCACCAATGCCAAAGAACAGCCTTTAACGCCACTCCCTCTATTCTCACACACACACTTGCAAAGATGGCTTAAAATCAAGAGTGCTAGCTCTATGATTGTGTATTTGGCAATGGGAATGATTTGAAGCCACAAGATCTGATCTTGTTCTTCCTTTAGGTTACTGTTTCAGCCCAAGAACACAAGAGAACAAGAAAGAGTTCTTTCCCCTTGAGTATTTCGGCCAAGAGAGAAAAATAGCAAAAAAAACATACCTTTTTATTCATTTAATTCATTAATATATATCACTTAATCTAGGTCAAGTGTGAGTGCCGAAAATTAAGTGTTAATTTTAGCCTCCATCACTTACTAATTAAGAGATATATCTTAATTTAAATTCTATTAGAATTTAAATTCAAATGGCATTAGTTATTTAATCAAAACAAACTTACTTATTTAAGGTGATAAGTTGCTGAATTCAACTAGTATTTTAGTTTGAATTTTGGCTACTTTAATTCCCTCTCAAGTATTATATTTTGATTAAATACAAATTAGGATTTAATACTCAATTAACTTAATTATACTAGATAACTAATCAATTGAAATTAAACCTAGCACATGCCAACAAATTTCTCTCGTGACCAACTGTTAACAGATTTGCCTAAAACAGCTTGTTGTTTTAGGCAAAAAAACAGTTCAACATATTTGCCTAAAACAGCTAGCTGTTTTAGGCAAAAAACTTGTTTCACAGATTTGCCTAAAACAGCTAGCTATTTTAGGCAAAATCATGGCTGAACAGATTTGCCTAAAACACAGTTTTGCCTAAAACAGCTAGCTGTTTTAGGCAAAAAGACTGTTTTTACAGATTTGCCTAAAACAGCTAGGCAAAAATCTGTTTACCCATTTTATGCATTAATTTGACTTTAAATAAAAGTCCAAATTAATTCCCAATACACAATTTAAATATTTTAAGCCCAATGCTTTGTGTGCGATCCTATAGGTCCATTTAATATTGGCGATTAATTAATAAATTAATTCAAAGGCTATATATATTCTCTAGCAAGATATTATAGCATTCCAAATTAAATGAAAATGCATATGGCATTTAGTGACCTAATGCAATTTTGCATAGTCCCTTACCCTTAAATATCAGAATTAATATAAGGCATGGAACTTGTCATCCTTATATATTTTAATTCCTTTCTTGATATTCCAGTGCCACTGAACTCTCAGATAAATAATGATTACTCATTATTTCATCTCGGTATGGCCATACACTTCTCAGTTCACTAATCAAGTGGCCGGTGATATTTTCTCTCTTATCGAGAGGGTAATCACTTCACTTCTCTCATGCTCTCTAACATGAATCAATGCATACCCAATCATAGCCGTACTTGTCACTCTGTTACGAGCACGTTAGGTGTATGTCAAAGTACACAGTAATTCATAAAGAGTTTCATAGAGATTTCAGGTCTAAGAACTCCGATACAAAACTTGCATATGAGAAACACTTATGACTTGTACCATGTAGTGTTCTCATGAGCGGATCGAATCCAGATACCATGTTCTTTAACATGTATCTATGATCTCCGATTGACACTTTTGTTCTAATGATCCGTAAGACAGAACTCATAATATCAGAGAGAGCATACTAGTCTTAATTCATTTGTTATTCCCATAACAATGACTGACTAGGGATATTTAGAATGAAGTCCCATTCGTTTCAAGGTCTTACAATCCATGTGCCTCACACATGATAACTTAAATCGAAACAACATTCTTAGATAGTTTTATCAATTGATATGCACAGGAATACAATGGATAAAACAAATGCCTCATTTTATTAATTCCAAGTGTTTTATTACAATGTATTGGGGCTAGGGCTTACACTAACACAGGGAACACAAGATTTCGGTCTTCAAGTGAAGTTTAGGATGGATTAGAAGCATTTTTAGACTTTCCTTTATTCATTGAAAAGGCATATATATGAGTCTATTTTGTAACCCAACTAGAATTATCAAGTTATGATATCTTTATCTCAAGATAACGCAAAAATACTAAGAACTATTTCTGGAAATAGAGCCATTAACTATTCCAAAATCAAGTTAACTTTTGGCAGACTTAGAAATAGAATAAATTTATGCTTTCTTCATATAAATTGTATATTTTTAAGTTTATTTTTCATAGAAATTAATGTCATAGCATTCAAAACAATATACACAAAGATACATCATTTTTACCTCAACCTATTTTAGAACCAAAATCAACAACTCACATAGAATTCAATTGAGTATTATAGGTGATTTAAAGGTAAATTTAATGCTAGGCCCCTACTAAAAATTTGTAGGCACATATCTTATGTGACTTTAGAAATTGGAATGATCCAAATTTAAGTTTTCTAGCTCAAATTATGCTGAATTTACAGTCACTAGTTCACAAGGTTTCATGCCTTCTCTTAGGTAACATTTGTTCAAATTTACTTCTCTTCAAATTGTTCATCACACGAGACATTAAACTCATGTTTCTACTAATCTTATTCAGATGCAAGTATGAGAATTCCTAATCCCATACCTTGGCTGAAAATCCCCATAGCCTCAATCTTGTGCCTTCCCTTTTCCTTTGCTTTTTCTAACTTCTTCTTCTCCTTTAACAACAATTCATATTCTTACCACAAACTTCCATCATTTTGTTCAATCAACAAATCAAAAAAAGATGAAGATGAATTATCAAATTAAGTTAATTACCTTATTGATACAGACTAACTTGTTCTTCAAAAATCAAAATGCAAGAATTTCTTCAAGGATTTCTTAGTGAAATTAACAAAGAATGTAAGAGGTGAGAATAAAGAAATTCTATAACTCTCTTTTAAGAATGTTGTCCCCTTCATCTCTCTCTCAAATTTCTATTTCTTTTATACCACTTTCATCTTTCATACTACAAAGGAAAAATTCCTTTGTTGGTCCTTCAAAATTTGCATGTTCCACTAATTTCTCTCTATCTTTTGCATGTTACACTAATACCCTTAAGATGTCATATTTACAAATTCACCCCTAAAATAATATTTCATTCAATCACACCCTTGAATATTACTAAACCAACAATAATAATTTAATTATGCCTTTATAAAATTCATACCATATAATTCACACATTTATCACATAATTAATTATAACTTAATGACATTTATGCTCCAATCAATATCTTAACTATATTTTTTTCCAATTTATGCACATTATATACTATAATATCAATTGACTATTGTATACTCTATCACATAAGACCATGAATTCATTAGATCTTAACTACTAATAATTAATCAAATAATGCTTAATTGGAATTTAATAACATGTAGTTTCCCTTGAATGCTACTAGGGCCTATTTTGGGTCCTTATAAATCTCTCCCCCTGAAGAAATTTCATCCTCAAAATTCATACCTGTATCCTTTACTCAACTGCATCACTATCAATTCTTATACTTCTATGTCTAACACTATAAACTTTCATTCCATACTATCTCTACCAACTTTTCCTTATTGCTTACTTTGACTTAATTTGCTTCTCTTATAACTCAATCTCTGTAAAGAGCAATCTTATCATACAATTACATCATTACTATACTCAAAATATATCTTGTCAATTGGCTTTATTAGTTGGGGCATGTGTATGTAATATGATGCTTAATGCTATAATGTGGGTGAATGATGCTTTCATGTATGCAATAAGATGCAAATGCATTTTCTCATGTGCTCAATATGTTTTTGGCCCATACCATGTATAATGCTTCATCAATTGCCCATACTCGATAAGGAAAAACTGATAGGTATATAGAGCATTAACATCACTCATCGACTTGATATCTTAGAACCTTCAACTATAGATACTTTCACACACTAAGAAAAATTCATCTCACGTGTCATAATTAAATAATCACTACGTATTCTACTAACACACCTATTTCATAATCCCGTATACTTTCATATGTTCATATTATGTAATATTCGATCTGGAATTAAGATCCCAAGAAAATACTATCATACATATAGTCTATTTCTGAAACTTCAATCATATACCTTTACCCACAATAATTATTCATATATCCTGTTTATTAGATTCTATCCAATCATCATACTTTAGTCTAACCATATCAAGGAAAGGATATTTGCATTAGCCAACACTTTAAAACTTCCTATGATAACAACCCTAAACACTTATAACCTAGAAATGGCTAAACCTAAGCTCAAATACCACTAATTATAACACCCTTATCCTACACTTAAACTAACTCACTTTATCTTCAAGGTATCAACATACTTTATTATGTTATTGAGCCATGAATTATTAAATATAAAGATCTTTTGAAGAAAAAAATCTATCAGAAGTGTTGTACCAATAAAAACTTTACTTTATACTTTTGAGTCTCTTAGAACATTTAGGATTTAAATCAAACAATCATTACTATAATCCATCATTTGACCTTACAAATAAAATTCTTGTAACAAAAATGAACTCAAAATCAATAGCTATACTTTTAGGTCCTCTCTCTTATGTTGGCCCAATTGCTGCAGACATTAACCTAGAGGTGATCTCTTAAGTCAAAACCTACATGAATAAAATAACCCATGCTAAGTAATAAAGCTTAGTGTGGGAAACTAAAGATAAAAGACAACCACTCACATTGATCGTCAAAATCATATAATATACATCAATTAAAACATTAAAAGTGACATGTCGTAAATAGATATAATATAATATGTACAAATTTTAAACAACAATGTAATCCTACATTTAATCTGACATTCTTAAATATCAATATTGATTAAAATGATTTGTACATTAATAAATATATTCCATACATTAGAAAAAAAGTTAATCATGTTGTTTCATATATCATAAGAAATAGTTATGCTATAATTAACTATGATGTATTTACACTCGAGATTAACTAGCTTACAAGTATAATAACATTCAAAACAATCATATATAATCACATTCAAGTATGCTTGATATATATATATTTATTTAACAGGTAACCAATGGATTAGAGAATCTTAACATATTTATCAACCTCATGTAGTAATTGATAAGAGGACTTAAGAAACTCAACCGTTAACGTAGCATGTTTGTGTTGTATACTAACTGAGAATTCTTCATGCATTTAACTCATTTAAATTATTTCAAACATTTGGAACTAATTATAAATAGCATATATATATATATATATATATATATCTCTTTTGTTACTTGGTAACCTGTATTCATTTAAACTTATGAAACAACACAAGCAAATCATGTCAGACATGTAATCAAGTAATATCCATAACTCTTATATAATACTTGCTTTGTACGTTATACTTTAATGTTGGTACTGCACTTATAGTTTATCCTGCCCAAGTTTTAAAGGTGAATAACAGCAACTGGGGATACCCGAGGGTATCAAAATTGGGGATACCCAAAGATATCGAAAATATAGACCCAAACGGGCCCAACAGAATAGGGGAACCAAATAGGGTCAATAGAATAGGGGACTAGTTGAGCAAATCCAAATAATGTTGGCTAATAACCCAAATAGGGTTGTTCATGATCCAAACGGGATCAACAGAAATTTAGACCGAAACGAGGCCAACAGAAGCAGCTACAATATCCCTATAGGTGCCTATCTATCCACAATTGAACTCTATTTATAGGCAACACTTTGTTCATGTTTATTCTGCAAATTATATTCATGCTTTATAGAGATAATATGGCTTTTGTGCCATTAAATTTAGAATAAGCTAAGTCTTTAGATTTATGGATACATTTATCAATGTATCAAGTTTCATAATCACGTATATATCATAATGATTGCATCATTTCAAAATCCATGGATAAGTATAACCATTTAAGCATGATAAAGACATTAAAGAATCACATGCCACAAGCTTAGTCATATACTTGCTATATATATATATATATATATATATATTCAAGGTGTAGAATTAACCATTACATATTATAGCAATTATGTATTTTCAATCGTCATTGGAAGACTAGAGCAGTCAAGCATACATAATTCACTTTAAAAGAATAACTAGCCTTGAGCTTGATCCTAGGCTTAATATGTATAAACTTGCACTTTAAGTATCTCCAAATTATCTAGCATATGCCTTATTAATCAACTTGCTAGCTGAGTTTATATATGACCTCTCTCTATACTCTAATTGCCACCAATGTTGCTTTAGTTAATTAACAAATCCTATCATTTACTGTTACAGGAGTTTATTCAATCAAACTTGCAAATACATTAAACTTTAAGTTGTTGATAAACTTAGGATATAATAAGAATTAAGCACACTATTACATTGATTCAACACCTATCATAGTAAGGACCGCAGTATTCAGGTGACGTAGCTATAGAGGCTTCAATATCGATTATGTATTATTACAATTTAGTTACTTCAAGAACTATTCTATGGCCATGCTCTTCTTATAATCAAATTAATAAGACTATATGCATTGACATATCAGAATAATATAACACCAAACATATATAGAAACTTTGTTTATGTCTTTATTGAAACAGTGAAACTAAGAATTAGTTAAATCGTATTTCATGCCTCAGGTGAGTATACTTAAATGTCTTAGATATGTGCCATTTACCTTGAATAAGTGTGACTATAACTTTTGGATTAGTCTTGTTGGCACATGCATAATCATAGGATAGTTATATTATTGCTATGGTATAATTATGTATGAAAAGTTCATATAATGATTCAACAACTTTTTAACATGTTATCATTAGATTTCACATATTAGCATAATCATGCTATGTCAATCAAGTAATATATATCATACCTATTTAAATGCTCTGCATAACATGCCTCAATCTTAAAACTTTACAATATAGCTCATCATGTATATGATCATGTAAAAAGATACACAATCCCTACTGTATTTATATACGCATGTATTCATAAAGTCATATATCAATACAAGTATCTAAAATTGAACATACATCATCGTAATTTTGTACTTTATCATGTTATCATTCAAACACCATGAAACACCCTTAAATCTCATGCTTGTACTTATATTATACATTTTTTACATGTATGTGATCATATCATAATACACAATCTCTAGTGTATATACATGTATTCATATACTTAAACATGTTATCATTTGACTTCACATCATGTCATGTTCATGTTATGATATATATATATATATATATATATAATAATAATAATTTACCTTAGCTTGCAATTTCTATGTCAAGATATACACCATAATTATTTAACAAGGTTAACAAAGACTTTATAACACTTTGGGACATGGATCTCACATGTTATTCTTGTTTTAAACCTTTATCTTTATGCTTCCAACGCATTAAAAGTGTTTGAGAAGGTCTAAAAATGCTTTAGTATCAAATTATAGGCTTAAGAGGGTTAAATGGGATGGATAGAATGACTTAGATAGATGGGAGTCATGACTCGTGTCCTCTAAGTTGTGATAGATAGCACACTGTCACGAGTTATGATAGGGTAGCAACTGGTTTCTAGGTTCAAATTGTGAGCGATTTTTTACCTTCAAAACGACATTTTCAATGAAAATGGGCTTCTACAACATTGTTCCCTTATGTTTCTAGTTTCTAAAACATCAATACTAATAGTAATATCATTTTTTGAACTCAAGATAAATGGAAATTACTAAAGACTATTCATTAGGGTAGGCAACACAAGATTTTGGTTTTCAAGTGAAGTTTAGGTAGGTTTAGAGGCATTTTTAGACTTTTCTTTCATCATAGAAAAGGTATATATGTGAGTCAATTTTATAACCCAACTATAATTATCCAATTCTCTAACTCAAGATAATAGTGCCATTAACTATTCTTGATTCAAGTTAACTTTTGGCATTTTTATAAATAGAATCAATTTATGCTTTCTTCAAATAAATTGTTTATTTTGAAGTTTAGTTTTCTTAGAAATTAACCTCATAGCATTCTAAATAATATACATAAAGATACATCATTTTAACCACAACCTATTCTAGAACCAAAATCAACAACTCACATAGAATTCAATTAAGTATATGGGTGACTTAAATGTAAATTCAATGCTAGGTCCCTTTTACAAATTTGTAGGCACATATCTTATGTAACTTTAGAAATTGTAATGATCCTAATTTAAGTTTTCTAACTCAAATTGTACTGAATTTATAGTCACTAGTTCACAAGGCTTCATGCCTTCTCTTAAGTAACATTTGTTCAAATTTACTTCTCCTTAAATTATTCATCACACAAAACATTAAAGTCATTTTTCTACATATATTATTCACATGCAAGTATGAGAATTCCTAATCCCGTACCTTGGCCGAAAATCCCCCTAGCCTCAATCTTGTGCCTTTCTTTTTTCCTATGCTCTTTCTAAGTTTTTCTTCTCCTTTAACAACAATTCATATTCTTAACACAAACTTCTAGCATTTTGTTCAATCAACCACTTAACAAAACAAGAAGATAAAGAAAAAGAAGAAGATGATGAATTATCAAATTAAGTTAATTACCTTCTTGATACGCACTAACTTGTTCTTCAAAAATCAACATGCAAGAATTTCTTCAAGGATTTCTTAGAGAAATTAACAAAGAATGTAAGAGGTGAGAATAAAGAAATTATGTAACTCTCTCTCAAGAATTCCATCCCCTTCATCTCTCCCTAAATTTCTCTTTCTTTTATACCACTTTCATCTTTTATACTACAAAGGAAAAATTCCTTTGTAGATAACTCAAAAATTTGCTTGTTCCACTAATTTCTCTCCAACTGTTGCATGTTACACCAACACCTCTCATCTATTTGCGTGTTATACATTGACCTCTCCATTTTATACTTCTCTTAAATCAACCTCTCAATTCATTCTTTTATTCACATTTGACCCTTAAGATTTCATATTTACAAATTGACCCCAAAACTAATACTTCGTACTTCAATTATACCCTTGAATATTATTAAACCAACAATAATTTAATTATGCCCTTATAAAATTCATACCATATAATTCACACATTTATCACATAATTAATTATAACTTAATGAAATTTATGCCCCAATTAATATCTTAACTATATTTCATTCCAATTTATTCGCACTATATACTGTAATATCAATTAACTATTGTATACTCTATCACATAAAACCATGAATTCATTAGATCTTAACTACTAATAATTCATCCTAAATTGGTTAATTGGACTTTAATAACATGTAGTTGCCCTTGAATTCTACTAGGGCCTATTTTGGGTCTTTACAAATAATATCATTAGTAACAAGGCATGAAAATGGTTCTTATTTGGATTAATTATGTAATTTAATTGGATAAAAAATATGGAATTTAAATTAATGGAAGACATGAATAATTTGATGAATTATTGATTTAAAAAGATGATAATAGATTGGTATATATATATGTGCAGTTTAATTGATGATCTTGCTAGATGAGAATAGTTAAGTTAGATGCTAAATTATTGTGACCTAGTATTGAAGTGTATAGCAATGATATTGTGAAATTTATTGAGCAATGAATGTGATTTGCATTATTATGATGATAATATGAACTGGAGATAATTATTTTTCTTTACCCTATTAGGATTTGAGAAATTAGGTAGGTGATCTAGTTGGCTAGCCATAGGGATATCAAATTTGACACTACGATGTCATGTCATGGAAAATTGCATAGTGGACCTATTATGGTACCACACCATAAATGTTGAATATTTATATAATTGGATTTTGATACGAGTATATTGAGGACCATGTGGTCCATAGTTTCGTACATCACACTAGTAGACTTTCACTTTCCATACTAAGGGCAAGAATCTTAGTGTTAATTATACAAGTATATATAAATTTATTAATTTTGTTATTAGCATTGTGTGTGTTAATTATTAAGGATTTAATTTTTCTTAGTGATTTCAAATTATTATTTAAACACCCATAGATAGCTTATTCATGATGTTTAATATGATTGCATTGTTGACTAATAATTGTTGTTGTATGCTAATAGCATGTGATGAATTGAGAACAAAATTGGAATATATTCCTTTATTATACATGATATTATTTTATTGATTGATGATAGTGGAATAAATATGTATGTTTAATAGTATTAGTGGCATTAATGGGTAAGTGTTGTATTCACCTCTAAGTACCTAGTACTTAGTGCATGGTTTTCTACTACACGTAAGGTATTAGATAGGGGAGCAACCAATTTGTACTAGAGAAGATTAGGTAGGTGTTGGCATGTGTTAATGATGAAGAAGGATTTATTTTTAATTTTTTGGTTAATGTATATGTGTAGTTATGATTGAAAGTTTGGATCATGAAGTTTAAGGTTTACATTTTTTAATGATGATTCATAAGTGATTATAATTATCATAATATGAGCTAGAATATACAAGTATTATATTTATATTAGATGGAATTAATTATTGATTGGTGTGGTGTGCATAGGAATTATGGTAATAATATTATGGTTTATGTTCAAGTTATGTGAGGCTATTAAGATATATGATGGATTAAGAGTAGGGGCTTGTGTCACATAGAAAACTTAGACCTATGTCAGGTGACCAGTTATGGACAAGTTCACTAGATCGACTAAGTAATATAGGGGAATGTATTTAAGACCCCAAAATATCAAACCCAAGGGGAAAGGGATTGCTAAGTAAAATTTCTATAATTAAGTTGAATTAATCTGAGAAAATCCCCAAGTTTTATTTAAAAGGAGCTCTAAGCTAAGCAAGAAATTAAAATTGAAGACAACCAATAAAATTAACAAAAAAAATAAATCATCAAGGAAATTAATTAAAGATGAATAAAATGCTTTGAAAACTATGTAAAACCCTCTATACCACAACCTATTGATATCATCATACATATCTCATAAAGCATAATTTTAACTTATTTACTTGTTCTATATCCCTAATTAGCATGAGAACATAATATAACTACCATGCTTTACATCATTATACATTATTATGCATATATCTCAATAAGAGTTAAAGCTTATCATCAGTACATGTTCTCACTATTATGGTTTACAAAATGTGAGCATTTACAATACAAAATTTACCATATACATATAAGTTCATACTCATATAAAAACTCTCAATACAAAAAGTTATACAAAAGACAAAAATAAGGACTTCATACATCTAACTTCTCTTAAGACTCGAATTGGCCTTCTTGATGTAGATTATGTCCCTGAGTAAAAGTCGTAGCTAAAGAGCCTACATGGATAAAGCACCTATGCTAAGCTATAAATCTTAATGGGGAACAAATTATATTGAACAACAACTCACGGCGGTAATCACCAATCATATAATATTTATAAGTTAAGACATACATGATACTTATAAAAGTAATTTCATATATATGAAGGAAGAACAAAACAATATATATATTAAAACACAAACATAATTTGCCTGCCAAAGTTCTAGGGTGTGAATAACAAAAACTATGGATAGTAGTAGGTATCAATTATATAAATACCCATAGGTATTAAGATTTGTGGATACATGAATGTGTCAATCCTATGACCCAATAGGGTCAAGACTATGGTCCCAAATGGGGACAAACAATGGACCTAAATGGGATCAAACTATAGTAGCTGCAACTTTACCCTCTAGGCATGCCTATCTATCCACAACCGAACTCTAAATGTAGGCATTAAACCATCTTTATACACATTCCATTTATAAAATTCAAATCTTTACTATATAATCATTTATATATATACATATATATAATCCCATATAATTGTACACATCTTGGTTGCTATTGCAATACTGTATATATATATATATACATATAATATGTGATATCATAAATATATATACATATATGCATTTTCATACTATTCCAATTAAAATAGTCAAAATTATATCATATATAAGTCATATGAATACATTACCTTAAGGTCATTGATTTCTCTATATATATATCTCATGGTAATATTGTCATTTATGTGATTATAGAACATGTTATGCCATCATTTCCTTAGTCAAATTGCTTTAAAATCACATAAATCATCATTGGTAAATTTTTGGCGTTCAATAATCATGTATAAAGTAGAACAAAGGAGGTATGCGACTCAGACAAATTGGTATCTATTGTGTGCCTTAATTGATCTTAGTCCAAAAGGGTGTACACGACTGAGACTAGATGGTCTCCACCATGTACCCAACATTTTATTCAAAATAAAAAGGTGTACATGGCTGAGACCAAATGGTCTCTGCCATATACATCAGTCTATCCCAAAAATTCAACTACAAAATTCTAGAATTAATCTTGCATGTCTCCTACACTTCAACCAAAGTTGTTTTCTATGCACAAAACTTTTAGAACTATGTTTTTACATATCTTTCATTGTTAAATCAACTTGAAACAGATCAATATGCTCAAGTTGATAATCTATCAATTTATACTATAATTTACTTTACTTCCTTATCTCATTGCTTTATTAGAATAAAAATTAAGCCTAGCTATTAAAGGTTAAACATGTAAAACTAATTTTCTTTCCAAATAGAACATACACACACATTGTAATTATTGTGCTCTATTTGGAGCAATTAACAATTAAACTTGGAGATGAACACATGCAAAGTTTATATGTTAAGGTCCTTAACTTAACTATCATTTCATCATAATTTACTATAATCACACACATGCAATTCAAGATATGTTCTTGGTTTCCATACTTCTTAATGAAGTTCAAAACTCCAAATTCAATATTTTAAAACCTCTTTCCCTTTGCTCTTATTTACTTCACCATCTATAGAGAATCAAATTCATGTATTAATACCTAGCTGTTCTTTCCAATGTAATACCGTCAAATTAGCAAAGAAGAAGATGAAAAAAAGAGATGAAATGTTGGACCCGTTACCTTTGAGATACCTAATATCGAAACCCAATCTTTATCTCCTTCCAAATAGAATTTAGAGAGAAATTAGAGAGAGAAATGTCTAGTTTTTAGAGAGAGAAAGGACCAGCTCTCTTTTTCCCTTTGGATGACCGACTAAGGCTCCCCTTTTAAACCTCCACTTCTATTTGCCTCTTTCTCTCATACAATTTTGCCCCTAATGTGACCAGTGGAAATCCTCGAACCAGATATACGGGATGAGGACTCCAATGCTACTAGTGGACTAAAGGGACCACTTGTCGTGATCCGACTACTCAAATGTGGGTGGAGGGACCACTTTTCGTGATCGTGCTACTTGACTATAATTGTGTGTGTTGGCTATCCAATGTGTACATTTCAACAAATTTTGTGATACTACCGCAATATATGTGTCCCTATGGCTAGCCATCATATCCTAGGGTCTCAGACTATCCATTGTATACTAAGGGAAACCATATTTTATAACTTATGTCACTTTTCATAAGTTTTTCCTTACTA
This sequence comes from Excoecaria agallocha, assembly GCA_037975025.1. NCBI lineage: Eukaryota > Viridiplantae > Streptophyta > Magnoliopsida > Malpighiales > Euphorbiaceae > Excoecaria > Excoecaria agallocha. The sequence goes on along the minus strand of CM075807.1, from coordinate 25,676,587 downwards.
GTCACATTATGTCTCAAGCACTACATGCTCATTTTTTATCCAATTATAGTTAATCATTATAAATACATAATATATCATGTGAAAATAAAGAAAACATAGTAATACATATGCAAAAATCATTCGGCCTCAATAGGAACTACTACATATCATTTTTATCTTTCTTCATTTGCATGCCAAATATGCCTTAAATATCATTCTAAGCCATTATATAACCATACATGTTCAAATTGTCTAATAATTTCTAAATTTCCTTAACTTCCGTCATTATGTTTCATTATGATTAATTATGTACACTTAACATTTTTCACTCTAATCAATGCTATTATATTATGTAACTATAAGATTATGTATTTTACATTAAATATGTCATTTATCATTAAGTTAGCTTACATTACCATTTAGTACATAATTCGGCACACTTAAGATCATATAGTTCGACTTGTTTTTCTTTATCAATTTATACTCAAATCATCATTTTATCAGGTTAGGTTAATTATTTCTTATTTCTACATAGGTTCACCTGGTTACATAATGTAAAATCAGTGTAAATTTCATCAAAGTAAATGAAATTAAGTGTAAATTGTATATACTAACCTTATATTAGCTTAAAAATGGTGTAATATTCCTTATCCTCTCCTTCATTCTCCTTACCTTTATCTTTTCTTTGATCTTCCTCTTTAGGATGAATTTCAAAGAGAGAAAACACTAAGTTTAAGCCATGGATTAAAGAAATTAAAAGCTACTAACTCTCATAATCATGCTCTATAAGCCCATAACAAATTCACTAACTAATTCTAACAAAAATACAAGATATTACCTAATTAGATCAATTATCACTCTTAAAATAACTCCAAATACAAGCTTCTACTTGGTACAATTAAACTTTTAGGGTTTAAAGGAGGATCTTAGGAGTATGTGGTAAAAATTTGGGGTGGAGATTTGGTGGAAGGAAGAAGAAATGAAGAAAATGGTGGAAATGGGTGAGAAAATGGGAAATTCGGATTTCTTAGAGAATGGAGGGGAGAAATACAGAACTTTGGGTAGAATTATAGATAATTCTAGACCCTTCCATATTGAATTTCTGCCCACCAAATCTAAGGCCCAAATTCTTTCATTTATTATTTGATAGGCCACTTGTCACCATTTCCTTAATCCTTACATATCTTTTAATTATGGTACTGCTTGTAGGTGATCATGGCTTATACTTAATGACTTTCATGTCCTTAAATAATTAAAATATGGCAATTAAGCCCATTAATTAATTTGATCTCGATTTTCGGCCTTTTTTTGAAATTGATGTTCTACTTGTCAAAATGATCTAAACTTTTGCCCTGGATGCACTAGCATAAGTAGGAGCATTTTTTTAAAATTTCAACTCGTTCTGATATTATTTCATTATACTTTTAGCTCCGAAGGTAAATTCAGTTGGTCCGAAACACGAAATTCTGAAACTGTCTGAAGATTTATTTTTCATTTTCAATAGGTTATTTATGATATTTCTAATGAGTCCATGCGATCAAAATAATTTTTGCAGCTCTGTAGAATATGTTGGAGCTCAGTCAAACTTTCGATCAACCCTTTTACGATAACCGAGAAATTGCTTCTTTACTCAATTCAGGGGTCTATTTAAGTTCAATTTCTTCCCAAATTGCACCAATGGACTTCATTTAGCCCATACTATCTCATCAAATGTTGAACTCTACTTTATAGTCTGGTCACCAATCCCCTAATTGCTCAAGGGTGAGCACATTTAACCTTTAAGTCTCTATGATTTTCTCTATATTATACTAGTTCAATGACTCTGATAACAGTCTTAAGGTTACTGTGCATGCTCTATAATATATTGTGCATAAAAGACAAAATTTCAGGATGTTACATTAACAACTAGCATATCATGAAGCTTTACTTTCTCTCTTTTGAGTTAAGCAACAAGGCTAAAAATGCTTTACATCCCTTTTTAAGAAAATGCATGGCTTGCATAGCAGATATTACATTTACTAATGGTTTAGCTCAACTGCCTTAAACTACTATTTCTTTACCATTAGTGTAGTAGCCTTATCTAAAGCATAACTACAAACTCTACAAATTATAAAAGTGTACTATGATTAAATAATTAATCTTTACTTAACAACACTATACAAAAACTTATAGGAAAATTGTAACCACAAAATACGGACACTGATTTTAAAATATTAAACTTACATAAGTCTCTTAAAACATTATAATGTACTAAATACTTTCTATCTATTCTTATACAAAAATTCCAGCACAAATTAGAACCAAAATGAGGACTATACACTTTTAGTCTCTCTCTTGTGTTGGCCATCCTATTGTAAATATCAACCCCAAAAAAAGTCCTATCCTTACAACCTTCATAAATAAAAACACCCGTGCTAAGCTATAAATCTCAGTGGAGAACATAAAGCATGACAAATGACCACTCACAGCGATCGTTAAAAAGCACTCAACATGTACCACAATTAATCCATATGATTCAACATTAGAGATACAAATCCAAGAAGAGAAATAAGAATCAACATTTATGTCAATATGTGAGAATCATGTGAATTCATTGATAATAATCTAACAATAATGCTTTGCATTCAAAACGCATAATCATACAAATATAAATATCTTAGACCATTAAATAAATCATTTAAATTGAAAGGGGTTACTATCGCTCATATCAAGATATAGTATCAATACTTTAAACTCTTATCTACTACTTCTTCACTTATTTATAATCTTATTGATTATCATACAATTACTTTTCTTATATCAAATATTCATATATCTTTAAGTTTTATACCACAAATTAACTCTTTTGTTCCTTAACGTTTCAACTTGTTTACTTTTGGTACTTAATTAATCATTTTGGTATACATGTGATACCCAAACTAAACTTATAGAAATTCCTATTAATTAATTGTGTAAGATTAACAATCATTAATATAGTATAATAGTATTTTCTTGCTTATCATACAATTGATTTGCCATCTGCACTAATTATCAATCTTATATTTCATCTCGATAAGTATTAAGATGCATTTACATCTACTGTTTTACATCTTTGTTAATTACAACTTTAGTTTATTTGCTAGTTCTATGTTTTATCTAGTGTATGATTATTTTATTACTTAAGTTTTTACTATCACACATAAAGTTATTCATGTTTCCACAAACTAAGTGTACCATAGTAACGTCTCTACTATTCAAGTGCATCAATTATGCATCCATCACCTGATTATTTTTATATACAAAAAGTCATTCATGTCAATCAAGAACAATTAACTATCGATTATGCTACTTAGTCAATGTAGATATAATAATCATCAATTGAGCACATATTTATGTTCATAAAACTTGTCATCCAAAATATAAGAAACATGACACATCAAAGCCTATGTATATGATATTAAAGTACTGTGTCCATATATTATATGCAAGTTCACTTACTATTATATTTCTCCTTATATTATACATTGATTTATATAAAAATCATATGTAACTAAAGACAAGAATTGTCATGTTGCTAGTTTCTTTAGCTTTGCATGATGCATATTCTTTACTTTTTTATCAAGACTTCACTATTCTATAGAAGTGGATAATGGGTTGAAATATAACGGTAGCACCTACAGGTACAAATGAGATACCTAAGGATAATAAATGGTAGCCCCTTACGGGAACGAAACTATACTATCTGACGGGTCAAATAGAGCTAAATGGGGTTGGCTACAACCCAAACGGGGTCGTTTATGATCCAAATGAGACCATGTCTATATAAAATGAACCAAAGGAGGTTGAGTTGCACTGTACTTTATGACCCAAATAGGTTTAACAGTGCTTTAGCTTTCAAATGAATCCATATGGGGTTGAAACTATACTATTGTAGCTACAAGGTACCCTTATAGTTATGCCATCTATCCACATCCTAGACATAATGCAGGTAGTAAATCTGTAAAGACTACTTTATACCCTTTTTAGAGAATCATGTCATACATATATTGTCATACATGCAATTTTTATGCAATCACTCACACATACAACTCATTTGTATAATTATTACATTAGTTAACATGGCTTTTAATTAACTTGTTAAACTGGATAAAATCATGCAAGAGAACTATTTACTATAGTGTGCTTTACAACTGTTTACTTTTTTTTTACAAATGCTTATATTTAGTGCAAAATGAGAATATACAAAACAAAAGCAAAAAGGTGACTTCTTCATACTTGACTCTTCCTAGTGTTGACTCGGTCGTTGCAGATCTTGCCCTTGACAAAAAGTCTGAACTTGAGTACCTACATGGATAAACCCATGCTAAGCTAAACAGCTTAGTGGGAAAACAATTACAATGTGAACAACCACTCACAGTGGTCATTCTCGAGCACACAAACATGCAATCATACAAAACATAAGTTTATTATCATTAAAGAATGTTGTGATCAATAACAAGAGAAAATATACTATTATATTCCTCATGGTGCAAATAAAATCATGTATAACACATCACTATTTAGCATATTCTCAAATAATTCTCTTATTTTACATGAAAGCCTGCCTAAGCTCTATAAGTGTGGATAACAGAAATTGCGAATACTTTAAGGTATCAGTCATATAAATACTTATAGGTATTAAATCCTGTGGATATCCAAAGATATCAAATATGTGTAGCCAATAGGCATGCATATCTATCCATAATCAAATTCTATACGCAGGCTTTAATCTATTCTCACATGTTTTCCATATTTTAAGAGTAATCCATTCCAATATGTACATACACAATTATAAGTATTCAAAATGATTACAAGGGTAATATTTCATCATATATGCATATTTAAAAATATACATGTTACTATCATGTGCATATCATGTCATCAAATGCTTTAATCTTACATTTCCATGTGTTTAATCATAAATACATGCATGTATATATGTGTATACCTATATGAATGTACCTTTAGGCTATCATGCATTTCATATCATATTATAATTTAATTTCCCTTTGTTAATTTAATCAAAAGTCGTTAACTTCATCAAGTGAAGGAAACAAAAGAAATAAAGAGGAGGGAAGAGAGAGAAGGGATGAGCTGTGAAGCTTCGAACGACTTGTGCACGACTTATGTCACCTGGAATGAATCGTTACAAAGACTAAAGTGCACAACTCATGTTTCCTGGAATGACTCCTTATAGAGGGTAAAGTGCATTACTCGTGTTAGGAGGGACGAATTGTGATAAAGACAGTTTCCATAATACATTTTATTTTGCATTTTTATCATACATCCAGCTAAATTCAGCCAAAATGGTCTTCTACAAATTTGTTACTCTATGTTTCTTGTTTCAAAAACACTAAAAATCACACCATTTGGCTTGTGACTCTAAAGATATTCATGAAACAAGGTTGATTGCTCCCAATGGCAGGGCAGCCAGCTAAGTCTAGTTTCAAGTTAACTTTTGCCCCTAATAGAGGACAAATCAAATGTTAGTGTGTGCTTATGAAACTTAAGTTTATAAGTCTATTTTTCATTCCAATAGAATTACATAATTTGGGGTTCCCAAACTCCATATATGGCCAAAAGAGTCCTGACAGGTCTAGTGAACCCTAAGACAACTTTTGCCAAAAGAAGATCTATCACCCAAATTTCAGTTCTTGTAATGCCCCAAAACCCGTATATGATTACTCAAGTACATTTTAAACCATAAAAAGTAACCATAGGACCATTTTCGGGGTTATTGGAGTTGAATAGAGTGGGAAAACTCGGAAGTGTATAAAGGTTAAACGTGCTCAAGTCAAGGAAATTAGAGGATGGGTGACCCAGTGGGTAGTTCGACCTAATAATGAATTATGAAATTAGATGTTAAATGGAGTTCGATGGTACAATTCGAGACAAAATTGAGCTTAAATAAGACCAAAAAACGGACAAAGAAGTTTTTCCTCTCTATAGTAGAAAAGGTTGACCAAAATTTGACCTAGACTTTAAAAATAGTAAATGATGTCTAAAAATTACCAAACCTTCTAGAACTATTTATTATAGTCCAAATTAGTGTCTGGAAGTGAAAAATAATTTTTCTGATAATTTTGAAATTTTAGATTTTAGACTACCTAATTTTGCCTCTAGAGCTATAAGTATACCAAAATGGCATCGGAATGAATTGAAATTTTAACCACATGCTACTGAATATATGAGGACATGCAAGGCAAACTTTCATTGTATTTTGAAGTTCGAAACATTATTTTCAAAAATAGGGCCGAAGAATTGTGAGAAATCAAAATTTAATTATGGGGGAACTATAGGTCATAATAAATTAATCTAAGTATACAAAAGTCATTAAAATGAAGTTGGAATCTGGTGTGTGCAAGCCCATGATTTATGGATAGGTATAAGTGGTTGAAATGGTGCCAAGTGGCTTAATTTCAAGCCTTTAGATCAAATAGTTCGAGATTGAATCTTGACCTTTCCTTTTAACCCCTAAAAGAAAAATTAAGGAAGTGGAGAAAAACCTAGAAAGCTCCCCAAAATCATGGTTTCTTTCTCCCTTTTCTTCATAAAATCTGAACCTAGGGGAAATGATGTTTTTCACCATTTTTCTTCCATTCCTTCATTCTCTCTCCAATTCTCAAGCTCATATTTTACCCAAATACATAAAAATATATCCTATTTAACTTAGAAGTAGAATTAAAGCAAGAAAAGGCTTGGAGATGGAGAATTTTAGTAAGAGAATATAAACCTAATAAGGTAAATTCATGAGTTTTGGATGGAATTAATTGGGAATTTTTATATAGGCATGTAGAGCATGATTAGGAGGGTTAGTTAGTAGCTTTATTTTGTTTAATTCAAAGCATAAACTTATGTAATCTTGCCTTCCAAATTTAGCCAATAAGGAAAAATATAGGGAAAGAGAGAAAAAAGCAAGAGGAAGGAAGGAGAAAGAAGAAAAAGGGATTTTCAAGTTATTAGGAGGTAAGTGGATACCTACTACACTTAATTTCATTTAATTGCTTGAAATTTTCTTATAATTTACATTATGTAACTCAATAAATTTGAGTAAGAATGCTAAATAAATTGAGATAATGTAATAAAATAATAAATTGAGGTGATTTGAGTGTGAATTAATTGAGTGAACACCTTGAAAATGAAAGATTTAATAATGGCCAAACTTTACATAATGATGTATTTTAAGGAAAATTAATGTTAATTAACAAATTAGGTATAATTTAAGTCATATTAGGTTAATGGAATATAATTAGCATGAATTTGAGCTTAAAAGAATATATAATTATGATGATTATCTTATATACATAATGATGTAACATTATGACATTATACATAATTGAATAAAATTATGAAATAAATTGATAAAATACAATAAAATGATGAATTAGCCTAATATGAACCTAAATTAGTGAAGAAAATAAATTAAAGCCAAGAAGTATATGGTAGGCTGAATTGAGTAATAAGGTTTAACATAAGCTAATTGAGTAATTAAAGGCACAATTGGCATGAAATACACTTTATGATATGAAGAGAATATGGTGGAATTGATTAAAATGCAAAATGATAAGTGTACATAATAATACATAATGAGACATAATGATGGACTTAAAGGAAATTTAGGAATTCTAAGGTAAATTGGATATGTATTGTTATATAATGGCTAAAAATGACATTTGAGACATAATTAGCATGTAAATGGAATAAAAATCAAATGGTATGTGGTAGTTCCTATTGAGGCCGAATGGTATATGTACGATTATTAGGTTATTATTTTCATTTTCATGTGATGTTTTAGGTATTTATGATAAATGTGTAATGACCAAGCATAATTGGATACCATCTGAGCATGTAACATAATGTGGTTAGTAAAGGAAAACATATGAAAATACAACATAATTTGTAAAATGAAATTGTCCTTTGTGTAGAGTGGGTAATCCGGGATCCTAGGATATAGTGGCTAGCCATAGGGACACACATACCATGGTAGCCTTATAAGATTAGTTGAATAGTACACATATTGGATAACCAATGCACACAAATATAGTGGAGTAGCAGGATCATGACAAGTGGTCCCTTCACCCCTACTGGAGTAGCCGGATCATGGCAAGTGGTCCCTCCAATTCATTAGTCGCATTGGAGTCCTCGTCCCACGTATTTGGTTCGAGGATTTCCACTGGTTACCATTGGGGCAAATTAGAAATTACACAAGAAAATATAAATTAAATAATAAATAAAGCAAAAAGAATATCATAAAGTTAATTAGAAAAAAAGTAATGTAAGAAATGTAGTTAATAATTTAGAAAGGGAAAATGGTAATTACACAAGAAAATAAGGACCAAAAAATAAATTAAGCATAAAAGGAATCATAAATGAGATTAAATATGGAGAAAAATGAAAAACATGAATAATAGATCCAAAAAGGGCAAAATTTTAATTACGCGATAAACTAGGGGAGAAAATGTAAATTGACATCAGAAATGTAATTAAAGGAGTTAAAATAATTAAATAAGTGAAAAGGGTATAATCATAAATAGTCAAAATTTTAGGGACCAAAGTGTAATTTGCCACCTTATGAAGAAATGCAAGGATCAAAATGAAAATTTTACATTTAAGAGGAAATGAAAGCCAAAGAAATTAAATAGGAGTCAATAAGAAGTTAAACTAAGTCAAATGTGAAGAATATGGGACTTAAGGACCAAATTGTAATTTACCATCAAATGAATTAATGCAGGGACTAAAATGTAAATATTAAATTTAAAGGAGAGAATAAAAGCAAAAAGGAATACAAAAGGGGACATTAGAGTAATTTATCATAATTTAGAGTTATAAGGAATGTTCAGGGGCCCAATGATAATTTTACATCTAAATTAGGATTATGCAGTATTAAATATAAAGAACAAGTGAGTATAGAAAAGTTTTGATAATTGGTCAAAATTGAAATCAAACTAAGTCAAAATGATGAAATGAAAAACCTTAAGGACTAAATTGTAATTTCACACTAAAGTAACAAATTTTAAAGGAAATTGGTGGGAAAATAAAGATCAAAAGAATTAAATAGCAATTCGCAATATATAAGAGAATTAGATCTATTCAATTAGTGAGAGGAATAAATAGGGGTAAAATGGTAATTTACCATACCATGAAGAAATGTTTAAAATAAAAATGTGAAGTGAAAAGTCAAATAAAATAAAAGATATAAAGAGAGTAAATAAGGGCAAATTGGTCAAAGGCAATAAAATTTGCAAACAGGAAATGGTATAAAGGAAAATTGAGCTAATTTAGTAAATTAAATATAAGTTGGCCAAGGAGGATGAAACTATAATCGTAATAAGAAAGCAAAATTAAGGACTGAAATAAAAAGAAATAATATTATGGCAAAATATAGAATAATAATAATAATAATAATAATTATAATAATAATAATAATAATAATAATAATAATAATAAGGTAAGATAGCAATTATACGTAAAAAAATGGCAAAAAGACCGATCAAGTTAGGAAAAAGGAATTTAAAGTATCGATTTAGTAAAACACACATTTAGATGTTATATTGGGAAAGCTAACGAGATTTAAGTACCACCTTATAAAAGGAAATAAAGAATTGTAATAAGTTTTAAACCAAACTATTTTAGCTATATGCCAATAAAGTCAAGTTTATAAGTAAAGAAGCAATCAAAATAATGCCATAAGCCAACTTGTGAATAAATAATGGATGCGGGGGCATAAAGGTAATTTAATGTTAAAAATATAGATCACCCAGGCCAGTTAATAAGACGGGGAATGCGAAAGGATATAAAATCAGCGGGGAGTAAATGGTAATTTAAAAAGATAACTACATAAAGATAAATAAACAAAAAAATAATAATAAGACAAAATAATACCAAGAATGGAAATAATAAATTTATCTAAATGAAATTTTGTGTAGTTGTATCCACCACTAGGCAACATCATTGCTTAGCGTGTGGTTTGTTGGCTGCACACAGGGACAGGTAGTCAAGAACACCAAGATGAAGCACAAAATCGTTCATTTAGTTTTCAACAAGAACTAAATTGAGCTCTCTTTGCATAAGACTAATAAACAACTCAAGTCCTTTTTCCCCTTGACAACTTTAAACTTGTTTTCCTAAATGGACTTAATTCTCTATTACATGCATCAATCAACCGTTAAATAAAAATTTATAGCAAGGATTACAAAATCTAGACTACCTTTTTACTAATAAATATAAACCCAACCTTACTAAAGTGGCCACTCTTGTAAAGAGAGGAAAAAATCATTTTAGGCTAAAGGTAGTTTTAAAGTGTGTAAAAATAAAATAAGCACGCATTCATCATACTAACATAGTAGTCTTAATGAGCTAGTAAGGAATTATGAAATTAAGAAGGGAAAAGTCATTTAAAAAGCTACACAAAGAAGGGCTGCCTTAATAATTTTCTAGGTTTTAACTTATTCGAGGGTCACTTTGATAGGTAATTAGAAAGGTTCTAAGGCTCTTAATGAGTTTTCATCTCATCCCCTAATTACAATAGATTTTTTCTCAATTTCCAAAACATGCCCAAAGTGCTTAAAATTTAGAAACTGCAAAGCATAATCAAGTTTTACATACAATCTAACAAACAAAGATACAACAAAACCACTTCTTACTCAACTTAAAATTGAATGAAACACACATTTCTAGATTTGAGATCAAAACTGTTCAAAGTTGAAAACTACTAGAACAAAAAAAATTAAATTAGAGTTAAATCAATAAGAAATAACTATCTCAATATCCTAGGCACAAACTTGGCATAAACACGACAAAAATGAAACAAAAATTTGAAAAAGAAAAACTATAAAAACACAAAAACATACAAAAAATAACAAAAACACACAAACTAAGAATTGGTTTGATAAATTGAACTTGTAGTAGTAGCCTACCCTAAACTTAAAAATTTACACTATTCTTAGTGAAAGGAAATGAAGCAGACAAAAAATTACAATTTCCCCCAAATTTTCTCAAAACTTCCCAATTAATACATTGCACATAAATATTCTTGCAATACCCTCAAAATTGGCAAAAATCAACCATCACTGTACAAAATAAAGCATGTGCAAAAATGTAACACCTATGCAAAAAGAAAATGAAATTCAAAACTTATGCAAAAATACCATAAAGACTATACAAAATAAAATTCTACAAAATTTTTGACAATCATCGCCTAACAAACAAAATATAGCTACACTATCACATGTCAATGGCTTAGCCATAAAATTCCCAAAATAATATAAAAAACAAAATTTACTATGTTGTAAGTCTTCCTACTTCACTCACTAAAAGATAAAGATAAAACTATGTGGATCAAGAGAATTCCTAAAAAAAAAAGACAAAAAGTCATTATAGTGGTCGCCTCAATTGCAGAGGAGGGACAGTCGACACCAATGCAAAGAATGCTCTAATCTCTCTGCTCATCTTATCAAGTTATGTATAAACTCTCTATCGATGTGCCTCTAAGGATCGACTTCTCTATTTGATTTCCAATGACTAATAATCTCTCCCTAACACACCGAACAGTAAGTTCCATATCTGTGATCAGCTTGTCATTCTGAGAAACAACAGCTTTGGCCTTTACTAATCCTTTATCCAATAAATTCAACCTCTCCTAAGCTTTATTTTGAAAATTAGCTTGCTCTTTCCTCATCTGATTAATATTTTCAGCCATAGACTACATCCTAGATAGCAATGTTTGGATTGTAGATGCATCCAAATGTAAAAAAGCTGACTATGGAGTAGCTATAAAAGAAGATGAAATATCTGAACTTTAAGCAAGGTCATTTATGTCTGCAGGAGAAAAATCTATATCTTGTTTCGGTCTTACCCTCTAACCTAAAATGTGTGCAGTCACTTTAGGAGGTGGAAGTGGTGGTAGGGTATCATCTTCCTGAACACCATCATCAAAAGCACTAACAATATCATTATCACTACCAAGATAACTTAACTCATCTACTCGCCTCAACCTAAAGCCATACTCCGAAGAAAGATCCTTAATGGCTATATTACACCTCATTATCACCTCTTTATCTAGTAAATAAGATGACCCTAAAGCTAATCCCATCTAAGGTTATGGCATGTAGAGCATTCTCATAAATATTGTAACCAACCCCCCAAATCCAATCTTCTTCCTATAACTAGTAATAGACTTCTTCATTTGCTTTCACAACTATAGGATATCATTCACCTTTATACCTTTCTCTATGGCAAATAAGAAACATAAATTTGATGTTGCAATATTGCTGGGCAAGATGTCCTCAATAAAATCGATTAAGTTATAACATTGTTTAAATGTTGGTGCAAGGGTATGAGAAGCTTCATTGACTTGGTGTTGCAAGCATTAAATTGTGTGTTTACCTTCCCCATAATGGCCCTATGCTTAGTAGCATTACCCATAATGTAAATTTCACCATCCGTAGGTAGGTGCAAATGATGGCCTAAATATGAAACTGATAGAAAATAGGGAGTGTTTTTAACTTTGAATTGAATGGTACCTCTATTTTCCTTTGATAGCTTAGGTCAATACATGAAAGTGTATAAAAACTCTAAACTAATTATTGGATAAGTTTGACAATTTAGCCCTAAAAACTCCTTCTAACTAATATTTTGTAGTAAGGTAATAGGCCTGTCATAAATTCCTCACTCATTTATTGTCTGCTTGCTCATAAATATGCTCGGAGTGATAAGCTTTGTAGCCAATTTCTCAAAAAGAGTTCTTTGTGTAGTATTCAACCAATTAGGTGGTTGAATATGCACTAATGGTTGGCAATCAACTTATTTTTAAGCCATTTTCTAGTGAAAAAGTAAAACAAAACAATTTACTTCTCAATCAAGTGCAACCGACACCATAATTAAATTGAAATAATTAAAGTTTTGTCAAAATCAATATTTGAGCTAATGAGAAGATATAAATTTTGAAGAAAATAAAGATATATAGCATGGATATTGACAAATAAGCATTAATCAAATGCACAAAAATTATAAAATAAAATTGCACAAGAAATGAATTTAAAGAAATTGAAATATAGAGCATAAGTGGAAATGAAGAACTACCCCTGGATTGTTTAACCTTATTTATTTACTTATTTATTTTTGTGTGTTTTTATTCCTTTATTTTGGGTTTATTTTAAGGTTGTAATAATTTGTAATAAAATGGTTTTTGAACGTTAAAAGATAAAAATAAACCTAAATCGGTTTTTTACTAAGTAATTAGGTTTTCTTTATAAAAATGGACAAATGTCCAATTTTCAACCCAAAATCACACATAAAATGAAAAGTATTTATTTTATCAAATTGGGATCACTCATTCCATGTAATCTAAAAATTAACAAGGACTTCTTACCCCGTTTTGTAAAATATGCATGAGAGAACCAATATTCCCTCCATAAATAAATGCCTCGATTTATGTATGTTATTTTCTTTTCATTTGGATGATTTTCTTATGTAATAATTAATTTTATTTATTTACTTTATTGCTTTGTTTACTTGATTGAAGTGTCTATTTATTTATGTTATGCTATACATCTTGTGAGAAAAGAGTTAGTGGATTAATACTAAAAACTCATTTATAAAAAACACCTAACTGAGGTATAAGTAAGAGTGATGTCCTAAAATCCATCTCTAGTTTGGGCATCAAAAGTTAGAATCACTTTCCCAAAATTCTTTTGGGTGGTGACTCTATGATATGTACCATAAGCCCACTTAGGTACCATCGTAAGTTGACCATCAATAATAGAATTTAGTCAAATCCCATTCCTATCATAAAGTGATTAATCTATGAACTTTTATGAAGCTCGTCTGGTCATAGATCCTAAAAGCAAGACTCTAATATCCATCCAAACATAAGCAGGGTTTAACGTGCATCACAACACCTAATTTGATTAAACCTATATTCAGCTGCATGCTCTTTATTTTTGTTGAATATATAGGTTATCATCATCTAATTTAGCCGTAAGATACGTATGGTCGAGCAATATTGTGTAGTATGAATCTTTTTTTCTTGTGTCATGATTTTGAATGTTATTATCAATGTTTAAGTGTTTAGTTCTGGCCTGTTAAGTCTTAGTTATGGGTAAATAAGTATGACTAAAAGCACCTGTAACTAGTTTTGTGACACTATAGTGTCTTCTGATGTTGGTACTATGAGATTTTCTATTCTATGGTATACTCAAGGTTTACCTCTTTTGCTTATACCCTAGGGTATTTCTACTTCATACTCAATATGAGTATCTTCTGTTTTGATTTTATTACCCACTAATACAAGAGTTAGCAGGCTATCTGATGTCTAATCTATTTGTTTTCCATTTTCTATCTTCTGATATCTATTTTCTATTTAGAATGATTAAATGTTTAAATATGATAAAATTGGTAATATTTCTTGAATTTATTTATTTACTTAACTAATAGCTATCTGTTCATTTATTTATTTATTTATTCATTAATTCATTCATATCATACATGTTTTCTTTATAAGTTATGTCACATGTGCATACAATTTGTAAACAACTACTGTGAGTAGTTATCATTTGCATATTTTACTCTCTATTGAGCTTGATGCTTAGCATGGTGGATTTTTTCCCTGTGTAAGTACCTTAGAGCAAGCCTATAATTTTTAGACAATTGCTAATAACTGTTGATGCTTATGGGACTTAGTAAGGAATTTAATCTTAGAAATTTTGAAATTGTAATTAGTGTGTATGGACATCGAGTCCTGACGTAGCCCAAATTGGAGATAGCCTATGCGGAAGCATTATTTATTTTAATGGACGAAGAATGAAAACCTTGAGTCTTATCCTTGATTTCCACTGATTTTTCTTAGTTTTTTTATTAAACTTTGTTCTTTTGCATTTTTTCAGGGCTAAAATGGGGTTTTAATGGTAAAAATCAACTTTTTTTCATTGATAGATAGGCTACCCATATGTCATTAACCATTTGTGATAGACAATTGCAACAAACACCCTATGCCACTATCACTCGATTTCCAAATTTACTTCTCACATTTTTTAGCGAGAAAGTTGGAATTTTTTAGGGAAAATTTATATCAAATCTAATATGATCTTTGGGGATCAAATTAGGGATTTAAACCTTAAAAATAAGAGTTTTCAGGGGTTTTAAATCCTTAAATAAGGAGAGTTTCAATGGGACTCAAGGACTCCTCAAATAAATAAGAAAAACGCTAGGGTTCTGGTCATTATTCCTCAACTTTTTCTTCTTTTTCTTCTTCTTCTTCTTCTTTGAGGCTAAAAAATTGTGATTTTCTTGAGGAACCTAAGGGATGTAGCAATTCTTTTGGAGAATAAAAATCTAATTTTTATATGTACAAAATGGGAGAAAGATCATTACATTCTTTTTAAGGAAAATCATTCTTTTATATAAGAAAAAAGATTTTCATTCTTTTTATCAATTGTTGAAATCAATTAGAGAGGAACTTGGAACACAATTATTTGGCCTTCTAATAAAGCTATTAAGGGTAATATTATGGGTTTTCATTTTATTTCTATTTTAATACTAAATTCATTGCCATATAGATGCATTAATTCATTATGTAAAAGTATTATCTATTTGTTTTTATTTTTATTCCATGATCTATATTTGGATTGTTATTTAAATTGCTTTTTGTTTGTAATGCAATGATGCCATGAATGTTATAAATATGGTTTAATACGTAGAATCGCATATTTTAGGATTTTCTTTACCATTGATGCATAATTATTTTTCTTGATTAAAATTATGTCTTTTGTGTTAATTAATTATCTAGCATGTTTTAAGTATATATTTTATTCTCATAGTTAGATTTGGCATGTTTAGGACATGGGTTATGTATTTTTAGATTAAAAATCAAAAGAAGACCCTAATGGATGCCCATCAATCACATTGACCGATGAGACATCATGGAACTTCCTTTTCATCCAATAGCTCTTCCCTATTTTGGCCGTCTGACCTTGTTATGATGATTTTTGATTTAACTCATTTCATGTTGTTTTATATTTATTTCTCATATTTGACTGCTTTGCATGCCTAATCTCATTTTAGATGTAATTTTAATTGTGTTTCAGGCATCTTAGTTTTTTGTAAGTGTAATTTTCATTCTAGAATGCTTTTTTTAAATTTTTATCATTTTATTATTTATTTTCATTCAACATAAACTAACAATTTATTTTCCTTGTTTCTTTTTTAGTAATTCATTTTATTGCATTGGGACTTTTAGAGTTTTGGGCTGAATACTTTAGACAATTCCTATGGAAGATAATAATTCTCTTTTGCATATTTTACTTTATTTGATTTATTGCTTTTATTAATTTCTTTATTATTTGATCATTTGGATGTATTATTATTTTGAGAATGTAATAGGTAGTAATAATATGATTTTTTTACACGTTAACATAGAAATTCATAAAATTATTTTTATTAATTAAATAGGCTTTTTTGATAAAGTGGGCCAATGCCTAATTTTTAATCCTAAAATCACATGATGAATAAAAAGAGATTTTTGTAAATATGTATGGGGGAGCCATTGTTCCTAACCTAATTGATTCCCTATTTTATGTATGACATTTTATTTGTTATTCTCTCACTGGAAAAATCGTTCGTAATAACCTAAGTAGATTTACTCTTTTTTTTCTTTATCGCTTTTTTACATGCTTGAGTGTTTACTTATTTAATTAATTGTAATGCATCGTGTGAGAAGCGAGGTAGTGTACTAATAATAAAAACCTAATTATAAAAAACACCTAGTTGAGATGCCAAGTAAGAGTGATGTCTCGAGTACCTATCTCTATTTGAGCACTAAAAGGTTGGCATTCGTTTTCCAACAATTTATTGGGTGACAATTCCATGATTTCTGCCTCATTGAGCCCACATTGGATGCCTTTATGGGTTGACCATCAGTAATAAATTTGGCCTAAAGACCTCTATATTGTGAAGTGGCCAATTTGTGAGTTTTAATGAGCCTCATCCGATCTCAGACCCTAAAAGCAGGCCAGTGAGAACCCAATGGATACAAGTGGGTTCGGCACATGTAACTATGGTGACTGCACTAGTGACTAAGAGACATTATTCCTAAAGCCCCTTGGTTAAGTTATTTATAATTCGGTTTTTATTAGTAATCCTGTCTCCTTTCAAAATTGCAATCCTTACATTCATATTAGAGCCTTAGAATTAAGTTAGACATCCTATTTTAGCCTCAGAGTTATCCTAAAGCATGCCTTACATTTACTCAATGTAGGGAGGTGTCAAGGAGAACTACCTGCCTAAGTCTGGTAATAAATGGTATATAAAATGGTGACCCATCGTTCATTATGCTTGTGATGAGCTAGACCTATTAGCGAGGACCAGGCTTTGGTAGCACTAAAGTTTCAATCACCCAACTAAAGTCCATGTATTGACAATAGCTACTTCCCCCAAGTCGTATAACCCTAACAGATTCCCACTAGCTATGTGGGCACTTATGTACTAATCTAAATGAAACAAATTAAGAAGGTATTAGTCAAAGGTTGTGATGCGCTAGCAGGATCGACCTAATTCATTTGAATAATTTAAATATGCAATGGACAAAAACCCATATGCCTTTGCTTTTAATTAAAGAGGTTAAGTTGTTGGCTTTCCGTCTGGCACCATACATGTCCATTGGGTTCCCGATTGATGTATGGGCTAAGCCCACCTTAGAAAGAGATTGTACGATCTCCTATATGGGAGCAATAAGGGTTGAAGGATATTTCTTGCCTGTATGTGGTTGCAATTGACACCTAACATATTCATGAATTAAGCATTACACGTGTATCACTCATGCATTGATTGAATCACACATCATATGCACCATATGTATGTCATGCACCATATGTACACCTATTCCATACATCATAAGTAAGAGTGATGTCTCAAGCACGGATCTTTATTTGAGCATTAAAAGGTTGACATTTGTTTCCTAACATTTGATTGGGTGGCAATTCCATGATTCCTGCCACTTTGAGCCCATATTGGATGCCTTTATGCGTTGCCCATCGGCAATAAATTTGGCCCAAAGACCTCTATATTGTGAAGTGGCCAATTTGTGAGTTTTAGTGAGCCTCATCTGATCTTAGACACCAAAAACGGGCCTGTGAGAACCCAATGGATATAAGTGGGCTCGGTGCATGTGATTATGGTGACTCCACTGGCGACTAAGAGACATAATTCATAAAGCAACTTGGTTAAATTCTTTATAATTGGGTTTTTATTAGTAATCCAATCTCCTTTCAAAATTACATTCCTTACATTCATATTAGAGCCTTATAATTAAGTTAGGCATCCCTATTTTAGCCTCAATGCTATCCTAAAGTATGGCTTACATTTACTCAATGTAGGGAGGTGTAAAGGAGAACTACCTACCTAAGTATGGTACTAAATGGTATATAAAATGGTGATCTATCGATCGTTATGCTTGTGATGAGCTAGACCTATTAGCAAAGACCACGCTTTGGTAGCCCTAAAGTTTCAATCACCCAACTGTAGTCCATGTATTGACAATAGCTAGTTCCCCCAAGTCGTATAACCCTAACAGATTCCCACTAGCTATGTGGGCCCTTATGTACTAATCTAAATCAAACAAATTAAGAAGGTATTAGTCAAAGGTTGTGATGCATTAGCAGGACCGACCTAATTCATTTGAATCATTTAAATATGTAATGGCCAACAATCCATATGCCTTTGCTTTTAATTAAAAGAGGTTAAGTTGTTGGCTTTTTGTCTTGCACCATACATGTCCATTGGGTCCCCGATTGACCTATGGGCTAAGCCCATCTTGGAATGAGATTGTACAATCTCCTATATGGGAGCAATAAGGTTTGAAGGATATTTCATGCTTGTATGTGGTTGCAATTGACACCTAACAAATTCATGCATTAAGCATTACACATGTATCACTCATGCATTTATTGAATCACACATCATATGCGCCATATGTACACCTATGCCGTACATTATAAGTATGAGTGATGTCTCGAACACAGATCTCTATTTGAGCATTAAAAGGTTGACATTTGTTTCCTAACATTTTATTGGGTGGCAATTCCATGATTCCTGCCTCTTTGAGCCCATATTTGATGCCTTTATGGGTTGACCTACGGCAATAAATTTGGCCCAAAGACCTCTATATATTGAAGTGGCCAATTTGTGAATTTTAGTCAGCCTCGTCTGATCTTAGACCCTAAAAGCGGGCCTGTGAGAACCCAATGGATACAAGTGGGTTCGGTGCATGTGATTATGGTGACTCTACTGGTGACTAAGAGACATTATTCCTAAAGTACCTTGGTTAAGTTCTTTATAATTGAGTTTTTATTAGTAATCTTATCTCCTTTCAAAATTGCATTCCTTACATTCATATTAGAGTCTTAGAATTAAGTTAGGCATCCCTATTTTAGCCTCAGTACTATCCTAAAGCATATCTTACATTTACTCAATGTAGGGAGGTGTCAAGCAGAACTACCTGCCTAAGTCTGGTACTAAATGGTATATAAAATGGTGATCCATCGATTGTTATACTTGTGATGAGCTAGACCTATTAGCAAGGACCACGCTTTGGTAGCCCTAAAGTTTCAACCACCAAACTGCAGTCCATGTATTGACAATAGCAACTTCCCCTAAGTTGTATAACCCTAACAGATGCATGCTTGCTATGTAAGCCCTTATGTACTAATCAAAATCAAATAAATTAAAAAGGTATTAGTCAAAGGTTATGATGCCCTAGCAGGATGAACCTTATTCATTTGAATCATTTAAATATGTAATGGCTAAAAACCCATTTGCATTTGCGTTGTTTGCTTTTTGTCTTGCACCATACATGTCCATTGGGTCCTTGATTGACCTATGGGCTAAGCCCACCTTGGAAAGAGACTGTACGATTTCCTATATGGGAGCAATAAGGTTTGAAGGCTATTTCATGCCTGTATGTGGTAGCAATTGACACCTAACATATTCATGCATTACGCATCACACATGTATCACTCATACATTGATTGAATCACACATCGTATGCACCATACGTATGTCATGCACCATATGTACACCTATGCCGTACATCATAAGTAAGAGTGATGTCTCAAGCACCAATCTCTATTTGAGCATTAAAAGTTGACATATGTTTCCTAACATTTTATTTGGTGGCAATTTCATGATACCTGCCTTTTTAAGCCTATTTTAAATGCCTTTATGGGTTGACTATCAGCAATAAATTTGGCCCAAAGACCACTATATTTGTGAAGTGGCCAATTTGTGATTTTTAATAATCCTCATCCGATCTTGGACCCTAAAAGCAAGCCTACGAAAACCCAATGGATATAAGTGGGCTCGGTGCATGTCACTATGGTAACTCCACTGGTGACTATGAGACATTATTCCTAAAGCACCTTGGTTAAGTTCTTTATAATTGGGTTTTTATTAGTGATCATATCTCCATTCAAAAGTGCATTCCATGTATTCATATTAGAGCCTCAAAATTAAGTTAGGCATCCCTATTTTAGCCTCTGTGATATCCTTAAGCATGCCTTACATTCACTCAATATGGGGAGGTGCCAAGGAGAACTACTTGCCTAAGTCTAGTACTAAATGGTATATGAATTGGTGGCCCATCAATCATTATGCTTGTGATGAGCTAGACCTATTAGCAAGAACCACGCTTTGGTAGTCCTATAGTTTCAATGAACCAACTACAACCCATGTATTGACAATAGCTACTTCTCCTAGGTTGTATAACCCTAACAGATTCATGCTTCCTAAATAGGCTGCTATGTACTGATCAAAATCAAACAAAATAAGAAGGTATTAGTCAAAGGCTGTGATGCCCTAGTAGGACTAACCCAATTCATTTGAATCATTTAAAAATGTGAGGGCCAAAAACTCATTTACCTTTTCTTTTAATTAAAAGAGGTTATGCTGTTGGCTTTTCGTCTTACACCATACATGTCCATTGGGTCTCCGGTTGACCTATAGGCTAAGCCCACCTAGGAAATAGACTGTACAATCTCCTATATAGGAGCAATAAGGTTGGAAGGCTATTTCATGCTTGTATGTGGTTGCAATTAACACTTAATATGTTCATACATTACATATCACACATGTATCACTACTGCATCGATTGAATCACACATTATATGCACCATATGTATGTCATGCACCAAATGTACACCTATGCCATACATCATAAGTATACCTAGTATACTCATGCATCATCCATCATATGTATGCCATGCATTGCATGTATACCTAAAAGACTCATGAATCATACATCATGTATATATCATATGTATGCATCATCATTATAGTAATTAACTCATGCATCATTATAACAACTGACTTATGAATAACATAAACCCTTAACATGTATCATGCGTCATATGTATACCAGACACCATATGTATATCTATCATGCACCATGCACCATGTGTATGCCATATTTGTACTTCAAATATCGTGTACATATCATTCAAATGCATGCACCATTATGACGGTTGACAATGCATCATATGATCCCAAACATTTGTCACGTATCATATGCATGCCAATACCATACACCATACATATACCTCTTGCTTATACTATACATCCCATACATATCATACTCATACATCGTAGCCATGTATCACGTGCATGCCTTGCTCATGCATCACTTGTATATTATGCATAATGATGAAGTCATGCATCGTATGTATGTCATCCATATGTATAATCCTTAAATATCATATTTGTAACATATTCACACTCATGCATTATATATATGATTTACACACCTCAACATATCATGCATCATTCTAACCCTTTGTTTGTTCAGCCATTATAAACTTTTTATCCATGTGATTTGAGTAAACCTTTTGAGGATAGTCAAAAAGTTATTCCAGAAAAGAAGATGGCTGAGGAAACACAATAGGGGTCAAAATGGAGAGTGGAGGAGTTATAAATTAAGAAGAATGGTGACCATAAGAAGAAATCTGGCTTCCACCTTAATGCCTCCCCATGTGTCATAAGCACCTGATCATTTGGATGTAAGGTTAGATAGAAGGTTCCAAGAGTTCGAAGAAAGGATATTGGACATGATTGGTGTGTTTTAACACCACCTATCAGACTTTAGCCCAATGCTTTCAATCCCAAATCAAATAGAGTCCAACACTATTGGGGGCACCTCTTATACAGCTGCAACAGTGACTTCAGCTTTACCTATGGATCAAAAAAGAGATAAATTGCTTGTTCTTAAAAAGGACTATATAGAAGATGAGAAAGAGGATGATCCAATAGTAGTAGTGAAAGAGAAGGACCCTAAGCCTGAAGATGTAGATTTCAAAAACATGGAAGAAAAAATAGAGGCAATGGGCCACCTATTATTGATTAGTAAAAAGGGATCAACCCTGATAATATAAATTTAGATAGAGAGGACCTATTACCCATAAAGTTTGAAATGCCTATCCTACCAAAGTTTAATGGCACATCAGACCCATCTATATATGTGAAGCATTATACTTTTACCATAAAGGAAACCATGCTGACAAAGAGGTAGAAGATAAATTACTTTTGCTTAAGTTTGGTAGGGCCAACTATAGATTGGTACTATAGGATAGATTGGTAGACTAAAGAGGAGTGGGACCTATTGACTGTAATACCAAAATGGAATTCACTTTGAAAGACCTAGACCTACTTTAGTGAAAACTTGATGAGCCTTTCCATAAGAACCTTACTCTATGGAGAAACTGAGTTATAAAAATAAAGAAGAAGCCTCACACTACTGATTAAATAAGATTGTTCATAAAAAATGTAAGCCTATATTTAAGAGATGGATTAAAAATGAAGGGCTCAAACATTAGGAATTTCTCAAAGACATTGCAATTAAGGCTGAAGGAGAATACCTAGTTAAGAAAGCAAATAGTCAAGGTAATGAGGGTTACAAAGGCAATTGCAATGGTACTTAAAGGATAGGGCAAATGTTAGCTACTAAAGTAGCTTGAAGGTATTATTCAAACCTGGGTAGACCTTTATCTTAGGTTTTTAAGTGGTTGGTCAAAGAAGGAAAGATGTAACCCTTACAATGCAAGCCAACTAAATATCATGGCAAACCAAGTCACAAGTTAAATCAATTTTGTGCTTTTCTCTAGCAAACTAGCCACTTGACAAATGACTATTGGATTTTAATCTATTAGATCCAAGATCTTATTGATAACAAAGAGACTGCTAACCCAAAAGAAAAGAACCAAGGATAATGAAACTATAACGCATACTAGTCTTATCAAAAGGGCACATGCCTTAAAAAGATATTAAAGACTTTTTAAAAGTAGAATAAAAATTATTTTCTTCATAATAAGTTATATTATAAACTTTGTTTATCTAGATATTTTGATTATATGATTTTCTTTCTTTTGAAACATCTTGTCTATTTGCATCATGTGTGGAATAATCATGACAATCATTAGGCATTAGTTTGATAAACACAATTCCTTATTTATTTTAAAGGAAAAGACATCTTAATTGTATCCACTGTGACTCCTGAGCTAAGGTTTGAGAGAAAAAATAATAAAATTGAAAAGAAAGAAAAAGATAATCTTTGCTTGGACCCAGAGTGGCACTAATCAATCTTGAGAAACACAGACTCTAAACTTGGTACAAGACTGATACACACTGAAAGAGGCAAAGTTCAAAAGGCTATTTTAACTACCAATGATGAGAGAAGGATTATGCTAGGATCACGTCCCATGTACCAAAGACAGGTTCCTTACCATTTATGGGTAAAAAATGCTCTAGTTATTTTTTGCAATAACAAGAGAATTGCCTTTTCATAAGATAGTGAATAGGTCTTAAGATTGTTACAAACCCACATGTTTTTCCTTTAAGTCAAAGGTGGCTCGATGAAATATGCCACTCCTATCTTCACTTTGTCAGTTGAAGTGATCATGGAGTAGCATCATAGGGAGTGGATTTTTCTAATGGAGAAATGAGAAGGTTTATAATGGGCATACTGGTAAAATGGTTCATTCTCTCATCTTTATAGGTTCAACATTTTAGTAGTGATTGATCCACATGGCTAAAGATGAAGTAAAATTTTGCAACACTAAACCTATCTACACACTCACAAGATAGTCAGTTAATGACCGCTAGCGATTTGGTGGCATCAATTTGAAGAGACGGAGTGTGACCACCTCATAGCTCTTAGTGCATCTGTGAAGCTACAAGAATTCTTTTTCACACTTTGTGACTCCTTGGGAATGTATATTTTCCAGCAATGTTAGAACATTGCAAACATGATCCGACAAGTAGTACTTGTTGGTCATAAAATTAAGGGTTCCTATTGCTTCATTGGCAAGTTTGTGGATGACATAGTTTAAGTCAATGCATCTTATAGTGCCAAGCCATTACACCGACAAACTGAAGAAGGTTCCAAGGTTAAAACCCAAAAAAAAACCCCAAAACAAAAAAGGAAAGAGTAAAAAAGTCCTATAGGTCTAAAATCAAAAAGGAGACCTTGTAAAATTGGGCACCCAACTAAGGCACAAATCGCAAAAGGCACCTTTGGTAAAAGTAAAGGGTTGATAACAAAGGTTGTCGCAAAATTAGGAAGCGCTAAAGGCCTCGCTAATAGCAATGTAAATGGAGGAAAATAATTGGGGGACTATTAGCAAGGAACAACATTCTCACAAATTTTGCTATAGTTTCGATCTTCACTAAATGAGCTGTAGTGAATGTAGTAGAAATATTAGTGAGGGTTATAATCCTCACTAAAATAGAAAGCAAGGTGATATTTAGTGTGAAAAGATACCCTCACTAAATTAGTGAGGTTTTTAGTCGTCACCAATACCAATGCATGTTTGACATAAAATGTGAGAAATAGTGAGGGACAACATCCTCAAAAATTTTAGCGAGGTTTTACTCCTTTCTAAAATAGCGAGAGGGCATGATATTACAAAATAAGTGAAATTTCTAACATAAATGCAAGGTAAGGTGCCCACATTAGTGAGGGTAAATTTACTCACTAATTTAGTAAGAGTCTATTCATTGCTAGAGTGGCAAGGAATCTAGACCTCACAAATAGCGTTATAGGTATTTTACACCCTTAAAAGGATAATTAGTGAGGAAATATATCCTCACTAAATTAGCATGAAAATAGATCTTGCTAAATTAACTAGAGATTAGTTGGTTGCTAAAATAGTGAGAATTGTACCTCTCACTAATTAATAAATAAATTTCCATTGGCCAATTAGCGACACCTTTTTTCCAAGCCAAATTTAGTTTGGATTTTTTTTTTCTCGCCAATATGTGAAATAGAAAATAATGCAAACAACATTTTGTTTAGTTGGACTTAATTAAAAATTTCAGTCTCTCTCTAGTTATATAAAATTAGAAAAACCCTCTCTTTCTTTATCAATTCACCCTACCTAATTTGCTGCCACTCTCATTTTGTTATATGTACAGTCCTTCTCCTATTTTATTATACACTACAATCTGCACTTGTTGCTTGGACCAGCAAATTGTCATGGATGTCGCAGTTTAACCGATACCTTTTAAGGTACTTTTTTATATCTATTTAATATTTTTCTTCAAGCTGGGATTTTTTCCTTATATTTAGTGTTAGGGATTTTTTTTCCTTAACTCACTGTCATTCTTCATTTTTCCTTCATATCTTTCTACAAAATCCCTTCTTTACTTAAAGATAAAGAATAGATAATCAAAATCCCTTCATTCTCATCAAACTTCATCTTTATCTACAAAATGCCTTCATTCTCACCTCGTTTCATCTCTCTCTACAAATCATCTCACTTCATCTCTCGCTACAGAATTCCTCTTGTAGGTTTGGATTAACAAACAAACACTCTTCTTTTCTTATTATTATTTTTAATTTTTATTAAGAATATGTTTATTCTAATGTTATATCTCTGCCATTTGCATCATTGGTTTGTGATTATAAGAAAGCAACGTAAATATTTTGAGACAGTTGATGATTTCCCTATATTGCTTCTTTGTATTCAGGTTTGAGAGCTTAAGAATTTATTTGGTAAAGTTTGTGTTTTCTTTCCCATTTAATAATTTAAGATGCAATTTAATTTAGGAATTTCTATTGCTTAATGATGCTATTGTTATTAAGTAAATGTCTTAGAACAAGTTATAAGCTTCATCGATTTGATTAAAGCAGGATTTATATGGACAAAAAGTTATAATTCCTATGAAAATGGTTTGGATTTTGTGGAAATGACATTTCTTTCTCTCTATTTTTTCTTCGATGCTTAGAATTTTACATTTGTTTTTTCAGTTGCTTGTTTGTGTGAATTTGAGCCTGAGGGTAAGCTTAGATTGTTACCAAAATGTAGTCATGCCTTTCAAATGGACTATGTTGGCACATGGCTACTATCCCACTTTACTTGCCCATTAATAGATGTTTTTTTGGTACTTACTTTTAGAACATACCAGAGATGTTGTTTGAAAATAATATCTTGTGTTTATTCATTAGCATAAATAATTCACGCTAAGATTTTCTTATTAGTTTTATTTTAGACAGTGCTAAAACAAATATACATTTGTTGGTTGCTTAATTGGCTATGTGAAATGCACGAGAATGAAGTACTTGTCAATCAATTTTTTTTTGGATTTGGATATCCCTTTTTAAAGATATAATATTGTTTTGTTGATGTCGTTTAGTTTTTGGATTATACATTGTAAACTTTTCGAATGAAATAGGATACTCATTTCCTTTATGTTGCGAATGCACTTCAAATAGGAATTATGAGATAATTTTAAATTTTCAAAATATCAGGACTAAACTTTGTTTGATCAATTAGGTTCTTCCTCTTTGAGAATTCTATGTGTAAGATATACTTCCATAATAGATTGAAGATTTCAAAGCTAACATGGACAACTATGTACAGAAAGCAACATAAGAAGGTCTTTTATATTCGTTTTCCAATGAATGTGTTCTTGCACTTATGGGACATACTAATGTTTAGGCAGCGACGATTAATATGCTTTGTGCTATTTACAAGACATTACTATTGAAAGTGCATAGAATAGACCAGTAGTTAAACTTTTTTAAAGTGTAGGTAGAAAATGAATGAAAAGTAGTCAAGTATAGATATCCAGCTTTTGTTAGAACTTGATAGGATTTTATGAGATATAAACCAATTTTTCAAGTTAATGAGACAATCATTTTTGTTCTTGAAAAGTGCATTTTATTGATGTTGCAAATATCTTAAAATTTTTTGTATGAAGTTACTAGTTTTTATATTTTTACAGACATCATGCAAAATGAGTTTTCACTTTTTAGAATTCTATATTCTTCTTAGTCTTTACTATTATTTCATTTTATGTATATGGTTGTATCTTATATTCTAGCCTAATGAATTTCTTTGGTGCTTGTTTTTCCTTTTATATTCTTATTATAGCTTAGAGTAGTCTTTTTGTAGCTTTGCCACCTTTGCCTTCATGTTCTCAAGTTCTATTTTCAAGCTCATGATCTTTGATTTTGTTGATGTTTGGCCCACCTCATGTTATGAGTTATTACGACTTCCTACTAGCTCTTTTCCTCTCATTTGCCACCCTTATTTTTATTTTCTCTAAGAACAACACCTGCATGTCCATTTCATTTTCTTTAGATATGAAGTGTATTTACTTTGTTGTGTATGTTATATTTAAAAGCTCGTACACCTAGCATTATGTTGGCATCTTTAAGACTATTGTGAATTCCACTAATTTTTTTCTTTTTTGGTTTTAAATGTTTATCCATGCCCTATATATAAATTTGTCAGAGAGATTTCACATGAAGGTAGCTAGTTTTAGGAAATAGGGAAGAACAAGTGGAGGTTATAATATAGTTTGGTCATGTGTGTAATGATGGAAAGAACTTTGATAATATCTGCAATAGTTAAAGGTTAAAAGGAAGGGCGAACACAATAGCTTGAGGAGACAATAAAATTAAGTATAATTTAATACCCCGATACAAAAGACCCTTGTTGGTGTTATCTAGAAAATTTTAATGCCTGGATAATGTTTGACAAAATGTTTTGAGTTTTTAATGTTATGGCAGCTTAAATTCTGACCTATCCTTTTTCTTAGGATTTACTTAAGCTTCACTCCTTTATTTTTAACAGTTCTACCTATCTAGTTTTTTTTCCATTGCTCTAAAGTATAAATTTTGTTCTATGATCTTGTCATATGCTTTTTGATTCCTGCATGGTGTCATATATCCCTTATATCATTTAATGTACAGTTGGTTGAGATTCTATCATTATTTTGACATTGCAGTTATTCCAGCAAGCATATTATTTGACAAGCTAATAATTAAACATATGATCAATAATTTATACAAAATTTTACCTGAATCACAGTTCTTGAAGGCAACCTTTCATTTTGTGTAGCATGCATCATGCATCAAGTGATAGTTTCTCATAGTTCATAGTTTTGCATAGGCTTTTTGGATCATGCTAAGATAGTGAAGGACGAGTCAGGAAAGGATATTAGATTTTTAGCCTTTAAAAACTCCTATACAAAAAGTAGAAGAGAAAAAGAGAGACTAACGGCAAATCGTGAGATAGGTATCAATGGTTCTATAAAAATGATCATCACATGTTCTAGCATTTTCTAGTAGTGCTTTTGCTAAAACCTAAAATTTTGTTACGAAAAGATTTGAATCCCTCGCAATCTTAGCTAGGTAGCTGTCCATGAGCTTACTGATGCTTGACTTTCCTGGTAGTGGTTATAGTTGTTGTTGTTCTTGTTCATGCATCAAATAGTATTCCATAATTCTTTGTAAGACTTCAATGTCATGCATTGTTCATTGTTCAAATTGTTTGTTGCATCAATTAATGGCAATAAGCTAGCAAGAGATATGAATACAAATATCCTTACAAATGTTTTATTTTTAGAAAGTCAAACAATCATATAGAGAAAGTGTAGGTAGAAACTCACTTTGTTATTTTCCCTTGATCTTTAGTTTTATAGTTCGGGATCAAAATATCATTTACACTAGCTTTCTCCAGTGTCAACCTAACTCTCTTTTAGCTATATGATATTTAGCCTGTGAAAGTTTGATTAATTTAGTTAAAGTCTAGGTTATTTATGTTTTGACTAGTGTAAGCCTAGCTGTTAGATTAGTATAAGTCAGTCAAAATATATAATGGTCAAAACCCATATGCCTGTGCTTTCAATTAGATAGGTTATGCTGCTGGTTTTTTACTTTGCACCATGCACCTCCATTGGGTCCCTCATTGACCCATAGGCTAAGGCCACGTAGGAAAGAGACCGTATGACCTCTTATGTGGGAGAAATAAGGTTGGAAGGTTATTGTTATGCTTTTCTATGTTGTGATTAACATCTAACAAAAGCATTCATTGTATTCATGCATCATGTATATCCCATGCTTATGTATTATTCCTAACATTTGGTCCTTTTAGCTATCATAGATTCATCTAGGTGATCTAGAAGATCAGATGGTCACTTTATCTAAAGACCAATATTCGAGTTGCCAAGGCAAACCTCAAGTTCAGAGTTGAGTTCGAAAGTTAGTTCAAAGTTAACTGCAAGTAGTCCAGAAACAAGCTCAGACATGGAAGATGAATAGTTCAATGAAATCAAGAGAGTTATTGATGAGAGATGAGTTAGATAGGAGGCTAGATAGGTGTCTCTAGGAGTTTGAGGAAATAATGCTAGCTATGATTGGTGGATTGGTGGCCTTTATGGCACCAAATGTTAGAACTCACCCTGTAGCACCCACTTGGGAAATAGTGGAGATGAACTATATTCGGGACACTAGCATTGTAGATATTATAATACCTCAAGATCTGGCAAGGATAGAGAGGAGATATGACCTTAAAAATTATTATATTAAAGAGGAAGATAAAGAATATGTCCCCCATGATGAATATGAGGAGTAGAGGTCTTAGTATTGAGGATCCACCCTTCAAGAAGATGGAGGAGAAAGTTGAGGTTATGTCTAGGTGTTGTCTACTAGTAAGGGAATAAACCCTAAGGTTAAGGACTTGGATAGAGATTAGCCATTGCCATAGAGGCTTAAGATGGCTGACTTGCTATAGTTCAATGGTACTTCAAACCCTTCAGCCTATGATAAACAATATACATTGATTATAAAAGGGACCACTCTGACTAGAAAGCAAAAGGTGGAGTATTTTTGTTTGAGTTTGATAGGGCCAGCAATTAACTGGTATCACGAGTTGGATAGGCACACTGGGGAAGATTGGGATCCATTGACTAAGGAGTTCCTTAAATAGTATGACTGTAGTACTAGAATGGATGTTACTCTAAAAGACCTCGAGCTACTTCAACAGAAACATGATAAATCCTTTCATGATTACCTCACTAGGTGGAGGAACAGGATAATGGAGATGAAGAGAAGGCCTAACATAACTGATAAGATCATGCTATTTATTTGAAATGCAAGCCTATACGTGAGAGATGGTTTAAAAATGAAAGGTATAGAGAATTGGGAGTCGTTAAAAGACATAGCCATAGAAGTTAAAGGAGAGTACTTAGCCAAAAAGGCGAACAATGAGGGTGCTAGGAGTTTGGTAATAATAAGACAATTGGGAATAGTAGAGGGTTAAATAGAACTGGGAAGACTATAAAAGTGTTTGCTATAAAAGCTAGTCAATGGATTATTACAAATTTGGTAAGTCACTATCTTGGGTGCTAAATCATTTGAGAAAGGAAGGAAAGCTTCAGGCACTGCCCTTAAGTACTACCAAGAGTCAAGGGCTTCCCTACATAAGGAAGATTAGTATTGCACATACCATCAGCACACCAAGCACCTGACCGACTATTGTTGCAGCATAAAAAGCTAAACAGATTTCAAATCCTGAGAAAAGAGACAAGAAAAGAAAGAAGGTTATAATGTCATGCCACCTCTATTATTTATGATAAAGTCTAGATTTCCTAAATGCTATGTCATGAGAGACTTGTATAAGAATTAGTACATGGTTGTTACTTGCTCTACCCCTAAAGTAATAGAGCCAAGTGAAGAAAATTGGTCAGTTTTAATGATTGATTGTTGGGATACCCCCACAGAATATGAGGATGAAGTAACTTTGGTGGCCATTAACATTTGGAGTTCCTCTAGTGAAGGTGAGAAGGTGATAAGAGAGGAGAAGAAGGTAAAGGCAGTCACTAGGAGTGGAAGAGTGGCCTTAGAGATTGAAAAGCAGCTAGCTCCTACTATAGTGCCTATGGAAAAAAAAAGTTGATGGTGACCAGATAATTAAGCAATTTAAGAAGATGTAAGCATAAATTTCTATTTAGGATTTGCTAAGATAGTCTCCCTCACATAGGTAGAAGTTAGTGGAAGCCTTGAGTGAATCTACTATTACCACCACTATTTCAACCTTTGAGTTGTTGGATTTGCTTAAGGGAGGAACATGAGAGAATGTTTTGTAATCTGATGTTCACCTATCTGATGAAGGAAGGAATCAAAATTGCCCTTTATACATTAAAGCTCAATTGAATGATAAACACATGGCCTATGTGTTGGTAGACGATGGTTTTTTCATTAATGTTTGTCCCTTGGTGGCAATCCCTACTTTTTGGCTAACTGAAAACGTGCTGAGTAAGTTTGACTAGACCATTTCTGCTTATTACAATTCTAAAAGGCAAGCTATTTAGACATTTAAGGCTTTAGTAAAGACAAGGCCCATTGAGACTGAGGCTGAATTTGTTGTTTTACCTATTTCGGCCATCTTCTCTATACTGCTAGGGGTGCCATGGTTTCACAGTTAGGTGGGGCACCTTCTATGTTGCATCAGATAATCAAGTTTCCTACAGTGGTCGAGTGGTAACTATTAAAGCCACAAGGAAAAATCAAGTGTCTGTACTTGAAATAGCCAGATAACCTATTAATAGATTCCATATGTCATTTGTTAACGATGAAAAAGGTGAGAGTAGTTTCACTGATAGCCCCAAAGTAATCAACATGCTAAAAAAGATGAACTTGCTACAATGTGCTGGTTTAGGTAAGAACTCCCAAGGGCCTCAGACTGTCATAACTACCAAGGGTTAGAAAGATAAGAAGGGATTAGACTTCACTAGTTCCAACTAGAAGGATAAGAAGAAGGATGCAGCAAAAGGGATCCCTAACATCTCTCGTAGCTTTGTGCCAGTTTCAGGTATTTGCCTTCACTGTGGAAAGAGTGAACCTCAACTGGTTAGGATGAGATAGTGCTAGGATTTGAACTATTTAATGATGTTTTAGACTGGGAGCAAGGGATCATTAAACAAGTTAAAGGTCTTTAGGATGAAGAGATTATCCTGCACCATTTTGTTTGGTACAAAGAAGTGCTTAAGGAGATCATGATAGAAAAGCATCTTACTGAACAACTAAAAGGAAAAGGGAAGATAGAGGTTGAGGATCCACCCAAGGTTGACTCAGAGGATGGAGAGATATTTGATGCTGCCAAGACTATAGAGGATACTTTAATTAATATTGTTTATATGCCTAAACTTTTTTATGCGAACAATCATTGGTCTTTACATTATATTAATAAGATGAACAATTTTGCTTACTTGTGTGATGTTTCATCTGATTTGAATATGTATAATCATGATCATAAACCATTCATATTTGACATTCACTCAACAAACACATGTTCATTTAATCTTGAAATAAAAGAAAATCAAAAAGAAATTTTATTAGCATCAGAAGTAACCCTTATAGAGATAGAAAAATTTGAGATAATATTGAAAAAATACAAAAAAAAGTCTTTGCTTAGACCTATGAAGACATGTTGAGAATGGATTAGGAAAATGGTGAACATGCCATCCTATGATACCTAGGATATAAACTAGTAAAGTAGAAGCTTAGAAGGCTTAGACTGGAGTGGGCTGAAAAGGTTAAAGACGAGGTTAGGAAACAAATAGAGGCTAAGTTCTTAGTGGAACTTTAATACCTTACGTGGTTGGAGAATATAGTCCTATGGTAAAGAAGGACGGAAGAGTTAGGGTCTGTGTAGAGTACAGGGACTTAAACAAAGGTTGCCCTAAAGATGATTTCCCTTTGCCTTACATAGATGTTCTAGTTGATAGTGTTGCAAAATGTACCATGTACTATTTTGTGGATGGATATGCCAGGTATAACTAGATTTTAAAAAAGATAATGGATTGAATTGAAACAAGCTTCATAATTGAGTGGAGAACAAATGTCTGTTAGTGTAAGCCCTAGCCCCAATGCATTGTTATAAAACACTTAAATTAATAAATGAGGCATTTGTTTCATCTATTGTATTCCTGTGCATATCAATTGATAGAACTATCCACAAATGTTGTTTCAGTTTAAGTTATCATGTGTGAGGCATATAGTTGTAAGACCTTAAAACAAATGAGACTTCATTTTAAATATCCCTATTCAATCATTGTCGTGGGAATAATAAATAAATTAAGACTAGTATGCTCTCTCTATTGAGTTCTATCTTATGGATCATAAGGACTGGAGTGTCAATCAAAGATCATAGATACATGTTTAAAACATGGTATCTGGATTCTATCCATTCATGAGAACACTATATGGTATAAGTCATAAGTGTTTCTCATGTGCAAGTTTTGCATCAGAGTTCCTAGACCTAAAATCTCTATGAAACTCTTTATGAATTATTGTGTACTTTGACATACACCTAACGTGCTCGTAACAAAGTGATAAGTATGGGTATGCTTGGGTATACATTAATCCATGTTAGAGTGCATGAGTGAAGTAAAGGGATTACCCCTCTTGATAAGAGAGAAAATATCATCGGCCACTTGATTAGTGAACTAAGTTGTGTATGGCCATACCAAGATGAAATAATGAGTAATTATTAATTATTTGAAAGTTTAGTGTCACTGGAATATTAAGAAAGGAATTAGTATATATAAGGATGACTGCTTCCATGCCTTATATTAATTATGATATTTAAGGGTAAGGGACTATGTAAAATTGCATTAGGTCACTAAATGCCATTTGCATTTTCATTTAATTTGGAATGCTATAATATCTTGCTAGAGAATATATATAGCCTTTGAATTAATTTATTAATTCATTGCCAATATTAAATGGACTATAGGATCACACACAAAGCATTGGACTTAAAATATTTAAATAGTGTATTGGGAATTAATTTGGGCTTTTATTTAAAGTCAAATTAATGTATGCAATGGGTAAATAGATTTTTTCCTTAAACATCTTGCTATTTTAGGAAACTTTGTTCAACTCCGATTTTGACTTAAACGGCTAGTTGTTTAAGGCTTATCTGTCAAACAAGGTTTTTGCCTTAAACAACTAGATCTATTAACAGTTTGTCATGAGAGAAATTTATTGGCATGTGGTAGGTTTAGTTTTAATTAATTAATTATCTATGTATAATTAAGTTAATTAAGTATTAAATCCTAAATTGTATTTAATCAAAATATAATACTTGAGAGGGAATTAATGTAGCCAAAATTCAAGCTAGGAATCTTAGTTGAATTCGGCAACTAATAACCTTAAATAAGTAAGTTTGTTTTGATTAAATGACTAATGACATTTGAATTTAAATTATAATAGAATTTAAATTAAGATATATATTTTAATTAGGAAGTGATGAAGGCTGAAATTACCACTAAATTTTGGCATTCACACTTGACCTAAAACAAGTGATATATATATTAATGAATTAAAAGAATAGAAGAGCTAGTCGTTTTTTTCTCTTTTCTCTCTTGGCCGAATTACTCAAGTGGAAAGAACTCTTTCTTGTTATATTGTGTTCTTGGAAAGAAATAGCAACCTAAAGGAAGAACAAGATCAGATCTTATGGCTTCAAACCATTTACATTGTCGAATACACAATCATAGATCTAGCATTATTGATTTTAAGTTATCTTTGCAAGTGTGTGTGTGAGCATAGAGTGGTGTGGCGTAAAGGCTACTCCTTTGGCATTGATGTTCCAGATCTGAATTTTATAAGTCTATCTTGTACATTTGACATTGAAAAATCAAGTTTTCAAGAGCATCCAAGCTTGTAAGTTTTAAAAACTCTAAAATTGCATGTTTCGATTCTAAGTCGTATATTGTGTGGCATGAATGATCAATATTTTTATTTTTTCCACTGCATGATCATCATGTATATGCCATGTAATATCCCTTCAGTGGTATCAGAGCCTAACCATGCTTATTTTAGTGCTTTGGATGCATTAAATATTGATTCAAAATTGTTATTGCATTAAACCACAATGCTGAAATTTTCTGTTTTGAGTTTTTTGCATTATTTTATTGTAAAAACAATTTTAAATGATTAGTTAGGTATTATAATTATTATGACATGTTGATATATTGTCCTAAGATGTTTTTAGAGCTGTTCATGGTAAATTTTAATTATACATACCTGATTGTAGATGTTAATCTTGAAACTAGGTGCTAGTTTGTATGATATATGTTTGTTTAACAACTAGTTTTCAAAATTAAATTTAAAAACATGGTTGCCATGTTTGTAAGTGATTTTTAGAGATTAATAACAGGTTTGGACATGTTTTAAAAATGGTTTTAATTCTGGACCATGACAATTTAATTGATTAATTTTAAAATCACTTAAAACTATGACTAGTTTGTATTTGTTGCATGTTTAATCAACATTGTTTGTTATGTTTTGATTAAAATGGCAAAAACACATTTAGATCAGATCTATAAAGAACCTTAAATCAATTTTTATGACCTCATTTAAATTATTAAATAGCTCATAAAATTGTTTTAAGTGTTTGTGCATTGTTTGTGGCATTATATGAGCATTAAACAACTAGTTTCATTATTGTTTGTTTGTTTTAGTATATATGTTGTGTATGACATATGTTCTTCATGAATTTGTATGTTTAATTCATGTTGGTTCATATTATATGTATTTTTAATGTTTATGGGCTGTATGACATAATATTAAAAATGGCAAAATTGAAAATTATACTAGAGTAGATTTATAGCGCAAATCTAACTAGTTTGTGTTTTGGGCTTTTAAGAGAACTTATTCAATAAGGGGATTTAGTCCATTGGGCTTTGGCCTAGGCCGATCATGGGGTCTTCTTTTAAAAGCACATGTATACAATTTCCATTAATGGGCTTGGCTAACACTACAAGAAAAATGCTTTTTAATGAAGGGAAATCCAATCGTTAAAAGTTAAAATATGGTCGTTAAAACACTATAACAACCGAAAAAATTCGATCATCACCAATCGTTAAAAGCCTAATCGTTAATAGTGTAGATGATCGGATATCAATCTGGTTGTTAAAGTTATTAACGACCGGAACAAATTCGGACATTAAATATAAATTTTTAGCGACTGGATTTCCCTTCGCTAATTGTGTTCTAGTTTTAACAAAGGAAATTCCGATCATTAAAAAAGCCCTTTTAACTGCCGGTTTCTCCCTTTGTTAATTGTTTACCACTTTCAGCGAAGGGAAATCTGGTCATAAAAATTAACTTATAATGACCAAAAGTTCCCTTCGCGGATTGTTTATATCTTTTAACAAAAGGAAATCTGGTCGTTAATAATTACAAATGGCAACCGGATTTTCCATCGCTAAATGTACATTTGATAATTAATATAAAAAATTCTATTTGCATATTTCATGTACACCCTATTCACACTCTGACACATACATACATATCTGAAAATATAATAAATACTCTTTTCATAAATTGCAAAACACCAATTACAAAGTATAGTAATATTTCAAAATTATTTAACATTCTATTTGTCACATATAAATTTATTTAGAAAAATAGCTCCTTGCTATACCAACATCTATCTAGCTATAATTTAAAAAAAAATGAATAATGAGCATCAAATCTTCACTTTCCATTGATCAAAAAACCTGTAAACATAAATTTATAATTTATATTCATTTATAAAGGCAGTATATCAAATGGCTAAGAAAGTAAAAAATAATAATAAGTTTAATAATATATTAACAATATATTATCATATTGTAAATCAAACAGGATGAAAATTTATGTAGAAAGACTACAGGAAATACATGTAAAATGCAATCACAATCATAAAACAAGAAATTATTAATATTTCAAAAAACCATACATATGTTTCCATATACTTTAAAAATATTATATAATTTTTTATACTATTTTTTATACTCTGGAACATATTTACTAACCTATTAAATGCTTCACTCTATTTGGGATTCACTTGAAGATGATGATGCATGATGCATATTAGATTGTTTACCAAAAATTGCAGCTTTAAGTCATGTAAATTTACTATCATAAACTTTGAGTTTTCTTTTCAATTCTATATTTTCTTCTTCAACTTTCTATCATAAGCAACAATAAAAACCTAGTAATGCATCATTTTTAGTTTTAGAACTATGCTTCACGGAGACATAGCATACCTTGTAGAGGTTTAAAGTCTCAGCTGTTAGCTTGGTAGAATCATACCATGCATGCCTGCTCACCACTTGAACAATTTCTATTCGAAGTAAAGGCCTAACCGGATGTTTCTTCCCAAGTGAAGTACGTAGGAGTATCCTAGCAAAGGCCGGAACCACCTCTCTTGATAAGCTAACGTTTAGCATTACCAAAGCTTTTATCATCACCTGGGTAATGAACAGACACATAGGAAAATTAGAAAGTTAATGAGATACCCAAATGAAAACTACCCTCAGTCATTATCAGATAATCAACTACAAAGTTTCTATCTTGGCTTAAAATTGTAAGCTTAGTGGACACCAACTTATAAAGATATCAAAAACAAAAAATAGACCAGCCACTCAAGTATACTTGAATGAAATATATATGATTGCTAGAGTTTCAGTAACTTTTTGTCTTGACCTAAAGTTCCTTTCTTTTAACTTCTTTTTAAATCCTTCTTAAAATTAAAGGAGATGGAAAACAAAATAAAGCAAGCACATCAGTACATAACAAGTATAACAAATAGCATAAACAGATGTCTGCAAACAAAAAAAGATAAAATAAATTACAATTCCCAAATTTATGGCGAACCTAGACCATCTATCTTTGGCATATTATAGACCATCTATCTTTGGCATATTATAGCACACAATAGAGAGATGGGTTGATTTTTCCTTTTTTTTTTATAAATACATCACATAATTTCAATTGTTCATAATGCAATGCTAGGAAGGTAGCAAGAAATTTAACTGACATTGAAAGAATTTATTGATGATTGAAGTCTTTGTGCATCTATTAGAACAAGTAAGCCACCATCATTATATCCAACAAACACTACCAAAGAAAACCCCATCTCTGAACAGAAAGCAAAAAGCAAGTCAACCTAAAACAACAAACAGGATGCAGAGTTATAAATCAATCAAGTATCCCAATAGAAGGAAGAATAGATAAGAACATTGCAAGCAAATATAGAAGCAAGCATTAATATTCCATAAAATAAACAGTATATGAAAGTGCAAAGCAGGATCAAACTACATCATAATTCATAACCTGACTACAGAAATAACAATAAAAATATATGGCAGATGATGGGCAAATCAAACTCAAAGGACATTTTTTTTATGAAATTAAGTGCCTCTTGCTTTTTCTAAATCAAACTTACCTATTTTACGTACAAGAAAGCAAGATAACAGTTAAATTGGATCCCTTAATCCAAATTTGACTTCATCAATCCTATGTAGGTGCAGTACTGCAGTCATACGTAGGTTCCTCCTACTTTTCCTAAATGTTTACTTATCTATTTTATGTACAAGAAAACATGACAATAGTTAAATTGGATCCCTAATCCAAATTTGACTCTATCAGTGCTACATGCTATACCAGATTGGTATATTAAATTACCTGAGTTTTAAGCTTATAAGGATTTGGGAATTCTTCATCTTCCCAGCCCTTTCTACGAAGCATAGAAGTTAACCCCCAACCAAGCCTGTCAAAGGCAGCAGCCATGCAACCAAGCTGTCGAGTAAGATGCCCCATCACATGCCTCCATGAGAAGACTCCTCCCCCAAAGCCATGGAGAAGAACAATTATGCACTGGCCACTTTCCTCCACATCTAAATTAGGGCATGCAAAATTGGCTTTATTAATTTCATTTTCCTTAGCTGCAGCATCCAGATTCAAGATAGGAATTTCTTTAGAAAGGATAAGAGAAGTTGGAAAAGATTCTAACAATGGGGCATATAGTGTAGAGCTATGAAACTGATTACTATAACTCTATGGATATTATTTTTGGCTTTCACTAATAAATTGGGAGGCTGCCTCTCAAGTTTTAGCCTTTCTACTGACATCTTTGGTGAGGTACAGCTAGGAGGCTCAAGAAAAGCGGTGGAAGATATGGATCAAGGGGGAGAACCAGGCAAGCAGAGCTTGTAGTGAATTGTAAGCCTTTGGAATGTAATAAACAAGCTGTCTATGTCAGCAAGCAACCTGATTGGAAGTTCCCCTTTAATGAAAGCTGTTCCAAAGGGCTTTTGCCTTATTTCACTATCACTTTTTGGGGTTCTTCCACCAGGAAACTAGAGAAAACATTTTTACAAGATAACACCTATATAATTTGAGATGATAGTATAAGAAAATCATACTTATTGAATTTAGTAGAAGCATATGAGCAACTAGTAAGAAATTCAAAAATTTAGCTATATAAATTAATTTAACAGAAAGGGAAAATTGGTCAAAAGCCAATAGAGCTAATACTAAGGAACCACTATAGATTTTCTTTTGAAATATACAAATTCAAAAAAATTCTTGGTTTAAGATAATCAAAACTGCAGATGCTGATAAGGAAAGATACCGCATGGGACAAATGCCTATAACATTAAAGAAATAAAAAGGCAAACTACTAAATAACTTATAGCTTTTGGGTCTCCACGATGAAACAAAAGGTTTTTTCTTGCTTTGCAACTTGTTCGATAAGCTACAACTATGTGGCTAAGAGCAAATACTACTGATGAGAGAAATAAGATAGGCATTCCCCACGGTTTCTTCAAATGAATCTTTTTCCTTGAAATTGAAGATGAAGCTTCAGCCTCAATTTGAGAATTCATAGTGAATACACATGCCTTAACTGAAAGAAGGAGGACTGAAATAATAGAATAGAGCATCACAGTTCTGAGGTAAGGACCATGTGAGAGAGCTGGAGCACTGCACATCAAGTAAATACCTATGATCATTGGACACAAAATAAACACATAATTGGGATGGAAATAATCAATTAAGGCCATTAAAAATACATGGAAATAAAATTTGAAAGAAATAAACACACAAAGGGGCCATCTACTCAACTATGTTTGCCATTTGTTGAAAAAACTACTAAAAAATCTACAGTAAAGTTTTTGGACAGATAATAAGAGAGAGAAAATCACATGTACCTGTTTCTTATTTCTTGCCATGCTATATCTCTTCCTATCTACAAATATGAAACTAGTACTTGTATTTTCTTAGCAACCAAATAAAGCAAAAGATTCACATTAGTTTATGAAAACACATAAAGAAAATTTCACGTAAGGGAATGCTATGAGATAATGAACTTCCAGGTCCCAAAAAAAATTAATTAAGAAATGAGAGAAACTGCAAGGATAAAAATCTCAGTAACTTATCAAGAACCAAATATAAAAACAATAACAAGTACAAAATATAACTAAAAGCAATAAGCACACAAATATAACTTTAGTCACCGTGAAATAAATTTTTTATTTCACTAGCAAACAAAATCGCAGAAAATCAGCTATTTGATTTAATGTGTTCTTTTCATAATCCTAATCGTCAACATTTCAAATTAGAGCTTTTAAAAGAAAATTGAAAACTATAAATGTGCCAAAAGAAACAAGAAAAAGAAAAACGAACTGCACTTAATTCGATTTCATTCCATGCAAAATTAAACAGCGAATTCAAATCTATATTTTGAAGAAATAATTAAAATTCAAGAAACCAAGGAAAACTCACAAATGGAAACGTCCAGATGATGATAATAGATCTAATAACTGAAATAAGAGGAATATCTGTTAAATAGCTCTTGAAGGTGTATCTATGCAAATGTTCCTTAAATCAATAGCACGTCAAGCATGTAAAACTCGTAACCAACACGCACGACACTAAAACATCCCCAATCGCCACCTGCACCGGCATAAACGACACAAGCAATGATGCCACCATCACTACCATAAAAATAACCATCCTCACACACCTCCTTAACTTGTCCAACACCAATATGCATAGTACCGTTATTTCTCACTATCATTTTCTTGGGTGGAAGAAATGGAGAATTTAGGTTTATTTTAGGTTTTTAGCTTTTTTCACTTTGAACAAAATGGAAGCTTTCACTCTTCAATGTTTTTGGTGGACAATGGTAATTACGATTTTTTTTATACAATAATTGAGTGATAAATTTTCGGAGCCAAATAAATGCCGCCCAAATTTATCCTGGGCAGTAACGATCGGATTGGTTGTGTTTTAACCACCGAATAAAAGCGGTTGTGTTTTAACCACTGAATAAAAGCCCTTTGTTAAACAATAATGAAATTTCAGTTTTAGTGACCGGATTAAATTCCCTTCACTTTTAAATGTGTCTAACGATAGAAATTTTATCCCTTCGCTAAATTTTGATCATTAAAAGTCAATTTTCTTGTAGTGTAAATTAATTAAAATTGAACTTTTTTTATCCATGAATGTTATGTATATTTATTTGCTTATTTTGTGTGATGAATAGATATACATGGTGCATTCATGGGCCTTGGATTTTTGTAATTAAATATGGTTTGCATACCATTATGGATTAGTGTAAAAGTTTCATTTATTTCTTAGTATAGAATTTATTTGAAGACTTTGTAAATCAAGACAAAGCCCACCGGAGTGGAGAAGCCCAACTCGAAGATTCTTATGTAATAGTATAACATCTTAGTTGTAGGTTTTTGGGCCCATGTTTGTCACGCTTTACTTTATGCAATTATATATATATGCATGCTATGAATGGATGACAAAGCGTATGCCATGTAAGCCCTAATAAAATGAATCCC
This sequence comes from Excoecaria agallocha, assembly GCA_037975025.1. NCBI lineage: Eukaryota > Viridiplantae > Streptophyta > Magnoliopsida > Malpighiales > Euphorbiaceae > Excoecaria > Excoecaria agallocha. The sequence continues at coordinate 25,634,635 of CM075807.1, read as the reverse complement.
TAAAATAGTAAGTCACAAAGTTGCCTTCCTAATTCGAAACATGTCAAGGTATCAATCATCGGTCACGTAGACTATGAGTCCTAGATGCGCCCGATTATCTTTGTGAGGTATGGATTGTGAATGTGGTTAGACTTAACATGGAAAGGGATGCCTGGACCTAGGCAACTAATAAATGGGTTTGTGCTATAACATCTTAAGATGTTAGCCCATTTAATCCAAGAGTCATGTATGAGAGATGATTGGAGTTTTCCTACCTAAGTAACTTATTTTGGGTGTAGAAGCTCAGCTTGACTAATAAGTTGTTGTGAAATGTGGATCTTGGCCCACAATCACTAACGTGAATTATTTAAAGGGATATTAATTCAGTTTGTGGGATCGTCATAAGACCTCATTTAATCTTGATAAGTTTTATTGTAAATTAAAAAATGGCATCTTAAAATAGCAACTTTTTATTGCAATTGGTCCTAAAAAAGGATAAATTGAATGGCTCCAATTTTATAGACTGGGCTTGAAACTTAAGAATAGTTCTCAAGCAAGAGAAGAAGTCTTATGTTTTGGATACACCTTTGCCCAAGGAACCTGCTAAGAAAGCCTCTGCAATTCAAAATAAAACTTTTGAGACTAAGAAGAGTGACTCCAATAATGTAACCTATCTAATGCTAGCCACTATGGTGCCCGATTTACAAAAGCAATTTATGGACCAAAAGGCTTATACGATCATGGTGCACCTCAACGATATGCTCCAAAAGTAAGCTCATCACAAGAGGTTTATGACAACAAAGGCCTTGATTTCTTGTAAGATGGTTGTGAGTACTCCTGTCAACACTTATGTACTCAAGATGAAAGGGTGTCTTGATATTCTTGAGAAGCTTGAGGTACAAGTGCCTAAGGAATTGGCCACTGACTTGATCTCGGGTTCATTGACTGATGATTATGATCCATTTGTCATGAATTATAACATGCATACAATGAACAAGACAATCACTGAGGTTTATGGGATGCTTAAGAATGCTGAAGAGAACATTTGAAAGACCAATCCCGTACTTATGGTTTAAGGGGACATTAAGAAGGGACCCGCTAAGGGAAAGGGAAAAGGAAAGGCAAAACCCAAGAATGACTTGGCATGGCCTAAGTCTAGTGGGAGTGCACCTCAGGCCCAACCTAAGTCAAAGGCATAAAAGCTCAAGAAGAGCGAGATCACATGCTTCCATTGCAATAAGTTGGGGCATTAGAGGAAGAATTGTGCTCTCTTCAAGGAAGAACAAAAGAAGAATGGAGCCAAGGCATCCAGTTCTGGAATTTTTCTATTTCTACCACTTGGGTATTGGATACCGGTTGTGGTTCTCACATTTATTCAAATGTGCAGGGGTTAAAAAATAGGCCGTTACATGGGAAGAATGAAGTGGACCTCCGTGTGGGAAATGGAGCACGAGTTGCTGCCATAGAGATAGATGACTATCAACTCACTTTACCTTTCAGACTTTGTTTAGATTTTAAAAATTGTTATTATGTGCCTATTATGAGCAGAAATATTATTTCAATTTCTTATACAATATTAATAATGGCAATATTCATATTCATCACCAAGGCATTTTATATGGAAAACATATAGTCCATATACAAAATGACCTTTATATCCTTGATCTACAAAATAAAGAGTCCATATACAATATTAATACAAAAAGGGCTAAATCAAATGAATTGAACCCTACTTACTTCTAGCATAGTCATTTAGGACAAGCAAACAAAAAATGTATTTCAAGGCTCCACAAATCTGGAGTGCTTGGGTCATTCCATTTGGAATCTTATGACACATGCGAGCCATGTTTGCATGAAAGGATGACAAAGAGTTCTTTTAACAAGAAAGGTGAGAGGACTAGTAACTTATTGGGATTAATACACACCGATGTATGTGGACCATTAAGTACATAAGCTAGAGGTGGTTTTAGCTACTTATTAACATTCATAGATGACTTAAGTAGATATGGCTATGTCTATCTAATGAAGCATAAGTCTAAAACTTTTGAAAAATTCAAAGAGTTTAAAAACGAAGTAGAAAACCAACTTGGCAAAAGTATAAAAGCCATTCGATCAAATCGAGGTGGCGAATACTTAAACCAAGAGTTTGATAGCCATCTAAAGAAGTGTGGAATTATTTCACAACTCATTCCTCCTGAAATGCTACATTGGAATGGTGTGTCCGAAAGGAGAAATCGAACTCTATTAGATATGGTTCGATCGATGATGAGTCAAGCTAATCTTCCTATCTCTTTTTGGGGTTATACATTAGAAACTGTTGCGTTTCTACTGAACCATACTCCAACTAAAGTAGTTGAGAAGACACCATACGAGGTATGGAATAAGAAAGAACCCAATATGTCATTTCTTAGGATTTAGGGCTGTGAAGCACATGTTAAGAAATTAACCTCTAACAAACTAGAGTCCAAATCTATTGTCTACTTATTTATGGGTTATCCCAAAGAAATAAAGGGATACTACTTTTACTCACAAGCCCAGAATAAAGTATTTGTTTCTCGTAAGGCTATTTTCTTGGAAAAGGAATTCCTTCTCAAGAAAGACAGTGGGAGTAAAGTAGAACTTGGAGAAATTCAAGTGCTACAAACACCTGTAGGGGATGAGTTGGAAATGGGATCAAGTTCACAACCAGTTGTGGAATAAGAACCTATAAGGTTCTGTAGGGTACATCGAGAGATTGAAAGATACGATTTTCCAATCACCGACAGTGACACTATTGAGTTAGTGGATCATGAGGATCCAACTACCTACCAAGAAGCTATTGAGAGCCCTAACTCAAAAAATTGGCTTGGAGCCATGAAATCCGAGATGCTGTCAATGTACGATAACCAGGTTTAGACCTTGGTTGATCCATTAGAAGGTGCTAAGGTAATTGAATGCAAGTGGCAATTTAAACTCAAAGCTGATAAGACCTATAAAGGTAGACTAGTAGCAAAAGGTTTTCAACAAACTCATGGTGTAGACTATGATGAGACCTTTTCACATGTAGTCATGCTCAAGTTCATTAGGATTTTGCTTGCCATAGCTACATATCATGACTATGTGATATGGCAAATGGATGTCAAAACTACTTTCCTCAATGGAAATCTACTTAAGGATGTGTATATAACACAGCCTGAGGGTTTTGTCAATCCCAGGTATCCTAAGAAGGTTTGCAAGCTTTAAAAATCCATTTATGGATTAAAGCAAGCATCCCAGAGTTGGAATCTCCGTTTTGATGAAGCTGTCAAAGAATTTGACTTCATCAAGAATGAAGATGAGCCTTATGTGTACATGAAGGTTAGTTAGAGCATAATAGTATTCCTGATCCTATATGTGGACGAAATCCTTCTCATTGGGAATGGCATCCCAACATTGTAAAAGGTTAAGCAATGGTTGGCAAAGTGCTTCTCAATGAAAGACTTAGGTGAAGCCGAGACAATACTATGTATTTGGATCTATAGAGATAGATCGAATTGGCTTTTGTTACTAAGTCAAGAAAAGCACATAGACAGAGTACTAAAATGTTATAAGACCTTGAAACAAATGAGAATTCATTCTAAATATCCCTAGTCAGTCATTATTATGGGAATAATAAATGAATTTAAACTAGTATGCTCTCTCTAATAATTTGAGTTTTGTCCTACAAATCATAAGGAATGGAGTGTCAATCAGAGATCATAGATACATGTTTAGAATATGCTATCTGAATTCGATCCATTCTTGAGAACACTACATGTTACAAGTCATAAGTGTTTCTCATGTGCAAGTTTTACACCAGAGTTTTTAGACCTAAAATCTCTATGAAACTCTTAATGAATTACTGTGTACTTTGACATACACTTAACATGCTCATAACAGAGTGACAAGTTTGGTATGCTTGGGTATGTACTAATCCATGTTAGAGAGCATGAGAGACGTAAATGGATTACCCCTTTCGATAAGAGAGAAAATATCATCGGCCACTTGATCAGTGAACTGAGAAGTGTATAGCCGTGCCGAGATGAAATAATGAGTAATCGTTATTTATCTAAAAGTTCAGTGTCACTGGAATATCAAGAAAGAAATTAGTATATATAAGGATGACCGGTTCTATGCCTTATATTAGTTCTGATATTTAAGGGTAAGGGACTATGTAAAATTGCATTAGGTCACTAAATGCCATTTGCATTTTCATTTAATTTGAAATGCTATAATATCTTGCTATAGACTATATATAGCCTTTGAATTAATTTATTAATTAATTACCAATATTAAATGGACCTATAAGATCGCACACAAAGCATTGGGCTTAAAATATTTAAATAGTGTATTGAAAATTAATTTGGGCTTTTATTTAAAGTCAAATTAATGTTTGCAATGGGTAAATAGATTTTTGCCCTAAACAACTTGTTGTTTTAGGAAAATTTGTTAAATAGGTTTTTTGCCTTAAACATCTTGCTCTTTTAGGCAAATCTGTTCAGCTCCGATTAGGCAAATTTGTCAAACAATGATTTTGACTTAAACAGCTAGCTATTTAAGGCAAATCTGTTAATAGTTAGTCACGAGAGAAATTTATTTGCATGTGCTAGGTTTAATTTCAATTAATTAATTATTTATGTATAATTAAGTTAATTAAATATTAAATCCTAAATTGTATTTAATCAAAATATAATACTTGAGAGGGAATTAATGTAGCCAAAATTCAAGCTAGGAATCCTAGTTGAATTCGGCAACTAATCACCTTGAATAAGTAAATTTTTTTTATTAAATGACTAATGCCATTTGAATTTTAATTCTAATAGAATTTAAATTAAGATATATCTCATAATTAGGAAGTGATGAAGGCTGAAATTCCCACTAAATTTTGGCATTCACACTTGACCTAAAAAAGTGATATATATGTTAATGAATTAAAAGATTAAAAGAGCTAGTCATTTTTTGCTCTTTTTCTCTCTTCTTCAAATTACTCAAGGGGAAAGAACTCTTTATTGTTCTCTTGTGTTCTTGGGTAGAAATAGCAACCTAAAGGAAGAACAAGATCAGATCTTGTGTCTTCAAACCATTTCTATTGCTGAATACACAATCATAGATCTAACACTATTGATTTTAAGCTATCTTTGCAAGTGTGTGTGTGAGCATAGATTGGTGTGGCATAAAGGTTGCTCTTTTGGCATTGGTCTTCCAGATCTAAAGTGTATAAGTCTATCTTATACATTTACCATTGCAAAATCATGTTTTCAAGAGCATCCAAGCTTGTAAGTTTTTAAAACTCTAAAATTGTATGTTTCGATTTTAAGTCATATATTGCGTGGCATGAATGATCAATATTTTTATTTTTTCCGCTGTGTGATCTTCATGTATATGACATGTAATATCCCTTCAATGTCTTTTGAGTCATGCCTTTTGGACTAAATGATGCAGGTACTACCTATTAAATGAAAGCGATAAGGATACTATATGACTTGATTCATAAGGAAGTGGAGGTGTACGTGGATGACATGATGATCAAGTTAGTTACCTGGGAAGGTCATTTTGAGGCATTAGAGAACTTTTTCCAGAGGGTTAACCAGTACAACCTTTGCCTCAACCCTAAGAAAATGCATCTTTGAGGTCACTTCAAGTAAGCTTTTAGGGAATGTGGTGAGCCAAATAGGTACAAAGGTAGATCCCGATAAAGTAAGAGCCATTAGAGCGATGCCAGTTCCTCAAAAGGAAAAAGAGATTGGAGGGTTCTTATGAAGAATTTAGTACAAAAGCAGGTTCAAAGCTCAATTAACTTTCATTACCAGCTAATATTCAAGCTACTTAAGAAGGATTAGCTAGTGGTTTAGAATGAGGATTGTCAAAAGGAATTTGATACTATCAAGGAATATCTACTGCATCCGCTAGTGCTAAGACCTTTTAGGCAAGTAGGCCTCTAATTTTGTATCTTACAATAGAAGATAGTTCAGTGTGGGTAATGATGGCTCAAGAGGATGATTTTAAGATGTAGTATGTGGTATACTACCTCAACACTAAGCTTCTCCCCTATGAAGCAAAGTATATAAAAATCAAAAAGATCTATCTAGCAATCATACGGGCACCGAAGAAACTAAGACACTACTTCCATTCTCATAAGGCATAGCTAGGGCTAAGTAGAACCCTCTTAGATACTTACAAGAAGTGCCCTAACTCTGAAGTAAAAGGGGAAGGTGGTTCATTCTTCTACAAGAATTTGATATAGAATACATCACTAGAAAAACCATTAAAGGGGGAAAAGTAGTGGAATTCCTTGATGAGAACATTATGGCCATAACGGTCCAAGGTTGGTATAGGTACTTCGATGGGGATGTGAATAACGAAGGAGCAAGAGTATGAGTAATCTTAGTGACCCCAAAAGGAGAGAAAATGTTGTTAGCAAAGAAACTAAGATACAAGGCCACGAAAAATGAAGTCGAATATGAAGCTTGCATATTTAGGTTGGAAGCCTTGTTAGCCATAGGGGCAAAGTCCACAAAATTTTTTGAAACCCATTGAATGGTTGATTTGATATTCCCCATATAGAAACCTAGTTTTCCCTGGTAGCTTTTATGGTAAGCACTTTACCTCAAAAGGGAATCTTAATCATCTGATGAAGATTAGATAGGACTCCTCCTAATTTATGAAACCAAGGTCTTCCTAAAAAGATAAAAAATATGTAGGTATTGCCAATACTACAAATTCTATTTTGGTGTCAATTAACTAAGCCTTCACATAAACCTTAAAAGTACCCGCTACTTGCCTTTGTGAATTATCATGGGCTGTAACCACTAGATCAGTCTTACTCGACATAGAGTCATTCAACCTGAAAGTCGGGAGTGCTATTGTAATACCCTTATTCTATAATCAAACATTAACCATATAAGAAATCTATACTTAATATTAATCTTGAAGTTATTTTTAAAGAAACCAATAAAACCATAACTTTTTACCTATAGTACAATTTCAACTTAATTATGGCATTAAATGCATTAAATACTATATCAAAATGAACTTATAATAACATCGCTTTACATTGACAAACTTACATTCTATATAAGAACATCTATATTGTATAAAAACTCATAGTACAAAAAAAACTTATAAACCATAAATCCATAAAATAATGACTTACAAAATAAGCTCTTCTATAACTTATGTTGGTCGTCCCACTGTAGATATCATGTCTGGCAAGAAGACTTATCTTGATAACCTGTACGGATAAAAATCCATGCTAAGCTATAAATCTTAGTGGGGAAATAAACAACATGTAGATGACCTCATTCGAACGTCGTCAAAATAATGCCATGCACTTAAAGCAAGAAAACATTAAACATACATGTTTACTATAACAAACAATAGGTGATAAGTTCAGGGTATTTCAGAATACGTAGCAATCACATTTAAATTTATATTGCACCTCCTATTATTGATTCATTCCTTACTCATCAGTTTCATAATTGCCTTACACATATTCATATAACACTTAAAATCAAATACAAGAAGTTGATTTCCCTATTACACATAATTCACGGAGTAATTAAGGTGTGAATTACTCAACTTTCACATATGTTGTAATCAAATTATATGTATAGGAGATTCATACCGATACTTATAATAGTCTAAGTTAATTAACTAGATTCACGTACATATGGACATATTCTTTTGTTTCAAGTTCTGTACATATAAATATATGTTTATGTCACTACTCTAAGTATCCACCACATCTATTCATAGACATCATGTTATTATAATAATTATGCCATCCTTTTCATCTCCTAAGTGTTGTTAGAGATCATTATTATATATACATAAACATTAGATCATTCCCAGGCTATAAACTAAATAAATCATATACACTAGTTATAAATTCATAACTTAGTCGTTATTCTTGTTCTACCATTTTCCATGTCTCCTTCCATATAGTTCTAATTTCCATAATGTGTAGATATATTTATTTACTTCTATATCAAGCATAAAATTGCATACATATGCTGCAAGTTCATAACCCATTAGTGTTTACGTATAAGAAGTCATACACATCATTATTCAATGTTAATAAAGTAATTTGAAGCTATAAGGAATACATCTTACTCAACATAATTATTGAAAGACATCACACTTCACAAATATAAATACATGTACTTGTGTTCATAAGTATGGGAAAAACTTAGCATTTATCTTAATGATTCATAACTTTAACATACAAGGAGTCTCTCAAATCACTTATCAACACCAAACAAGTAACATGTGACTATAGGGAACATACATTTACCAATATAATTATTGATAAGACATTAATGATTTACAAGTTCAATATGTGTATATGTTAAAATTCCAGTATGTATATGTGTTACTATATACTATAAATATACACATATAAAATGTAATCTCTTTTAGTATCAAGTGTTTTATACACAATATAGTGCTTCATATAAAGATCAATTTAAAAGATATCATGCTTTTTTATCTTTTAATTTAATAATAAGTTTTTCTTTATTTTATATTAATCCTGTACTATTCTAAAGAAGTGGATAACGGGTTAAAATTTAATGGTAGCACTAGAAGGTACGAAATTATTCTATTTGACTGGTCAAATGAACCTAGACGAGGTCGACTACAACCTAAATGGAATTTTATATGATCCAAATAGGATCATGTCTATATATTATGACCCAAATGGGGTCAAAACTGTTATTTTTTACCCAAACGAGGTTGAAACTATAGTATCATAGTTGCAAGGTACCCTTATAGGCATGCCTATCTATCCACATCCTAGATCCAACAAAAGCAATTAAATCTCATTACTTTATTAGTCTATACCTTATTCTTTCCAACCATATAAATACATACATGTGTATATAACCACGAGTATGACACTATATCATTGATCATGTATAACATTTTATGAACATAATGTCATATGAATGTTGTAGTAATTGTATTATGTATTTATAATCAGAGACATGTAAATTCATCATATATAGGTGAAAGTGAACCTTATCACCTTTTTTTATTCTTATAATATATGTATGCTTTTCTATATTTCACTCTTCTATTAAGCATATACTATGCTTTAAAATAAACATTAAATATAATTATACTTTTATGCTTGTACACTTCATTATTATATTGATATGATAAATTCATAATTACTCTAATAATATGGAAGTAAACATATGTAGATTATCATTTCATTTACTATACTTGTGCTTTTACTATATAATTTCCACATATATAACATATATAATGTATATATGTACATTTAACCTATATAACAATACGATCATAGTAAATGAACATATATCATTGAAATCATATTGTTTAGCATGTTATTTTATAAGTATAAAAGATGTAGTAATTACCATGTATTCTTATACATTTTCAATTATCATGCATACATATCTTTGTAATATAGTCTTACATGTACAAATGAATATATATATATATATAAGGAACCACAATCACATTTCGTAGTACAAATAGCTGAACTTATACATTGCTGTATTCGAATACAATCATATGATAGCCATATATTATGAACTTTCATATATTTCATTGAAGGTTTTACTATATGGAAATAATATATCTTATTATACTACATACGAGCATAATAATACATTATTGAATTATAAGACCTTAAATCTCATGTATTTTTGTGTCTTTTATACTTAGTATTCCTCTTTATAACTTCATTTCTACATGACATTATGTTAATCACATGTTTAATGTTGCGTAATATTTTCATCTTTATCTTCGAGATGCATTAAAAGTATTTAGAAAGGTTTAGATAAGTTTTGGTATCAATTTGAATCCTAAAAAAAATAAAGTTTTGAAGGAAACAAAGGAGGGTCATGGTCATTACCAAATTAGTGTTGACCATGAGATAGGTGTTATTTCAGTTTTGGACTAGCTTGTAGTCGTTAACAAATTAGAGCTAAACGTGAGGTCCATTCTATCTAAAGGCAGATTTCAAGAATCATTTTGTATGCTATTTTTACCTATCAAATGACATTTTCAGTCAAAAAGGTCTCAACAAAGTTGTTCCACTACATTTTTAATTGTATGATTATTAAAAATCACCCAATTTGCCATTATAAATTTCGAGATACTGCAAAAAACAAAGGACTATTCCTAATGACATGGCTGTAGGTATTTTCGATTTTCAAGCCAAGTTTTAACATGATTAAAGGTAGAATTAGAATTTGTATTCTCATTAAAAATATAAATATGGAAGTATAGTTCCTAACCAAATTAGAATTAATCAATTTGCTATTCTATAACTCATGCTATAGATAAAATACTCCTACTAGGTTAAGTGAACCCAAAGATAGATTTTTGTCAATAATGGTTTTCTTCCTCATTTTAGTTTTCATGGTAACATTTAGAGTTATATATATATATATATATATATATATATATATATATATATAACTTTAAACACAATTTAAAACTCAAAGTTACCTTGTAGTAGCTATAACAATCACGATAGAACAAAACAATGTGTTGTTGAAGAAAGTTAAGAAGAAATTGATGTGATTACTGATGGAATATGACATGGTATGAATGTGATGATAGCACAACGGAAAAACAAAAATTTTTATCATACATGCCATACAATTCCATGACAAGAATCGAAACATGCAATTTTAGAGTTTTAAACTTACAACTTTAGATGCCTTTAAAACTTGATTTTGATGATGACCAGCAACCAAGAAGGATATGTCCACCTTAGATCTTCACCACCAATGCCAAGGAACAGCCTTTACGCCACTCCCTCTATTCTCACACACACACTTGCAAAGATGCCTTAAAATCAAGAGTGCTAGCTCTATGATTGTGTGTTCGGCAATGGGAATGATTTGAAGCCACAAGATCTGATCTTGTTCTTCCTTTAGGTTACTGTTTCAGCCCGAGAACACAAGAGAACAAGAAATATTTCTTTCCCCTTGAGTATTTCGGCCAAGAGAGAAAAATAGCAAAACGGCATCCCCTTTTTTCATTTAATTCATTAATATATATATCACTTAATTTAGGTCAAGTGTGAGTGCCAAAAATTAAGTGTTAATTTCAGCCTCCATCACTTCCTAATTAAGAGATATATCTTAATTTAAATTCTATTAGAATTTAAATTCAAATGGCATTAGTCATTTAATCAAAACAAACTTACTTATTTAAGGTGATAAGTTGCCGAATTCAACTAGTATTTTAGTTTGAATTTTGGCTACTTTAATTCCCTCTCAAGTATTATATTTTGATTAAATACAAATTAGGATTTAATACTCAATTTACTTAATTATACATAGATAATTAATCAATTGAAATTAAACCTAGCACATGCCAACAAATTTCTCTCGTGACCAACTGTTAACAGATTTGCCTAAAACAGCAAGCTGTTTTAGGCAAAAAGACAGTTCAATATATTTGCCTAAAACAGCAAAAAACTCGTTTCACAGATTTGCCTAAAACAGCTAGCTGTTTTAGGCAAAATCGCACCTTGACAGCTGTTTTAGGCAAAATCGCACCTTGACAGCTGTTTTAGGCAAAAAAACTGTTTTTACAGATTTGCCTAAAATAGCTAGCTGTTTTAGGCAAAAAATCTGTTTACCCATTTTATGCATTAATTTGACTTTAAATAAAAGTCCAAATTAATTCCCAATACACAATTTAAATATTTTAAGCCCAATGCTTTGTGTGCGATCCTATAGGTCCATTTAATGTTGGCAATGAATTAATAAATTAATTCAAAGGCTATATATATTCTCTAGCAAGATATTATAGCATTCCAAATTAAATGAAAATGTATATGGCATTTAGTGACCTAATGCAATTTTGCATAGTCCCTTACCCATAAATATCAGAATTAATATAAGGCATGGAACCAGTCATCCTTACATATATTAATTCCTTTCTTGATATTCCAGTGACACTGAACTCTCAGATAAATAATGATTACTCATTATTTCATCTCGGTATGGCCATACACTTCTCAGTTCACTGATCAAGTGGCCGATGATATTTTCTCTCATATCGAGAGGGGTAATCCCTTCACTTCTCTCATGCTCTCTAACATGAATCAATGCATACCCAATCATACCCGTACTTGTCACTCTGTTACGAGCACGTTAGGTGTATGTCAAAGTACACAGTAATTCATAAAGAGTTTCATAGAGATTTCAGGTCTAAGAACTCCGATACAAAACTTGCATATGAGAAACACTTATGACTTGTGCCATGTAGTGTTCTCATGAGTGGATCTAATCCAGATACCGTGTTCTAAACATGTATCTATGATCTCTGATTGACACTCTTGTCCTTATGATCCGTAAGACAGAACTCAACTTATCAGAGAGAGCATACTAATCTTAATTCATTTGTTATTCCCATAACAATGACTGACTAGGGATATTTAGAATGAAGTCTCATTTGTTTCAAGGTCTTACAACCATGTGCCTCACACATGATAACTTAAACTGAAACAACATTCTTGGATAGTTCTATCAATTGATATGCACAGGAATACAATAGATAAAACAAATGCCTCATTTTATTAATTTCAAGTGTTTTGTTACAATGCATTGGGGCTAGGGCTTACACTAACAATTACAACAATATTTCTTTATGTAACCTTTAATTTATTTTTGATTTCATCATAATCTACTTAAATATCACACATGCATTTCAAAGATCATATAGGGTTCCCATACCTTAGCTGAGATTCATAATCAACCTTCAATCCTTTATTACTCCTTTTCCTTTATTCGTTTTACTCCTTTCTTCTTCTTCTTCTCAAAAAAACATTCATCCAGAAATTCTAGAAAATCTCTTTAAATAAAACATTCCAACCCAAGAAGAAGATACATATTAAAGGGATACATTACCTTTATAAATTCTAACTTGGTAACCCTAGCATTAACAACTAAAGAAGAAATCTTAAGGAAAATTAGAGAGAGATCACTTGAGTTGAGAGAGATAGATTAAAAATCTATATTTCTCTTCTTTGCTTTACTGTCCCCCTTAATTCAAAGAACCACTATTAAGTTTTCTCTCCCCTGCATGCAAAAAGCTAGCTGTTAAATGAGAGTTAAGATGTCCTAATGCTCCCTCATTCTTTTGGATGTAAAAGTTCTGCCCTAATTTTTTCTCAAATAAAATCTATCCCACATATTCTTTCTTTCAAATTCAATCCCTAAAGTTATCATCCTCTTTTAATTCAAGCCCTTAATTAAATTATCCTTTCTAATTGCACCCACCAAATCACACTTACATCATAATTAACCCCTTAACTGTATATTTTTTATCCCAATTATACACAAGGTAAAATAACTATTTTACCCTCTATCACTTCTAACATTTTATTTTCAATGTCTTAACTTATAATTTTTTTTATTTAATTAAGCTTAATTAGACCTTAATATCATATTAATTGCCATAAATCCTCTTAGGACCAATGTTGGGTCCTTACAACTATCAGTGGACACACATTAATAGAGGATCCATCGTCTACCATCCCACATGTTGTATGTTTTCTATTAACTTGAGACTTTATGTGCAAAGGATGATCAATACAAGAAAAAAGGCCTATAAATAGGGGAAATCCAATTTGCTAATAGTACCAATTTGATCTCTAAAAGTTAATAAGGACCCAAATATCTAGTTGCCATCTGGTTATTATAGGCTTTGCCACTAATGACCAAAAAGGACTAGTTACCAATTAGTCATTAAAAGTTTAATGACCAACCATAAATTCGATTCCTAAAAAGTATTAAAGATCGGATTTCCCACCCTTAATAATATATGTTAGGAATCCAATAAAGTTATTGAGGACCATAAACTTTGTCCTTAAAGGGTGTATTTATGGTCATTAGAACTTTTAACGACCGGCCATAAATCGATCGTAAAAAGGTATTAAGGATTGGAATTCCTATCCTTAATAATGTTAGTCAAGTGATTAATTAAGTTATTGAAGATGGAAAATCAAGTCTTTAAACTCATAATAAGAATGAAGAATTTCATCCTTAAAAATAATAATCATTTGAGCATATACTATATTAAGAACCATAAAATTAGTCCCTAAAAGCAAAATAAGGACAAAAAATATGGTTTAATAATTAGACACCATATTTTTTTATCATGTATTTTAAATATAATTGATATAATTTATGTAAAATTTATAATAAATGGATACATAATCAATAATATCATACTTTCATAAATAATTTGTAATCCATTTGGAATGTAAAATTAGCATTCAAAAAAGCAATGTATTGGTCATATAGCTCCTTTCCTAAAAAAAAAATCTCTACATTTTTATCTAGCCAACACTTCAATGTTTCTTCAAATCTTCATAGTCTATTTTTTTACTTCATTATTTTATTCATACTAAAAACTGCAAAAAATATCAATAAACAAAAATGATTATGTTTGAAAATATATAAATATACAAAAACTAATTAATTGAAACTAAGTGATTTTTCTAAACCTATTAGCCCAATTAGCAAATACATCCATTAAAGATAAATAAATTATTCAAAAGAAAGATGAATAGCAAAAATGAGAAACACTTACTTTTTATAACTAAGAAAAGCAAAAAGGTTTGCAATATATATCTTGAAATAGCTACACCACAATTTAAACTTTTGATTACAATAAAATGGTTGATACAATAATCTAAAAAGGTCTTCAATAGCTCTTAGAGCCAATGGTTGCATGTGAATGTCTTACCACTACTTGAAATACAAGTATCTCATCTTAGACATGCCAAAAATAGTTTAAAACCATGCTTAAGTTTAGATAACAAAGAAACTAAAATAAGAAAATGGTGCGCACAACAAGCAAAACAAATAAATAAATATCTAGTGCTACCTTTTTTTTGTTCCAAATAAAAAAAAAGAACAGTTAACAAGTTAAACATAAGTGCCATTAATTTAATGTTAACTATGCTTCCAACTACTACTGGTTTTGCATATGACATCAACTTCCAGTACTTGTGTGTAAATATAAAGGCCCACTATTAAATCTCTTCAATTATAATTACTATGCAACCTTATGGTAACATATCAAATATAAAAAAAGGAAACATAAGAAGTAATACCCATAATATTTACCTATTTGACCATATGCAAAACATGTAGCTTTTGTTCACTGGAAAATGGTCAAAATAATTGGCGTGACAATGATACGGTAAACTTGTTCATATAGTCAACAACCAAGTATAAGTTACTTGAATTAATCAACAAAATAAAACCATATTGAGAGCATAAATCAAGTATAAACTAAGATATTATGCTTCTTTAATAAAATAGGTTCACATAAACATAAATTTAAGAGAAACAACACTATGACGAGGCCTTTCAAACACTTTCATGGTTATTATAAGCCCTAAGTTGTTCTGACATCAACCTTTATCTCTTTCTCAACATAATAGATATTACTTCATCAATTGTGACATGCTAATCCATAACAACATCAAAGCAAAATTCATGCTTCTCAATATATTTAGTCAAGTTCACCTTTTCCACATCAACATAAAATGTTAGTCCTTCTGGAAGAAAAAAGGCACAACAAATTTTTAAGCAATAAAAATTTCATCACTGCTTCCAAAAGATTAGTCTTAAAATTTATGTGACAGAACATACCTTTAGGTTGGGTTTATGGATAGTTAAAACATTCTCAGGCGTAGTTACAATATCATTCTCCTCTTGAGCCATCTCTTTCTGTTTTAATGGTCTTTTATATACCTGAGTTCACAAATGCATTGAAGGCTTTCAAAAAGGTGTTCTCAACATGTTAGTGAATCTATAAATAAATATCATATCGAAAAAAAATAGAAGACAGGTAAACAATTGTATACACATCACTATCTTATTTTAAATCCTACCATCGTGAATAAAAATGACATAATCATGAAAACATAATGGGTAATTTAATTTTGAATATTCTATATACTTGGTGTTTTATATGCCAAGAGAAAATCCCATTGAGAGCAAAATATTAAATACAACATTTCTTAATTGCAAAAACATCAAAAGAACATGTAACATAATGAATATAATGTTTGATAATTGAACTTGGCACCTCAAAAAGTTGATACAGTTCTTCCCCAATAAAACAAATAACATTCCTACTTAAATACAAAGCATTCACAAGCAAAAGCTACATCAAACTTAAATATAAAGCATTCATCCAGTGTAACTTAGATAAGGATGGTACTAGTAGGTCTTCAAACTTTCTAGCAACATCTATCCAGAGACATAAATCAAGTTTTAATGAATAAGACCAATGAAAATTTGATACAAAGGACAATTAAACACTATAATTATTTAAGATAATGATAAGAGTGTGTGTATCTTTACATGTGACATTGACGTCAGTCTATGCAATTTATACGATTTAATACCTAATTCATTTCTCATGCAAATAAAAAAATAGATAAGTATAATTTAGTCTAACCTCACAAAAGCTAGGTTGCAACTTTTGCTGATGGCAAACCAAATTTGAGAACTAACAGAACATACAAAAGCCACAAAGAAAGTATAGAATAGGAAACACCAAAAGAGAAAATTACAACATGGTGAAAACAGACTTGAACAATCCAGATTATTTTTGAAAAACCTACATGTGCAAAAATTCCTTAAGAAAAATGGACATAAAAAACTTGAATAGCTATGACTTAAATATTTATATTTTTTAACCATAACAATAATTTAAAATCCAAATATGGTTAAAGGTAAAAAAATATGGATTATAAAATATCAAAGCATCATCAAATTATAAAATATGGATTTCCCAGCTATAAAATGGTCTATTCATAATAACTAAGAAAACTAATAGCACTACCATCTGCATATCATAAAACTTTAAAGATGCAATCATTTAATGAAAAGGAAAAAACACCATACAAAGACCTCTAATGATCTTTGTAAATGTAATGGTAGAAATGGTTAAACAGCCATGCACATCCCTACCAATAAATAATTAGTTAAAGCTTAAGGTGTTTAACTTTCTAACATGTCAAAAATTCTACCAAGCACTATTGAATGAAATCTTAGATGATATATTAAGAATTATCTTAGGCTTTTTTTATTGGAAGTATAAATAATAATTTTTTAAAGATATTTGATAATTATTTGTCATATATTTGATTGTACATGCTTATATACAACAAGAAAGCGCATATAAATGTATGTAATACATCCAATAAGACAATTAAAATCTTGTTTTGTTCATTGCATACATGTTATAATTCATCACAAATGGATCATAATCATCATTTAATGAATCTAAGATCAAGTCAGTAGCTAATTCCTTCAGGACTTGTACCTCAAGCTTCACAAGAGTATCAAGATACCCTTCCATCTAAAGTACATGGGTACTAATAGGAGTACCTGTAGGCATCTTACAAGAAATCAAGGCCTTTGTTGTCACGAACCTCTCGTGATGAGCTTGCTCTTGGAACATCTCCTTGAGGTGCACCATGATTGCATAAGCCTCTTGGTCCATGAATTGCTTCTGTAAGTCAGGCACCATAGTGGCCAGCATTAGACAGGTCACATCATTGGAGTCGCTCTTCTTGGTCTCAAAAGTTTCCTTTTGAACCGCAGAGGCATTCCTACCAGGTTCTTCAGGCAAAGGTGTATCCAGAACATACGACTTTTTCTCTTACTAAACAAATATTCTTAAGTTTCGAGACCAGTCTATGAAATTGGTGCCATTCAGTTTGTCCTTATCCAGGACCAATCGCAATGAAAAGTTGTTGTTTGAAGAAGCCATTTTCAATCTACAATAAAACTTAGCAAGATTAAATGAGGTCTTATTTATAATCCCACAAAACGAATTAATATCCCTTTAAATAATTCACGTTAGTAATTTAATGTGGGCCAAGATCCACTTTTCACAACAACTTATTAGTCAAGCTGATCTTGTACACCTAACAAGTTAAGTTACTTAGATAGGAAAACTCCAATCATGTCTCGTGCATGACTCTTGGATCAAGTGGTCTAACATCTTAAGATGTTATAGCACAAACCCATTTATTAGTTGCCTAGGTCCGGGTATCCCTTTCCATGTTAAGTCCAACTTACATTCACAACCCATGCCTCACAAAGATAATCGGGCGCATCTAGAACTCCTTGTCTACGTGACCGATGATCGTTGCCATGACAAGTTTTGAATTAGGAAGGCAACTTTGTGACTTATTGTTTTAGGAATTCATTTTATTATGGCTTACATGGCATACACTTTGTCATCCATTCATAGCATGCATATATATATAATTGCATAAAGTAAAGTGTGACAAACATGGGCCTAAAAACCTACAACTAAGATTCTATACTATTACATAAAAATCTTCGAGTTCGGCTTCTCCACTCCGGTGGGCTTTGTCTTGATTTACAAAGTCTTCAAATAAATTATATTGTAAGAAATTAATGAACTTTTACAATAATACATGATGGCATGCAGGCCATATTTAATTACAAAAACCCAGGGCCCATGAATGCACCATTCATCACACAAAACAATCAAATAAATATACATAACATTCATGGATAAAACAAAGTCCAATTTTAATTAATTTAACCAAGTCCATTAATGAAAACTGTGTACTTGAAATTTTAAGAGAGGACCCCATGATGGGCCTGGGCTGAAGCCCAATGGACTAAATCCTCTTATTGAATAAGTTCTCTTAAAAGCCCAAAACACAAACTAGTTAGATTTGTGCCATAAATCAACTCTAGTATAATTTCCAATTTTTCCATTTTTAATTTTATGTCATACAGCCCATAAACATTAAAAATACATATAATATGTACTAACATGAATTAAAACATAAAATCATGAAGAACATATATATCATACATGGCATTTATACCATACAAACAAACAACAATGAAACAAGTTGTTTAATGCACTTATAATGCCACAAAAATGCACAAACACTTAAATCAATTTTATGAGTCATTTAATAATTTAAACAAGGTCATAAATATTGAGTTAATATTCTATACTGATCTGATCTAAATGTGTTTTTACTATTTTAATCAAAACAAAACAAACAATGTTGATTAAACATGTAACAAACACAAACTAGCCATAGTTTTAAGTGATTTTAAAATTAATCAATTAAATTGTCATGGACCAGAATTAAAATAAAATTTAAAATATGTCCAGACCTATTATTTAATCTTTAAAAATCACTTACAAACATGCCAAAATTGTTTTACATTTAATTTTGAAAACTAGTTGTTAAACAAACACTTAACATGCAAACTAGCACCTAGTTTCAAGATTAACATGTACCATCAGCTATTAACAATTAAATCCTACCATTAACAACTTTAAGAGCATCTTAGGACAGTATATTAACATGTCATATTAATTATAATACCTATCTAATCATTTAAAATCATTTTTACACCAAAACAATGCAAAAAACTCAAAACAGAAAATTTCAGCATTGCATGTTTTTACACAAACGATTTTTGAATAATTATTTCATGCATCTAAAGCACTAAAATAAGCATGTTTAGGTTCTGATACCACTGATGGAATATGACATGGCATTTATATGATGATCATGCAGTGCAAAAATAATAAAATTGATCATACATGCCACTCAATCCATAAACAAGAATAGAAAACATGCAATTGTAGGGTTTTAAAAACTTACAACTTTAGACACACTTCAAGATTTAATTTTGATGATGACCAGCAACCAAGAAGGATTTATTTGCCTTAGATCTTCACCACCAATGCCAAAGGAACAGCCTTTACACCACTCCTCTCTATGTTCACACACACAATTGCAATGACAGATTAAAATCGAGAGTGCTAGCTCTATGTGTAAATTATTGGCAATGGTAATCGATTGAAGCTACAAGATTTGATCTTGTACTTCCTTTTAGTTTCTATTGCTTCCCAAGAACACAAGAGAACAAGGAACAATCCTTTCTCTTTGTGAATTCGGCCAAGAATGTGTGAGAGAGAGTTTCATGCCTAGGGTTTATTTCCTTTTATTCATTCAAAATATATCACTTATCTTGTTAAGTGATAATGCCGAGATTACCATCCTTTTAGGTAGTAAAATCATTCTTAATCACTTCCTTAAAATAAGTAACATATATTAATTCAAACTCTATTTGAATTAATTTGAAATAAATATAAAACATTTAGTCAAAACAAATCACTTAATTTAAGAAATATACATGTGTCGAAATTCCCTTGATTTTTATCTTGCAATTTCGATCACTTCATCTCTTATTTAATTGATTTAATTTGATTCAAATTCTTTTAGGCTTTAATACTCAATTAATTTAATTAATATAAGATAATTAATTAATTGAAATTAAACCTTGTGGGCAGAATCTCTCCCTCTAATGGATCAAGGTCCATTTAGCAATTTTAATACCTATTACATTCATTAATTTGACTTTAATTAAAAGCCCAAATTAATGCCCAATATTTAATTTAAATATTTTAAATCCAATGCTTTGTGTACTATTCTATAGGTCCATTTAATATTGGCAATGAATTAATGAATTAATTCAAAGGCTATATATATGTTCTCTAGCAAGATATTATAGCATTCCAAATTAAATGAAAATGTAAATGGCATTTAGTGACCTAATGCAATTTTGCACAGTCCCTTACCCTTAAATATCAGAATTAATATAAGGCATGGAACCAGTCATCCTTATATATACTAATTCCTTTCTTTATATTTCAGTGACACTAAACTCTCTGATAAATAATGATTACTCATTATTTAATCTCGGTATGGCCATACACTTCTTAGTTCACTGATCAAGTGGCTGATGATATTTTCTCTCTTATCGAGAGGGGTAATCCCTTCACTTCTCTCATGCTCTCTAACATGGATTGGTGCATACCCAAGCATACCCATACTTGTCACCCTATTACGAGCACGTTAGGTGTATGTCAAAGTATATAGTAATTCATAAAGAGTTTCATAGAGATTTTAGGTTTAAGAACTCCGATGCAAAACTTGAACATGAGAAACACTTATGACTTATACCATGTAGTGTTCTCATGAACGGATCAAATCTAGATATCATGTTCTAAACATGTATCTATGATCTCTGAATGACACCCTTATCCTTATGATCCGTAAGACAGAACTTATCTTATCAAAGAGAGCATACTAGTCTTAATTCATTTGTTATTCCCATAACAATGACTGACTAGGGATATTTATAATGAAGCCTCATTTGTTTCAAGGACTTATAACCATATGCCTCACACATGATAACTTAAACTGAAATAACATTCTTAGATAGTTCTATCAATTGATATGCACAGAAACACAATAGATAAAACAAATGCCTCATTTATTAATTAAAGTGTTTTATAACAATTCATTAGGGCTAGGTCTTACACTAACAAAATCAAATAGAACTAGAAAATAGACAAACACTTAAAATCAAGAATTAGATTATGTGAAATTTGCGTTGTGGATTCAAGGTTGGGATTGTGAAAAAAAAACCCCTCAATATCATCATCTAAACATAGAACAATAATATTGTTGAACAAAAAAAGAGAGGGAGGGAGAGGGAGAGAGTCGGAAGCACATTATTAAGGTTCCCTTATGCTTCTAGTTGATTTTAGTGTGAAGAATTTCCACTATGGCCAGAAATTCTATTACAAAGATAAATCAAGAGCATATGCATGGTCAAAGCTTCTAATGCAAATGGTTCATAGAAATCTAACTCGGCTCATAGGAGAATAAAAGCTCATAAATAGTTGCTCTACCAATAGATTTTATTATATATAGCTAAAGATCAAACATATAAGTGATTTAATGCCATGGTAAAAAATTTAGAGGATATTAACATTGAGTATGCTATTCAAAATCACAACAAAAGAATTACTTAATTAAGACTTCAAAAAGAGTAACGTAGTAGGTTTTGCACCTTCTTTTGCAAAGTAACTGGGCGTAGTGTAAGAAAACAATATGTTAGAAAAAAAGCAAGCAAGAGACAAAAGCCTATTGTTATGTTTTAAATGCAAGGGCAAATAACCTATTAAACATCATTAGAGATTTGATTCCAACCCATTACAAACACTATCTCAACCTTGCTATCTAAGTAAAGAGTCAAACAATATTCTTGTTATGAAGGTGCTATTAGTATATAGAAAATCAAAGAATGAACAGACCTTTCCAAAAACCAGCATTCCAAATTCCATGCTTTTAAGCCAACAAAACCTATAGCAGACACCTTAAACAATTGAATTTCAACAAAAAAAAATGACTTGTAATGTTCCAAATTCCACATTCAAATGCATAAGCAGTTCAAGCACAAGGGTGAGTATCATTCACCAAGAGAGATAGAGAGGTAAAAAACCTAGCAACTTCAATAAATGGTGAAATTAAGAGCTGATGAGTTCTTTCTCTTATTTGTCATTGTATTTATTTTTTTCATACAACTAAGTATATATAAAAAAATATCAATTTTTATATGCAGCTGATCCATGAAAATTTTAATTTTATATTAATTGGTTAAACTCAATATAAATTTTCTAATTTGTTGATAATTATATTTATTTTTTTAAAATTCAAAAATACCCCTACTTTCTTATGTACAATATTTTATAAAATGGAGGATAATTTCATAGATAAATTTATTTAGAATTTTTATTTGCATCAATAGATATTATATATATGCATTATTATAATTATAAAATTATATATTTGTATATAATGTTTGAATTTATTATATCACAAGACATAAAAACTTATTTAAGTAAATTGCTCAATTATCAGCTCCAGCTCTGTATAACAATTGGTGTAAAAAAGGCTAATTGCGACAATAGAGGCCTCATCAGTATAGACTGATCGAGCCGTCGATCCCGCCATTAATCGTCGAAAAAATGAGCAGGGCAGTAGTCCAGCTTTGAAAAGAGGAGAAGGCTGATTGGAGGAGGAACGAAGCAACATTGATGAAGCAAAGGCGAAGTGCATTGATGGCAGTCTCGATCACCCCTACTCGTGATCGGCACTGAAGGCGATGGTGGCAGAACGGCGGCCCCTCCTTTCCCTCACATTCTTGCTCCATTCTCTCTCTATTTAGGTCCTTTTTTGGTTCTTTTCTTTTTTTTTTTAAACGTTGCTTTCTTTTATAAACTTTTCTGACCACATAAATTCCCTTGGTCCCGAAGTTTTCATCTATTTTTATCTTTTCTTTTTATATATATCCAATAAATATCTCACTTCAAGCTTCTAGAATCTAAAGGTCTTCTTAAATTATTATTATTATTATTATTATTATTATTATTATTATTATTATTATTATCATCCAATAAGAAACTTAAATCTTTTTATTATTATTTTAATTATTTTAATAATTATTATACATTTATTGTTTTAAATCTTTTGTCATTAGTTCTTAAATTTTTTCTTTAAATTCAAATTGTCACTTTAAAATTTTGAAATTATGCAAAAAAATAAATCCTATAACTAGTATCAAATACTATACACCCGTATTAAAAGTGCTCTCGCATGATTACAAATTTTTGGGATGTTACAATTATGTTTGAAAAAAAATAATTTAATTATAGAACTAGACATTTCAATTATTAAAAACTGAAGTTAATTTAATTAAATAATTCTTGTTCAAACAAATAATAAATTAAGCTTAAAATCATATACGCATTATATTGAAATGGTGGAGAGAGATGAGGGGAGAGAAAATATTATTTTTATATGGAGGGTTAATTTTTGAAATTACTAAAATACCCCTACCAAATTTCATCATTTAATCCTTGTATTCAAGGATACTTTTGTAAATATATATAACTAAAATTTTTAATAATTTAAAATTTGCTTAAAATTTTAACAAAATAAAAATAAATTATAATTTTGTCATAAGCATTTTAAATGAAATAATAAATTTTATATTATTATTATATAAATAAAATATTTATATTTATTATTTTTCATAATATGGCTATATAATAATTATAACAATTACTTTATTATTATTATTATTATTATTATTATTATTATTATTAAAATGTAAATTTTTTAAATAAATAAGTTTATATTTCAGGATAATTGATAAAGAAATCAATAGAATTCCTAATAATTTAATATTTGATTGAAATTTTATAACATAAAAATAAATTACAATTTTTTAATTATTATTTTAAATAAAATAATTAATTTTATATTACTATTTTATAAATATTTATTTTTATTAATCTTGAACATGAAAATATATAATAATTGTAACAACTAGTTTATTATAATTATTAAAAATATAAATTTTCTAAATAAATAACGTTAGATTTTGGTAAAATTGATAAAAAATTATTATCAACTTATAAAATAATTTGTAATTTTCTGTTACAGAATAAAATATTCATTTCATATGGTATATATGAAATTTACTTGAAAATATACATAAATCATGTGAGTGAAATAAAAAAATTATTTTTAATTTATTTGCGACGGATTAGCGACGAAACTATCCGTCGCTAAGTGTTTTACTTTAAGAAATTACTATTAGCGACATACCTATTTTTGTCGCTAAACCATCGCAAAAAAACGAGCTACATTTTCACTCCAAATTTAGCGATAAAATGTTCGTCGCTAAATTTTCTCGAACTAATTTCATTAATAAAAAATTATTAAATTTAGCGACCGATATGTTTGTTGCTAATTCAATCGCAAAACATGGGGTGCGTACTTCCTGCCAATAATTAGCGACTTTTTATTCATTCTGTCGCTATTTCTTTGCAAAAAAAATAGAAAATATCCACCCCACAACGGAATTGTAAAACAGTCGATAATCCTTCATAAAATTTGCGATGAAAATAATGCCGTCGCTAATTGGCAGTTTTTTTATGGTGTGTGAATAATGCTTTTGATTATGCTGTAAGATGCAAATGCATATTCTCATGTGCTATATATGTTTTGCCCCATCCCATATGTAATGTTTCGTCAATTGTACGTACTCACTAAGGAAACACTAACATGTATATAGAGTATTATAATCACTCCATAACTTTATATCTCAAAACCCGCGACTATAGATATTTTCATCAACTAAGCAAAACTCCATCTCATGTATCATAATTAAATAATCACTATGTATTCTACTAGCACTCCTATTTCATAATCCCATATACTTTTCATATGCGCATATTATGTACTATTCTATCCGAAATTAAGATCCAAAAAAATTACTATCACACATATAGTCCATTTTTTAAACTTTAATCATATACATTTACCCATAAATACAATTATTCATATATCTTATTTATCAGATTTTATCAAATCATCACACTTCAGTCTAACCATATCAAGACAAGGATATCTGCATTGGCCAACACTCTAATCCTTCTTATGATAACAACCTTACACACTTATAGCCCATAAATAGTTAAACCTAAGCTTTGATACCACTTAATTGCAACACCTTTATCCTACACCTAAACTGACACATTTTATCTTAAAAGTTTAAACATACTTTACTATGTTATTGGACGATGAAATATTAAATATAAAGAACTTCTAAAAAAAACAAACCTAACAGAAGTGTTGTATAATTAAAAACTTTATCTTATACTTTTGAGTCTCTTAGAACGTTTAAGATTTACATCCAATAATCTTTATCATAATACATCATTTGACGATACAAATAGAAATTCTTGTAACAAAAAATGACTCAAAATCAAAAGCTATACTTTCAGACTCTCTCTTGTTTTGGCCCACCCGTTGCAGGCATTAAGCTTGATATAATCTCTTAACTCAGAACCTACACAGATAAAATAACCTGTGTTAAGCAATAAAGCTTAGTGGGGATACTAAATATGAAAGACAACCACTCTTAGTGATCAAAAAAATCATATAACATACATCAATTAAAATAATAAAATGGTTGATACAATAATCTAAAAAGGTCTTCAATAGCTCTTAGAGCCAATGGTTGCATGTGAATGTCTTACCACTACTTGAAATACAAGTATCTCATCTTAGACATGCCAAAAATAGTTTAAAACCATGCTTAAGTTTAGATAACAAAGAAACTAAAATAAGAAAATGGTGCGCACAACAAGCAAAACAAATAAATAAATATCTAGTGCTACCTTTTTTTTGTTCCAAATAAAAAAAAAGAACAGTTAACAAGTTAAACATAAGTGCCATTAATTTAATGTTAACTATGCTTCCAACTACTACTGGTTTTGCATATGACATCAACTTCCAGTACTTGTGTGTAAATATAAAGGCCCACTATTAAATCTCTTCAATTATAATTACTATGCAACCTTATGGTAACATATCAAATATAAAAAAAGGAAACATAAGAAGTAATACCCATAATATTTACCTATTTGACCATATGCAAAACATGTAGCTTTTGTTCACTGGAAAATGGTCAAAATAATTGGCGTGACAATGATACGGTAAACTTGTTCATATAGTCAACAACCAAGTATAAGTTACTTGAATTAATCAACAAAATAAAACCATATTGAGAGCATAAATCAAGTATAAACTAAGATATTATGCTTCTTTAATAAAATAGGTTCACATAAACATAAATTTAAGAGAAACAACACTATGACGAGGCCTTTCAAACACTTTCATGGTTATTATAAGCCCTAAGTTGTTCTGACATCAACCTTTATCTCTTTCTCAACATAATAGATATTACTTCATCAATTGTGACATGCTAATCCATAACAACATCAAAGCAAAATTCATGCTTCTCAATATATTTAGTCAAGTTCACCTTTTCCACATCAACATAAAATGTTAGTCCTTCTGGAAGAAAAAAGGCACAACAAATTTTTAAGCAATAAAAATTTCATCACTGCTTCCAAAAGATTAGTCTTAAAATTTATGTGACAGAACATACCTTTAGGTTGGGTTTATGGATAGTTAAAACATTCTCAGGCGTAGTTACAATATCATTCTCCTCTTGAGCCATCTCTTTCTGTTTTAATGGTCTTTTATATACCTGAGTTCACAAATGCATTGAAGGCTTTCAAAAAGGTGTTCTCAACATGTTAGTGAATCTATAAATAAATATCATATCGAAAAAAAATAGAAGACAGGTAAACAATTGTATACACATCACTATCTTATTTTAAATCCTACCATCGTGAATAAAAATGACATAATCATGAAAACATAATGGGTAATTTAATTTTGAATATTCTATATACTTGGTGTTTTATATGCCAAGAGAAAATCCCATTGAGAGCAAAATATTAAATACAACATTTCTTAATTGCAAAAACATCAAAAGAACATGTAACATAATGAATATAATGTTTGATAATTGAACTTGGCACCTCAAAAAGTTGATACAGTTCTTCCCCAATAAAACAAATAACATTCCTACTTAAATACAAAGCATTCACAAGCAAAAGCTACATCAAACTTAAATATAAAGCATTCATCCAGTGTAACTTAGATAAGGATGGTACTAGTAGGTCTTCAAACTTTCTAGCAACATCTATCCAGAGACATAAATCAAGTTTTAATGAATAAGACCAATGAAAATTTGATACAAAGGACAATTAAACACTATAATTATTTAAGATAATGATAAGAGTGTGTGTATCTTTACATGTGACATTGACGTCAGTCTATGCAATTTATACGATTTAATACCTAATTCATTTCTCATGCAAATAAAAAAATAGATAAGTATAATTTAGTCTAACCTCACAAAAGCTAGGTTGCAACTTTTGCTGATGGCAAACCAAATTTGAGAACTAACAGAACATACAAAAGCCACAAAGAAAGTATAGAATAGGAAACACCAAAAGAGAAAATTACAACATGGTGAAAACAGACTTGAACAATCCAGATTATTTTTGAAAAACCTACATGTGCAAAAATTCCTTAAGAAAAATGGACATAAAAAACTTGAATAGCTATGACTTAAATATTTATATTTTTTAACCATAACAATAATTTAAAATCCAAATATGGTTAAAGGTAAAAAAATATGGATTATAAAATATCAAAGCATCATCAAATTATAAAATATGGATTTCCCAGCTATAAAATGGTCTATTCATAATAACTAAGAAAACTAATAGCACTACCATCTGCATATCATAAAACTTTAAAGATGCAATCATTTAATGAAAAGGAAAAAACACCATACAAAGACCTCTAATGATCTTTGTAAATGTAATGGTAGAAATGGTTAAACAGCCATGCACATCCCTACCAATAAATAATTAGTTAAAGCTTAAGGTGTTTAACTTTCTAACATGTCAAAAATTCTACCAAGCACTATTGAATGAAATCTTAGATGATATATTAAGAATTATCTTAGGCTTTTTTTATTGGAAGTATAAATAATAATTTTTTAAAGATATTTGATAATTATTTGTCATATATTTGATTGTACATGCTTATATACAACAAGAAAGCGCATATAAATGTATGTAATACATCCAATAAGACAATTAAAATCTTGTTTTGTTCATTGCATACATGTTATAATTCATCACAAATGGATCATAATCATCATTTAATGAATCTAAGATCAAGTCAGTAGCTAATTCCTTCAGGACTTGTACCTCAAGCTTCACAAGAGTATCAAGATACCCTTCCATCTAAAGTACATGGGTACTAATAGGAGTACCTGTAGGCATCTTACAAGAAATCAAGGCCTTTGTTGTCACGAACCTCTCGTGATGAGCTTGCTCTTGGAACATCTCCTTGAGGTGCACCATGATTGCATAAGCCTCTTGGTCCATGAATTGCTTCTGCAAGTCAGGCACCATAGTGGCCAGCATTAGACAGGTCACATCATTGGAGTCGCTCTTCTTGGTCTCAAAAGTTTCCTTTTGAACCGCAGAGGCATTCCTACCAGGTTCTTCAGGCAAAGGTGTATCCAGAACATACGACTTTTTCTCTTACTAAACAAATATTCTTAAGTTTCGAGACCAGTCTATGAAATTGGTGCCATTCAGTTTGTCCTTATCCAGGACCAATCGCAATGAAAAGTTGTTGTTTGAAGAAGCCATTTTCAATCTACAATAAAACTTAGCAAGATTAAATGAGGTCTTATTTATAATCCCACAAAACGAATTAATATCCCTTTAAATAATTCACGTTAGTAATTTAATGTGGGCCAAGATCCACTTTTCACAACAACTTATTAGTCAAGCTGATCTTGTACACCTAACAAGTTAAGTTACTTAGATAGGAAAACTCCAATCATGTCTCGTGCATGACTCTTGGATCAAGTGGTCTAACATCTTAAGATGTTATAGCACAAACCCATTTATTAGTTGCCTAGGTCCGGGTATCCCTTTCCATGTTAAGTCCAACTTACATTCACAACCCATGCCTCACAAAGATAATCGGGCGCATCTAGAACTCCTTGTCTACGTGACCGATGATCGTTGCCATGACAAGTTTTGAATTAGGAAGGCAACTTTGTGACTTATTGTTTTAGGAATTCATTTTATTATGGCTTACATGGCATACACTTTGTCATCCATTCATAGCATGCATATATATATAATTGCATAAAGTAAAGTGTGACAAACATGGGCCTAAAAACCTACAACTAAGATTCTATACTATTACATAAAAATCTTCGAGTTCGGCTTCTCCACTCCGGTGGGCTTTGTCTTGATTTACAAAGTCTTCAAATAAATTATATTGTAAGAAATTAATGAACTTTTACAATAATACATGATGGCATGCAGGCCATATTTAATTACAAAAACCCAGGGCCCATGAATGCACCATTCATCACACAAAACAATCAAATAAATATACATAACATTCATGGATAAAACAAAGTCCAATTTTAATTAATTTAACCAAGTCCATTAATGAAAACTGTGTACTTGAAATTTTAAGAGAGGACCCCATGATGGGCCTGGGCTGAAGCCCAATGGACTAAATCCTCTTATTGAATAAGTTCTCTTAAAAGCCCAAAACACAAACTAGTTAGATTTGTGCCATAAATCAACTCTAGTATAATTTCCAATTTTTCCATTTTTAATTTTATGTCATACAGCCCATAAACATTAAAAATACATATAATATGTACTAACATGAATTAAAACATAAAATCATGAAGAACATATATATCATACATGGCATTTATACCATACAAACAAACAACAATGAAACAAGTTGTTTAATGCACTTATAATGCCACAAAAATGCACAAACACTTAAATCAATTTTATGAGTCATTTAATAATTTAAACAAGGTCATAAATATTGAGTTAATATTCTATACTGATCTGATCTAAATGTGTTTTTACTATTTTAATCAAAACAAAACAAACAATGTTGATTAAACATGTAACAAACACAAACTAGCCATAGTTTTAAGTGATTTTAAAATTAATCAATTAAATTGTCATGGACCAGAATTAAAATAAAATTTAAAATATGTCCAGACCTATTATTTAATCTTTAAAAATCACTTACAAACATGCCAAAATTGTTTTACATTTAATTTTGAAAACTAGTTGTTAAACAAACACTTAACATGCAAACTAGCACCTAGTTTCAAGATTAACATGTACCATCAGCTATTAACAATTAAATCCTACCATTAACAACTTTAAGAGCATCTTAGGACAGTATATTAACATGTCATATTAATTATAATACCTATCTAATCATTTAAAATCATTTTTACACCAAAACAATGCAAAAAACTCAAAACAGAAAATTTCAGCATTGCATGTTTTTACACAAACGATTTTTGAATAATTATTTCATGCATCTAAAGCACTAAAATAAGCATGTTTAGGTTCTGATACCACTGATGGAATATGACATGGCATTTATATGATGATCATGCAGTGCAAAAATAATAAAATTGATCATACATGCCACTCAATCCATAAACAAGAATAGAAAACATGCAATTGTAGGGTTTTAAAAACTTACAACTTTAGACACACTTCAAGATTTAATTTTGATGATGACCAGCAACCAAGAAGGATTTATTTGCCTTAGATCTTCACCACCAATGCCAAAGGAACAGCCTTTACACCACTCCTCTCTATGTTCACACACACAATTGCAATGACAGATTAAAATCGAGAGTGCTAGCTCTATGTGTAAATTATTGGCAATGGTAATCGATTGAAGCTACAAGATTTGATCTTGTACTTCCTTTTAGTTTCTATTGCTTCCCAAGAACACAAGAGAACAAGGAACAATCCTTTCTCTTTGTGAATTCGGCCAAGAATGTGTGAGAGAGAGTTTCATGCCTAGGGTTTATTTCCTTTTATTCATTCAAAATATATCACTTATCTTGTTAAGTGATAATGCCGAGATTACCATCCTTTTAGGTAGTAAAATCATTCTTAATCACTTCCTTAAAATAAGTAACATATATTAATTCAAACTCTATTTGAATTAATTTGAAATAAATATAAAACATTTAGTCAAAACAAATCACTTAATTTAAGAAATATACATGTGTCGAAATTCCCTTGATTTTTATCTTGCAATTTCGATCACTTCATCTCTTATTTAATTGATTTAATTTGATTCAAATTCTTTTAGGCTTTAATACTCAATTAATTTAATTAATATAAGATAATTAATTAATTGAAATTAAACCTTGTGGGCAGAATCTCTCCCTCTAATGGATCAAGGTCCATTTAGCAATTTTAATACCTATTACATTCATTAATTTGACTTTAATTAAAAGCCCAAATTAATGCCCAATATTTAATTTAAATATTTTAAATCCAATGCTTTGTGTACTATTCTATAGGTCCATTTAATATTGGCAATGAATTAATGAATTAATTCAAAGGCTATATATATGTTCTCTAGCAAGATATTATAGCATTCCAAATTAAATGAAAATGTAAATGGCATTTAGTGACCTAATGCAATTTTGCACAGTCCCTTACCCTTAAATATCAGAATTAATATAAGGCATGGAACCAGTCATCCTTATATATACTAATTCCTTTCTTTATATTTCAGTGACACTAAACTCTCTGATAAATAATGATTACTCATTATTTAATCTCGGTATGGCCATACACTTCTTAGTTCACTGATCAAGTGGCTGATGATATTTTCTCTCTTATCGAGAGGGGTAATCCCTTCACTTCTCTCATGCTCTCTAACATGGATTGGTGCATACCCAAGCATACCCATACTTGTCACCCTATTACGAGCACGTTAGGTGTATGTCAAAGTATATAGTAATTCATAAAGAGTTTCATAGAGATTTTAGGTTTAAGAACTCCGATGCAAAACTTGAACATGAGAAACACTTATGACTTATACCATGTAGTGTTCTCATGAACGGATCAAATCTAGATATCATGTTCTAAACATGTATCTATGATCTCTGAATGACACCCTTATCCTTATGATCCGTAAGACAGAACTTATCTTATCAAAGAGAGCATACTAGTCTTAATTCATTTGTTATTCCCATAACAATGACTGACTAGGGATATTTATAATGAAGCCTCATTTGTTTCAAGGACTTATAACCATATGCCTCACACATGATAACTTAAACTGAAATAACATTCTTAGATAGTTCTATCAATTGATATGCACAGAAACACAATAGATAAAACAAATGCCTCATTTATTAATTAAAGTGTTTTATAACAATTCATTAGGGCTAGGTCTTACACTAACAAAATCAAATAGAACTAGAAAATAGACAAACACTTAAAATCAAGAATTAGATTATGTGAAATTTGCGTTGTGGATTCAAGGTTGGGATTGTGAAAAAAAAACCCCTCAATATCATCATCTAAACATAGAACAATAATATTGTTGAACAAAAAAAGAGAGGGAGGGAGAGGGAGAGAGTCGGAAGCACATTATTAAGGTTCCCTTATGCTTCTAGTTGATTTTAGTGTGAAGAATTTCCACTATGGCCAGAAATTCTATTACAAAGATAAATCAAGAGCATATGCATGGTCAAAGCTTCTAATGCAAATGGTTCATAGAAATCTAACTCGGCTCATAGGAGAATAAAAGCTCATAAATAGTTGCTCTACCAATAGATTTTATTATATATAGCTAAAGATCAAACATATAAGTGATTTAATGCCATGGTAAAAAATTTAGAGGATATTAACATTGAGTATGCTATTCAAAATCACAACAAAAGAATTACTTAATTAAGACTTCAAAAAGAGTAACGTAGTAGGTTTTGCACCTTCTTTTGCAAAGTAACTGGGCGTAGTGTAAGAAAACAATATGTTAGAAAAAAAGCAAGCAAGAGACAAAAGCCTATTGTTATGTTTTAAATGCAAGGGCAAATAACCTATTAAACATCATTAGAGATTTGATTCCAACCCATTACAAACACTATCTCAACCTTGCTATCTAAGTAAAGAGTCAAACAATATTCTTGTTATGAAGGTGCTATTAGTATATAGAAAATCAAAGAATGAACAGACCTTTCCAAAAACCAGCATTCCAAATTCCATGCTTTTAAGCCAACAAAACCTATAGCAGACACCTTAAACAATTGAATTTCAACAAAAAAAAATGACTTGTAATGTTCCAAATTCCACATTCAAATGCATAAGCAGTTCAAGCACAAGGGTGAGTATCATTCACCAAGAGAGATAGAGAGGTAAAAAAACCTAGCAACTTCAATAAATGGTGAAATTAAGAGCTGATGAGTTCTTTCTCTTATTTGTCATTGTATTTATTTTTTTCATACAACTAAGTATATATAAAAAAATATCAATTTTTATATGCAGCTGATCCATGAAAATTTTAATTTTATATTAATTGGTTAAACTCAATATAAATTTTCTAATTTGTTGATAATTATATTTATTTTTTTAAAATTCAAAAATACCCCTACTTTCTTATGTACAATATTTTATAAAATGGAGGATAATTTCATAGATAAATTTATTTAGAATTTTTATTTGCATCAATAGATATTATATATATGCATTATTATAATTATAAAATTATATATTTGTATATAATGTTTGAATTTATTATATCACAAGACATAAAAACTTATTTAAGTAAATTGCTCAATTATCAGCTCCAGCTCTGTATAACAATTGGTGTAAAAAAGGCTAATTGCGACAATAGAGGCCTCATCAGTATAGACTGATCGAGCCGTCGATCCCGCCATTAATCGTCGAAAAAATGAGCAGGGCAGTAGTCCAGCTTTGAAAAGAGGAGAAGGCTGATTGGAGGAGGAACGAAGCAACATTGATGAAGCAAAGGCGAAGTGCATTGATGGCAGTCTCGATCACCCCTACTCGTGATCGGCACTGAAGGCGATGGTGGCAGAACGGCGGCCCCTCCTTTCCCTCACATTCTTGCTCCATTCTCTCTCTATTTAGGTCCTTTTTTGGTTCTTTTCTTTTTTTTTTTTAAACGTTGCTTTCTTTTATAAACTTTTCTGACCACATAAATTCCCTTGGTCCCGAAGTTTTCATCTATTTTTATCTTTTCTTTTTATATATATCCAATAAATATCTCACTTCAAGCTTCTAGAATCTAAAGGTCTTCTTAAATTATTATTATTATTATTATTATTATTATTATTATTATTATTATTATTATTATTATTATTATTATTATTATTATCATCCAATAAGAAACTTAAATCTTTTTATTATTATTTTAATTATTTTAATAATTATTATACATTTATTGTTTTAAATCTTTTGTCATTAGTTCTTAAATTTTTTCTTTAAATTCAAATTGTCACTTTAAAATTTTGAAATTATGCAAAAAAATAAATCCTATAACTAGTATCAAATACTATACACCCGTATTAAAAGTGCTCTCGCATGATTACAAATTTTTGGGATGTTACAATTATGTTTGAAAAAAAATAATTTAATTATAGAACTAGACATTTCAATTATTAAAAACTGAAGTTAATTTAATTAAATAATTCTTGTTCAAACAAATAATAAATTAAGCTTAAAATCATATACGCATTATATTGAAATGGTGGAGAGAGATGAGGGGAGAGAAAATATTATTTTTATATGGAGGGTTAATTTTTGAAATTACTAAAATACCCCTACCAAATTTCATCATTTAATCCTTGTATTCAAGGATACTTTTGTAAATATATATAACTAAAATTTTTAATAATTTAAAATTTGCTTAAAATTTTAACAAAATAAAAATAAATTATAATTTTGTCATAAGCATTTTAAATGAAATAATAAATTTTATATTATTATTATATAAATAAAATATTTATATTTATTATTTTTCATAATATGGCTATATAATAATTATAACAATTACTTTATTATTATTATTATTATTATTATTATTAAAAATGTAAATTTTTTAAATAAATAAGTTTATATTTCAGGATAATTGATAAAGAAATCAATAGAATTCCTAATAATTTAATATTTGATTGAAATTTTATAACATAAAAATAAATTACAATTTTTTAATTATTATTTTAAATAAAATAATTAATTTTATATTACTATTTTATAAATATTTATTTTTATTAATCTTGAACATGCAAATATATAATAATTGTAACAACTAGTTTATTATAATTATTAAAAATATAAATTTTCTAAATAAATAACGTTAGATTTTGGTAAAATTGATAAAAAATTATTATCAACTTATAAAATAATTTGTAATTTTCTGTTACAGAATAAAATATTCATTTCATATGGTATATATGAAATTTACTTGAAAATATACATAAATCATGTGAGTGAAATAAAAAAATTATTTTTAATTTATTTGCGACGGATTAGCGACGAAACTATCCGTCGCTAAGTGTTTTACTTTAAGAAATTACTATTAGCGACATACCTATTTTTGTCGCTAAACCATCGCAAAAAAACGAGCTACATTTTCACTCCAAATTTAGCGATAAAATGTTCGTCGCTAAATTTTCTCGAACTAATTTCATTAATAAAAAATTATTAAATTTAGCGACCGATATGTTTGTTGCTAATTCAATCGCAAAACATGGGGTGCGTACTTCCTGCCAATAATTAGCGACTTTTTATTCATTCTGTCGCTATTTCTTTGCAAAAAAAATAGAAAATATCCACCCCACAACGGAATTGTAAAACAGTCGATAATCCTTCATAAAATTTGCGATGAAAATAATGCCGTCGCTAATTGGCAGTTTTTTTATGGTGTGTGAATAATGCTTTTGATTATGCTGTAAGATGCAAATGCATATTCTCATGTGCTATATATGTTTTGCCCCATCCCATATGTAATGTTTCGTCAATTGTACGTACTCACTAAGGAAACACTAACATGTATATAGAGTATTATAATCACTCCATAACTTTATATCTCAAAACCCGCGACTATAGATATTTTCATCAACTAAGCAAAACTCCATCTCATGTATCATAATTAAATAATCACTATGTATTCTACTAGCACTCCTATTTCATAATCCCATATACTTTTCATATGCGCATATTATGTACTATTCTATCCGAAATTAAGATCCAAAAAAATTACTATCACACATATAGTCCATTTTTTAAACTTTAATCATATACATTTACCCATAAATACAATTATTCATATATCTTATTTATCAGATTTTATCAAATCATCACACTTCAGTCTAACCATATCAAGACAAGGATATCTGCATTGGCCAACACTCTAATCCTTCTTATGATAACAACCTTACACACTTATAGCCCATAAATAGTTAAACCTAAGCTTTGATACCACTTAATTGCAACACCTTTATCCTACACCTAAACTGACACATTTTATCTTAAAAGTTTAAACATACTTTACTATGTTATTGGACGATGAAATATTAAATATAAAGAACTTCTAAAAAAAACAAACCTAACAGAAGTGTTGTATAATTAAAAACTTTATCTTATACTTTTGAGTCTCTTAGAACGTTTAAGATTTACATCCAATAATCTTTATCATAATACATCATTTGACGATACAAATAGAAATTCTTGTAACAAAAAATGACTCAAAATCAAAAGCTATACTTTCAGACTCTCTCTTGTTTTGGCCCACCCGTTGCAGGCATTAAGCTTGATATAATCTCTTAACTCAGAACCTACACAGATAAAATAACCTGTGTTAAGCAATAAAGCTTAGTGGGGATACTAAATATGAAAGACAACCACTCTTAGTGATCAAAAAAATCATATAACATACATCAATTAAAATAATAAAAATGACATGTTAGAAATAGATATATAATAAGATATGCAATTTTAAGCAACAATGTAATCGTACAATTAATTCAACATCCTTAAATGTCAATATTGATTAAAATGATATGTACATTAATAAGTATAATACATACATTAAAAACCAAGGTTAATCATGTTGTTTCATATATCATAAGCAATAGTTATATTATAATTAACTATGATGTATTTATACTCTAAATTAGCATACTTACAAGTATAATAACACTCAAAATAGTCATTTGTAATCACACTCAACATGCTTTATATATATATATATATATATATATATATTTATTTATTTATTTATTTGACAAGTAATCAATGGATTATAAAATCTTGACAAATCTAAAAACCTCACGTAGTAAATAATAAAAGCATTTGGAAAGCATAACAGTTAACTTAGCATGCTTGAATTGTATACTGACTGAGAATTCTTCAGGTATTTAACTTATTTAAGCAAATTTTGAACATTTGGAACCAACTATAAATAGCATACTTATATCATGTGTTACTTAGAAAGCTCTATTTATTTAAACTTATGAAACAATACTAGCAAATCATGCTAGACATGTAATCAAGCGATGTGCTTAACTCTTATATGATGCTTGCTTTTTACATTATACTTTAATGTTTATACTATGCTTTTAGTTTAGCCTGCCTAAGTTCTAAAAGTGGATAATGAGAATGGTAGATACCCGAGGGTAGAAAAATGGTAATCGGTAAGATATCTGAAAGACCCAAACAATAAATGATAATCAAAATGACCCAAACGGGGCCGATGGTATGGCAAGACCGGTCAAATGGACCCAAATGAGGTCAGCTAACAACCCAAAGAAGGCTTATCATGATCTAAACGGGATCAACTATAATTTAGACCCAAATGGAGATTACGCTAGCAGCTACAACATCCGTATAGGTTCTTATCTATCCACAGTTGAACTTTAGTTTCGAGCAATATTGTGATCATATAACTTTTATTTTTCATGCTTAATCATTTCATATTTCATAGTATAAGTACATGTTCAAGTAAATATTACTCAATTACTAGAGTGTATACATTTAAGCATAATTTCATATAGAAGCCATGTAAATAAGTTTGAACTTATATGATTATACATATCTTTACCATCCATTATATTATATGCTATTTATAATTAAATGTGTTCATTTAATATAAAAACTTGTAAATAAGATATATATATCATAACTAAAGTTATAATCCTTGATATATGTAATTCTACACTAAGAATTTCCTTTATTTTTATTAAATATGGTTTGGATAACCCTTATTATTAATTTGGGACTTTTAAGTGAACTTTAGGTGAAGTGAAAAGGGGTCACGATTATCAAGTGATACTTGGTAACCGTGACATAGGTTGTATTTTGATTCTATATTGAAAATAGGACTACCTCACGGTCATTAGCTAAAAGCTAGCAACCATGACATACATTCTGCTTAGAGATAGAATTTCAGATTCAACTTGTATGACATTTTTGACCTAGAAAACTTCATTTTTAGCATAATTTTCCTTAGATAGGCAAGTCATGAGTGTGACAAGGGTCGCGAGCACGATCGAGGAAAAATAAAATTCCATATATACTACATTGCCACGAGCGCGATCGAGATGAAAATAAAGTCCACATATAGTGCATTATCACGAGCATGACTATTTTCGCGAGCACGATAGATGTGGATTATACAATTTCAATATCTTTTCATTAACACAACTCTTGTAAGAATTCCTTTTTATACCTAAGTAACTTACATAAGCTTACAACATTTTATCCTCGGTTTCATACATTTTTTATTCATAACACTTCCAATTAATACCTTTAATTCAAGTTCCATAATTTGACATCAAAACAGAATATGAATCATGCGTATTCCACAAATAGTTAAGGGTCCTTTCATGCTAAGTCTTCAAGCACCGAAGAAGCTGCCTCTACCTCATAGAGTCGTCGGTGCCGATCGTGACACCCAATGTTGCTATCGATCACCGATGCCATGACCCCCTTGTTCTCGATTTCCTTCCTCCTCTCCTTTCTTTTTTTTTCTTATGGTTGTAACCTTTTTTTCTAAAACCTGGTGCCCCTCCTAAGAAATCCTTCATTGCCTTTATATATATATTATATTATATTTTATTTTATTCTTTCTCTTATTTGTCATTGTATTTATTTTTTTCATACAACTAAGTATATATAAAAATATATCAATTTTTATATGCAGCTAATTCATGAAAATTTTAATTTTATATTAATTGGTTAAACTCAATATAAATTTGCTAATTTGTTGATAATTATATTTATTTTTTTTAAATTAAAAAATACCCCTACTTTCTTATGTACAATATTTTATAAAATGGAGGATAATTTCATAGATAAATTTATATAGAATTTTTATTTGCATCAATAGATATTATATATATGCATTATTATAATTATAAAATTATATATTTGTATATAATGTTTGAATTTATTATATCACAAGACATAAACACTTATTTAAGTAAATTGCTCAATTATCAGCTCTAGCTCTGTATAACTATTGGTGTAAAAAAGGCTAATTGCAACAATAGAGGCCTCATCAGTATAGACTAATCGAGCCGTCGATCCTGCCATTGATCGTCGGAACAATGAGCAGCGCAGTAGTCCAGCTTTGAAAAGAGGAGAAGGCTGATTGGAGGAGGAATGAAGCAACATTGATGAAGCAAAGGCGAAGTGCATTGATGGCAGTCTCGATCCCCCCTACTCGTGATCGGCACTGAGGGTGATGCTGGCAGAACGGCGGCCCCTCCTTTCCCTCACGTTCTTGTTCCATTCTCTCTCTATTTAGGTCCCTTTTCGGTTCTTTTCTTCTTTTTAAATGTTACTTTCTTTTATAAACTTTTGTGACCATATAAATTCCCTTGGTACCGAAGTTTTCATCTTTTTTTTTATATATATCCAATAAATATCTCACTTCAAGCTTCTAGAATCTAAAGGTCTTCTTAAATTATTATTATTATTATTATTATTGTTATTATTATTATTATCCAATAAGAAACTTAAATCTTTTTATTATTATTTTAATTATTTTAATAATTATTATACATTTATTTGTTTTAAATCCTTTGTCATTAGTTCTTAAATTTTTTCTTTAAATTCAAATTGTCACTTTAAAATTTTGAAATTATGCAAAAAAATCAATCCTATAACTAGTATCAAATACGATACACCCATATTAAAAGTGCTCTCGCATGATTACAAATTTTTGGGATGTTACAATTATGTTTGAATAAAAATAATTTAATTATAGAACTAGACATTTCAATTATTAAAAACTGAAGTTAATGTAATTAATTAATTCTTATTCAAAAAAATAATAAATTAAGCTTAAAATCATATACGCATTATATTGAAACAGTGGAGAGAGATGAGGGGAGAGAAAATATTATTTTTATATGGAGGGTTAATTTTTGAAATTACTAAAATACCCCTACCAAATTTCATCATTTTATCCTTGTATTCAAGGATACTTTTGTAAATATATATAACTAAAATTTTTAATAATTTAAAATTTGCTTAAAATTTTAACAAAATAAAAATAAATTATAATTTTTTCATAAACATTTTAAATGAAATAATAAATTTTATATTATTATAATATAAATAAAATATTTATATTTATTATTTTTCATAATATGGCTATATAATAATTATATCAATTAC
Source organism: Excoecaria agallocha (assembly GCA_037975025.1). Lineage (NCBI taxonomy): Eukaryota > Viridiplantae > Streptophyta > Magnoliopsida > Malpighiales > Euphorbiaceae > Excoecaria > Excoecaria agallocha. The sequence goes on along the minus strand of CM075807.1, from coordinate 25,593,754 downwards.
TTTATTATTATTATTATTATTATTAAACATGTAAATTTTTTAAATAAATAAGTTTATATTTCGGGATAATTGATAAAGAAATCAATAGAATTCCTAATAATTTAATATTTGATTTAAATTTTATAACATAAAAATAAATTACAATTTTTTAATTATTATTTTAAATAAAATAATTAATTTTATATTACTATTTTATAAATATTTATTTTTATTAATCTTGAACACGCAAAAATATAATAATTGTAACAACTAGTTTATTATTATTATTAAAAATATAAATTTTCTAAATAAATAATGTTAGATTTTGGTAAAATTGATAAAAAATTATTATCAACTTATAAATTATTTGTAATTTTCTGTTACAGAATAAAATATTCATTTCATATGGTATATATGAAATTTACTTGAAAATATACATAAATCATGTGAGTGAAATAGAAAAATTATTTTTAATTTATTTGCGACGGATTAGCGACGAAATTATCCGTCGCTAAGTGTTTTACTTTAAGAAATTACTATTAGCGACATACTTATTTCTGTCGCTAAACCATTGCAAAAAAAACGAGCTTTATTTTCACTCCAAATTTAGCGATAAAATGTTCGTCGCTAAATTTTGTGAAACTAATTTCATTAATAAAAAAATTATTAAATTTAGCGACGGATATGTTTGTCGCTAATTCAATCGCAAAACATGGGGTGCGTACTTCCTGCCAATAATTAGCGACTTTTTATTCATTCCGTCGCTATTTCTTTGCAAAAAAAATAGAAAATATCCACCCCACAACGGAATTGTAAAACAGTCGATAATCCTTCATAAAATTTGCGATGAAAATAATGCCGTCGCTAATTGGCAGTTTTTTTATGGTGCGTGAATAATGCTTTTGTGTATGCTGTAAGATGCAAATGCATATTCTTATGTGCTATATATGTTCTGCCCCATCCCATGCGTAATGTTTCGTCAATTGTACGTACTCACTAAGGAAACACTAACATGTATATAGAGTATTATAATCACTCCATAACTTTACATCTCAAAACCCGCGACTATAGATATTTTCATCAACTAAGCAAAAACTCCATCTCATTTATCATAATTAAATAATCACTATGTATTCTACTAACACTCCTATTTCATAATCCGATATACTTTTCATATGCGCATATTATGTACTATTCTATCCGAAATTAAGATCCAAAAAAATTACTATCACACATATAGTCCATTTTTTAAACTTTAATCATATACATTTACCCATAAATACAATTATTCATATATCCTATTTATCAGATTTTATCAAATCATCACACTTCAGTCTAACCATATCAAGACAAGGATATCTGCATTGGCCAACACTCTAATCCTTCTTATGATAACAACCTTACACACTAATAGCCCAGAAATAGTTAAACCTAAGCTTTGATACCACTTAATTGCAACACCCTTATCCTACACCTAAACTGACTCATTTTATCTTAAAAGTTTAAACATACTTTACTATGTTATTGGACGATGAAATATTAAATATAAAGATCTTCTAAAAAAAAACAAACCTAACAGAAGTGTTGTATAATTAAAAACTTTATCTTATACTTTTGAGTCTCTTAGAACGTTCAAGATTTACATCCAATAATCTTTATCATAATACATCATTTGACGATACAAATAGAAATTCTTGTAACAAAAAATGACTCAAAATCAAAAGCTATACTTTCAGACTCTCTCTCTTGTTTTTGGCCCACCCGTTGCAGGCATTAAGCTTGATATGATCTCTTAACTCAGAACCTACACAGATAAAATAACCCGTGTTAAGCAATAAAGCTTAGTGGGGCTACTAAATATGAAAGACAGCCACTCTTAGTGATCGAAAAAATCATATAACATACATCAATTAAAATAATAAAAATGACATGTTAGAAATAGATATATAATAAGATATGCAATTTTAAGCAACAATGTAATCCTACATTTAATTCAACATCCTTAAATGTCAATATTGATTAAAATGATATGTACATTAATAAGTATAATACATACATTAAAAACCAAGGTTAATCATGTTGTTTCATATATCATAAGCAATAGTTATATTATAATTAACTATGATGTATTTATTGTAACACCCTTATCACTCCGATTATACGGAACAGTGCACACAAACCGAAAATTTTTTTTCTTTTAATTAACATTTAATTAATACCAAAATTCGATATTACCGATTATTTAGGTATTCGATGACCTATAACTGTCCCGGGTTACTATTCATTTAATAAAATTTCGGCAATATAACGGCTATATTTGACTAGCCTCCTAAAAAAATCAAACAAGACACAGCCTCTCAGAGGTACAACACTTCTATAACAATCATTCCATTACTCCAAAATCTCCATCAAGCATTCAATAATTCAAAACATCTCATCATCACAATCACACACATAGATGTTTACATATCCAAATATTTATACATATTAGTCATTTATATACATGCCAAAGTCTACATAATGTACTAAATAACAAAATTTCTTGTCCTTCACTCTGTGCATCACCGCTCCTCCAGCTCTGTACCTGCATGCAGAGCATAAACTATGCCAGTGGTGTCTAACAATCCTAATACTTTCTTTGCAATATTTATTTCTTTAATATATTTTATTTAATCAATTAACTTCAAAATAAGTACATTTTAACATTTTCATCATATTTAGTGGAAACAGTGGTTTTCACATTATCTACACTTTTTCCTCATTTATTTCATAACGGTTGACTAATTTCCTTTTTAGTCCTCAAAATTTTGATCAATTCCAAAAATGTCCTTTTTCCTTAATATTTACGATTTTGCCATTATAGTCATTTAATTTCATTTCCTTTACATTAGTTTCATCATTATTCATCATTTATTCCTTATTTCACTACTTTTGAGTAAAATTATGGTTTAGTCCCTGTACCATAATATCTTATCTTATTGACCTTGTTAGGTCTCCAAAATTACTATTTTACCCTTATTAATCATTTCTAATTTATTTTTACTTATTAACTACCCATTTTGGCAAAATTACCATTTTGCCCCTAAACTTTCATTTTCTTTCATTTAAGTCCTTTTTCCATTTTAAACTTCATTTTCATCATTCTTTTCATTTCTTTTAACTTATTATCATTTTCATTTCATTTCATGCCCCTAGTACAGTGCCGACAGAAATTCTCAGACTGGATACTCGAGACGTGGACCCCCATAGGCCACATATAGACTGAAAAATGATCTCAACGACCATTTTTCCACGTAGCAGATACCAGGTACAAACAAAAGCTATGGCGATCAGTGATCCTACCATAACTAAGCAAGTCGCCGTGACTTGCACCGCGGTACAGATGTCCCTATGGCTAGCCAATTATATCCTGAGCTAGGCTTTTACTGCCAGACTAATTCTAAGGGCAACTTTTCATAGAAATTGCAATCAACCTTTAACGTTTTCATTTTTTCATTACTCGAAATTACTCGTAGTCATTTCTTTCCATTCTTTCACATATATTGTGAATTATTCTACCATAATTCACCAAAATCATTCACTTTCTCATCAAATTGCATTTTATTTCATATAAATGCCATATTTTCATTACTTACATAATTGAAAATATTCTCTAAAATATTCATTTAATTTCAATAAATTCCATAAAAATTCCTAAGCATATTATTTCATTTCTAGTATCATTTAAAAGCTTAAATTCATTAAATTTCACAAAATCCACTTAGGTTTTCTTTAGGATGCAATTCGGCCATCAAGGTAAGTATACTATATAAATATTCAATAATTCATTTAGACATTTAAACATGCTTATTCAAGGTCTAGTTACACTAATTCATCATTAATTTCAATTAAATCATCATTTTATCACATAAACCCTAACTTACATAAAGGGTACTTAATTGGAATCAAAGAAATTACTAAGATTTATTAGCCACTAACCTTATTTTCTTGTTCTAGGATGCCTAAGCTTCATTTTCCTTGCCTTTAGCCTTGGAAGCTTGCAAGTCTCTTTGATTCCCTATGGAAGCTGAATTTTCAAGCCATTAGAACTCTAATTTTTCAACCTCAAATGCTAAAAATAACATCATAAATGAAGTCTAGGCACCTTAGAAAAATTTTTAACCCATTGGTTTCACTTACCTCAAATGAAACCCTAAACTCTCTCTCCTTATTTTTCTTGATTTCCTTCCTTGATTTGAAGAGAGGAGGTCACAACATTTAACTAGAGAGGCAGACATTACTATTAGGTGGCTTGATTTGGTGTGAAATGGAGAGAGAAATGAAGAAAAACCCAACAAAAATGGTGGAGAGGTATTCGGCCAAGAGGAAGAGAGGAGGAAGAAGATGATTTGCTGGCTGATTCCAGAGATTTCCCTCTTTATATAGGCTGGGTTTTGGGCTTTGTGGGCTTGGATTGGGTTAATGGGCTTAGTTAATTAGTTAAAGCCCATTAACACCTAATTTAAAGCCCAAAATTATTTCTCCCATTTCCTCACTCAAAATCACTCCAATTCCAATTTCATAATTCTTATCACATCAAAATTAGGTAGTACACAAAATTTTGGCTCAATCGGAGTCCGTTACTGTTCCGATTCAACTGAACTGGTTCGATTCGATAATTGTCGACATCGCCGAAAAATTCATTTCTTTATACCAAAATATTCTACATGAAATTTCATGAAGATCTACAAAATATGGCAATTTTTGGAGTTCATTTACTATTTTTAAAAATTTATGCAAAATCAAGTCACATTCCCTACCAGGGAAATTGACTCGCTACCTTTTTCGTATTTTTGACTTTCGAATGTCTATTTGACCTTGATTTCACATCAAATTTCAACCCCGGACTCGCCATGACCAATACTTCCCGGTGGTCAAATAAAATATTTTTCACTTTCGGGCCCGTTTTACGGTCCGAGTGCACTATTCACCATCGGAATTTACTGTTCACGGCCAGACCGATGTTGAGGCCATTACATTTATACTCTAGATTAGCTTACTTACAAGTATAATAACACTCAAAATAGTCATTTGTAATCACACTCAACACGCTTTATATATATATATATATATTTATTTATTTATTTGACATGTAATCAATGGATTATAAAATCTTGACAAATATAACAACCTCACGTAGTAAATAATAAAAGCATTTGGAAAGCTTAACAATTAACTTAGCATGCTTGAATTGTATACTGATTGAGAATTCTTCAGGCATTGAACTTATTTAAGCAAATTTTGAACATTTGGAACCAACTATAAATAGCATACTTATATCATGTGTGACTTGGAAAGCTCTATTTATTTAAACTTATGAAACAATACTAGCAAATCATGCTAGACATGTAATCAAGCGATGTGCTTAACTCTTATATGATGATTGCTTTTTACATTATACTTTAATGTTTTATACTGTGCTTTTAGTTTAGCCTGCCTAAGTTCTAAAAGTGGATAACGAGAATGGTAGATACCCGAGGGTACAAAAATGGTAATCAGTAAGATATCTGAAAGACCCAAACAGTAAATGATAATCAGAATGACCCAAATGGGGCCGATGGTATGGTAAGACCGGTCAAATGGACCCAAATGAGGTCAGCTAACAACCCAAACAAGGCTTATCATGATCTAAACGGGATCAACTATAATTTAGACCCAAATAGAGTTTACGCTAGCAGCTGCAACATCCTTATAGGTTCTTATCTATCCACAGTTGAACTTTAGTTTTCAATCAATATTGTGATCATATAACTTTTATTTTTCATGCTTAATCATTTCATAGTATAAGTACATGTTCAAGTAAATATTACTCAATTACTAGAGTGTATACATATAAGCATAATTTCATATAGAAGCCATGTACATAAGTTTGAACTTATATGATTATACATATCTTTACCATCCATTATATTATATGCTATTTACAATTAAATGTGTTCATTTAATATAAAAACTTGTAAATAAGATATATATATCATAACTAAAGTTATAATCCCTGATATATGTAATTCTACACTAAGAATTTCCTTTATTTTTATTAAATATGGTTTGGATAACCCTTATTATTAATTTGGGACCTTTAAGTGAAATTTGGGTGAAGTGAAAAGGGGTCACGATTATCAAGTGATACTTGGTAACCGTGACATAGGTTGCATTTTGATTCTATATTGAAAATAGGACTATCTCACGGTCATTAGCTAAAAGCTAGCAACCATGACATACATTCTGCCTAGAGATAGAATTTCAGATTCAACTTGTATGACATTTTTGACCTAGAAAACTTCATTTTTAGCATAATTTTCCTTCGATAGGCAAGTCGTGAGTGCGACAAGGGTCGCGAGCACGATCGAGGAAAACATAAAATTCCATATGTACTGCATTGCCACGAGCGCGATCGAGATGAAACTAAAATCCACATATAGTGCATTGTCACGAGCATGACTATTTTCGCGAGCACGATAGATGTGGATTATACAATTTCAATATCTTTTCATTAGCACAACTCTTGTAAGAATTCCTTTTTATACCTAAGTAACTTACATAAGCTTACAACATTTTATCCTCAGTTTCATACATTTTTTATTCATAACACTTCCAATTAATACCTTTAATTCAAATTCCATAATTTGACATCAAAACATAATATGAATCATGTGTATTCCACAAATGGTTAAGGGTCTTTTCATGCTAAGTCTTCTTTTAAAAGTATAATTACCCAACAATGTTAAGTTATTAGGGAATAATCCCTCTAAGAACTCCAAGTTCTTCAATCATTTTAGACATGTATTAACATTTCTAGAACATAGTCAAAGACTACAATTTGCATGCATTTCAAAGAGCAAGAAAATCCATATTACTCAAAACTACACAAGTCCCAAACCATTGCCAAAAATTCCCCTTTTAACTTCAATCTTATACCTTTCCTTTTCCTTTTCTCCTCCCACCTTCTTTTTCTCCTTTAACAATAATTCATCAATTTGCCATACTTCAATCATTTAACCCAATCCACCATTAACCAAATAAGAAGAAGATGAAGAAGAAGAGATGAACACCAAAATAATATGCTTACCTTAAAGTTTAACACTAATTATCCTTGATTAATCTCATATGCAAGGATTACTTCAAGAACATTTATATATGCTTTAAGAGATCAAAGAAAATGAAGGAGAGAGAACCAAATTCTGGAATTCTCACTTGAAAATCCGGCCATCTCTATATATTTTTCTCTCTACCTTAAAAATGACAATTTATCATGGCAAGGGAAAATCCCTTTTTTAATCCTTCCATTATTTGCATGTCCCACCAAAGACTCTTATTTTCTTGCATGCTTTACATTGACCCCTCCATTAATTGTTTCTTTTAATTTAATCACTAAATTCCTTATTTATTCATAATTGGCCCTTAAAAAATGCTATATTTACAAATTAACTCCTAAATTCACACTTCATGATTCAATTACACCCTTGAAAATTTTTAACCAAAAATAATAATTTAATTTCTCTCATGCAAATTAATATAATATGAAGAATTTCTCACTTGACCCATACCTTATATCAAATTCACATTTAATTTAATCTCAATCAAATAAAATCCTATAAAAGCCTGAAATTTCAATTAGGGTCATGTTAGGGGTCTCAAATATATATACTCTTAACTAATATACATATATAAGTATGCACGTTTATTATGTTTGTACATTTCATCACTAAGCTTGTGAAATAGGCTCATAAGAGCTATTTCCCATACATTTCACTCACATATCAAGATTTGATCTCATTCATTCATGATCATTATTTATTCATGTCTATACATTCCCATATACTTATGTTACCTCAAATAAGCAATAAATATGGTTATATGATATTCTCATCATTACACAAACAATATGATAGCCTGAAATGTATAAATATTTGTATATGTTCATACTAGATGATACATAATCTTAGCTATAATTACACAAGCTTACATGTATAATCATAACATATAAGTATGATATTAATCATATGCATGCTTTCTATAAAGTAGATAAATATTGTTAGCATATTTGATCTTTCCATTCCTATAAACATGCTTTATCAATTAATCTTACCTATTGCTTTACAATATGATATCATCGCAAACTTCATATATTTATATATCTCTTATGTTCAATTGTATAATAAATATGCTCTAAAAACTTTCAAGAAGGTTTAGATAAGCTTTACTATCATTTTGAGACATTTTGATAGATTTTATATGAAATAGAAGAGCCATGACAAACATTCTACATAGTGGCAAATTTCCAATTTCATTTTGTTACCGATATTAAAAATATAAAACATCATTTTTAGGCTAAGTGGTCTCAAGAAAACTTATTCCCTTGTGTTTTTATTTCCATAACATTTAAAATCATATTAATATCATCTCTCTAACTCAAGTTATTGGCAAAAAAACTAAGGACTACTATAATAACACACCAAAAGAAAAGAGTTATGGTTTTGGGCATTTTTGAAGACCTTAGAGGCAAAATTACATTATTGTTGTTTTATAATATTTCTAGGCAAAGATGTCATGGTTCTATCCCAATTAAAATCATCAAATTCAGAGTTCAAAAAATCAACTTAAGATCAAAATAGTCACTGAAGGTCAATCAGAATTTCTGGACAGCACTTTCACATTAATGCCTAATATTCTAATTCCCTTGCTTGCAAAATCATTTGATGATCTATGTATGCATGACCTACCATTCTCTGTATCACTTTATCACAATAAACACATGCAAGATCAAAATAATTTTCTATACCTTATAATTGAAAGTTATCACATATATGCAAATTTTTTTCAAAGTTCAAATCCCATACCTCCATCAAAAATCTACTCTTCTTACTTGTTCACAATGCCTTTGTCCTTTCCTTTACTTGTTCAAATATCTTAGCAACTCACAAGACTTTGATCAATAAAATATTAACACAATTGATTTAGGAGTTTAAATTGAAGAAAGCTTAGCCCAATTAAAAGAAAAGATGAAGAATAAAATGACAAAAATCTGCCCTCTACTCATGTGAAGACTCTTTTATTAGAGAATAGTGGGCAAATATCCCACTAAGTCCTTGCATGCCAAAATCTCTTAACTAGTTGTCCCACCATAAGCTTACTTTACACATTCACCTAGCATACTTCTTCAATTTCAACATTTACCCCAAAACTTATTTTCAATTCCATTAATTCACCCCAAACTCAAAATAAATAGTAAAATTACCATTTACCCAATATATGAAATTTACTTCAATTTCCTATTACCATAATATAAAGCTTAATTTAACCTTAATTCCACCCTTATATATCACAATGTAATTTGACTTTATCACCTTCAATCTCATAAAATTATAAATTCATAAAGTCTGACTTATCAATAATTCATCTAATTAAGAATAATTAGATATTGATACCTTGATGATGCCCTTGAATTCTTCTAGGGCCTAATTTGGGTCCTTACAAGACCGAAATACGATAAGAGGGATTTATCATTTTTAAGATGGATGAATTTCCTTAGTAAGCTTTAGAAATCCTGTTGAAATAAATTAAATTTAATTGTTTATGATCATAAAGTATTTTATCAATGTAGTGTAATTGCTAATCATGTAAGTATAACCCAATTAAATAATGGAATACATGTTAAATTGTACTTTGAAACTCAATTAATTTGAAGATGAAACAAAGTATGTCCTAAAGTCATATTACATCCATATTAATTGCTTGATAGACCAAGCCTAATCAATAAGATTTTTACTTGTGCTATAAAATGAAATTTGAAATAGCAAGGCTTTAGAAGTTTAGTTAAGCATCTATATTTCAAGAAATGTTGAATATAAAATAGAAAAATACAACATATATTCAGTACCTCATTTAGCAGAGCTAGATAAAAAGAGTCATAAAGATGCAGAACCTCACTCTTTGATGGAACCAGAACCTATAAATAACATAATTAATTTTGAAAACCTAATCAAGATAAATAATTAATCTCTCCTTATCTTAGTTTCTGTTGGAGCAAATATAATAAGCATAAGGCAAATAACACCAACAAAATGTAATAATTTTTCAAATTACAGACCTTGCTCATGTTGAAGGGTAGTAGTGGGAGTTCAAGAGAGCAAGCATTTAAAGAACAAAGGCATTGCCTGATAGAGCTAAGCTGATGAAACCAAAAAAAAATTCACTTGAAAAGAAGCAAAGCTTGTTGATGGGTATATGACTTTGGTACATAATTTAGGGTTACAAACAAAAAATGTGGTGGTAGAATTAACATTACACGAGAAATTGACATAATTTTATTCAAGAGAACAATCGTTGTGAAAAGACGAAGCTTATACAAAATTGGCTAGAATTATAAAAATTGATACCTATATATAAACTATAGAGTGGATTTGAAAAAACAAAAAATAGGGTAAGAATAAACTTAAGAATGTAATCAAAATCACTATACATATAACAACTACAAATTGAAGAGATAATAAAAAAGCATAAGAGAATTAATCATCAAATAGAGGTAAAGAGTAAAAAAATTAAAAAGAAAACTAAAATTTATTTCTTAGTGCAGTATAGAATAGAAAGTAAGAAAGGAGGATACTTACATGACTAATCATAAGAAATCGATTGAGGCAAGAAAGAGGAGGATGAAGAGCTTCATTAGAGAGTAGAATGGAATCGCATTTTCTACTGGTGGAGAAAAAGAGTTAGGGTTTCTTTTAAGTAAATTAATTTTAGAAAATTATTTCAAGTGTTTTAAAGGTTCTAAATGGCAAAAGAAAAAACGGGATATGTTCCCACTTATAGCTTCAGGGAACGGATTTTTCACTTTTAGGGACCATTAAATTTTATCATCCCTATTTACTTAAAAAAAAAGAGTGAATGAAGGGGAAAAATTTCGGTCCCTACTATTATATGTTTAGGGATAAAAAGTTTTTACCTTCCGTAATTTTAGTCTCTAATACCCTTTTTTCTTGTAGTGGATTATGTTCTTGACTTTCAATAGGTAGATTGCCATATACATAATATTTTCTCTAGCACATCCTTTAACAAAGTCTAATAACTCTGAAGGTGAAACAATTGTGGCCACAGTGTACTCACATAAGGCCTCTACTACTTTCTACTTATGGTAGGACGACTGCCTAAATAAGTTCGAGATAGAATTTTAAGCAAGGGTTCTCTTTAGCTGTTTGAGGATCTAATCCTCCTTTTACTCATTTTTCGTAGATAATGGTTACAGATTTGCCTATCTCTTTACTTCTAGCACTACCATGCCACTTCAAGTAACAAAATTCACTTTCTGTCCTTCCTCCTTATTTTTAAAATCTAATAAATCTATGAGGCCAATACAGCTTTCATCTTCACTGGATGACTCCTAATAGTTAATCTCATATACCCCTAGCTTATTCTCCTCTCTTGCATGAAATCGCTTAAGGTGAATATTGGCTAGGTACTTATTACCATACAAGTCACGTAACTCGTGCCATTTCGGCAAACCTGAACCAATCATCAATATAAGAGGCAAGACTACAATATATCTCCCTTATAAGGACCCAACATTGGCCCTAGAAGGATTTATGGGTATCTTTATCATAAAAAGGTTTAATTAAATATAATTAGATATGTATTACAAGTTAAGACTTGAGGATTAATTATTTTTTGTGTAAGAGGGTAAAATGGTTATTTTACTTTGGATGCAATTGAAACAAAAGTTTAATTAATGAGTCAATTGAAATAAAAGATAGATAGTTGTGGTGAATTGGTAAAATAAGATAAGCAAGGGATTTAAAGTGTAATTATTTTAGGCCTTACTTGAGGTCATTCTCAACTGGAAAACCCCTTAAAAATTTTGTATTTAAGAAGGAAGTGGGGATGTAGAGCCAGCATGCAAAAGGAAAATAAGGACACACTTTCACTCTTCACTCACTAAGAAAAATCTGCAATTCCTATTTCTCTCTCTCTCTCTAAAATCTATCATTTTTTCCTTTCCTTCTCAATAAGAAATTCGGTCTCCCTACTCTAAAGAACACTTTTAGATTTCTACTTTAATGTATGTGAGATAACTTGCAGAAGGATGTCTTCAAGAAGAAAAGTAAGCAAGGATTATAAGGGAGAAGTAATAGAGTGATAGGGGATATGAAGATAGTTTTGGACTTGCATTGCAAGTTTGGGAACCCCTACCCCATTGCATGTGTTTAATTTATGTAATAGTTTAATAATAGGATGTATTGGATGTGGTAACAAGATAGGGATGTGGATTATAAGAAAGAGATATGATGTTATTCCATTTTTCATGTGCTTAATTTTATGAGGATTGAGATGGATGTATTGGGAAATTAGGAGATTAGTTTATTAAATCTCTACATGTGTTTGTCTTTATGATTTAATTGATTTAGTAAGATGATTTGAGGTCAAAGTGTGGTTAACTTAAGAAGATTTATAAGTTATAAAAAGAAAAGAGAATGAAGTGCAGAAGTTGATAGGTTATCATGATGAGCATGATGCTCTGTTTTAAAGTAAATATTTGATTTAATTATATTATTAAGTTAAAATTGAGTTCAAAGGCTTTAAAAGTGTGAAAAAAACAAAGATTTTAAAGGTACGTTGCTGGAAAATAAGTATCTTTATTGCATGCAAGTTGAAAGTTTAATTGAATTGGTACATTTGCAAGCTGAGGGGATGAAGTCCTGACATTACCGCACTCATGATAGAGCATGACTTCTTATTCCTTCATTTTCTTCTTCTTTCTCTCAATAGTTGGTTGCCTTCTTTCGTTGCGCTCATGACACATGTTATGCTCATGACAGTAGATGGCATTCTTGATGATTTGTGCTCTTAGGTTTCATAAAACATAGCAAATATGAATCATTTATAGTAAGATGACTTTAGAATAATTTATAGAGAGGATTAGATAGACAAAGCTCTATAATTCAGGAAAAGGATCATAACATTATATATATATATATATATATATATATAACTAAAGCAACATGATTATATAACTTGCACATGAGTATTATGGCTTTGATTGGTTACTTGAAATAGTATAGGTATGCATGAATGCCTATACTATTATGTTATTCTAAGATTGCATATAACTATGGTGTTATAACATCTATAAGTATTATACGATTATATATATATATATATATATATATATGAGCACATAAGGATTAAGTGATAACCTTGGGAAAAGGCATGATGTGTATAATTGAATAATCTTTATTGAATATACTAATTTAATCATATATGCTCAACACATCAATCTAAACCTGATAAATGATGATGTGTTGTAAATATAAGTTGTATAGTATTTTTACATAGTGAATGGTATAGATGTGCATTTATGAAATAATAATATATATACTTGTTATTTCCATATAATTATGGTGATGATAAATATATTGTATGAGGATGTTAGTAATGTATTTTTGTATGTAAACTTGAAGATATAAACATGCTATTATGTGATTCTAATTGTAAAGTACAATTAAAAGAAAATATGTTAAAGACATACACACATACATCATTCGGAATAAAAAAGTTTAGGATATGATGATGATAAGCATCACTTTCATATGTATATGATGATCTTACATGCTTTTTTTATGGATTACAATACAACAAATCTATACTCAAGCATGTATATAATATTTTGCTCATACTTACAAGCAGATGTATACACATATGTATATGTACATGATTGGAAAGAGAAAAGTAAATAAAATTAAAGTAAAAAGGTTTACTTTGCCTGCACCGATGTTTAGGTAGGGGATAGATAGACATGCTTATAAGGGTAATTTGCAGCTGCGATGGTATAGTTTTAACACCATTTGGGTCATAAAATATAGAAATGGTTTCATTTAGATCATAAATAATCCCATTTGGGTTATTAGCCAACCCTATTTAGCTTCGTTCAATCAGTCAATAGTATAGTTCAGCCTCATTTGGATCTAAAGTTTAATACCTTCAGGTATCTTATTTGTACCTTTGGGTGTGATAGTTTTTCCTGTTATCAACATCTTTAGAAAAGTGCAGGCTTAATATAGAATAAAGAAAAGCATCATATTAAACAAAATGATAAAGAAGCGTGATAGTCGCTAAATTGATCTTTATATTACCTTTACAAGAAACTTATTTGATATATGGAGAAATATGATATAGAATGAGGATGTACTTTTAATACACACTGATACATGGCATTTTAGTATAGTATACTGATATTAGACAATAAATTATGCATATGGATTAGTATAGTAATGTTATCTTGGCCATAAACATGTTGTTGAATGTAAGTTCTCTCTATACACGTGTTACTTATGTGAAATTTAAAAATGACTTGCGTAACTCCTTATATATGAAGGTTATGAAATTATTATGTCAATTCAAAGAGCTTCTAATACCTAGGAAAATACGATATATAGATTTGTATTTATGCTAGATTTGTATTTATGCATAATGATGTCTTTCAATAATTGCATTAGCTTATATGTTTTCCTTTCAACTACTCATTTCTGGCTTTACATTAAGAAATGATGGGTATAACATCTTACATGTAAATATAAATGAATTGTGAATTTTTTGCTGGTGAACTTAAAATGATTTGAAGCTTGAAATAGAAGTAAATTAATAATTAATACATTCAAAATATGATCAGTAACAAAAAAGAGAATGAAATGAAAATATATGGATGACAGTTAGTTAAGGTTGTTATATACGTTTTGATACATGGATTATGATAAACATATTTATATGGCGTAGAAATTTTTTAGTATTCACTAATGCATAGAGATTCAGTTTATTAACTATAAGTTCAATGATTAACAAATTTGTGTCCTAATAAACTTAAATTGACATTAACATGTGTTCAAGAACAATTGTAAGTCAAAGTGTTTAGACAAGGATAAAATATGGATTATAGAAATATATATAGTGATGAGGTGTAAAATTAATGGTAAGAGTACACCATTGTTACCTAGGTGGAATAATATAATAAACAATTGACATTGAATAGACCAATGAGATGAAAATCAAGTTGTAATTGGTAAAATGTTATGATCGCAATACTATTGTTGTATATGATTGATTTGTACGCTTCATGAAATGTATATATATGTTTTCACATTATTTTGATGACTTTTAAAAGAGGTCATCTATATGTTTTTTCTTCCCCACTAAGCTTTATAACTTAGCACAAGTTTTTTATCTATGTAGTTTGCCAAGCTAAGACTTCTTATCCGGGATAATATTTGTAGTAGGATGGCAAACACAAGTCTTAGAACATTTGAAAGTGTATAGTCTTCATTTAATTTTCATTTGGTTTGGAGGTTTTAAATTATGTTGGGAATTTTGTATAGTATAGATGTTTAGTATATGTAAATATTGTAATATTTAAAGAGACTCATATGTATATAAAGTTTTGATAGTAAAGTATATACCTTATGGTTTAATTTTTCTATAAGGTTTTTATATAGGGTTGTTAAGTAAAGATTAGTTCGTTAAGTATAGTACATTAATGTATTATGTCAGGGGATAGTAGTATCCTATAGAAGAGGATTCCATATCCTTTTTTTTCTTTTTCTTCTTTTCTAGATTAGTAATTTGTTTGCTATTAATAAGATCTTGGATTTTGTCCCTTAAAGTCCTACATTGATTAGTAAGATGGCCTATGTGTTGATGATATTCATAGTATTGATCAACCTGATCATTGGGCCATGACTCAGAAAGCGAGTCACAGTGTTAACCTATGAGTCAAGGCCATAACTCATTTTTGAGTTAATCCAAGGCCTGTGGATGTGCTCATTTCACTCATTCAAGAGAGAAAAACACATGTATGCTAATAAAACACCATTTTTTGACTCTCAAAACTCATAATGAAACATTTTCAAAACTTGATGCTAAATAAGAAGATAATACCAATATTTTCTAGTTTTTCCTGAAACAATACTATACTCATTAGAATGCCCTGATAAAGACTGACTCACACCCAGTGTTTACGACAGGCATAGGCAACAATACCAGAACAGGTCACTAAACAACAATACTATCAGCTTTTCACTCTAGGCAAATTTTGAGGACGAAATTTTATTAGTGAGGGAGAATTATGATGCTCAAAATTTCATCTAACATGCATAATACATTATAGAGCATGAACAGTAACACTAGAATTGTTTTTGCCATGATTACATTAGCATAGTATAGTAAAATTTAACAGTGCTTAGGTGTTAAACGTGCGCAGCATAGAGAATTTTGGGATTGGTAACCCAATGGAAAGTTTTCACTTAACCATTAGATGAGAAAATTTGTGTTCATTGAAGTTTTGTGGTACAATTTGAGAAGAATTTAAGCTCAAATAGGTCCTCTAAATAGACAGTAAAGAAATTCCTTGGTAGCGTCATATGGTTGAACATAAGTTTGACCGAGCATTAAAATATTCCATAGACCTCTAAAAATTATTTAAATTGCATATACCTATTAGAAATAACATAAATCAATTATTGAAAGTGAAAAATAATTGTTTCGATAGTTTTAGAATTTTAGGTTTCTGACCAGCTGATTTGGCTCCGGAGCTAGAAGTCTACCGAAATGATGTTAGAATGACTTAAAATTTTATAAAAATTTTCCTGATTATTTTTTTTTTGCATGTAGGCCAAAATTTTAGAGTATTTGGATAAGAGGAACATCAATTTCTGAAAAATGGTGAAAAATAGAGGTTAATTTAATTAGGTAGCTTAAATGTCATATTTAAATTATTCAAGGGCATAAATGTCATAATAAATTGGGCTAAAATTAATTTAAATTAGATATTGGGCTTGAATGAGTGTAGGGATTAATATAGCAATTACAAGTGGCTTAAAAATAAGCCATTAGACCAAATAGTAATGGAGGAATCTTGAACTTTGGTTTGGTGGACTTAAGGGCAACCTAATTTGGTCTAGCATCTTCTACATTTTTGCTAAAAAATCTAGCATTTTCCCTATTTTCTTACCTAAAACAAAAATCCCACCTATATTCACCTTTCCACAATTTTCTTCTTCTTCTTCTCAATTCCCTCCATATCTTAAGTTCAAATTTTATCTATATACACTAGAGAACTTCTTATTCATTATAGAAATCAAATTGGAGCAAAAAGAAGCTTTAAAATTGAGAATTTCTAATGAGATAAATTTGCACTAATTAAGAAAAACACATAGTGAGAAGAAGAACAAAAAGAGCAAATGCAAGAAAAAGGAAGAATAGGTTATTCTAAGCCATCTTGAGGTTAATGGATACTACTCTACACTTTATTTCATTTATTTTCTTTGAATTTTGCTTAAATTACAATTATGTAACTATGAAACCTTAGGTAGAATTGTGAAATAATTTAAGATGACATGATAGAATGATAAAATATCATGAAAGAGATAATAATTGTTGAATAAAAGAATAAAAGTGAAATAGAGCACGGTGAGGCCGTATGGTGACCTTGAGTATGCCATGTGATAATTTGATGATTTATGGGATATTTGACTTAAAATGAGTGATATAATGATGATTAAACCCAATATGATTCATTAGAATTCAAGATTTGATTTAGATATAATGTAATGCAAATAAACATAATGAAGTTCACTTATGTATAAAATGATTATTAGTGAAAATTGAATGTGTATTATTATGTAAAGACTTAAAATTATTATAGAAGCATGTAAGACATGACAATATGTGAGAAACCTTGATGTATGCTTATGTACATATAGTGGTCGAATGGGATGCCTTATCATAATGATATGATTTCTTCATGTTTGAATGATATTATGTATGTTTAGTATGAAAACATTCATGATGGGTGTAAATGGATGAAGAATGAGCAAATGAGAATGTGGTCAAAATGTGAAATGCATTGAAAACTATGTAAGCACATGTCATAAGTTGAAATAGAACATATGCTCTTAATACACACTGTGTAATCCAAAATTTTAGGATATATTGGCTAGCTATAAAATAATTATGATGGTAGAATGATAACTTATTTTGTACTAATGCACGTGTTAGATTCACAGTTGGGGAGTTGGTCATCTTAAATGGCCCCTTAACTCATATTAGGCAGACAATTGAGGAGTTAATCACCCTTAGTGATCCCTAAACTCATATTTAATTCATAGTCAAGGAGTTCACTACCCCAAGTAATCCCTCATCACACATTTGAATTACAATTGAGGAGTTGATTACCCTAAATGATCCCTCAATATATTATGGAGTAGTTCATCATGTTAAATGATCACTCCATCCCATTAACATCATCAAAATCCTCATCCTACACATTGGCTTTGAGGATTTTTACTAATTAGTGCTAAGGGGAAAATTGTAAATATGCAAGAAAATAGGTACTAAATGGTAAATTATACACAAAAGGATGTCATACATATGATTAGATAATAAAAAAAAGTGAAACAAAATGTGATGAATAGATTACAAAGGGCTAAAAAAGTAATTACGTGAGAAATAAAAAGCAAAACTATAAATTCGCATTGAAAATGTGGTTAAAATAGTTAAAATATTCTTCTTATTCTTCTTCATCTTCTTGTTTTGTTGAGTTGTGGATTGAACAAAATGCAGGAAGTTTGCGTTAAGAATGTGAATTCTTGTGAAAGGAGAAGAAGAAGTTAGGAAGAGCAAAGGAAAAGGGAAGGCACAGGATTGAGGCTAGGGGATTTTCAGCCAAGGTATGGGATTCTTAGGACCATCATGTATGTATGTGGTGAAATGGGGAAGAAAAATGATCTGTTATATGATAGGTTGAAAAATTGATTTGAGCATAAATTTTATAGGCGGATTGTTAAGAAGAAACATATGAGCATCAAATATTTTTTTGTTGTAATTTAAGCATAAATTGAGCTACAAAGCTTAAATTAAGATAATTTAAATTTTATAATTTACATAAGTAATATACCTATAACTTTGTAAAAGCAACTTAGTGCTAAATGTGTCTGTATGATAATCATAATTTCACTTGAAATTTTAAAGGACTACTGATTTTGGTTCTAGAATAGTTTATGCAAAATGTGAAATAATTCCTTGTGTAATTGTCAGAATGCTATGAGGTCAAATTTTATACAAAATATACTTATAAATGAATGTTTTATATGCAGGAAGCATTGTCTAATTCTTTTTTTATGAATGTCTAATGTTAGCTTGAAATTCGTGAAAACTTGTCGCATTGTTAAGGAGCAGATTGTGGTATTTTGGGCATAAATTTTGGTAGAGGAGTTAAAATGCTATGCTATAAAATTTTTGGTAAACTAGATACCTATGAGCATAAATTTATTGAAGGAAAGTTAGGCTGATTCATTTGCCATGTTATTCTATGAATTTTTCAATGTGTAACAATAATTATTTTTGAGTTTATGAATAGCCTATGGTTTTTCTTGAATATCTCGAATTATAGATGCGATATTGTGATGAATTTTGATGTTTTAAAAACTAGACATACAGTAGAATGAATTTGTAGAGGTCATTTGGCCTAAAAATAACATCTTCCAATTCAAAAAGGGCACTTAATTTGAATCCAGAATGTTGCTACTGTGCAAAGTTGTGTAGGTAGAATTTTTAAATTGTCTTCTATATTGGTATAAATATAACTATCCTAAAAATGTGTTTATATGAAAAAAAAATGAATTGGATATGGCATGTCATATGATTATTGATAAAATTATATATATATATATATATACACATATTCATATATGTACATAAGTAAAGATTATTGATAATTATATCAAATAGGCATATATGATTGAATTTTTATACTTGCTTGTTATTTGCAAAATGTTTTACAAGCATGTAGTCCTATGAAGAGTAAATGTGTATTTTAACATGTATTTATACTATGAAATGAGTAATACATTAGTATGACCATGTTCACATGTAGCGCCTTAATGATAACATGCTAAAGTACTTATTATGATGATTTATGCTCAATGGTTAATGCTTGTATTATTATATGCCTATGTGAATTCATGTGTATAATATATAATAATGATTAGAAATATTTTTACATGATCATATATATATGACGTATTATAATGTAAAGTTCTTATGATGAGGCATGTTTTATGATTAGCACTTGAATAGGTATGGTACATTATGTGATATTTGATGATAGCATGATTAAAAATTATGTGAAGCATTATATGAATTTGTATATATAATTATGCCATGGCAATAATATAGCCATCCTATTAATGTACATGTGCAAATTGATTAGTTAAATGCAATCATGATATATGAAAAGAGAATTAAATAGAGTATTGCCTACAATAAAAGTTCAATTATGGATAGATAGGAACCTATAGGGATATTGCAGCTGCCACAGTCAACCTGTTTTGGTCTAAAGTACAGTTGATCTTGTTGGATCATGAACAACCATTTGGGTTTATTGATCGGTCCACCGTATAATCAACCTTATTTGGGTTTCTAATTTTGATATCCTCGAATATCCACGGTTTTGATACCTCAAGTATCCATCGTTCCCATTATCCACCTTTAGAACTTAAGTAGGCTAAGTTACACTATAAATACATCATAGTAAGTTACAATATAACAAGGCATATAATTTATGGAATATCATGTTTAAGTGAGTTTCTAATGAATGTATTATATTCTTTTGCTTATTTATATATGTATAGATCATTTTATGTAATGTTGGAATTTATGGAGACTAATTTGAATGTAGGAATACATTGTCGATTAAAATCATTATATTTTTATCATATGCTTATCATTTATATGATTCTTTAATTTTTTTTTAAATTATGTATGATTTTATAAATCTGACCATCATTGTCAGTGGTTGTCTCTCATATATATTATCCCTACTAAGCTGTATAGCTTAGCATGGGTTATTTGATCCGTGTAGGTTTTGTAGTCAAGGCATTTGCATAGGAATGTTCTCTACATCAGGACAGGGCAACACCAGTCTATAGAAGTTAATGCAGGGATTTTGATTAATTTTGTACAAGTTTCTTAACATGTTTAACATATATAAGAGGTTATATAATATATGTATTTCATATGAAAGATAATGTTGTAATAAGCTCATAGTGAGAATGTTAGTATATGCATGCATTTAGGAGCTAGAATGCTTTTATTCACATGTGCTAGAATGCTAAATGCTATGTATGATAGTAAATAGACTAAGATAGTTGAATCTAGCATGACTATGATAATAGGTTGCACAATGAGTCATTGTGCATAAGAAATCAAAGTACATAAAAGATGTGAAAAATGCTTAACTAATATATAGGTTGATCGATTAGATAGATCAGGTGATATGAATGTATGTAGATTTTAATTGGGTTAATAACCTAATTAGATTTTAATTATAATGTTGAAGTAAATTTTGAATTTGAGATAAAAATTTTTATGTGGCTGAGTATGAAAAAGAATTTAACCGATAATGTAAGTATGTTCCCAAGGAGATGTTGATAGGTGTTTTTAAATGCAGACATTTTGAAGATGGGCTAAATAATCAAATCAAAGAAAAATTGTTTGGATTTACATCCTTAATTGTGGTGGATTTTAATCAACTGGTTATAACCGCTATGAAATTTGAGAAGTATGAGATAGCTAAAAGAGAGAGGGAGTACAAAAGAAGTGGGTCTAGAGGAGGATCTTCCATTGGGAAGAGATTTAAAGGAGCTTAAGGAGGTCAGCCTACAGAGTCTATTTTTAGTTCTGCTAACAAAGAAGGGAAATAGTAATCCTCTACCAAGTTTAAATCTGAAAAGGATACTTCAGGAAGATAGAGTGGGGGTTTAGCACTTGAATGTCCACATTATTCTGGGCATCATTAGGGTAACTGTAGGAAACTGGCTAAAGAATGCTTTAGATGTGGCAGTACTGACCATTTTATAGCTAATTGTCCTTTGAGATGGGACCAAGGTTTTAAGTAATAGGGTAGTAGGGGAGCTTCTAATACACCCCCAAGTTGAGTAAATGTGACTTTTGCTTATGGAAGTTTCTTTCCTAGGTCATGTTGTATTTGGTGCAGGTGTTAAGGTTGATCCAAATAAAATTGAATTTATGTTAATTGGAAACCAACCAAGAATGTACATGAAGTAAGAAGTTTTCTCGGGTTGGTAGGTTACTATAGCCGTTTTGTGAAAGGTTTTTATTCCATTGCTTCACCACTCACTAAGCTATTAAGGAAGAATATTAAGTTTAAGTGGTCAGATCATTGTGAAGCAAGCTTTGATTAGTTGAAGAAAATGTTGACTGAAGCTCCAATGTTAACTCAACCAGTGTTAGGGAAAGAGTATGCAATGTACAGTGACCCTCTAAGACTGGGTTGAGTTGTGTATTAATGCAAGATGGTAAAGTAATAGCTTATGCATCTAGAAAGTTGAAACTACATGAGCAGAACTACCCGACTCATGATCTAAAACTGGTAGTTGTTGTTTTTGCTTTGAAGCTTTGGCGGCACTACATGTATGGGGGAAAATGCATAATTTATGCAGATCATAAAAGCCTCAAATACTTGCTTACTTAGAAATAACTTAATTTGAGGTAGAGAAGGTGGTTGGAATTATTCAAAGATTATGATTGTATAGTTGACTACCATCCAGGAAAAGTGAATGTGGTTGCTGATGCCTTTATTCGTAAGATAATGGTAGCATTGATGTTAAAGTAGGGCATATGGAAATTTGCATTGGATGGTGCATTACTAGCACAACTAAAAGCTAGGCCTATGGTTAGGCAAACAGTGTTAGATGCTCAGAAGGATGATGAAAAGTTGCAACAGATTGTGAAAACATTATGTGAAGGAGGTCAATCAGATTTTTCAGTGAAAGACGATGGAAGTATATACTACCATAACAGGTTGTGTGTTCCTAATGACAAAGAAGTGAAAAGAATATTATTACATGAAGTGCATAATAATGCATTTACTATGCATCCAGGCGGGAACAAAATGTATCAGGAGTTGAAACAGTTTTACTGGTAGCCTGGCATGAAGAAGCATATTGTTGAATATTTTTTCTAAATGTTTAACATATCAGCAAGTGAAAGCAAAATATCAGTTTCCTTCAGGTCTTTTGAATCCCATTCTGGCTCTACAGTGGAAGTGGGAAGACATTACCATGGATTTTGTTACTGGTTTGCCTCTTACTCAGAGAAAATATGATGTTGTCTAGATAATAGTGGATAATTTAACAAAAGTAGCTCACTTCATACCGGTTCAAACAGATTATTCTATGGATAAGCTTGCTGAATTGTATGTGAATGAGATTGTACGGTTACATGGTATACAAGTATCCATAATTTTTGATTGAGATCCAAGGTTTACATTGAGATTTTAGTAGAGTCTACAACAACCTTTGGGAACACAGCTCAAGTACAGTATAGCTTTTCATTCTCAAATAAATGGACAATCCGAAAGGGTTATTTAGATTCTAGAAGATATGATGAGGAGATGTGCTTTGGGGTTTTGTAGAAGTTTGGATAAATATGTGGCTTTAATGGAAATTGCCTACAATAATAGTTATTAGAAGAGTATTGAAATTGTACCATATGAGGCTTTGTATGGTAGAAAGTATAGAACTTCATTTTATTGGACTAAGCTGACTTAATGCAGGGTAATTGGTCCTGATCTTGTAAAGAATACAGAAGAAAAAGTTCAAGTTATTGAGCAAAGATTGAAAGAAGCTAGTGATAGACAAAAATCATATGCTGACTTGAAAAGAAAGGATATCAAGTATCAAGTAGGTGACAAGGTATTTCTTAAGGTATCTCCTTGGAGAAAGGCGCTTAGATTTGGGAAAAAGGGAAAGCTCAGTCCGAGGTTCATTGGTCCATATGAAATCTTTTAAAGAGTTGGACCATTGGCTTATAAATTGGCTTTTCCTATAGAATTAGCCAAGCTCCATAATGTGTTTCATGTGTCCATGCTTAGAAGATAACGGTTGGATAAATTACATATGCTGCAAGTTCAAGATATTCAAGTATAGGTGGATTTGACATATGATGAGGAACCGAAAGAAATCCTCGCTGGGGAGATCAGATAATTGAGGAACAAGAAAATTCCTCTGGTCAAAGTGGTCTGGCAACATTATGGTGTAAAAAAAGTGACTTGGGAACTGAAGGCAGTCATGAGGGAGCAAAATCCTCAATTTTTTGGAACATGTATTAATTTCGAGGACAAAATTCTTTAAAGGGGAGAGAATTGTAAGGTCCCTAACATGACCCTAGTTAAAAATGAATGCTTTTATAGGGTTGTGTTTGATTATGATTAAATTAAAATATGAATTTCATATAAGGTATGGGACAAGTAATAAATTATTTTTTATTATATTAATTGCATGAAAATAAAATTTAATATTATTCGATTGTATAATTGAAGTATAATGTATTAATTTGGGGTAAATTTGTGATTATGGCATTTTAAGGGTCAATTGTGAATAGAAGAATACATTGAGAGATTAATTTAAGAAAAAGAATAAATGGAGAGGTTGATTTAAGAGAATGATTAAATGGAGGGGTTAATGCTAGCATGCAAAAAGAATGAGAGATTTTAGTAGAACATGCAAAAGGTGGAGGGATTAAAAAGTAGATTTTCCATGTCACAATATAATGAAAATTAAAGAGATGTGATAGAAGATTTATGAGTTGAGAGTGAGAGTGAAGGTCGGCATTTTGGTGAGGAAAAAACCAAAAAGTTATTCATCTCTTCTCATTCATTTCCTTTAAATCTTTCGAGCAATCTAAGTGATATTACATGATGATTATCCAAGAGCAACTAAGTGTACAACTTTAAGGTAACAATCTCAATGTGTTTGTATCTTCTCCTTCTCCTTCTTCTTATTATTTTTTTGAAGTAATGGTTGAGTATGGTGCTGGAATTTTTTTATTAAAGATGATGATGGTTGTAAAAGAGAAGATGAGAGTTGAAAGATCAAAGGAAAAGGGGTGGCAAGAGATTGAAAGCTAAAGGAATTTTGGCCATATGTGTGATGGATTGATTAAATGGAAGGAGGCATGAAGTTAGGGTTTGTTACAATAAGTGTTACATGAAAACTTAATGAAACTAATGGCTGTAATTTAATCATAAAATGAGGTAGGAACCTTTAATTGAGACCATGTTAATTTATATAGATACAAAAGAGTTATATGTAAAAGTTTTTAGTTGAAACCTAGCACTAAATTGGCCTCTAAACTATCCTTATATTTACTGGAATATTAGGTGAGCTATTGAATTCAGTTCTAGAATAGGTTGTGGTAATTTTGTTATTATTTCATGTGTAATAGTCAAAAATCTATGAGGTTAATTCATATGCAAAATAGACTCCTAAATGCACATTTTGTATGAAGTATGAACTAAATTCGTATTCATGCATGTCAAATGTTGGATTGAAATTCATAGGGACTAGATATCACATACAATACCTATTTAATGTTGACTGTGAGGTTAGTCCAGAACCTAAAGTGCACCTATGTCATTGTCAGTACACATTTGGTAATGACCATAAGCCTCCCCCGTTTCACTTATTCTTGAACTTTAGGCCTTAAATTGTTGCCAAAGCATATCTAAACCTCCTTAAACACATTTAGAGCATTCTAAAGATAATTTATGACCTTGATTAAGTAAATATGAATATAGTAGGAACATGTATAATTGGGTGTTGGTCTAAGAATGATATGAATATGTGATAATGTGTTTTAGGCATATAAATGCATAAAATAAGTATACTACATGGTATAAAGTGTGAAATTATGAATTTATCATATAAGTGAGATAGTCAAGGGTATATACAATATATATAAGATTAGATGTACACATAAATACATGACGTATGAGTATCTATTAATGTAATGCAAATAAATATGGACATGTGATGATGTAATTATACACAAAGATTTATGGGAGATTGACATGGAGAATAATAAAGGTATGTTCTTATGTCATGATAACATCTATAAATGAGGCTCTATGTCATCATTGTTATATGATTACATATCATAAGTACAATAGCATAGTACTTAAACAAGCATGAATAGTATAAGCATGATCATTAAAAGATTCTTAAAACAAGTTATCAAATGGTTCTAATTGTATAGTATACCGCAAATAAGTAAATATGTCATAGATAGGTACAAACATATTGCTAGAGTAATAAGACTCAATATAGTATGATGTTAAGTATCATCATCATACACAAATAATAAAGTTACATGCTTGAACTGATTATAAGTATTAAAAAAAAAACTCAACTGAGTACATAATAGTATGCTTATAGAAAGTTACAAGTGAACATGTGCATGACTATCCTGTATATAGTTATATGGGATTGACATAGAGATGCAAAGATTATTATAATCTCTAGCCATCAAAGAAGAATTCATAGCCAAACACTCAAAATTTTTTAAAAATTATAGGAGGGATTCATGCATAAAATCCCTTCTTAAAAATCTTCAAAACCCATATACGGGTAATCCTGCACAAAAGTTGTTTTAAAAAACTTGTAAGGGATTCCTACAATAAAATTGTTTTGAAATCCTCAATTGTTATAAAATAATGCTTATATATTTTTTATCATAATAAAAATTAAAATTGGATTACTTTGTCAAAGTTGTTTTACAAAACATTCTAGATGATAGAGGATGGAATTTATCAAACAAATACTTGTATGGCTCTTTGAAAATTCTTTCCAAGAGGATGATTTTCCAAACTTTATGTTTTAAAAGAACCTCAGCCTTATTATAGGACTAAATATATTTCCTTTTTCGATTACCCATCAATGGAAATTCTATGAAATTTTTCTTGAAATCCTAAAACAAGGTATAAAAATACCAATTTTTTCTTATCGACGACTATTGATGATAAACTTGAAAGCAAGTGGTGGCATCAGTAACAACTTAAAGAAAGCTTATGGTCTCCGCAATATTGTTGAAAGAGTTTTAATAAGGATAAAATAATAAATTGTAGACAAATAAGTAGTAAAACTCTAAAAATTATATTGTTGAAAATTTTTATTTTCTATTTTAAGAATAAAAATTAATTTTTAATATTTTTGCAACAGTAAAAATGGAAAAAACTTCATCAAATAGGATTTTTTTAAAAAAATTGAAAATATGTAAACAAAATTTTTGTGAACACAAACGTACTTCAAGAGATTTTAAAGTTTTAAAAAACATTAAAATGGCCACCAAAAAATTAATCATTCCCCTTATCAATCTTCTCCTCCTCCCTCTTTCCCTCTTAATTTTTATTATTTGAATAATTAAGTATTATATTCAAAAGCATTTTTCAAACCCTTAATAATGACTTTTAATTCAAATATAAAATTTTAAGAAATGGTGATTAAAAATTAATATCTAAAATGTAAAGATATAAATTTGATTGGGGTGAGCATGGATCGGCTGCAATGAAATTAATCAATTCATTAACATTAGTTTTTTAAACTCATTAATCATTTCCTTTTACATTCGACTTCGATTTCTTTTGGTTAACGAATTTTTTTTAGTTAACCATTAAAATTTATACATAAAATTATAAAAAAATAATGTGAAGTTCAATTTTAAATGTGCAAAAAATCTAAAACAAAAAAAGTAATTTACTAGTCAACATTCATATTTAATAAGTTAATAGCTAATACTATAAAATAGATTTGATATTTGTTGAAAATTAACATATTTGATTCTAAGTCAAATAAAATTTTGGATAATATTAAATGTTAAAATATAAACTCTAAAATATAAAAAATATAATTAAATACTATGATATATGATAAAAAACATATATAAAAGTTAATCGATTACTCTCTCTCTCTCTGTCCCTCTCTCTCTCACTCTCTCTCTCTCTCTCTCTCTCTCTCTTTATATATATATATATATATATATATATATATATATATATATATATATATATATATATATAACAAAAAGGAAATAATATTGAACTTCAGTTGACCTTGTTTGATTTTTTTTACTTATTGCTTAAAATTTAAATAATTAGATATTTATCTTTTTCCAATTAAATTTAATTTTTATATAAAATTGGGGTGAAAATATAAATAAAATGGTATATATATAATATTAAAAAAAGTTATAAATATATATGACAAAATAAAATTTAATTTAAAAAATTTAAATCACATCTTCAAATTGGTTTGGATTGGATTTCAGGCTTATGTGATTTTGACCGAAAATTTATCGAGTCATTCGGGTTTCCTTCAAATTTAGGTCACATTTTCGAGCAAGTTTGGTTTGAGTTTTCAAGTCTGGTAAAAAAATTACAAGGTGTACTTGAAAGGATTATATTATTTTAGAAATTCCCTCAACATGCATGCTTTGTAATTTACACTTTCTTTTTAATTTCATAAACCAAATAAGTAATGGATAGCCACCTATGTAATATTTATTGAAAAATGAGTGAAACGGTAATTAATATCCATAAATGGGAATAAAATATTAGTGTGATTTACGCAACTACCTAAATAAGAATTTCCCAAAATAATAATAACTACAACTGGTGGTAGTAAAGACTCCTTGCATTTCCCTAAACTTTTTGAACCCCACATTTTGATTCTTTGAATTTTCAACCTCTAAAGGAAATTTTCTTGCTCTTCAATTAACAACTACTGCAACATAATTTCTTTTTAGGTCATGGTTAAATACTTAATTTTTTTCTAGCTAGGTATCACTTATTATGTGCTCAAATACTAAGATCTTGAAACTTGACCAAAAGAAATCATTAGTAAATATAATAGGGTTAAGAGTTAAAGGTTTGTCTAGAATTTAACCAAAACATGAAAATTTTAATGAGTGACTAGCCGCTAACATATGCCTGCCATGAGTCCCCTTTTGTGAGTTTTTCTCACTTGAAAGTCACCAATCAAACCTCATATGAACCTTCTTAGATGTTTATAAAACTTTGTAAACATGCATATAAAGCTAAAGTATGACTTAATATACATGAAATAGAAGATAATACATTAAAATATATAATTTAGAATAAGCTATGTGTACCAAATGATAGAGAATTAAAGAAAATGTTGTTGCAAGAAGTGCACAACATAGTGTTTAGTAAGTATCCTAGTTGGAATAAGATGTACCGGGATTTAAAGTAATTCTATTTGTGGTGGGGTATAAAAAGAGATGTGGTGGATTATGTTTCTAAGTCTTTGACTTGTCAACAGGTGAAAGCGGAACACCGAGTTCCTTTAGGAATGTTGAATCTTATTCGAATTCCATAATTGAAATTAGATAGTGTTACCACAGATTTCATTGTAAGATTGCCTCTCACACATAAAAAAACATGATGTAGTATGGATGATTATGGATAGATTGACAAAAATAAGCTATTTTATACCAGTTTGACCAAATTATTAAATAGATAAGTTGGATGAACTATGTGTGAATGAGATTGTTTGGTTACATGGAATACCAATATATATAATTTTTGATGGAGATCCAAGGTTCACATCTAGATTCTAGCAAAGTTTATAGCAAGCTTTGAGAACTTAGCTCCGTTATAGCATTGCCTTCCAACATCAAATAGATAGGCAATCAAAAACGGTTATATAAGTATCAGAAGATATGTTGAAAGGTTGTGTTCTAGATTTTCTAGGAAGTTGGAATAAATATCTTGCTCTAATTGAATTTGCATACAATAATAGTTATCAAACTAGCATTAGCATGGTACCTTATGAAGCTCTATATTGCCAAAAATGTAAAACTTTAGTCTGTTGGAATGAGCTAATAGAACATAATATGATTAATCCCAACATTATCAAGGACACAGAAGAAAAAGTGTAGATTATTAAGAAGAGATTGAAAGCAGCTAGTGATTGACATAAGTCATATGTAAGCTTAAAGAGAAAAGATATTGAGCAGTAAGTTGGTGAAAAAGTATTCTTAAAGGTGTCTCCTTGGAGGAAAGTATTGCGGTCTGGGAAGAAAGCAAATTTAGTCAAGGTTTCATTGGCCCTATATGAAGTCTTGAAAAAAATTAGGCCAGTTGCATATATATTAGTACTTCCTTCAGAGTTATCCAAATTACACGGTGTTTTCATATCTCTATGCTTTAAAGGTGTATATCAGATGAATCTCATATCTTGCCTCTACAGAAGTTAAAGGTTAAATTTGATTACTCTTATGATGAAGAACCTAGGGAAATTTTTTTCTAAAGAGATCAAACAATTGAGGCATAAGTAGATTCCCTTAGATAAAGTGATGTGGCGAAATCATGGCATGGAAGAGGCAACTTTAGACCTTGAGTCAATCATGAAAGCATAATATGTTTGGAATTATCGGTTACATACATCTCATACATAAGCAAAATTTAAAAATTTTTAACCAATAGATCTAATTCTGCCACAAATTTACAATATACATACTAATGAGAAAAAGAAAAATCACCATTGATTTTTTTAATAGTTAATTTTTCATCTGGGTTGTCAAAAACCACAGTGTCCAACATTGAACACCTCCAATGAGTAATCCACACTAGAGAATGATTGAATTAACCAACAGTGGAGCAATACAACGCTGGCTAAAATCCCTTGATGCTAGCAAGGGGAAAGTGGCAGCTAGGGTTAGAGAATGAGAGAAAATCTTTTTTCTCTTAATTGTTCACTTAACCCTAAAATCCCTATCACTTGGATTTTTATAGTTAGGTTAAAATTCCAACTTCATAATGGGATTGGACTCTTTAAAATTGCTGGAGAAATATTAAATGGGCTTTTGGAATTATTAATAATTTATTTGGGCTCAATTAAATCCAATTTAAATCCTTTCATAAAAGACTATGCACAAAACCCATAAACTAGGCCTTTTATGCATACACTTGGATTTAATTACCCAAATGAATTCCAAATCCATCTAAATAAAATATTTAGGCTCTATAACACTTGTGAAATCTATTTAATTTATTTTTGTCCAAGAATTAAGCCTTTAAGACCTTCTATTTGAAGTTCGCATGAAACCCTCCCTCTTGAGGGTTTCTACGCCAAACTCAATTTTTTGGGCCTCCATTATTTTCTCCAATGGATCTATTAATTATTATATCAGCCATATAACACTTATAGTCCAATAATAATTAATTATGAAATACAATATTTCAATTAGTTCAATTTTATATAACATTTCTAAAAAGTTATGCAAACAATTTTACTTATTCATAATTAATTAAATTCTTTAATTAATAATTATCTTATTCACTTCTCTATTCCCA
Organism: Excoecaria agallocha; assembly: GCA_037975025.1. Taxonomy (NCBI): domain Eukaryota; kingdom Viridiplantae; phylum Streptophyta; class Magnoliopsida; order Malpighiales; family Euphorbiaceae; genus Excoecaria; species Excoecaria agallocha. The sequence continues at coordinate 25,562,523 of CM075807.1, read as the reverse complement.
TAATAATATCAAATATCATTATCATTGTCATTTTACCATTTTATCCTTCTCTCTATATGTGTGTGACCTATTGGGTTCCTATCCATATTGGTAGTATAATATGTAATTGTGAGTTCTATTCAAAACTCACACGATTTAAACTTCTTTAAATCATTTTATCAATCCCTATTAATATTTATGATACACTATTATGCAAGTTATGATTGACCTCTAGCTAGGCATGATGAGTATCCAAATGTCAGGAAAGTCAAGTGGTTTGACTATACCTTTCCATAGAAACAGTTACTATGTAATTACTCCTTTCACCACTCTTATCTCAATTAGATTATGAGTATGGATTTCTATCAAATCATATAAGTCTAATTATGTATGTTCTATTAATTTAACCATTGTTCCTAAAATGCCCTTCATGGATCCCTATCCATCTTGGTATATTACTCTGGACAAAGATTATCTGAACAAGGCAATTATAGAATCATGCGAGATAACTTCCCTTAATAAATCTGGGATGGTGAATCCTTTGTTAATCACTAAACTATATTCAAGTAGGTCATGATATACTCAACCTCCTAACTATGTTTAGCCCCAGTTGAAAGTAATCAGTTATGGAGTCAAAGTATACCACTTGCTACTTAAGATAACTTTGGTGATCTCAAGTCTAAGGATACTTGCGCAACCGCTATAAAGAGATTCCTCATTGACATAGATTTAATATCCATGTGAGGTTTATCTTTGTAGGCCTCTAATGAACTTGTTCTTCTAACAAGCATCCACATGTTAGCTTTGATTATCTTCTATAATCACAGTTATGAGAACCACTGCATGAACCATTCAAGAAGCATAACATGTGCTAGTCTGTTCGAATTGACAATGTCCTATCTTGTTAATTCTATGACTAGGGATATTTAGATATTAAAACATTTACATGCAATAGACATCTCATATAATGAACACTTTCATAATTATCTTTGCACTGTGTTTATAATATCAAGGACTTCATTTATTAATTTAAGATTTACAAACTCATGCATTTAAACATGGCATTAATAAATGATTGATGTCTTTTATTAAGAATATGAATTCATACATATGAAATACATCCCTTTTACATGGGCTATAGTGCATACTCTCTAACAATCTCCCACTTGAACTAGAGCCAATCACTCATATGTCTTAGACCCATGATATTTATAAGGTGATCGTGCTTTATCTAGGAAAGTGCTTTAGTGAGGGGATCCGCCACATTAACATCTGTGGGGACCCTTTCTAATTTCACATCATTTCTAGCTACTATTTTTCTTATGAGATGGTAGCATCTGAGAACATGCTTGGATCGCTGATGAGACCGTGGTTCCTTTGATTGCGCAATAGCTCCATTGTTGTCATAATATAAAGGAATAAGATCAACAATGCTAGGCACCACTCCTAGTTCAGATATGAACTTTTTGATCTAGACTGCTTATTTGGCTGCTTCCAAAGTAGCAATGTACTTAACTTCTGTCGTGGAATCGGTAGTTGTTTCTTATTTAGAACTTTTCCAACTGACTGCCCCTCATCCCATTATGAATAGAAAAGCATACCGTGATTTGCAATCATCTTTGTTAGATTGGAAGCTAGCATCTGTATACCCATCTACTTCCAAACTACCCTCCCATATAGCAAGAATATATCCTTAGTCCTTCTCAAGTACTTAAGGATATTCTTGACAGGTGCCCAGTGTTCCTCTCCAAAATTGGATTGGAATCTGTTTGTGACACTCAACGCAAATGCTACATCTGGACTTGTTCATAACATAGCATACATAATAGAACCAATTGCAAATGCATATGGTATTCTATTCATGCTCCCTCTATCCTCTAGTGTTTGCAGATACATAGACTTAGAAAGGTGTTTCCCATGCACCATGGGTATAAACCCTTTCTTAGAGAGATCCATATTGAACCTCTTCAATACTTTATCTATATATGTACTCTGAGAAAGACCTAGTAACCTATTGGATCTATCTCTATAGATCATTATTCCCAGAATATAGGATGCTTCTCTAAGGTCTTTCATGGAGAATCACTTGGATAGCCATATTTTAACATATTGGAGAAGAGAAATGTCATTTCCCATGATCAATATGTCATCCAAATATAAAACTTGGAAGACAATTGCACTCCCACTGACCCTTTTATACACACAAGGTTCATCTTCATTTTGTGAGAAAACAAACTCTTTGATTGTCTCATTGAATCTTATGTTCCAGCTTCTAGAGGCTTGCTTCAATCCATAAATGGATCTTTGAAGCTTACATAACTTTTCGCCATTTCCTGATGTTAACCCTTATGGTTGTGTCATATCATCATCCTCAGTCAGATTTCCATTTAGGAAATCTATCTTCACATCCATTTGCCAAATCTTATAATCATAATGAGTTGTAATGGCTAAAAGTATTCTTATAGACTTAAGCATCGCTACAGGAGAAAAGGTTTTATCATAGTCAATACCTTCTTTTTGACGATAGTCGTTTGCTACTAAGAGAGCTTTATAGGTAACTATATTACCTTCCATGTCAGTCTTCTTTTTAAAGACCCATTTACACCTATGGGTTTTATCCCTCCAGGTGGTTGAGTTAAAGTCCATACTTTATTCTCATACATGGATTCCATTTCAGATTGCATAGCCTTAAGCAATATATCACGTTCTGAACTGTTCAAAACTTCTTGATAGCTCGTAGGCTCATTGTCCTCTACTACATTCATGCCTTTATCTTAGTCAATGTGATAGCCATATCTTTTAGGGGTAAAACGCATTCTAGTAGATATTCTAGGATTTTGTGTATAATTAGGTTCAACTATAATCTCATCATTATGAAATTCAGTCTCGGGTTCAATCGATTGATCTACTTCTATTTGTGGGTCTTGAACTTCACCAAGTTCAATTTTACTCCCACTATCCTCTCGTAGAAGAAATTCTCTTTCCAAGAAGACAACATGCCTTAAAACAAACACCTTTTCTTCTAAGGGATGGTAGAAATAATATCCAAAGGTTTCTTTTGGATATCCCATAAATAAACAATTTTCAGACTTAGCATCTAGTTTGTTTGACACTATCCTTTTCGCATAAGTATGACAACCCCATGCTTTCATATGAGAAAGTGTTGGTTTCTTGTTATTCCACATCTCATATGGAATAACATCAACCGATTTACTAGGAACTCTATTTAACACATAAATAGTAGTTTCTAGTGCATATCCCCAAAAGGACTTAGGCAAGTCTGCTCGGCTTATCATAGATCAAATCATATCTAATAATGTTCGATTTCTCCACTCAGATGAACCATTGTGTTGTGGTGTATATGGTGAAGTCCATTGAGATAAAATCCCATTATCTCTAAGATAATCTTGAAATTCTTGGCTTAAGTATTCTCCACCTTGATCTGATCTAAGTGTTTTAATACTCTTGCCAAGTTGCATCTCTACTTCATTTCTAAATTCTTTGAACTTTTCAAATGCTTCTGATTTATATTTCATTAGATAGATATATCCAAACCTGGAATAATCATCTATTAAAGTAATGAAGTAGGAGTAACCTCCTCTAGCATATGTAGTCACTAGACCACATACATCTAAATGTATTAAGTCCAAAACAATTTTAGCTCATTCTCCTTTACCAATAAAGGGAGCTTTTTTCATTTTCCCCAATAAACAATACTCACATGTATCAAATGATTCATAATCAAATGATCCCAAATCAGCTGACTTGTGTAATTTGGTCATGCGTTTCTCATTTATATGGCCTAAACATGAGGTATTTAGATTATCTTATTTCATTCTCTTGGTATCCACATTATGCACTTTTTTAATTAAATCAAGAACAAATATACCATTCTCAATGATAGCTTTTGCATAAAACATATTGTTCATAAAAATGTAACAACACTTTTCCTTTAAAGAAATGTCATAATCTTTCAATAAACAACTGAAAGAAATAATACTTTTGGATAAAGTTGGAACATAATAACAATTATTTAATTCTAGTATTAATCCATTTGGAAGAGGTAAATGGTAAGTCCCTACAACTGTTGTAGAGATGTTTTATCCAGTAGCTGACTGTAGACATATTTTAGCCTTTCCAACTCTTCTAATACTTTTAAGCCCCTGTAGATCATTACAAAAATGAGAGCCACATCCGGTATCTAATACCCAAGATTGTTTTGAAGTAATAGAATATGTATTAATTTCAATCATATGAATACCTAGAGTAGAAGCATCAGCTTGCTTCTTCTCCTTGAGAGAATCTAGATAAGCCTTACAGTTAAGCTTTTAATGACCATATTTTCCACAATGAAAGCAAGTTCCTTTGGGATTCTCTTTCTTTGCAACCTTCTTCTTGGAAATTCCACCATGCTTTGGCTACATCTTGGTCATCTTATTCTTCTTATGCTTCTTGCCTTTAGCAGAAGTGACAACCATGACACTTTTTAAATCCTTCTTGAAGGATCCATCAACTATTTTGAGCATGTTGATTAACTGAGGAATGGTTACTTGGATCTTGTTCATGTTGAAATTAAGTACGAAAGGTGGATAACTTGGAGCCAAGGAGTATAAGATTAAATCTATATATAAATCATTATCCATTACATAGCCAAGTCTACCTAAATGCTTAATATACCCACACATCTTTAATACATGAGTAGCAACTGAAGTACCTTTTATCGTTTTACAGCTAAATAGAGCCCGAGCAATCTCATATTGCTCAGTTCTAGCCTAAGAAGAATAAAGCTCCTCTAGATGCAAAATAATGGTTCTAGCATCAATCATCTCATGTTGCTTCTGAAGCTTTAAGGATATAGCACCCAACATTAGACATGTTGCTGCTTCACTATCCTCCATGTATAAGTGCCCTTGATCTCATAAATGGTATCATCTGATGGAAGTTGTGGTGGATCTTTATCCAAGACATAATGGATCTTTTTATCTCTGAGAACAATTCTCGCTTGCTTGATCCAGTCAGAATAGTTGCTGCTAACCAGCTTGTTATCCAAGATTGATCATATATTAATATTTGATGTGCTCCTGATGACGACCTAGATGTGAAAAAGAAAACATATGAGAGTATGTTCATATATATGTATGCATTAATTAGGTCTTTAATTAATCCATTTACTCCCACTATTTTATTGCGAATCAATAGCCCTCACTATTTAATCCAAGTGGGCCAATATCCAATCCTTGATATGAAATTTTACCTAAATTGTGGTCAACAAATCAAACTCCATACCCTTGAAAGGTAGGTATCTCTGTACCAATTGTGCCTTTACACAATTATTGGATCATAAGGTTATCAACTCTTAATACATGCATATCATATATGCATTCCTTAATCTTGCCTCTTGAACCATTAGCCTTGACTGTGGTCAACAAGCTAATGGGATAGCTAAGATTACCCATTTAATTAGATTCAAACATATTCCATATAATGTGAGCTTGACTATGGTCAACAACCCACACTATAAAGAACTCTGGTTCTCTTTAAGTTAATGGAAGGCTTATATACCTTATTATTAGTTTGAGGGATTTTATTTAATTAAGTCTCATCATACATGGTTGGCATACATTGGTATGCATCCTATATCTATCTCATAAATATGAGCATAAAAATATGGTATAGTTATGGACTTTACTATATTGATTCCCCCGAGCCAAGTGGTAAATCAAAAGGTCACACCTAGGTAATATGCATGATTCAAACAAATAAAAATAATTACATTATCTTCAAGTCGATCTTGCACCTTGATAGTGGTCTCCATCTCTATCTCTAATTCTAATCTAAGTAATCTAATTACATATTACAATTTGAAAATAAATACAAACCAAAAATAAGTGGTTGGGACATGAAAGTCCTAATTGGGCCGAAACATGCATTATGCTCAATCACATTGGGCCTTATCCATAACTATCCATCATGCTAATCATACACCTTTATATGCATTTCTAATGCATAAAGTGAAACATATAATGGATTACTAACTTTGTTTCAACTCTTGAAACTTACTTTTGAGTTATTTTGCTAATGTGATCAAATTAGGAAACTTTCTTCCATTTTGGAAACTTTCATTTCAGGAAACCTTTTTGCATGCATGTGCTCTTGTCTCAATTATCAATCCAATTTATTATTAAATTATAATTAATTGATTATTTAATTAATTAATCACATTAAATAATTAAAGAATCAAATTTGGGCTTAAAACAGAGGGTAGGCTAAAACCCACATATTAAACCCTAAAGTGTGTTCACAGAAACTAGTTTTGTGTCTATTGGACCATTTGGGCCTTTTGGAATGATCCAAGCCCACTCCAGCCCTTAAAACCCATTAATAAATTTAAATTTAGTTTATAATATTTAATTTAAATCAGCTACTTGGGCCCACCAAGTTATTCACCAATTTAAATCAAGTCCGTAAACATAATTAAGCCCATTAAGTGATTTTAATGAATTAAAATTAATCCAATTAATTTAAGGCCCATTTTAATTAATCAAATTAATTAAAAACACATTAATATATTAGATATATCATATTTAGAAGATAAAAAATTGTTCTAAACAAGAACAAACCATGAACACTAATTTATCGAACTTTTCGATTAAACTAGTTTTCATGCAAAAGTTGTTCGATTTTAATTGTGTTTGATCCTATGGCTTAATATCACATATTAAACACATAAATTACCATCAAAATGATCTTATAGTGGATCAATAAAAATTTAATTTAGAACAGTCCCTAAAACTTTTATTGAAAAATAAAACCCTACAAGCCAAAGCCATGATTCTTTTCTCAAAAGAATTGATTTTATTTTTCATTTTATATATTTTACCACATACATCTAGAAATCAATATTTCTCATTAATGAACAATCAGATCTAATATTTTAAAGTTCATGAAATAAATAACTCAAAAAAATAAAATGTTTCTGCAAAAATATAGAATTGTAGATTCATGGCAAAATCAAGGCTCTGATACCATGTTCGGAATTATTGGTTACATGCATATTGTACATAAGTGGAATTTAAAATTTTTTAACCAATAGATCTGATCTTGCCATGAGTTTACAATATACATATTAATGAGAATAAGAAAAACCACCATTAATTTTTGTTGAAGAGTTAATTTTTCTTCTCACCGGGTTGTCGCAAACCACAGCGTTCAAAATTGAACACCTCCAATAAGTAATCCACACTAGAGAAGGATTGAATGAACCAAAAATGGAGAAATAAAAGGATGGCTGAAATCCCTTGATGCTAGGAATGGCAAAGTGGTGGCTAGGGTTAGAGAATGAGACAAAATCTTTTTCTCTTAATTGTTCACTTAACCCTAAAATCCATATAACTTGGATTTTTATAGTTAGGTTAAAAATACAACTTCATAATGGGATTGGGCTCTTTAAAATTTCTAGAGAAATAGTAAATGGGCTTCTGGGATTATTAGTAATTTATTTGGGCTCAATTAAATCCAATTTAAATCTTTTCATAAAAAGACCATGCACAAAACCCAAAAACTAGGCCCTTCATGCATACACTTGGATTTAATCACCCAAATGAATTTGAAATCCATCCAAATTAAATATGTAGGCTCCATAACACTTATGAAATATATTTAATTTATTATCATATAAGAATTAGGCCTCCAAGACCTTTTATCTAATGTTAGCGTGAAACCCTTCCTCTAGAGGGTTTCTATGTCAAACTAAATTTTTTGATCCTCCATTATTTTATCCAATAATTATTATATTAGCCCTATAACACTTATAGTCCAATAATAATTAGTTATGAAATACAATATTTCAATTAGATCTATTTTATAGAATATTTCTAAAAAGTTATGCGAATAATTTTACTTGTTCATAATTAATTAAACTCTTTAATTAATTATTCTCTTATTCACTTCTCTATTCCCATAATAATATCAAATATTATTATCCTTGACATTTTACCATTTTATCCTTTTCTCTATATGTGTGTTACCTATTGGGTTCCTGTCCATATTAGCAGTATAATATGTAATTGTGAGTTCTATTCAAAACTCATATGATTTAAACTTCTTTAAATCATTTTATCAATCCCTATTGATATTTATGATACATTATTATACTAGTCATGAATGGCCTCTAGCTAGGCATTATGACTACCCAAATGTTAGGAAAGTCAAGTGGTTTGACTATACCCTTCCACATAAATAGTTACCATCCAATTACTCCTTTCACCACTCTTATCTCAATTAGATTTTGAGTATGAATTAAAGTCAACTCATTAAAATCTAATTATTTATATTCTATTAATTTAACCATTGTTCCCAAAATGCCCTTCATGGATCCCTATCTATCTTGGCATATTACTCTTGCTAGAGATTGTCTGAATAAGGAAATTATAGAATCATGCGAGATAACTTCCCTTAATAAATTTGGGATGGTGAATCCTTTGTTAATCACTCAACTATCTTCAAGTAGGTTATGATATATCCAACCTCCTAACTATGTTCACCCTTAATTGGAAGTAATCAGTTGTGGAGTCAAAGTATACCACTTGCCACTTAAGATAACTTTGGTGATCTCAAGTCTAAGGATACTTGCACAACCACTATGAAAAGATTCTTTACTGACATAGATTTAATATCTATGTGAGGATTCTCTTTACAGGTTTCCAATGAACTTGTTCTTCTAACAAGCATCCACATGTTAGCTATGATTATCTTTCATAATCATAGTTATGAGAACCACTGCTTGAACCATTCAAGAAGCATAACATGTGTTAGTCTGTTCGAATTAACAATGTCCTATCTTGTTAATTCTATGATTAGGGATATTTAGATATTAACACATTTGCATGCAATAGACATTTCATATCATGAACACTTTCATAATTGTCTTTTCACTGTGTTTATAATATCAAGGACTTCATTTATTAATTTAAGATTTACAAACTCATGCATTTAAACATAGCATTAATAAATTAATGATGCCTTTTATTAAGAATATGAATTTATACATATGAAATACATCCCTTTTACATGGGCTCTAGGGCATACTCTCTAACATAATACCCATAACTATTTAAAACAGGTAAAAATTTTGAGGACATAATTCTTTTAAGGAGGAGAGAACTGTGCGGCCTTAACATGAGCCCTAAGGGTAAAATGCATGACTAATTGGAATTACGGTTAATTCATGCTTAATTAATTAATGCATTTTATAATAGGACCTAAAAGAGGGTAAATAGGTATTTTTTATAGTATGATAAACATGTCCATAATTTTAGCATAATGTAATTAAAGGTTTAATTGCAATAGAAAAAGTAAGATTTGGGGAAAGAAATTAAAAAGAAGAGAAATAAGTGAGCAAAATTTTAAATGGAAGAAGTTAGGGGAGTTAAGTGTGATTTTTATCTCCACTTAAACTCTCCAAAATTCTCACATGAGTGAAAGAGAGAACAAAAGTGGAGGTTTAAAGAGAGAGTCTTAGTCGGTCACTTAAGGGGAAAAAGAGAGCAAAGCCTTTCTCTATCTAAAAACTAAACTTTTCTCTCTTTATTTTTCAATCTAGATTCTACTATAGTTGTTAAAGAAGGGTTTTGAAGTTAGGTGTTCTAAGGTAATGGATTCTTTTTCTTCTTCTTCTTCTTCTTATTCTCTTTCTTCTTTTCTGAATTAATTGAATTAATCGAGAGTTATATAGTTGGATATTTATGAGTGTAATGATTCTATATAAAAGCTGAAGCTAATAAGAGCAAAGGGAAGGAAATTGTTAAGGATTACAAAAGGAGTCTTAGATTTCATTAAGAGTTATAGGAACTATGAACAATTCATGGTTTACATGTGTGTGATTCTAGTAAATTGAGATGAAATTACAGCTATGATAAGAACATTAAACTATAAATTCCACATGTGTTAATTTCTAAGTTTAATTGAGTAATGTAATAGATTGCTCACAAATAGAGCTTTGAACTGACATGGTATTATTCCATATGAAAGGAAAATTACATCCACTTATATAAGTTTCTCATGAGGAATTTTAAGTTTAGTTTTTTTTTTCTAAACAATTAGGTACAAACTTGAATTTATAGCAAAATCTACCATATTTATTTTAAAGCATGTTGCTCTATTTTATTGTTATCTTGAAATTTTAAGTTTTAATCAAATGATATCAAGTTGATTTGATGAGTAAATGTATAAAAAACCATAGTGTTAGAAGTTTATTGCAAATAAAATAGCTTTTTTTGATGTTTTAGTGGCATGCAAATTAAGTTTGGAATTCTATAGTTGATGATTTTCTATGATAAATTGATGTAAACGGTAGAGATCATTTACTCTCAACTTTGTGCACCCTTCTATTTTGAGGAAAATAAGGGGTGCACAGCAGACATAGCTTGTTCTTGGCCATATACACCTTTGTGTGCTAAAGATGAATTTTGGCATATGGCAGAGATCATTTTGTTGCAGTCGTGTACCTTTCCTATTTTTCTCTACACACAATATTTTGATATTAAAATGTTACCAATAAGTGTTTATATGATTTTAAAGAAATTATAGCAAGAAAATGAGGCCATAACATGTTCTATAATCACATGAAAGAATGATAGCACTATGATATCCACAAAAATCAATAAATCTAAGTTAGTATATAATCATATAACATATATATGTAGATATGACTTCAATTGTTTAATTGGAATAGTAGAAGTATGGATGAATTTTCATACCTTCATGATATCATATGATCAAATATAGTTATAGTATTACATGATCTATAGGCAATTGTGAAAATACATGTAATTGTGTGTGTGTGTGTGTTTATATATATATATATACAATAGAGGTTTAGACATGATAAATGAAATGTGTTTATAAATTATTAAATGCTTGTGGTTAGAGTTCGGTTGTGGATAGATGGGCATACCTATGGGATAAAGTTGCATCTGCTATAGTTTGACCCCGTTTAGGTCCACAGTCATCCCTGTTTGGGAACATAGTCTTTACCCTATTAGGTTTATAGGTTTGATACCTTCGTGTATCTATAGAATTTAAAACCTACATGTATTTATATGATTGATACCTAAAGGTATCCACAGTTCTCGTTATCCAAAACCTATAAAACTTATGCAGTAAATTACAAGAAATGTATCAAAAGCAAAATTACATAATTGTTATCAATGAACTATATGAGTTTATATTGTGTTTTTAATATTAATATAGTTTTATTCTTACTTCTTCCTTATGAGTTTACTTTTACAATCATTATGAATGTAATAATATATCTTATGCATATTTTGTGATTAGCTGTGACTGCTGTGAGTGGTTATTCAAAATAATGTGTTCCCCACTAAGCTTTATAACTTAGCATGACTGTTTTATCCTTGTAGGTTTTTCAGCCAAGACTCTTTATTAAAGATATAGTATACATCAGGAAGGCCAACCTGAGCCTTAAGAGAAGTTGAAGTATGAAGTCTTTGTGTTTGCCTTTTGTATAACTTTTTGTATTAAGAATTTCATAAAAGAAAGGGTGCATAAGTAAATGATAAATTTTATGTTGTATAAGGCTCACTTTTGCTAACTATAATAGCATGAACAGGTACTTATGATATGCTTTAACTTTTGATGAGATATATGTATAGTAATGTATATTAAGGTAAAGCTTGTAAGTGATAATATGTGTATTCATATGCTAGATCATTATATTGGACAAGTAAATGGTATAGAACTTTGTTAATGATATAGGAATGATGATAAATATAGGTTGTTAAATAGAGGGTGTTACACAAATAGATGGCTGCTAGTCATTGTGAGGCCTCTAACATGACCTTAGTTAGAAACACATGATTTTAATAAGGTTATAATTAATTAAGATTAAATTAAAAATGTGAATTACATATAAGATATGGGACAAGTGATAAATTCTTTATATTATAGTAATTGTATGAAAGTAAAATTTAATATTTTAGTTTAATTATATATATTCAAGGGTGTAATTAAATTGTGAAGTATTAATTTAGGAGTAAATTTGTAAATACAACATCTTAAGTTTCAAATGTGAATAAATGGAGAGGTCAATGTATAACATGCAAAAAGGTGAGAGATAAATGTGGGACATGCAAAAAGTGGAATGATTAAAAAAGGGATTCTACATGTCATTATATAGGCTAAATTTACGAGATATGAGAGGAGCATTCTTAAGTGAAGAGGCATGGATTTTCCTAGTGAGAAAACATAGAATTTGTCTCTTCCTCATGCACTTCTTTGATCTCTTAAAACATCTCAAAGAGTTCTTGAGGAAATCCTTGCATGTGGAATTAATCAAGGATAATTAGTGTTAAACATTAAGGTAAGCAGATTATTTTGATAATTCATCTCTTCTTCTTCATCTTCTTCTTATTTGGTTAATGGTGGATTGAGTTAAATGGTAGAAGTTTATGTTAAATGGATGAATTGTTGTTAAAGGAGAAGAAGAAGGAGAAAAGAGCAAATGAAAAAGAGGAGGTACAAGATTGAAGTTAAAGGGAAATTTTCGTCCAAGGTATAGGATTAGGAACTCTCATTCTTGGATGTGAATAAGATTAGTAGAACATGATTTTAATGACTTGTGTTATGAAAAATTGCAAAGAGAAATACATTTTAAGAAGTGTTACTTAAGAGAAAATATAAAGCCTTATGAACTAATTACTGTATTTTCAGCATAATTTGTGTTAGAAAACCAAAAATGAGACCATTCCAATTTCTAAAGTTACACAAGACATATGCCTAAAAAATTGTAGAAGGAACCTACCACTAAATCTATCTTTAAGACATCTATATAATTAATTGAATTTTCAGTGAGTGGTTAATTTCGGTTCTGGAAAAGCATGTAGTAAAAATGATGTATCTTAGTAAATATTGGTCAGAATGCTATGAGGTTAATTTCTATAAAATTTAGACTTCAAAATCTACATGTTGTATGAACAAAGCTAAGACTAAATCTATCTTTAAGTATGTTAAATTTTAGCTTGATATTAGACCTATTCACAGTACAGTCCTCAGGAATAGTACTAAAAAAATATGGATATCTTGAGTTATAGAGATGCTATTGAAATAATTTTTGATGTTCTGGAAACTAGAAATATAGGAAAAAAAGTTTGTAGAGGATTTATTTTTGCTAAAAATGATGTTTTCTAGGTCAAAAATGTTATACAAGTTGAATCTAGAATTCTGCTTTTGGGCAGAAAATCGGTCATAGTTACTAGATTTTTACTAATGACCGTGAGGTAGTCTAGTTTTCAGTCCAAAACCAAAATGAAACCTATGGCACAGTTACCAAGTATTATCTAATGACTATGACCCCTTTACTCTTCACTTAAACCTCACTTAAAGGTCCCAAATGGATAGTAATGGATATCTAAACTATTTTCAATATAAATAAAGCAATTTCTAGCATAAAAATACATGTATTAAAGAATATAATTTGAGTTATGATTATAAATGTATACCTTATTTACATGTTGTTAAGTTAAATGTTTGTTAGCATGGAAAACACATTTAATTATGTATAGCATGTGATATGATTATTGATAAAGGTATATAGATATATATACACATTCATATATGATTAACTTATGAACAAGCTTGTTATATGCAAATATACTTACATGTATATACTTCTATGCTAGAGTAAATATGTATATGAACATGCACTTACATTACGAAATAAGTGATGTTATAGCATGACTACGAACATATGTGATGCCTAATGATAACATGTTAAAGTATATGATCATGATGATATGTATATTCAAATACTGATATTCGTATTACTATGTGAATATATGAATACATGTTTATACATCGGAGATTTGTATATGATGATATGATCACATACATGTGCAAAGGGCATATTATAAGTACAAGCATGATAATTTGAATGAACTTAGAAATTGTATCGCCTGCTACTAGAGTTCAACTGTGGATAGATTGGCGCCTATATGGATATTGCAGCTACCACCGTTGACCTATTTAGGTGTAAAGTATAGTTAATCCTATTGGATCATCAACAACCCCGTTTGGGTTGTTAGCTGACCCCATTTAGGTCCATTTAACTGGTACACCGTACAGTCGACTCCATTTTGGTCTATAATTTTGATATCCTCATATATCCACCATTTTAATACCCTCAGATATCCACCATTCCCGTTATCCACGTTTAAAACTTAAGCAGGCTCTTTAATGTTTCACAGTTAATTACAGTATAATTAGTGCATCTGATATATGGAATAACATGTTTAAATATGGTTTCTAATGCATGTGTTATATTTACATACATTATGTACATATCCTTTTTTTTTATAAATTGTTTAAATTCAAGTGTGCTAAATTAAATGTAAGGTTACATTGTTGTTTAAGATATTATGTTTTATTATAAACTTATTTTGAATATGTCAATTTTAATATTTTTAATTATCATATATTATGTGTTTCCGACAACCATTGTGAGTGGTTGTCTTTCATATTTAGTATCCCCACTAAGTTTTATAGCTTATCACGAGTTATTTTATTGGTATAGGTTCTATAGTCAAGGTTTTTGCATAGGAACAAACTCTGCATCAGGGTAGGCCAACACCAGTTTTGTAAGGACCGTAAATAGGCCCTAATAGAATTTAATGGACATTACATGTTATTAAAGTCTAATTATGTAATATTGGATGAATTATTAGTAGGTAGGATCTAATTGAATCATGGTCTTATGTGATAAAGAAAATAATGGTCAATTGATATTATAGTATATATAGTGTGCATAATTGCAACAAAATATAGTGAAGATATTGATTTGGGGCATAAATGTCATTAAGTTATAATTAATTATGTGATAAATGTATGAATTATATGGTAGGAATTTTATAAGGGCATAATTAAATTATTATTTTGGTATAATAATATTCAAGGGTGTATTTGAAATATGAAGTATCAATTTAAGGGTCAATTTGTAAATACAACATCTTAAGGGTCAAATGTGAATAAAGGAATGAATTAAAAGGTTGATTTAAGAGAACTATAAAACATATAGGTCAAAGTTAAACATGCAAAAAGATGAGAGGCATTGGTGTAACGTGCAAAAGCTAGAGGGAAATTAGTGTGACATGAAAAATTTTGAGGGACCAATAAAGGAATTTTTCCTTAGTAGTATAAAAGATAAAAGTGGTATAAAAGAAAGAGAAATTTAAGAGAGAGAGGAGAGTGGGATGGAAATCAAAGAGAGATATCCTTAATGTATACTCTTTCTTTCTCTCTAAAAATTAAGAAATAAAGCTTGCATGTTGAATGATTCAATAACAAGTTAGTGTTAATCCTTAAGGTAATGGTTTAGAATTTGATTTCATTTCATCATCTTCATCATCTTCTTCTTCTTCTTCTTCTTCTTCTTCTTCTTCTTTTATTCTATGATTGGTTGGAGGAAGAAATTGGAAATGTATGTTTATAAGAAAGAATTTTTATGTAGAAGAAGGAGAAGGTAGG
This sequence comes from Excoecaria agallocha, assembly GCA_037975025.1. Taxonomy (NCBI): domain Eukaryota; kingdom Viridiplantae; phylum Streptophyta; class Magnoliopsida; order Malpighiales; family Euphorbiaceae; genus Excoecaria; species Excoecaria agallocha. Next base: position 25,547,010 of record CM075807.1, on the reverse strand, counting down.
ATGAACAAAGGAAAAGGGCTTGTACAAGATTGAGAGTTAAAAGGGAAAATTTGGCCAAGGTATGGGAAGAGGATTTCCATGCTTGTATGTGGATGATGTTAGTAGAAACTTGTGTAAATGATTTGAATTTTGAGTAATTATAAAGAGAACAAGATTTAGGAAGTGTTGCTTGAAGAGGTGTCATAAAACATTGTGACCTAGTGATTGTAATTCAAGCATAAGTTGAATTAGAAAACTCAAATGAAGACCATTCAAATTTATAAAGGTACAAAAGGAATATGTCTACAAATTTTTAGAAGGAACTTAGCCCTAATTCTGCCTTTAAGTCATTCATATGATTGATTTAATTTTAGATGAGCTATTAATTCCGATTCTGGAACAAGTTGTGGTAAAAATGATATATCTTTGTGACCATTGGTCAAATTTTTATGAGGTTAATTTCTATGAAAATTAAACTTCTAAATCTACAATTCATATGAACGAAGTTGAACCTAAATCTATCTCTAACCATGTTAAATTTTAGCTTGAATCCGTACCTGTTCAATGTACTATTCTTAGGAATAGTAATTAGAAAATTATGAATATTTAGAGTTCTAGATGTGATATTGAAATGATTTTTGATGTTATGGAAACTAGAAACATAGGACAACAAGTTTGTATAAGGAAGTTTTCACTAAAAAAGATTAATCTGTAATTTTGCCTCTGGACAGATTTTATGTCATGGTTACTAGGTTTTTATTAGTAATCGTGAGATAGTCTAGTTTTTAGTCTAGAATTGAAATGTAACCTATGTCATGATTACCAGGTATTACCTAATGACCGTGACCCCTTGTCACTTCACCTAAACTTCACTTAAAGGTCTCAAATGGATAGTAATGGATATCTAAACTATTTAGATTATAAATAAAGCAATTTCTAGCTTAAAAATACATGTATTAAAGAATATAATTAGAGTTATGATTGTATATATATGCCTTATTTACATGTTGTTATGTTAAATGTGTGTTAACATGGAAAACACATTGAATTATGTATAGCATGTGATATGATTACTGATAAAGGTATATGTATATATATATATATATATATATATATAAACAATCATACATGATCAATTTATGAACAAGCTTGTTATATGTGAATATACTTACATGTATGTACTTCTATGATAGTGTAAATATGTATATGAACATGCACACATACTATGAAATAAGTGATATTATGGCATGACTATGAACACATGTGATGCCTAATGAGAACATGTTTAAGTATATGATGATATACAAATTCCAATACCGATACTTGTGATACTATATAAATACATGATTACATGTACATACACTGGAGATTATGCATTATGATATGATCACATACATGTATAAAGTGTATAATATAAGAACAAGCATGAGATTTAAGGATTTTCTTGGTTCTTGAATGATAACATGTTAAAGTACATAATTACGATGATGCATGTTCAATTATAGATACTTGTATTGATATATGACCTTATGAATACATGTGTATATAAATACAATAGGTATTCTGTATATTTTTTACATGATCATATACATGATGAGCTATATTGTAAAGTTTTAAGAATGAGGCATGTTATGAAGAGTATTTGAACAAGTACGATATATATTACTTGATTGACATAGCAAGATTATACTAATATGTGAAATCTAATGATAACATGTTAAAAAAGTAGTTGAATTATTATATGAAATTTGCATACATAATTATACCATAGCAACAATATAACTATCCTATGATTATACATGTGCCAACAATACCCACCTGAGGCATGAAATATGATTTAACTAATTCTTAGTTTCACTATTTCAATAAAGACAAACAAAGTTTCTATATATGCTTGGTGTTATAATATTATGACATGTTAATTATATAGTCTCATTAATTTGATTATAAGAAGTGCATTGGCATAGAATAGTTCTTGAAGTAACTGAATTGTAATAATACATAATTGATATTGAAGCCTTTATAGCTACCTCACCTGAATGTTGTTGTCCTTGCTATGATAGGTGTCAAATAAATGTAATTGTGCACTTAACTCTTATCATATCCTGAGTTTATCTACAACTATGAGTTTAATGTATTTGCAAGTTTGGTTGAATAAGCCCTTATAATAGAAAATGACTAGATTTTTGTTAATTAATTAATGCAACCTTCATGGCAATCAGAGTGTATAGAAAGGTCACAAATAAACTCATCTAGCAAGTTCATTAATGATGCATATGCTAGATAATTTGGAGATACTGAAAAGTGCAAGTTTATACATATTGAGCCTGGGATCAAGCTCAAGGCTAGTTATTCTTTAAAAGTGAATTATGTATGTTTGACTGCTTTAGTTTTCTATTGATGAGTGAAAATACATAATTGCTATAATATGTGATCGATAATTCTACACCCTTGAATTAAAGTACATAAATATATATACAAAAAGTATATGAATAAGCTTGTGGCAAGTGAATCTTCAATGTCTTGATCATGCTTAAATGCATATACTTATCCATTGATTTTGAAATGATGCAATCATTTTGATATATACGTGATTATGAAATTTGATACATTGATAAATGTATCTATAAATCTGAAGATTTTATTTATTCAAAATGTGTTGGCACAAAGGCCATATTATCTCTGTAAAGTATGAGTATAATATGCTGAATTAACATGAACATAGTATTGCCTACTACTAGAGTTTAATTGTGGATAGATAGGCACCTATAAGGATATTGCAGCTGCCACCATTGACCATTTTAGGTCTAAAGTATAGTTGTACAGCCTTGTTTGGGTTACTAGCTAACCCCGTTTTGGTGCATTTGACCGGTCCACCATACAATCGACCCCATTTGGGTTTGTCATTTTGATATCTTTGGATATCCACCATTTTGATACCTTCGAGTATCCACTGGTCCCGTTATGCACATTTAGAACTTGGGTAAGCTAAACTATAAGTACAATACTAACATTAAATGTATAAAGTACAAAGCAATCATTATATAAGAGTTAAGGATATTGCTTGATTACATGTCTGACGTGTTTTGTTTGTATTTTTTCATAAATTTAAATAAATAGAGGTTACCAAGTAACATATGATATATATATATATGTGTGTGTGTGTGTGTGTGTGTGTGTGTGTGTGTGTGTTATTTATAGTTGGTTCCAAATGTTCAAGATTGTTTAAATTAGTTAAATACATGAAGAATTCTTAGTCAGTAGACAATACAAACATGCTACATTAATTGTTAAGTTTCTCAAATGCTTTTATTGTTTACCACGTGAGGTTGATATATATGTTGGGATTTCCAAATACATTGCTTATTTGTTAAATAAATGTATATATATATCAAGGATACTTGAGGGTGATTACATATGACTTTTTTGTGTGTGATTGTACTTGTAAGTAGGTTAAACTAAAGTATTAACATTTTACAGTTAATCACATATTAATTAGTGCATATGATATGTGGAATAGCATGTTTTTTGTGGTTCCTAATGCATGTGTTACATTTACATACATTATGTATAAATCCTTTTTATGAATTGTTTAAATTCAACTAAGCTAAATTAAATGGAGGATTACATTGTTGTTTAAAATTGCACATCTTAAATTATATCTATTTCTGACATGTCACTTTTAATGTTTTAATACATATATATTTTTTGATTTTGATGATCACTATGAGTGGTTGTCTTTCATATTTAGTTTTCCAAACTAAGCTTCATTGCTTAGCACGAGTTATTTTATTCGTGTAGATTTTGAGTCAAGAGATCATCTTAAGGTTAATGTCTGCAACAGTTGGGCCAACACAAGAGAGAGAGTCTGAAAGTATAGTTGTTGATGTTGAGTTCTTTTTTGTTACAAGAATTTTATGTGTAATGTCAAATGATAAATTGTACTAAAGATTATTGAATGTAAATTTTAAATTTTCTATGAGACTTAAAAGTATAAAGTAAAGTTTTTAATTGTACAACACTTCTACTGGATTTATTTTCTTCAGAAGATCTTTATATTAATAATTTATTGCTCAATAGCATAGTAAAGTATGTTGTTTTTTTTAGATAAAGTGAGTCAGTTTATGTGCAAGATAAGGGTGTGACAAGTTCATAGAAATTGATGTAGGAATATTTTGGTTAATATTGTATAAGTTTCTTAACATTTTTAATATGTAAAAAAGGTTATACGATACATGTATGTCATATAGAAGTTAATGGTGTAATAAGCTCACCATAGGAATACTAGTATGTACATGCATATATGAGCTATAATGATTATATATATATATATATATATATATATATATATATATATATATATATATATATATATATATATATATATATATATGATGGAATGTTGGATCTTATGCATGATAAATAATGTAAACTAAGATAGTTGTATCGGGCATGAATATGTTAAGTGTGTTGCATGATGAGTCATTTGCATATGTAATTAAAGACATGAAAGTTGTTTGAAAACCTAATTAATATGCAGGTTGTTTTATTAAATGGATCTTATGATATGATAAATGTTGAGTTAATTGGGGATAATGTCCTACTACAACATGACTAAAATGTATGATATAGTATATGTTAAAGGCACTAGATTTAGGGTGTTTCAATTTGGTATTAGTGCATGGTTTAGTCTTTTCTTGGCAATATGAGTATAGGATTCTAAGACATGAGATAGTGTCATGTTAGCCTAATACAGAAGTTCATGTTTTCTTATAGATTAAAGATGGAGAATTCCTTTAGGGATGCTATAGAAGAATCGGTTGAAAATAACTTGTCAGTTAGATTGAATCCCTCTAATCCAATGACTTTATCATCTTTTCAAAATAAAATTGCTCTGACTGTTCCAGGAAAAGCCTTGTTAAAAAATTTTCAGGATATGGCTCAAATTTTGCAAAGAATGACAATGCCTGAGATTAGAAAGCATGGAGCATAGGAATTTCTTGGCACTAATTAAGAACAATCTGAAGAAGCTGAGCTTTGCTTGGAAAAGCTAGAGAGAATATTTGTTGAAATTAATTGTCCTGCTAATTATAAAGTATCTTGTGCTATGTGCTCACTTCAAGGCATGGCATATGATTGGTGGAAGTTAGTTTTAAGATAGTCTCAACTATCTGACCCACTTACCTTGAAATTCTTTGAGGTGAAGTTCAAGAAGAAATATGTTAGTGAGGCATACAAGAAGGGGAAATTGAAGTATTTTTTGAATTTAAGACAAAAAGCTTTATCTATAGCTAACTAAAAAAAGGAATTTAGTTGTTTGTGCAAATATAATCCTAAGGTGATGTTAATAGGAGTTTTTAAATGCAGACACTTTGAAGATAGACTAAATGATCAAATTGAAGAAAAATTGTTCGGATTTACATCTCTAAATTTGGTAGATTTTAATCAACTAGTTATAACTGCCATGACAGTTGAGAAGTATGAGATAACTAAAAGATAGATGGAGCAGAAAAGAAGTGGTTCTAGAGGAGGGTCTTCCACTAGGAAGACATTTAGAGGAGCTTATGGTGGTTAGCTTGCAGAGTCTATTTTTACTTTTGCTAACAAAGGAAAGAAATAAGAATCCACTACCATGTTTATGTTTAAGCAGGAAGCTTCAGGAAGATAGAGTAGGGGTCAAGCACCTAAAAGTCCACATTGTTCTAGGCATCACTAGGGTAACTATAGGAAACTGGCTGGAGAATGCTTTAGATATGGCAATACTGACCATTTTATGCTTAATTGTCCTCTGAAATGGAACCGAGGTTTTAAGCAACAAGGTAGCAAGGGAGCTTCTAATGCACCCCCATCTAGTAGAGGTAGAGGTAGAGGAAGGGATAGATCAAATCATCATGGATCCTAATCCCAGAATGTGTCAAAATTAGTTGATAGACCTTCTATTCAAATTGTTTCGAGTTGGGCTTATGCAATGAAAGCTTGTGAGGAATAGAATTCTCCAAAAGTTATAGCTAGTACTTTTTCTCTCTATCATTGTGACATATATGCACTTATTGATCTTGGCTTTACTCATTCTTATATTTGTATTGGGGATTTGGGCAAAGATATGTCTAAAATACAACAGTTAGATTTTGATGTTTGTGTTACTAGTCCATTAGGATATAGTGTAATAGTCAATAAAGTATGTAAAGACTATCTTATAGTAGATTAGTGGAGAGAGTTTTCAATAGACTTGATTGCGTTGCCTTTTCATGAATTTGATGTAATTCTAGAAATGGATTGGTTTCAATCATCATGCAGTGGTGAATTGTGAATTAAAAACAATAACTCTCAGGGATGATAAAGGAAAGGAAGTGGTAGTAGAAGGCAGTTGTTTTAAGTTAATGACTAATGTTATATTAGCAATTCAAGCCAGAGGTTGTCTTAGAAAAGGATGTGAAGCATTTTTAGCTTTAGTCCTTGACTTAAAAAGAGATAGAGTGAAGCTTGAGAATATACCTATTGTGAATAAATTTCCAGAAGTATTTCCTGAGGAATTGCCTAGTCTTCCTCCAGAAAGAGATGTTGAGTTGTCTATTAATCTATTACCTGGTATAGCCTCGATCTCTAGGGCATCATATAAAATGGCTCGATCTAAATTAAAAAAGCTAAAGGTTCAATTATAGGAATTGTTAGACAAAGGCTTCATCAGATCTAGTGTATCACCTTGGGGTGCTCCAGTTTTATTTGTTAAGAAAAAGGATGGATCGATGAGGATGTGTATTGATTATAGGTAGTTGAACAAAGTGATAGTGAAGAACAAATATCCTTTACCTCCTATTGAGGATTTGTTCGAGCAGTTGAGTGGTACTGCTGTGTTTTAAAAAAATAAATTTGTGATCAGGTTACTATAAGCTCAGAGTTAAAAATGGGGATGTTCCCAAAACTACATTTAGAACCCGTTATGGGCATTATAAATTCTTAGTAATGCCATTTGGGTTGACAAATGCACCTACTACATTTATGGATCTTATGAATAACATATTTAAACCCTACTTGGATCGGTTTATTGTAGTGTTTATGTTAGAGAGTAGGCCCTAGAGCCCATATAATAGGGATGTATTTCATATGTATGAACTCATATTCTTAATAAAAGGCATCATTCATTTATTAATGCTATGTTTAAATATATGAGTTTGTAAATCTTAAATTAATAAATGAAGTCATAGATATTATTAACACAGTGGAAAGTCAATTATGAAAGTGTTCATGATATGAGATGTCTATTGTATGAAAATGTATTAATAACTAAATATTTCTAGTCATATAATTAACAAGACAGGACATTGTTAATTCAGATAGGCTCGCACATGTTAAGCTTCTTGAATGGTTCAAGTAGTGGTTCTCATAACTGTGTTTATAGAAGTTAATCAAAGCTAATATGTGGATGCTTGTTAGAAGAACAAGTTCATATGGATATTAAATTTATATCAATGATGAATCTCTTCATAGCGGTTGTGCAAGTACCCTTAGACTTAAGATCACCAAAGTTATCTTAAATAGCAAGTGGTATACTTTGTCTCCATAACTGATTATTTCCAAATAGGGGTGAACATAGTTAGGAGGTTGGTTATATCATGACCTGCTTGAAGATAGTTTAGTGATTAACAAAGGATTCACCATCTTAGATTTATTAAGGGAAGTTATCTCGCATGATTCGATAATTGCCTTGTTCAGAGAATCTCTGGCGAGAGTAATAAGCCAAGATGGATAGGGATCCATAAAGGGCATTTTGGGAATAATGGTTAAATTAATAGAACATACATAATTAGATTTATATGAGTTGACAGAAATACATACCCAGAATCTAATTGAGATAAAAGGTGTGAAAGGCATAATTACACGGTAGCTGTTTCTATGGAAGGGTATAATCAAAGCACTTCACTTTCCTAATATTTGGGTAGTCATGATACCTAGCTAGAGGCCAATCATGACTTGTATAATAGTGTATCATAAATATCAATAGGGATTGATAAAATGATTTAAAGAAGTTTAAATCATGTGAGTTTTGAATAGAGCTCACAATTACATATTATACTGCCAATATGGACAGGAACCAAATAGGTCACACATATATAGAGAAAAAGATAAAATGGTAAAATGGCAAGGATAATAATATTTGATATTATTATGGGAGTATAGAAGTGAATAAGAGAATAATTAATTAAAGAGTTAAATTAATTGTGGTTAAGTAAAATTGTTCGCAGAACTTTTTAGAAATATTATGTAAAATGGACCTAATTGAAATATTGTATTTCATAATTAATTATTATTGGACTATAAGTATTATAGGTCGGATATAATAATTAATAGATCCATTGGATAAAGGTTACACGCCAAGCCCTGGTAGAAGACCTTAGAGGCCTAATTCTTGGACCAAAACAAATTAAATATATTTCATAAAGGTTTTAGAGGCCACATATTTAATTTGGATGGATTTGAAATTCATTTAGGTGATTAAATCCAAGTATTTGCACAAAGGGCCTAGTTTGTGGGTTTTGTGCAAAGTCTTTTGTGAAAGGACTTAAATTGGATTTAATTGATCCCAAATAAATTATTAATAATTCTAAAAGCCCATTTAATAGTTCTCCATTATTTTAAAGAGCCCAATCCTATTATGAAGTTTGATTTTTAACCTAACTATAAAAATCCAAGTGATAGGGTATTAGGGTTTAGGTGAACAATTAAGAGAAAAGAATTTCTCTCACTGTCTAAACCCTAGCCTCCAACCCCTTGCTGGCATCAAGGGAATTTCAATCAGCCCTTATTCTCCTCCTTTATTGGTTCATTCAATCCTTCTCTAGTGTGGATTACTCATTGGAGGTGTCCAATTTTGGACACTGTGGTTTGCGACAACCCTGTAAGAAGGAAAGTCAACTGTTTAACAAAAATCAAAAGTGAATTTTCTTATTCTCATTAATATGTATATTGTAAATTTATGGCAATATCAGATATATTGGTGAAAATTTTAAATTCTGCTTATGTATGAGAAGCATGTAACCGATAATTCCCAATATGGTATCAAAGCCTAGGTTTTGCCATGAATCTACAATTCTATATTTTGTGGAATAGTTTTTATTTTTGAGTTATTTATTTCATGAACTTTAAAATATCAGATTTGATTTTTCATGAATGAGAAATATTGATATTTTTATTTATGTGATTAAAATATATAAAATGAAAAATAAAAATGATTATTTTGAGAAAAGAACCATTGAGAATGGCGTGTAGGGTTTTATTTTTGAATAAAGTTTTGGGGCTGTTTTAAATTGATTTTTTATTGATCCACTCTAAAATCATTTTTATTATAATTTATGTGTTTTATATTTGATATTAAGCCATATGATCAAACAAAATTAAAATCGAACAAGTTTTGCATGTAAACTCGTATAGTTGAAAGGTTCGATAAATTGGTGTTCTTCGTGTGTTCTTGGTATGTTATTGGTGTGTTCATGTTTAGAACGATTTTTAATCTTCTAAATCTTATATATCTGATATATTAATGTGTTTTAATTAATTGGATTAAATAAAATGGGCCTTAAATTAATTGGATTAATTTTAATTCATTAAAACCACTTAATGGGCTTAATTATGTTTACGAACTTGGTTTAAATTAGTAAATGACTTGGTGGGCCCAAGAAGCTGATTTAAATTAAATATTATAAACTATAATTAAGTTTATTAATGGGTTTTAAGGGCTGGAGTGGGCTTGGCTCATTCCAAAAGGCGCAAATGGTCTAATAGACACAAAACTAGTTTGTGTGTGAACACATCTTAGGGTTTATTGTGTGGGTATCGGCCTACCCTTCTTTTAAGCCCAAAATTGAGTTTTTAATTATTTAATATGATTAATTAATTAATTAAATAATCATTTGATAATTAATTAATAATCAATTGGATTGATAATTAAGGCAAAAACACATGCATGCAAAAAGGTTTCCTAAAATGGAAAAAGTTTCCTAATTTGATCTCATTATTAAAATAACTCAAAAGTATGTTTCAAGAGTTGAAACAAAGTTAGTAATCCATTATATGTTTTACTTCATGCATTAGAAATGCATATAAGGGTGTATGATTGGCATGATGGATAGTTATGGACAAGGCCCAATGTGATTGAGCATAATGCATGTTTCGGCCTAATAAGGACTTTCATGTCCTGGCCACTTGTTTTTGGTTTGTAATTCTTTTTGAATTGTAATATGTAATTAGATTACTTAGAATAGAGTTAGAGATAGAGATGGAGACCACTATCAAGGAGTAAGATAGGACGGATGGAGATCCAACAAGTTTGAAGATAATGTAATTATTTTTACTTGTTTGAATCCTGCATATTACCTAGGAGTCACCTTTAGATTTCCCTCTTGGCTTGAGGAAATCAATGTAGTAAAGTCCATAACTATACCATATTTGTATGATTATATTTATGAGATTGATATAGGTTGCATACCAATGTATGCCAATCATGTATGATGAGACTTAATTAACTAAAATCCCTTAAACTAATACTAAGGTATATAAGTCTTCCATTAATTTCAGGAGAACCAAAGTTCTTTATAGTGTGGCTTGTTAACCACAGTCAAGCTCACATTATATCGAATATGTTTAAATCTAATTAAATAGGTCATCTTAGCTAGCCCATTAGCTTGTTAACCACAGTCAGGGCTTATGGTTCTAGAGGGAAGATTAAGGAATGCATATATGACATGCATGTATCAAGAGTTGATAACCTAATGATCCAATAATTGTGTAGAGACACAATTGTTATTGATAATAGTCATTTATATGATGTTTTTAGTATGTTATTAGGTATTTAATTAAGTTAATTTTGTGTTAATTAGGTTTAATTTAAGTTTAATTTGTTAGTTTTGTGTTTTTGGAGTTAATTGTAAAATTTGGTGTTTTCAGGATTATTTTGCAAGAAAAAGGGCTTAATTGTAAAAAGTGCAAAGTTTTGGGCCAAAAGCATAAATTTGAAGAAATTGATCAAGAAAATGAGCTTCCAGTCCAGAGCTTGGAGCCGTGGCCACGTGCGAGCTTTGAAGAATTTTACACGTGACAACGTGAAGGAGTATTTGTGAATGAACGTGGCCATGTGAAGAAGAAATGAAGAAAATTGAGTTAAAGGGCGTGACCACGTGAAAAATCAAATAAGGAAAGAAATAGTACACGTGACCACATGTGTTCAAGGCCAAATTAACACGTGGCCACGTGTGAGGAAGACTATATGGACACACGTGATTTGATTCTCCAATTGCGCGAAGGATTTTCGACTTCCTATTTTGAGCAGAATTCACTTCCTATTTGGTTTCTACAGTTTTGGAAGAAATCTACCACGTTTTTGCCTATAAATAGCAGTCTAAAACACCAAAGAAAGAGGAGAGAAGGGGATCGAATTAGAGAATTAGGGATTAATCTTAGAATTTAGCTTTACTTTTTCTTTAGTTTGTTTTTATGTTATTTTGCTTTCATTATTTTTTTCTTCAACTTTGTCTTTAGTTTTTAATCATGTTTAGTAAATAGTTTTTCTTCTTTTGCTAATGGAACTTTGAAATCTTATATTTTCATTGTAATGACTTTATTTTGAGCTTAATTTCAATATCGGTTGATTATTTCTTGGTTTTAAGCATATTCTTATCCTTGATTGTGTTGAGATTGATTGTTGGTTTATTGAATAAATAACTAAAAATTGGTTTTGACATAGTTAATGATTTGCATGTTCTTAGATTGACTCTTTAATGTTTATGCATGATTATTATCCGAAATATGAGATGATTATGTATGAATTTTATTGGTTAATACTAAGAGAGGAAGAACCAAGAATGAATTAGAGTTGAATCACTTGAGAAAGGCTTCAATAAAAGTTTAGGAAGTTAAAACTAGATTTGCATGCTAAGTATTAGATTTGTCTATGAGTTTAATACTAAGAATGATATACTTGAATAAAGATATCTTGGTTTATTACTAGTTTTTCCATAATCACTGGTGTTTATATTGAATTTAAGTCATTACAATGAAAGTTAAGGTGGATAGTTTCCTTAGCAAGAGAATTCCAGTAATTGTTTTGTTTTTAATTTATGTTTTAGCTTTTGTTTTGTTTAATTGTTTCTTTTATTTAATTTTTTCTTTTAAAACAAAAACATTTGGGAAACAATCTCGGATTAATTTAATTCATACATAGGTATTATTCTTTGCAATCCATGTTCCCTTGGGTACGATATTTGGGGTCTTAATCTATATTTCCCTATATTACTAGCCGATCTAGTACACTTGCTAGATACCGATCAGTTATAAAGATACCTACCTTTCAAGGGTATGGAGTTTGATTTGTTGACCACAGTCAATGTAAAATTTCATATCAAGGATCGGATATTGGCCCACTAAGAATACCACCAGGTTTTCTCGGATTAAATAGTGAGGGCTATTGATTTGCAATAAAATAGTGGGAGTAAATGGATTAATTAAAGACCTAATTAATGCATACATATATATGAACGTACTCTTATATGTTTTCTGCTTCACAACTAGGTTATCATCATGAGCACATCAAACATTAATATACAATCAATCTTGGATAATAAGCTGGTTTGTAGTAACTATTCATACTGGATCAGGCAAGTGAGAATTGTTCTTAAAGCTGAAAAGATCCATTATGTCTTGGATAAAGATCCACCACCACTTCCATCAGATGATGCCATTGATGAGATCAAGGGTGCTTATCGAAAATACATAGACGATAGCGAAGCAGCAGCATGTCTGATGTTTGGTGCTATGTCCTCAGAGCTTCATAAGCAATATGAGATGATAGATGCTAGAACCATCATTTTGCATCTAGAGGAGCTTTATTCTTCTCAAGCTAGAACTAAGAAATATGAGATTTCTCGAGCTTTATTTAGCTGGAAAATGATAGAAGGCACTTCAGTTGCTACTCATGCATTGAAGATGTATGGGTATATTGATCATTTCAGTAGACTTAGCTATGTAATGGATAATGATCTATACATAGATTGAATCTTGTACTCATTGGCACCAAGTTTTTCACCTTTCATGCTTAACTACAACATGAACAAGATCCAAGTGACCATTCCTGAGTTAATCAACATACTCAAAATAGCTAATGGATCCTTCAAGAAGGATCCAAAAAGTGTCATGGTTGTCACTTCACTAAAGGAAAGAAGCAGAAGAAGAAGAAGATAACCAAGGCACAACCAAAGGATGGTGGGATCTCCAAGAAGAAGGTTGCCAAGAAAGAGAATCCCAAAGGAACATGCTTCCATTGTGGAAAAGATGGTAATTGGAAGCGTAACTACAAGGCCTATCTAGATTCTCTCAAGGAGAAGAAGCAAGCTGATGCTTCTACTTTAGGTATTCATATGATTGAAATTAATACTTATTTTATTGATTCAAAATAATCTTGGGTATTAGATACCAGATTTAGATCTCATTTGTGTAATGATCTATAAGGGCTTAGAAGCAGTAGAAGAGTTGGAAATGTAGAAATATGTCTATAGTCAGCTACTGGACAAAACATCTCTATAATAGTTGTTGGGACATACCATTTGCCTCTTTCAAGTGGATTGATATTGGAGTTAAATAATTGTTATTATGTTCTAGCATTGTCCAAAAGTATTATTTCTTTCAGTTGTTTATTAAACAATTATGACATTTCTTTAAAGGACAAGTGTTGTTACATTTTTAAGAACAATATGTTTTATACAAAAGCTATCATTGAGAATGGTATATTTGTTCTTGATTTAATTAAAGAAGTGCATAATGTGGATACCAAGAAAATGAAACAAGATAATCTAAATACCTCATATTTATGGCATTATCGTTTAGGCCATATAAATTAGAAACGCATGACCAAACAACCCAAGTCAGATGATTTAGGATCATTTAATTATGAATCATTTGATACATGTGAATCTTGTTTATTGGGAAAAATGACAAAAGCTTGCTTTATTGGTAAAGGATAACGAGCTAAAATGGTTTTGGACTTAATACATTCAGATATATGTGGTCCAATGACTACATATGCTAGAGGAGGTCACTTCTACTTCATTACTTTCATAGATGATTATTCCAAGTTTGGATATATCTATCTAATGAAATATAAATCAGAAGCATTTGAAAAGTTCAAAGAATTTAGAAATGAAGTAGAGAAGCAACTTGGCAAGAGTATTAAGACTTAGATCAGATCGAAGTGGAGAATACTTAAGCCAAGAATTTCAAGATTATCTTAGAGATAATGGGATTTTATCTCAATGTACTCCACCATATACAACACAACACAATGGTGTATCTGAGAGGAGAAATCAAACAACTATTAGATATGGTTCGATCCATGATGAGCCGAGCAGACTTACCTAAGTCCTTTTGGGGATATGCACTAGAAACTGTTGTTTATTTGTTAAACAAAGTTCCATATGAGATATGGAATAACAAAAAACCCACACTTTCTCATATGAAAGTATGGGTTTGTCCTGCTTATGTGAAAAGGACAATGTTAGACAAACTAGATGTTAAATCTGACAAATTTTTAATTATGGGATATCCAAAAAGAAATGTTTGGATATTATTTCTACCATCCCTTAGAACAAAAGGTGTTTGTTTCAAGGCATGCTATCTTTTTGGAAAGAGAATTTCTCCAACGAGAGGACAGTGGGAGTAAAATTTAACTTGGTGAAGTTCAAGACCCATAAATAGAAGTAGATTAGTAGATTGAACCCGAGACTGAATTTCATAATGATGAGATTACAATTGAACCTGATTATACACAAAATCCTAGAAGATCTACTAGGACGTGTTCTATCCCTATGAGATATGGATTTCACATTGATTCGGATAGAGGCATAACTGTAGTAGAGGACCATGAGCCTACAAGCTATCAAGAAGTTTTGAATAGTTCAGAACATGATTTATGGCTTAAGGCTATGCAGTCTAAAATGGACTCCATGTATGAGAATAAAGTATGGACTTTAACTTAACATCTTGAAGGGATAAAACCCATAGGGTGGAAATGGGTCTTCAAAAAGAAGACCGATATTGAAGATAATATAGTTACCTATGAAGCTCGCTTAATAGAAAAAGGTTATAGTTAAACAAAAGGTATTGACTATGATGAAACCTTTTCTACTGTAGATATGCTTAAGTCTATAAGAATACTTTTAGCCATTACAACTCATTACGATTATGAGATTTGGCAAATGGATGTGAAGACAGCTTTCCTAAATGGAAATTTTACTGAGGATGTGTATATGACATAGCTAAAAGGGTTCACATCAGGAAATAGAGAAAAGGTATGCAAGCTTTAAAGATCCATTTATGGATTGAAGCAAGCCTCTAGGATCTAGAACATTCGATTCAATGAGATAATCAAAGATTTTGTTTCTCATAGAATGAAGATGAACGTTGTGTATATAAAAGAGTCAGTGGGACTGCAATTGTTTTCTTAGTTCTATATGTGGATGACATATTGATCATGGGAAATGACATTTCTCTTCTCTAATATGTTAAAATACGGTTATCCAAGCAATTCTCCATGAAAGACCTTGGAGAAGTATCATATATTATGGAAATAAGGATCTATAGAGATAGATCCAATAGGTTACTAGGTCTTTTTCAAAGTACATATATAGATAAAGTATTGAAGAGGTTTAATTTGGATCTCTCTAAGAAAGGGTTATACCCATGGTCCATGGGAAACACCTTTTTAAATCTATTTGTCCACAGACACTAAAGGATAGAGAGAGCATGAATAAAATACCATATGCATCTGCAATTGGTTCTATCATGTATGCTATATTATGTACATGTCCAGATGTAGCATTTGCTTTGAGTGTTACAAGCAGATTCCAATCCAATTTTAGAGAGGAACACTAGGCAGCTGTAACACCCTTACACTATACTTAGCTATAACACTTTGTTTAATATTAATTAAGCATGCTTATCATAACATTTCATCTGTTATTCTATTAAACAAATATCTAAAAGTTAACTATTAGGAGCTTTACTTATAGGTACATCTCATTAACATCAAATATTACATACAAAAAACATCTATAGTAATTACAAAATTTCCAACATAATTAAAGTTTCCATTACTAAAAAATATAATGACAAAAAGAAGATTCTATTATCAATCTTCTAAAACTTGTGTTGGCCAACCTGCTGCAGATATCAGTCCTGGAAGAAAGTCCTATTCTCACAACCTACATGAATAAACAAAAATTCGTGCTAAGCTATAAAGCTTAGTGGGGAACACTAAATATGACAAACGACCACTCACAGTGGTCGCCAACAAGCATACATTATGAACTATAAGTATAATTTATGCCAAATTTTAATAAAAAACTAAATGTAGACATAAGTCCACTCATGATAACCAAATGACTTAATGATAGTGAATTCGGCATAGATGCTTTATATACATAGCATTTAATCATATAAACATATTTATCCTTTAGACTTACAATTCATTCATTGAATGATATACCACTATTTATACTCAGTCATTCCTTCCACTTACTACACACTTTAACATATACTAGAAATATATATATATTCACATAAGCTTATGATCAACAAGGACATATTCATATTTGAAAGTAAGATAGAGCATTAGTATTATGAAAGTTTATCATTTATCAATCTAGAAATATATTTGTAATACTTATTATACCAAAACTTTCGAGTTCGCTTCCATCTCAAAT
This sequence comes from Excoecaria agallocha, assembly GCA_037975025.1. Taxonomy (NCBI): domain Eukaryota; kingdom Viridiplantae; phylum Streptophyta; class Magnoliopsida; order Malpighiales; family Euphorbiaceae; genus Excoecaria; species Excoecaria agallocha. The sequence continues at coordinate 25,530,286 of CM075807.1, read as the reverse complement.
ACCATTATCATGTGAACTTTATTACTTGTAAATCTGTATGTATTTTATGTGTATTCACAATTCATTATACATCAATTCTTAGTAAAGAGCAAGAACGAGTAGATATAGGGAAAACATATAACCCAATGTATTAATTTGAAGAGCAATCACCAGCATGGGTACCTATTCTTAAGTCTTATATTCTATTGCTGCAGAAACACTTATTTCAGCAAAACATTTTCATAGCTTTCACACATGACGAATCTTGTAAGTCATTTATCTACCTTAAACAAGCAGCATATTACTATGGAAAACATACTATCTCTAATTTAGTTTATAACTAGATATTAGTGATGCACTTGTTTATTTATATAACTCCGTACATACTATTTCTATGTGCAATAATCCTGCATAAGTGTATATCGCAGCATCTTTAAATATCAACATTTCCATATGTGATGAAAAGGAATTTCACATATAAATTAGGTTATGAAATCAATTTATAAATTTTCATGCTTAATAAAACTTTAAGTTAAACATCAAAATTTTCTTGACTTTGGTATAAGGCCTGCACTATTTTAAAGAGGTGGATAACGGGTTATACGGTGGTACCCGAAGGTACAAGTCTGTTTAGTCACCTAAATGGGGTTGACTATAACCCAAACGAGGTTGAAACTATCGCAGCTGCAAGGTACCCTTATAGGCATGCCTATCTATCCACTTCCTAGACTCAACGCAGGTAATAAAATCTATTTAATTTATCTTTTCTTTATACAATCATATTCTTATATGCAATGTATACTCTTGTATAATTATAAACAATGTACTCATAAAAGCGCTCATGTGTAACTTTCTGTAAACCTGTGAACATTTCACTGTTAGGTATTACTATTCTGTTCTTGTAATCCTATTCAATCATGTGACTATTTTGTATGTCAAGACTATACTTATATAATGCCATTTGTACCCGTACATAATCATGTAAAATATATATCTTCTTTAGTACATATACATATATGCACAATTCATAAACAATTTATACAATTTTCTCATATAATAATCACATGACAAGATACTCCTTCTCTGATGCATACACTTGTATACATAGTCTCAGAAGAAATATCCATTATATGCTTTAATAAAATTTCTATATTGGAGTTTATAGCACTGTAGATCTGTATTTCAGCATGTTAACATGTGACAACACATAAGCTTAATCATGTCATTTCAATTAAGTAAAGACGTATTCATACGTTTCACTTTGCTCATATTCTTTGAATCATTACTCTAAAACATCTATCAAAATTCAAACCCAATCATGTAAGATCGCATTATATATATACATATGTTTATATGTTCACATATAATCTACAAATCACATTACTTCTTTCTGCAAGTAAAGTTGACATTTCAAACTATAAGTACACAGTAACTTCAAGAGATCAATAAAAACTGTGTACAATCATTTAGATGTTTACATATATATATATATATATACATTCATGTAATCATGTGATAGTTGTACATTAAGAACCTTCATTTATCATAACAACATGTAGTTAAGCTATACATATGTAATCATAACTTGATTTACACCCATAGTTACATGTATTTCTATTTCAGACATTGCTTAACGATAACTGAGCATATATCATCATAAGAGTATATACATACATTAACCTTGCATATAACAATTATGTCCAAATTTAATCACGAATATATGTTAGATATATTCATCACTAGTCGTTACCAATGTACACGTGTGAATGTATGTGTATACATATAATCTTGTATTTAATAGTCATATTACATGCCCTATCCAATTCATTTTGTAATCACATAAATACATATTTAGCTTAACTAATTGAAAACCATAAAGTAGAGTACGTTAAAGAAAATCTGCACAAGGCAGCATTTTGGACTCGACTTATAAGCCACATTTGAAATTGAAGATGTCATTTTTAGGCAAAATGATCTCTACAATCTTATCCCCCTTTGTGTCTAGTTTCCAGAGCATTAAAATTCATATTAATATCTAACCTATAGCTCGAGTTATTGGAAAAATACTATAGGCTGTTCATAGAACCAAAACAGGGGGATTTAGAACAACATTTCTTCATAAAAGTTATACTTTCATGTCTCTATTTTTACCAAAATTTTATTTTGTAGCATTTCAACATCTCTACAAAAAGTTATGCTCTTATTGTAAATTCTGTTTCTGTGAGCAGTCTAAGGGACTAGTCCAAATTCAACCTTAAATTCCATATAGTAAGAGATAGATTTAAGTTTAGGTTTCTTCATATGAAATATAGGTATGAAAGTCTAGTTTACAACGCAAAAAGAATCACTCAATTTTCTATTCTATAGCTCAACTTATGAGAAAAACAATCCAGATAGGTCAACCAGTCGAGAAGAAACGTTCTACTCGTGAAGAGGCTCATGAGTGAAGTAAAAGGGCAACATTTCAGGACTCGTGAAGGGGCTTACGAGTGGAGAAAAAGGAAAACATTTCATAACTTATGAAGGGGCTCATGAGTGAAGAAAAAGGGCAACCTTCCATGACTCGCGAAGTGGCTCATAAATGGAGAAAAAGGGCAACATTTCACGAGTGACTCAGAGGAAAAGGGTGCACGACTTGTGAAGGGCTTCACAAGTTGGACAATATTTCACGACTCATGAAGAGCTTCACGACTCGACAAAGACACTCACAACTAATTTTGTTCTTCATCTCGTTTCGATAAAATCCAGAAAATAATAACCCTAAATTTCTGTTACTAAGTCAAAGGAATCACAACATATTCTAGCAAATACTTTCACATGCAATATGAACAACCCTAAATTCCCATACCTGGACATGCAACTCAAATCTTCTTGTATATTCTCCTTTATCTCTCACTATCTTCTTCTTTCATGATCTTAATTTTCTCCTTCTTTTCCTTTCACAATAGTTTCATCGATTAACACAAACTTTCAGTATCTAATTCAATCTACTATTAACCAATACAAGAAGATGGCGAAGTAGAAGAAGAATCATTTTTTTAAGTTAATTACCTTGTAGATATACACTAACTTGTTCTTCAAAAATCCACATGCAAGAATTCTTCAAAGATTTTCTTAGAGATTAACCAAGAATGAAAGAGAGGAGAATGAAGAAATTCTGTAACTCCCTCTCTAATTGCCGTCCCCTATCTTCTCTCTTTTTAAGTTTCTCTTTCATTCCACTAGCAAAAAGACTACTTATAATAGTTAGTGAAAATTCCCTTTTTGATCCCTTAAATAGTTGCATGTTCCACTAACTTCTCTCAATTTTTTGCCTGTCACACCTTTGACCCAAATATTTTATAATTTTCTTAAATCAACCCCATTTAAAGCTTCTTTCAACATTAACTGATAACTTATCTTCTTACTTTCAATTTTACCCCATCATATGCTATCTCTTATAAAATTGACCCCACTCATTTATTATTTTTAACATTAACCTTTAAGTTTATATCCTATTTTAATTAAGCCCTCAAACTATTTCTCCCTTTTTAATTATACCATTATAAAATTCATAATATATAATTCACACATTCAACACATAATTAATGTTAACTTAATAATACTTATATCCCAATTGATCCTTGAAATAAAATATTATTTCAATAACACATGAAAATAAATAACTAGTTTATCATTCAATATATAAACTCATAATAATTCATCTAATTAAGCTTAATTAAACATTTATAATTGGGATTATGTCCTTGAATTCTACTAGGGCCTAATTTGGGTCCTCACAATAGCTGTCAAGAATATCCTTAAATACTTAAAAACGACTAAGGATATATTCTTGGTATATGGGGAGGGTAGTGTGGAAGTAAATGGCTATATAGATGCTAGCTTTCAATCTGACAAAGATGATTGTAAATCACAATTTGGTTTTGTGTTCACAATAGGAGGAGGGGTAGTTAGTTGGAAGAGTTCAAAACAAAAAACAATTGCTCATTCCACGACAGATGTAAGGACCTAAAATAGGCCCTTGTAGAATTCAAGGGCAATTACATATTATTAAAGTCTAATTGAGTATTATTGGATGAATTATTAAGAGTTAAGATATTGATTTGGTCAAAATATTATTAAGTTATCAATAATTATGTGATAAATACGTATATTATATGGTATAAATTTTATAAGGTCAGAATTAAATTATTATATTGGTATAATAATAATTAAGATTGTAATTGAAGTATAAAGTATTAGTTTAGGGGTCAATTTGTAATTTTGGCATCTTTAGGGGAAAATGTGAATAAATGAATAATTGAGAGGTCAATTTAAGAGAAGGATTAAATGGAAAGGTTGATTTAAGAAAAAGAGTTAGTGGAGGGGTCACTTTATAACATGCAAAAAGGTGTGTATCATTGTTATGACATGCAAATTTTTCAAGGGACTAAAGAGGAAATTTTTCCTTGTTAATATAAAAGACAAGAAGTTGGTAGGAGAGAGAAAAGAAAGACATTTCCTTGTGGGTTTGGTAGCTTGGTCGGCAACTTCCTCTCAAAGAATTCCTTTCATCTTTGTTCTATTCTTTGTAAAGATCAAACCTTCTATCTCAATTTTATTTTCAAGAGTTGGATGCATGTGTTATGAGATAATCTTTGAACTCAGTTGCTAAGGTAAGAAGAAATTAAACATTCTTATCTCCTTCTCCTTCTTTTTCGATGTAAAAATTGTATACCTTGATGGAAAGAAAAATTCTGGATTTTAATACAAAAATGTGTGCCTTGATGTAGAGGAAGATTGTGGTAAGAAGAATAAGGGCAAAGAAGTTTTGAAGGAGTAGAGATTTTGTTGTTTTGGCTAAGGTTTGGGAACTATTATTTCTTGCATGCATTAATATTGTGTTGATTATGTATTTTATAAGTATATTGACTTGAATTAAGATATTAGACATCAATGTGAAAGTGCTGTCCAGAAATTCGGATTGACCTCCAATAACTAATTTGATCATAAGTTGAGTTTTTGAACTCCGAATTTGATGTTACTAGTTGGGTTAGAACCGGGACTTCTGTGCCTACAAATGTTATAGAAATAACAATAATGAAATTCTGCCTCTACGATCCTCAAAAATGCCCAAAACAGTAGCCTTTGAAAGAAGAAAAGTTAATGATTTGAAATTCTGAGTTAAGTTTCTATGAACCAGTTTCGGAATTTTGTGGATATCTTGAATTTTAAAACTCTGATTTGAGTAAAATCAGTTTTTATTTACTCTTAGGATTTGGACCTAAAACTTTGTAGAAGAAACCTATATTTAATTCTGCTTCTATGTGCTCCTAAAATTAATTTAAAATTCGGAATGAGCTGCTACCTAGTTGTTAAGAACATGTTACAGTATTTTTGCTATAAATATTTGTTGAGAAGTCGAAATCCATTGAAACAAAATTCTGGTTAAAACAGACTCATAGGAGCAACATCTTCATGAAGGAAGGTTGTTTAAATTCTGTACCTATTTTATTATATGAATTTATTAATTGGTGATAAAAACTGAATTGGGTGCAGTAAAGTGCTGCTTAGGAAACGAGAATGGACTGTAGTAATTTTAGTGTATCTCTTGTTATAGAGGTTTAAATGAGATTATTAGAAATTCTGATGAAATTAGACTTATTTATCTACAACTTTTGTGAAGAAAGTATAATTTGATTCCATTTATAAATATGTCAAAAAGTGACTCGAATTTGGAACTGTTGACAGCACTTTTTCAGTGGACAGTTTGCAGTATTTTGGGCATAATTAATTTTGTAGAGGTCAAAATGCTATGATTCGAAATTATAATGAAACTAGAATTAAATTTATACAATTTTTATGAAGAAATCATGATTTTTTTGTGTCTCTAAATATGTCAAAAAGTAACCTAAATTCGGGACTGTTGACAGCATTATTTTCAGGAACAGTTCTCATTGTCTTTGTAATATTTTAAAAAGTAAAAATGATATTGATGTTATTTTTAATGTTCCTGAAACTAGAAACATAATGAATCATGACTTTAAAAGATAATTTCGACCATAAATGTCTTTAGATATGACATAAATAGGTTTCAAAATGAACTTGAAATTCTGTCTCTATGCAGAATTGTTATTTGAGTTTTCCAAGAACAATTTTAAACATCTTTTGAGTATTTTTTTTTTATTATAGCAGGGCATAAAGGGAACTAAATGTATAAACTATATAATAATATATAAATGTAAAGTATTAGGCATGATTATGTGATGAAGAATGTGTATGGTGATTGCAATGTTTAGGTAAGTTATTATTTACCAACTTGAAATAATATGAATATAAAGCTATATAAGGATTATATGTTATGCCTCTATGCTCATGCCAAAAGTAAAATTTCAATGACAATAAAATAGAAAGTATTGCTGTATGAAAAGAAAATAATGGATAAAGCATGGTTAGATGGAAGTACGTTAATTATCGATAATTGAGCAAAGAGCATGATTGCAATTGTTTATATTTGATGAGATGGTGTATACATGTATGTAAACTAATAAAGGTATAACTTTTAATTGATTATTTACATGAACAAAGAAAACAAACGTGTGGATCGTGCTATAAGATGTGTTTACATGCTTATGCACTAGAGATTGGGTATTTATTTTTTATGATCACATACATGTACAAAATTGTATAATATTAGTACAAGCATGATAAATGAAATTTATATGAACAACATGTGTTTAAGAATATATGATGGTATTGCATAGTTAAATAAAACATGTCATATAACAAATGTATGAAATATTATACTTATTATTTAGTTGAGATAACATGTACATGCTTACATATTTTATGAATATGAATTGTTATGCTTAAGCATGAGAGAGCAATTAGGTATATTCATGTATAAATACTTGAATGTCATATAAGATGGTATGTGAGAGAGTTACATTTGTAAAGCAAGTTTCAAGTATTGTAAGGTATTAAACCCAAGGTGTGCATGACATGATATGACATGATATGTTATATATATATGTATATATATATATATACACACACACACGTATGTATGTAAGATACCTAGACGTATATAATGACAAAAAAGTAAAGCATGGAACAAAGATGTTTAATCATGAGCATGATATAGTGTTATAGAAAATTATTTTTGCACATGTATATGATTATGATTATCCTGCTCATAGCCATGAATAGATTTATACTACTATGTATATAAATGCATGATTGAAAAGGGATCATTCCTTGAATTAATTTCAAGTAGAAAATAGCAATACTGAACAATGTGTATGATCACATGTTTAAAGAAAGTATTACATGAACATGGATACGATTACCTTGGACATCATTATACATGGCTTTTGACATACACATATTTATATGATTGAACAAAGTAAAGCAACATTTGGAAAATAAAGTAAAAAGATATATTTGCCTACTTTTAGAGTTCAATTGTGGATAGATAGGCGCCTATAGGGAATTGCAACTGCCACAGTCGACCTTTTTAGGTCCATAGTATAGTTGATCCTGCTAGATCTTGCATAGCCATTTGGGTTGTTCCATGACCCTGTTTGGGTCCTTGACCAGTCCACTATACAAATGGCCCTGATTGGGTCTATAGTTTTGATATCTTCGGATATCCATCTTTGATACCCTTGGGTATCCACCGATCCCGTTATCCACTTTTAAAACTTAAGCAGGCTAAGCTATAGTATAGTTGCATCATAGTCTACTTCAGTATAGTAAGGCATATGTTTATGAGTTTTTCTAATGCATATATTAGATTAATGCATATACTTATATATATGTATGTAGATCAATATTTGAAAATAGATATTTGTGGATGCTAAATTGTACATTTAGGAATGCATGATACATGAATTTGTACTTATAAAATGTGTTGTTTTTCTAAAGCGTTGATATGTAAAGGTATATCACCACCAATACATGATAATTATTGAGTTTTGAGTAAATGAGATAAGTGGTAGGTATGACTCACTATACGGTAATAATTAGTGAACTATGAACTCTTAAATTGTGAATTTGATTTATTTGGATATCGAAATGTAAGAGATATGTATAAGTTTGTATGTTAGTGATGTCTTTTAATTGTTACATGGTCTTGTATGATTTTTCTTATAATTACTCATTTAATTGTTTCCATTGGGAAATTATATGCAATATCTTATATGTAACTAAAAGTCACTTATAAACTTATAACTGGTGAACTATATATGATTTAGATTTGAGATGTAAGTAAGATAATAAGTCAACACATGAGTAATCTGATTAATAATCAAGAAATATTGGTATGTCAAGTGATTAGATAAGAATAACATACAGGAATCCAAAGTAAACTTGATGTGTTAGACTTTAAGGGTATAATTGTATGTATTTGCAATTTTGACGACCTTTAAAAGAGGTCGTCCTCATGTTTTTTTCCCCACTAAGCTTTATAACTTAGCATGGGTGTTTCATCCGTGTAGGTCGCAGTTAAGGATTTTTTTTCGGGGATGATATCTGCAGCGGGATGGCCAACACAAGAGAAAGATTGAAAGTATAGTCTAATGTTAAGTGCAATTTGATTACAAGATTCTTATTTACTTTGACATGGAATAAATGTAAAGATGACTCATAAATGTAAATATTGTATTGCTTAAAAATATACTCTTAAGTAAGTAGTAAAGTTTTTCGAGCATAAGAACATGGTTAGCATGCTTAATGAAATATGATATAGTATTTATAGATATGTATGGAATTAGGGTGCTACAACAGAAGCTGAGTACATTGCTGCTTCAAAAGCAGCCAAAGAAGTAGTCCGGATCAAAAAGTTCATATATGAACTAGGAGTAGTGCCTAGCATTGTTGATCTGATTCCTTTATATTGTGACAACAATAGAGCCATTGCGCAAGAAAAGGAACCACGGTCTCATCAGCTATCCAAGCATGTTTTCAGATGCTACCATCTCATAAAGGAAATAGTAGCTAGAAATGATGTGAAAATAGAAAGGGTCCTTATAGATGATAATGTGGCAGATCCCCTCATTAAAGCACTTTCCCAGATTAAGCACGATCACCATATAAATCGTATGGGTCTGACACATTTAAGTGATTGGCTCTAGTGCAAGTGGGAGATTATTAGAGAGTATGCCCCAGAGCCCATGTAATAGGGATGTATTTCATATGTATGAAATCATATTCTTAATCAAAGGCATCATTCATTTATTAATGCTATGTTTAAATACATGAGTTTGTAAATCTTAAATTAATAAATGAATTCCTAGATATTATAAACATAGTGCAAAGGCAATCATGAAAGTGTTCATGATATGAGATGTCTATTACATGCAAATGTGTTAATATCTAAATATCCCTAGTCATAGAATTAACAAGATAGGACATTGTTAATCCGGATAGACTAACATATGTTAAGCTTCTTAAATGGTTCAAGCAGTGGTTCTCATAACTGTGATTGTGGAAGATAATCAAAGCTAACATGTGGATGTTTGTTAGAAGAACAAGTTCATTTAAGACCTGTAAAGAGAATCCTCAATGGATATTAAATCTATGTTAGTTAGGAATCTCTTTATAGCGTTTATTCAAGTATCCTTAGACTTGAGATCACCAAAGTTATCTTAAGTAGCAAGTGGAATACTTTGGCTCCATAACTGATTATTTCTAACTAGGGGTGAACATAGTTAGGAGGTTAGGTATATCATGACCTACTTGAAGATAGTTGAGTGATTAACAAAGGATTCATCATCCTAGATTTATTAAGGGAAGTTATCTCGCATGATTCTATAATTGCCTTGTTCAGAGAATCTCTGGCCAGATAATATGCCAAGATGGATAGGGATCTATGAAGGGCATTTTGGGAACAATGGTTAAATTAATAGAACATACATAATTAGATTTATATGAGATGACAAAAATCCATACTCAGAATCTAATTGAGATAAGAGTGGTGAAAGGAGTAATTGCACGATAACTGTTTATATGGAAGGGTATAGTCAAACCACTTGACTTTCCTGACATTTAGGTAGTCATGATGCCTAGCTAGAGGCCAATCATGTCTTCATAATAGTGTATCATTAATATCAATAGGGATTGATAAAATGATTTAAAGAAGTTTAAATCCTGCGAGTTTTGAATAGAACCTACAATTACATATTATACTGCCAATATGGACAGGAACCCAATAGGTCACACACATATAGAGAAAAGGATAAAATGGTAAAATCACAAGGATAACAATATTTGATATTATTATGGAGTAGAGAAGTGAACAAGAGAATAATTAATTATGCTCAAGTAAAATTATTCGCAAAACGTTTTAGAAATGTTATGTAAAATGGACCTAATTGAAATATTGTATTTCATAATTAATTATTATTGGACTATAAGTATTATAGGGCTTATATAATAATTAATGGATCCATTGGAGAAATTAAAAGGGGCCCAGAAGAATGGCTTTGGTGTATAAACCCTCCAAAGGAAGGGTTACACACCAAGCCCTGGTAGAAGGTCTTAGAGGCCTAATTATTGGACCAAAAAAAATTAAATATATTTCAAAAGTGTTATGGACCTCACACAATTAATTTGGATTGATTTGGAATTTATTTGGGTGATTAAATCCAAGTATATGCATAAAGGGCCTAGTTTGTGGGTTTTATGCATAGTCTTTTGTAAAAGGACTTAAATTGGATTTAATTGATCCCAAATAAATTATTAATAATTGCAGAAGCCCATTTAATATTTCTCCAGTAATTTTAAAGAGCCCAATCCTATTATGAATTTGGATATTTAACCTAACTATAAAAATCCAAGTGATAGGGTATTAGGGCTAAGGTGAACAATTAAGAGAAAAGAATTTCTCTCACTCTCTCAACCCTAGCTGGCACCCCCTTGCTGGCATCAAAGGAATTTTAGTCAACCCTTGTTCTCCTCCTTTGTTGGTTCATTCAATCCTTCTCTAGTATGGATTACTCATTAAAGGTGTTCAATTTTTGACACTATGGTTTGCGAAAACCCGGTGAGAAGGAAAATCAATTGTTTAACAAAAATCAAAGGTGATTTTTCTTTTTCTCATTAATATGTATATTGTAAATTCATGGCAAGATCAGATCTATTGGTTAAAATTTTAAATTTCGCTTATGTATGAGATGCATGTAACCTATAATTCCTAACAGTTTATTGATGAAACATTGGTTTGCACTAGAAACAAAGCTGAGCATGCTGAACATATAAGGATTGTGTTGCAAACCTTGAAAGAAAATAAGTTGTATGCCAAGTTGAGTAAATGTGACTTTTGGCTTAAGGAAGTTTCTTTCCTAAGTCATGTTGTATCAGCTCAAGGCATTAGGGTTGATCCAAATAAAATTGAACCTATTGCTAATTGGAAACTACCCAAGAATGTGCTTGAAGTTAGAAGTTTTCTCAGGTTGGCAGGTTACTATCATCATTTGGTGAGATTTTTTCCGTCATAGCTTCACCACTCCCTAAACTATTAAGGAAGAATATTATGTTTGAGTGGTTTAATCATTGTCAAGCATGCTTTGATCAGTTAAAGAAAATGTTGACTGAAGCTCCAGCGTTAACTTAATCAGTGTCAAGGAAAGAGTATGCAATGTACAGTGATACCTCCAAAGTTGGTTTCAATGTGTATTAATGCAAGATGGTAAAGTAGCAGCTTATGCATCTAGATAGTTGAAACCATATGAGTAGAACTACCCGAATCATGATCTAGAATTGGTAATTGTGGTTTTTGCTTTTAAGACTTGGCAGGACTACTTGTACAGGGAAAAATGCAAAATTTATACTGATTATAAAAGTCTCAAGTGCTTGCTTACTTAAAAAAAGCTTAATTTAAGGCAGCGAATGTGGTTAGAGTTATTCAAAGATTATGATTGCATAGCTAATTACCATCAAGGAAAAGAAAATATGGTTTCTAATGCCTTAAGTCATAAGACAATGGTAGCATTGATGTAAAGTAATACAGATGGAAATTTGCATCGGATGGTGCCCTACGAGCACATCTTAAAGCTAGGCCTATGGTTAGGAAAATAGTGTTAGATGCTCAGAAAGATGATGAAAAGTTGCAATAGATTGTGAAAGTAGTTTGTGAAGGAGATCAATCAAAATTTTGAGTGAAAGATGATGGAGGTATATACTACCATAGCAGGTTGTTTGTTCTTGATGATAAAGAATTGAAAAGAATACTATGTCATGAAGCATATAATACTTCATTTACTATACATCCAGATAGGAATAAAATGTATGGAGAGTTAAAATAGTTTTATTGGTGGCCTAGCATGAAGAATGATAGTGTTGAATATGTCTATAAATGTTTAACATGTATGCAAGTGGAAGAACATCAATTTCCTTTAAGTCTTTTAAACCCTATTCCTGTTCTACAGTGGAAGTGTAAAGATATTAACATAGATTTTGTTACTGGTTTGCCTCTAACTCAAAGAAAATATGATGTTTCTGGGTAATAGTGGATAAGTTAACAAAGGTAGCTCACTTTATATTGGTTCGAACAAATTATTCTATGGATAAGCTTATAGAATTTTATGTAAATGAGATTGCACGATTACATGGTATGTCGGTATCCATCAAGAATTATGTAGAGTCTACAACAGGCTTTGGGAACAAGCTCAATTATAGTATAGCTTTTCATCCTCAAATGGATGGACAATCTGAAAGGGTCATTCAAGTTCCAAAAGATATGATGAGGGGATGTGCTTTGGAGTTTTCTGGAACTTAGGACAAATATGTGACTTTAATGGAATTTGCCTATAATAATAGTTATCAAAAGAGTATTCAAATGGCACCATATGAGGCTTTGTATGGTAGGAAATATAGAACTCCAGTCTATTGCATTGAGTTAATTGAATGCAGAATAATTGATCCTAACCTTGTTAGGGATATAGTGGAAAAGTTCAAGTTATCAAGCAAAGGCTGAAAGAAGCTAGTGACAGACAAAAACCCTATGCTGACTTGAAAAGAAAGGATATTAAGTATCAAGTGGGTGACAAGGTATTTCTATTGAAAAAGGTGTTTAGATTTGGGAAAAAGGGAAAACTCAATCCGAGATTCATTAGTCCATATGAAATTTTGGAAAGAGTTAGACCAGTGGCTTATTTATTGGCTCTTCCTATGGAATTAGCCAAGCTCTATGATGTGTTTCATGTGTCTATGCTTGGAAGATATTGCTCAGATAAATCACATGAGTTGCAAGTTCAAGATATTCAAGTACAACTGGATTTCATATATAATGAAGAACGGAAAGAAATTCTGGCTAAGGAAATCAGATAGTTGAGGAACAAGCAAATCCCTCTAGTCAAAATGCTCTGACAACATCATGGTATACAAGAAGTAACTTGGGAACCGGAGGAAACCATGAGAGAGCAATATCCTTAATTTTTTGAAACATGTATGAATTTTGAAAACAAAATTCCTTAAAGGAGAGTGATTTGTGAGGCCCCTAACATGACCCTAGTTAGAAATGCATATTTTTAATAAGGTTATAATTAATTGAGATTAAATTAAAAATGTGAATTATACATCAGGTATGGGGAAAGTGATAAATTCTTTTTATTATAGTAATTACATGAAAATAAAATTTAATATTTTAGTTTAATAATATTCAAGGGAGTAATTGAAGCATGAAATATTAATTTAGGAGTAAATTTGGAAATACGACATCTTATGGATCAAATGTGAATGAAAGAATGAATTGAGAGGTTGATTTAAGAGAAAAAATAAATGGAGAGGTCAATGTATAACATGCAAAATGGTGAGAGATAAATGTGGGACATGTAAAAAGTTGAAGGATTAAAAAGGGGATTTTACATGTCACTATATAAGCTAAATTTAATAGATGTGAGAGGAGCATTCTTAAGTGGAGAGGGATGGATTTTCCTAGTGAGAAAAAAATATAATTGGTCTCTTCGTCATTCACTTCTTTTATCTCTTAAAACATCTCTAAGAGTTCTTGAGGAAATCCTTTCATGTGGAGTTAATCAAGGATAACTAGTGTTAAACATTAAGGTAAGCATATTAATTTGATAATTCATCTCTTCTTCTTCATCTTCTTCTTATTTTGTTAATGGTTGATTGCGTTAAATTCGAAACACTATCTCTTGAAACACCCTCCTCTAAAGCCTTAACATACAACATATTATACCTTTATGTCCTGCTATAATAGGTTATTAACCCAATGTAATAAACACTTATCATAACAAATAGTCTATTTAATAAGGTATCCTATGCATCAATTGGGTGTTTCCCACAATTTTTTTTTCTTTAATTACATATACATAATGGATTATCTTGCAACATACTCCTCATTCTCATGTTAGTTATAACTATCTTAACTTTGTTCATTGTCATGCATGACATTAAGCAATTCATTTAGCATATATATGACTAAGCATTATAGCTCCTATATGCATGCATACATTAGCATTCTTTCAATAAGCTTATTACATCACTTACTTCGTATGCCATACATATATTTAATGGCCTTTATATACATATTACACATGTGGAAGAACTTGTACCAAATTAACCAAAAATAACCCTACATCAAACTTATATGACTTTGGTGTTGGCCTATCCTAATGCAGAGTTCATTGTTGAGCAATAGCTTTGACTATAGAACCTACACAGATAAAAATAACTCATGTTAAGCTATATAGCTTAGTGGGTATACTAAACATGAAAGACAACCACTCACATTGGTTGTCAGAAATATATATAAAATATACAATAATTAAAAAAACAATAAAACTTCCATATCGAGAATAAGTATAAAACAAAGTACAATATCTTATACAACAATGTAACACTTCAATTAATTCAGCATACCCAAATCTAAACAAATGATAAAGAGATCTGTATATAATGTAAGTAGATTCCAATACATGCATTAGAAACCATAGTTAAACATGATAGTTAAGATATCAGTTGCATAAATTATATTGTGATTAACTGTGAAACGGGATACTTTAATACTTTAATTGAGCCTGCTTAAGTTCTAAGGTGGATAACGGGATCGGTGGATACCCAAGGGTATCAAATGGTGGATATCCAAAGATATCAAAACTACGGACCCAATTAGGGACAACTATATGGTGGACCGGTCAAGGACCCAAATGGGGTCAACAAACAACCAACACGGGACTGTGCATGATCCAGTAGGATCAACAGTACTCTAGACCTAAAATGGTCAATGGTGGCAACTGTAATATCCCTATAGGCACCTATCTATCCACAATCGAACTCTAGTAGCAGACAATATAGTTTCTAAGTTCATTTAATATATATATCATGGTTGTATAAATATCATATACTTTGGACATGTATGTGATCATATCATAATACACAATTCTATAGTGTATAACGTGTATTCATTTATTCTTATACTAATACAAATATCTGTGTTTGAACATTCATATCATCATGATCATAATCTTGAACATGTTATCATTAGGCATCTCATGTGTTTTTAGCCATGCTAAAACATTGCTTATTTCAAAAGCATCCAACATATAGCCTTTCATGTTATTGAACCTACTACCAATAACTATCACATTTGTGCATAACATGCCTTTTTCAATCAAGTAGTGAAACATACCTATTTAGTTGCTCATTATAACACATGCCTCATATGAGAAATTCTATAACATGTCATATCATTCAGTTTCATTTATCATATAATCCCAAGAATTCTTTGATCATCCTTTAACTATATATATATATATATATATATATATATATATCAATACTATGTACATATGAATTATTGGCATGCTATGGTGTTACAAATAGTCTGTAGAGGTGTCAAAATAGTATAGTTACTATCACATGTTGTGTAAGCAAGTCACGAGCACGGCAGGGCCGAACATAACAAACCACATATGGTACATTGTCAAGAGTGTGAATATTTTCGTGAGCACGACAGACCCAAATTATACAATCTCAATGTCTTTTCATCATTTCAGTAACTCTTGTAAAGATTCCATTTTATGCCTAAATAACTTAACTAAGCTTACATTATTTAAACCCTAGTTTCATGCATTAAAATTCATAATGCTACAAATTAATACCTTTAACTTAAATTCCACAAATTTTACCCTCAAAACATAATATGAAACATGTGTATAACACAATTGGACAAAGTCCTTACCATGCTAAGTTCTCCTATAATGGCACAATTATAGAACTAAGTGAAGCTATTAGGGAATAATCCTTTTAAGAAATCAAAGTTCCTTCCTCATTTTTGACATGCATTGACATTTCTATATTCTAATCAAAACTTCCATTGCCTACATTTGCAATGTAGCACCCCCTATACAGATACCTTATTTAACTCATAAATTAAATACTATTAATCATGTCATACTATTTCATATACCTATGTACGTGCTACAAGTCTATTCCTGTTTTGCATTTCATACTTAGAATCATGCATACTGTACTATATGAAAACTACTTTATGTATATCACATGCACACATACTCTTTCTTAGCTTTATTACTAGTGAGTTACAATGCTTCTCATAGGTTAGATACATATTTATAAGATAACTTGCCATAATACAAAACTTATGATAATAGTAATACAAAAAAAACATCCTACATCAAGATTTAACAGTCTATAGTTGGCCCTTCCTGATGCAGAGATCGTCCTTGAGCCAAAGTCTTGTAACTGAACCTACATGGATAAATAACCCGTTCTAAGCTATAAAGCTTAGTGGGAAATGTCTACAGATGGATGACCACTCACAACGGTCATCAAAATACACATACAATATATATATATATATATAACATGTACAACATAACATGTCAATAATAACAAATACCTTAAAGCTTAAAGCATATCCTCATATACATAAACATTATACCCAAGAGAGTATCAAATATTTCCATTTTCATAATTCATATAGATGAAAATTTCCCATGTGAACATATTCAAATGAAGCACAAATTTCAATGGACAAACCAACAATATGATCTACAATAACAATCTTTAGTAAGATAAACTTTAACTAATTAATTATGATCATTACTATAAATAAAGTTTAGCCTGCCTTAGTTTTATCAGTGGATAACGAGAACTATTGATACACTTCGATATCAAAATGAGGAATATCCAAAGATATCGGATTTATAGACCCAAACGGGGCCAAATTATACTTTAGACCGGCCTAACAACTCAAATGGGGCTGTTCATGATTCAAACAGAATCAATCATACTTTAGACCCAATTGGGCAAAATTATGGTAGCTGCAATTTTCCCTATAGGCGCCTATCTATCCACATCTGAACTCTATTACAGGTAGAACTATATTCATGTTCAATTCACATATCAAAACTGTATTCATAGTATACTATTTGTACATATACAAAGTCTTGTAAGACTATAAGTTCTCTAGTGCATAGATAGATATATGCACAATTCATATAACAAGTTATACATGTAGCTCATCCAATCCATGTGACTATAAAATTTGCATCACGACATGTAGGCATGACATATAATCATCACATCATATACTTGAACATGTTCTCATTAAGCATCTCACATGTTCATAGTCATGCTAAAGCATTTTCTATCTCATAGGGCAATTACATGCTCATACACTCATATACATAATCATAAATATACATATATGTAGGTACATCCGCATATAGTAGGCTTATTCTTATAAGCATGTTTGTCAATATGTATACCTTTATCATTATTCAAATCATGTGATATACATATATCGATATGTTTCCATATGGGCATATATATATGTCATGATCATATTATTATATTCCCTATTTCATAGCATAGGTACATGTCAAAATATACACGTTCTCATCATAGGGATATTTATGTATACATAAATTTTGCATATGACAATCATGTACAAATCCATTTACATATATATAGGTTAGATATTTTCATCGTTAATCTTTACCTATGTACACATATAAATATGTATGTATGCATATGATCCTTCATTGATAGTCATATTACATGTCCTAAACAATTTATTTTGCAATCACATAAACACCTTTTTTATCTCAATTAATTAAAAGTCATAAGATAAAGTATAGCAAAAATCTGCACAGGGCAGAATTCTGGACTCGAATTATGAGCCACATTTGAAATGGAATATGTCATTTTTTTGAAAAATAATCTTGTAAAATTTTATCCCCCTATGTGTCTAGTTTCTATAGCATCAAAATTCATCTTAATATCTGACCTATCGCTCGAGTTATTTGGAAAATACCATAGGCTTTTCATAGAACCAAAATAGTGTGGGCTGTCACTTTGAAAAATTCATAACGTAGAATTGAGAGGGATTTAGACCAACATTTCTCATCAAAGTTATACTTTCAGGTCTCTAGTTTTACCAGAATGTTATTTTTTAGCATTTCAACATTTCTACAAAAATTTATGCCCATTATTGTAAATTCTGTTTCTATGAGCAGTCCAAGGGACTAGTCCAGATTCAACCCTAAATTTCGTGTACTTAGAGGCAGATTTAAGCTTTGCTTTCTTAAGAATTGTAGATATGGAAGTATATTTTCCATATAAATTAACTTTGTACCATTTTTAGCATTGTACACTAAGTTATCTCAATTTAATTACAAGTTGTTCAAGAGTCTACATTAACAGTTCACCTGATTATTCAATAAATTATAAAAATTAGTTAGAGGCAAATCAAAGCATAGTCCCTTCTACAATTTTGTAGGTTTATGTCTCATTTAACTATAGAATTATGAATTGGTTCATTTTTAGGTCTCTAACTCAATTTACAATAGAATTTCCATTTCTAGGTCAAAGAAACCCTATCAAGGTTTCAAATGCAACTTTATCTCTCATGCTTAACAAATCATTCAAAACTCAAGTCCAACTCATCATGTCAGCAGAAAATTACATGCACATGAACATCCCTAAATTCCAATACCTTGGCCGAAATCCCTATGTCTTCAACCCCTTGAAACTTTCCTATACTCTTTCTACCCTCCTCTTCTCCTTCACAAATATCATCATCATTCAATTAAAAATTTCCAGCACCTTATTCAACAATTACCTCCACCAAAATGAGTAAAACAAGAAGAAGAAGAAGAAGAAGAAATTCAAATGATTAATTACCTTTAATTTTTTCCACCTAAACTTATTGATTAGATCTCATACATGCAAGGATTAGGAAGAGAGAATTGAGAGATTAGAGAAGAAGCAAAAATTTGAAATTTTCTCCTCCCTATTGACATCCCACTCTCATCACTATCCAACCAATGCGTTTCTCTCTCCCACATGCAAGAGTTAAGCCTTTAAAAAGGGGTGAAAAAGTTCTCTTTTAGTCCCCCTAAAAATTGCATGTCACACTCTTACCTATTTACTCTTTGCATGTTAATCTTTAACCCCTCCTTTTAATTCTTTTCATACATTGACCTATCAATTAATTCCACCTTTTAATTTGACCTCTCAATATATGCTTCTATCCACATTTGACCCTTAAATTTTTGAAATTACAAATTTACCCCAAATTAATTTTTTTTACTTCAATTGTACCCTCAATTAATATTTAACCATACTCTTAAATTTTATTTTCATGCAATTAACATAATAACATGATAATTTACTCCCTTGGCCCATAATTATACAAAATTCTCATTTAATTTAATCTTAATCAAATAAAAATCTAATTCAAAAATATGCAATTTAAATTAGGGTAATGTTATGGGCCTTACATGAAATGACAAGAAGAATCATACAATCTCAAGTACATAAATCCCATATCTTGGTCGAAATTTCCTTAGCTTTAAATCTCTTGCCATCCCTTTTCCTTTGATCTTTCTACTCTCTTTTTCTCCTTTACTACCAACATCATCATTTAATCAAAAATTCCAACACCATACTCCACAATTACTTTAACAAAATAAGAAAGAGAATGAAAAGAAGAATATGCAAATCAATTAAGGCTATTACCTTATTTTATTACACAAGTAGTCTTGATTAAAGAACAAGCATAAATTCCTCTTCAAGATCGCTTTAACAGTTCAACTTTGGATTTAAAAGTAGAGAGAGAAGAACATTTCTGTGATTTGTTTAAGAATATCTAACCCACACTCTCTCTTTCTCCTAAATGTTAACTTTTTATAATAGTAAGGGATAATCCCCTTTTTAGTCCTTTAACTTTTTGCATGTCCTAAATTTAACCCTCATCATTTTTCCATCTTACAAATTAACCCCTCCATTTAATCCTTCTCTTAAATCAGCCTCTCCATTTATTCTTTTATTCACATTTGCCCCTAAAAATTCCATAATTACAAATTTACCCCAAATTAATACTTTATACTCTAATTATACCCTTAAATAATATTAAACTATAATATTCAATTTTATTTTCATGCAATTAATATAATATCAAAATAATTTATCACTTGTCCCATACTTCATATGAAATTTTCATTCAATTTCATCTTCACCAAATAATATCCTACTCAAAACATGCAATTTCAATTAGGGTCATGTTAGGGGCCTTACATCTCTATTTTGGCATTGAAGGTTAGAATCATTTCCTAACATTCTATTGGGTGGTGATTCCATGATACCTACCCTTTGGCCCCAATTAGATGCCATCATAGGTTGACCATCAGTAACAGGATTGGGTTAAATCCCTCCTCTATTTTGAAGTGGTCAATCTATGAACTTTATGAGCCCCATCCAGTCTTGGACCCTAAAAGCTAATCCCAAATAGTAAACTTGAATCAACCAAGGTCCGACATGCATCATAATGGTGACTCCATTGGGAACCTAAGAGACTTTGCTCCTAAAGTATCTTGGTTATGTTATTATAATTGTGTTTTTAATATTAATCTTATCTCTCTTTGAAGTTTTATTTTTTAATTCATATTAGATTCTTAAAATCAAGTTATGCATCCCTATTTCAGCCTCGATGCTATCCTTATGTATGCCATACACTTAGTCATTGTAGGGAGGTGTCAAGGCAAACCACTAGCCTAAGTCTAGTACCAATTGATACATAATATGGTAGCCCATCGATTATTATGCTCATGATGAGTTAGACCTATTGGCAAGTACTATACATGGGTAACCCTAAAGTTTTACCACCCAACTACAAGCTTATGTAATGACAATAACTACTCCCACTAGATTTTATGACCTTAATATCTTTTGCTTCCAATATGAGCCCTTATATATTGAATGAATTCAAAATGAATTAGGTGGTAACTAATTAAACGCTGACGTGACCTAGTGGTTCCAACTTGATTTGTTTGAATTGTATAAATATATAATGGCCCAGACACATACACATGTGCTTTAAGTAAGAGGTTATGTTACCCTTTTTTTTCACCATGCACCACACATGCCCATTGGGTTCCCTATTAACCCACAGGCCAAGCACACTTAAGAAAGAGACTGCACCACCTCCTATATGTTAGCAATAAGGTTAGAAGGCTATTTTTATGCTTATATGTGGTTGTGGTTGACACCTAATACACTCATGCGTCATTAATCATATGTATATCATACACATGCATCATCAAGTATCATGGTTATGATTGCTTCATACATCATATGTATAAGGCCTAAATTTTAACCCTAGTAGAAATGCATGATTAAATAATAATATTTATGATTAATGTTTAATTAATTAGGAGAAATTCAATTTTAGATCAAAAAGGGAAAGTAGTAATTTTATTTATATTATGTATGTAAGTTATTAAGCATGTTCAATTTTATAAGGTTGCAATTGAAATTAAGAAAAATAGATTTGTGGGTCAATTATAAAAAGAGGAAATGTGGGGTTGAATTTATAAAAGGAAGAAAGGAGAGGGGACATTTTAATACATGCAAATTAATGCAGGATCAAAAAGGAACTTCTCCTCCCCTTTATAAAGTCTAAAATCATGCATGTAAGACAGAGAAATACAAATATTGGGTGTGTTCATGAATGGGGTAGCATTTAAAGAATAAGAATTCATAATTCTTCTTCTCTCTTTCATTTGTCATCTCCTTCTCTAAAATTTTACATTTCGTCTCTATTATTTTCAAGAGAAATTCTATTGTATGCTAAGTGATTTAGAAGTTTTATAAGGGAATTTGTAAGGTAATGGGTTCATCTCTCATCTCCTTCCTTCATCTTCTTTCTTAAAATCTAAATTCATTTTAATAAAGGAAAAATGTGGGTTTTATGCATGGATGCATGGCTATATGTAATAGAAGAAAGAGACAGAAAGAAGATCAAGGGCAGGGATTGTAAAGGATTAACGTGATGGAATATGGTTTTATACAATATGATGTTTTGCTATAGTATTTATCAGTAAAGTATATCACCACAAATACATGTTAATTATTGAGCATTATAAAAATGAGATGAGAGGTAGATATGACTCACTATATGATAATAATAAATCATTTAAAAACATATAACAAGTGAATTTGATTTATGTAGAGCCAGAAATGCAAGGGATATCTATAAGTATGTATGTTTGGTGATACCTTTCAATTGTTACATTATACTATATGATTTTTGTATAGTTGCTCATTTTTTGATCTCTATTTGAAAATGAAATGCAACATCTTTGAAACACCCTATTCTAATGTCTATATCATGTATCATGTATCATGTTATACCTTTCAATCACATAATAGTAGGCTATTAACCCAAGGTTGGATACATTTATCATATCAAATAGTCTACTTACATGGGTATCCTATGCATCAATTAGGTATTTCCTACAACTTTAGTCTCTTAATTATGTATGCATAATAGCTTATTATATAACATACTCATCATTTTAATGTTAGTTATAATTGTCTTAACTTCATATCTTATCATGCATAACATTTATCAATTGATCTAGCATATTTATGACTAAGCATTTTAGCTACTATATGCATGCTTGCTTTAGCATTCTTTTACTAAACTTATTACATCACTTACTTCATATTACATATATATATATATATATTTAATAGCCCTTTTTATACATATTAAACATGCAAAAGGACTTGCACCAAAATATAACAAAAAAGAATCCTACATCAACTTCTACGACTTAGGTGTTGGCCTGTCCTGATGCAGAAATTGTTCCTGAGCAAAAACTTTTACAGCAGTACCTACACGGATTAAATAACTCATGCTAAGCAATAAAGCTTAGTGGGGAAAACTAAACATGAAAGACCACTACTCACAATGGTCGCCAGAAATATCTAATATATATAAAAATAGAAAACAATACATTTTACATAATAGTAATAAAAATAAAACAAAGCACAATATCTTAGCAACAATATAACTCTTCATTTAAATCAGCATATTTGAAACTAAACAGTTTATAGATGATCTGCACATAATATAAATAAATATCCAAATATGTAATTGAACTACAGTTAAAAATGATAATCCATATATCATATGCACAAATCATATTGTGATTTAACTGTGAAACATTTATATTTTTAATTTAGCCTACTTAAGTTCTAAAGGTGGATAATGGGGATCAGTGGATACCTGAGGGTATCAAAACGGTGTATGTCTGAAGATATCAAAACTATGGACCCAATTAGGGCCAACTGTATGGTGGACCAGTCAAGGACCCAAACGGGTTCAAGGAAAAACCTAAATGGGCTGTGCAAGATCTAGCAGGATCATTATATTGTGGACCTAAAAAGGTCAACTATGACAGCTACAATTCCCTGTAGGCATTGATATATCCACAATTGAATTATAATTGTAGGCAAAACTCTATTTAATCTTTCTTTTCATATATCATGCTTGCACTTATAGTGTTCATTTTGCACATATATAATCATATGATAGCTATATTGTTACTATGACATAACTGCATATGTAAGTTCATTTAATGATACAATTACTTTTTACATACCATCATTAGATATCTCATATTAGCATAATCATGATATGTTAATCAAGTAATGCATCATATGTATTCAAGTGTTCATTATTAATACTTTGCAATATAGCATATCGTATATATGTGATCATGTATACAATTACATAATCCGTAGTGAATATGAATATATATAACATCATAATAATATACTTTATTATGTTATCATTCAGGAATCACACATGAACATAGTCATACATAGTATTTCTTATTTCAAAATATAAGTACATGTTCAAATATAATTCACTCCATCATTAGAGTATGAATATGTAAGATTAATTGCATAAAATAATCATGCACAAATTTCATCACAAATATATGTTAGATATATTCATCACAAGTCCTTACCCATGTACACGTGTTAATACATATGTATACATATAATCTCGTAGTAATAGTCATATTACATGCCCTATCCAATTCATTTTGTAATCACATAAACACATTTAGCTCAATTAATTAAACACCATAAGATAAAGTACATTAAAATCTACATGGGCCAGCATTCTGGACTCAAATTATGAGCCATAAATGAATTTGAAAATATCATTTTTAGGCTAAATGATCTTATAAAATCAAATTTCCCAATGTGTCTAGTTTCTAAAGCATCAAAATTCACCTTAATATCTTACCTATAGCTCAAGATATTTGACAAATACTATAGGCTGTTCATAGAACTGAAACAGTATTTGCTGTCACTTTTAAAAATTCATAGCATAAAATTAAGAGGGATTTAGACAAACATTTCTTCATAAAAACTGTGTTCCTAGGTATCTAGTTTACCAAGAATTTTACAGCATAAGATTTGACTTTTCTACTAATACTTATGCCCAAAATACCAAAATCTATACCTTAACAGTACAAACAGATTCAACAAATTTCATGCTAATTATTTAACATACTTTGAAATAAAATTAGGCATTACTTCCTTCATATAAAATGTGTATTTATGAGTCTATTTTTATATGAATTAATCTCATGTCATTCTTGTCATTGTACATACAAAGATCTTAATTTTTCCCCAACCTGGTCCAGAATTCAAAATTAGAAGTTCTCCTAAATTTAATAAATCATAAAAAATATCTAGAGGAAGAAATGAAGGTAGGTTCCTTCTTCAATTTTGTAGGGAAATGTCTTATATAACTATGGAAATTTGATTTATTACTATTAGAGGTCTCTATTACAACTTACACAAAATTTTTATTCACTAGGTCAGAATATTCATCTCATCCCTTCATGCACATTTCTTACATTGTACTCTCTTTTAATTACTTCAAATTCAATTTAATCACAACAAGTTCCAGCAACCATATTCACATGCAACAACCAAATTCACATGCATTAAGGTAGCCCTAATCCAATACCTTGGCCGAATTTTCCCTAGTTTTTAATCCCTTGCAATTTCCTTTCCTTTACTCTTTCTACCTTCCTATTCTCCTTCACAAACATCATCTTTTGATCAAAAAATCTAGCACCATACTCAACCATTACTTGAACAAAAATGAAAAGAAGAATATGCAAATCAATTGAGATTATTACCTTACAATTATATACTTAGTTTCTCTTGATTAATCAACATACAATGTCACTTAGATTGCTTGAATAATTTATATGTTATGAATGAGAAGAGATGAAAGCTTTTCTAGTTTTTCCTCTCTAAATTGCCGAAACTTCCATCTTACACACACCATCTCTCATCACATGTTTAACTTATATAATAACAAGGGAAAATCTCCTTATTGGTCCCTTAAGAGTTTGCATGTCACACAACTAACACACACCTTTATGCATGCTATAATTTGACCCCTCCACTTAATCCTTTATTTAAATTGACCACTCTATTTAATCCCTTTTATAAATTGACCTCTCAATTATTCACTTATTTACATTTGCCACCAAAGATGTTGTAATTATAATTTTACCCCAAATTAGTACTTTATACTTCAATTATTCCCTCGATTAATATTAAACTATAACATTAAATTTTATTTTCATGCAATTAATATAATAACACAATAATTTATCACTTGTCCCATACTTTATATGAAATTTTCATTTTTAATTTAATCTAAACCAAATAAAATCCTTCTCAAATCATGAAAATTTCAATTAGGGTCATGTAAGGGGTCTCATAAATCTCTTCATACTTGATTTAAGCAATTAAGGATATTGCTTTTTCATGGCTGCCTCTGGCTCCCAAGTTACTTCTTGTACACCATGATGTTGCCAGAGTACTTTAACTAGAGGGATCTGCTTGTTCCTCAATTGCCTGATTTCCGTAGCCAGGATTTCCTTCGGCTCCTCATCATACGTGAAATCCGGTTGTAATTGAATATCTTGAACTTGTAACTTATGAGATTCATCAGAGAGATATCTTCGAAGCATGGCCACATTGAACACATCATGAAGCTTGGTTAATTCCATAGGAAGAGCCAACCTATAAGCCACTAGTTTGACTCTTTGAAGAATTTCATATGAACCAATGAATCTTGGAATGAGTTTTCCCTTTTTCCCAAATCTAAGCACTTTTCTCTAGGGAGATAACTTCAAAAACACTTTGTCACCAACCTAGTACTCGATATCTTTTCTTTTTAAGTCAACATATGATTTCTGCCTATCACTAGCTTCTTTCAGCCTCTGCTTGATAACTTGAACTTTTTCCTTTGTATCGCTAACAAGGCTCAGTCAACTTAGTCCAGCAGACTGGAGTTTTACATTTCCTGCCATACAAAGCCTCATATGGTGCCATTTGAATACTCTTCTGATAGCTATTATTATAAGCAAATTCCATTAAGGCTATGTATTTATCCTAACTTCCAAAAAACTCCAAAGCACATCCCCTCATCATATCATCTAGAATCTAAATAGCCCTTTTAGATTGCCCATCCATTTGAGGATGAAAAATTGTACTGTACTTGAGCTGTGTTCCCAAAGCTTGCCGTAGACTCTGCCAAAATCTCAATGTAAACCTTGGATCTCGATCCAAAATTATAGACACGGGTATACCATGTAACCGTACAATCTCATTCACATATAATTTTGCAAGCCTATCCATGGAATAATATGTTTGAACGGGTAAAAAGTGAGTTACTTTTGTTAACTTATCCACTATTACCCAAACAACATCATATTTTCTTTGAGAAAGAGGGTAACAAAATCCATGGTAATGTCTTCCCACTTCCACTGTGGAATTGGAATGGGATTCAAAAGACCTGAAGGAAACTGATGTTCTGCATTCACTTGCTGACATGTTAGACATTTAGAAACATAATCAACAATATCCTTCTTCATGCCAGACCACCAGTAAAATTGTTCCCACCTAGATGCAAAGTAAATGCAGTATTATATGCTTCATGCAACAATATTCTTTTCACTTCTTTGTTATCAGGAATACATAACCTGTTATGGTAGTATACACCAACATCTTTTTTCATTAAAAAATATGATTGATCTTCTTCACAAATTGCTTTGACAATCTGTTGTAACTTTACATCATCCTTCTGAGCATCTATCACTGTCTGCCTAACCATAGGCCTAACTTTAAGCTATGCTAGTAAGGCACCATCCGAAGCAAATTTCCATCTACACTGTTTTAACATCAATACTGCCATTGTCTTATGACTCAAGGCATCAGCAACCACATTTGCTTTTCCTAGGTGGTAGTTAACTATACAATCATAATCTTTGAATAGTTTTAACCATTTTATCTGCCTCAAATTAAGTTCTTTCTGAGTAAGCAAGTACTTGAGGCTTTTATGATCTGTATAAATCCTGTATTTTTTCCCATACAAGTAATGTCGCCAAATCTTTAAAGTAAATACCACAACTGCCAGTTCTAGATCACGATTCAGGTAGTTCTGTTCATGTGTTTTCACCTGCCTAGATGCATAAGCTACAAGTTTACCATCTTGCATTAATACACAACCCAAACCAACCTTAGAAGCATCACTGTACATCATATACTCTTTCCCTGACACAGCTTGAGTTAACACTGGAGCTTCTGTCAACATCTTCTTTAACCTTTTAAAGCTTGCTTGACAATGATCAGACCATTCAAACTTAATATTCTTCCTTAATGGCTTAGTGAGGGGTGAAGCAATGACAGAAAAACCCTTTCATATAATGACGATAATAACCTACCAACCAAAGAAAACTCTAATTTCATATAAATTTTCGGGTGGTCTCCAATTAACAATAGCTTCGATTTTATTTGGATCAACCCTAACACCTTCAACAGATACAAAATGACCTAGGAAAGAAACTTCCTTAAGCCAGAAGTCACATTTACTTAATTTGGCATACAATTCATTTTCTTTCAAAGTTTGTAATACAATTCTCAGATGTTCAGCATGCTTAGCTTTATTTCTGGAGTAAATTAATATGTCATCAATAAATACTACAATAAATCAATCCAAGTAAGGTTTGAATACCCTATTCATAAGATCCATGATTGCAGCATGTGTATTAGTAAACCCAAATGGCATAAATAAGAATTCATAATGCCCATAACGAGTTCTAAATGCAGTCTTAGGAACATCCCCATCTTTAAATCTAAGCTGATAATATACTGATCACAAATCTATCTTTGAAAACACACCAGTACCACTTAACTGATCCAATAAATCCTCAATTCGAGGCAAAGGATATTTGTTCTTCACTGTCACTTTGTTCAACTGTCTATAATCGATACACATTCTCATAGACCCATCATTCTTCTTAACAAATAAAATCGAAGCACCCCAAGGTGACACACTGGGTCTGATAAAGCCTTTGTCTAACAATTCTTGTAATTGAACCTTTAACTCTTTTAATTCAGATGGAGCCATTATGTATTGTGCCCTAGAGATCGGGGCTGTACCAGGTAACAGATCAATAGACAACTCAGCATCTCTTTCTGGAGGAAGACCAAGTAATTCCTCAGGAAATACTTCTATAAATTCTTTCACAATCGGTATATTCTTAAGCTTCACTGTATCCCTTTTTGAGTCAAGGACTAAAGCAAAAAGTGCTTCACATCCCTTTCTAAGACAACACCTAGCTTACATTACTGATATAACATTAGTTGGTAGCTTAGAACAATTGCCTTTTACTATCACTTCCTTTCCTTCATCATCCCTAAAAGTTACTGTTTTCATTTCACAATTTACCACTGCATGATGCTTGGATAACTAATCCATTCCAATAATTACATCAAACTCATAAAAAGGCAACACAATCAAATTTGCTTCAAAATCTCTCCCTTGAACTACTATCGGATAGTCTTTACACACCTTATTAACAATTATACTATGTCCCAATGGACTAGTTACACATACATCAAAATCTAACTATTGTGTTTTATGTTAGTGTAAGACCTAGCCCCAATGGATTGTAATAAAACATTTGAGTTAATAAATGAGGCATTTTTTTTATCTTTTGTATTCTTGTGCATATCAATTGATAGAACTATCCAAGAATGTTGTTTCAGTTTAAGTTATCATGTGTGCGGCACATTGTTATAAGACCTTGAAACAAAAAAAACATCATTCTAAATATCCCTAGTCAATCATTATTATGGGAATAACAATGAATTAAGACTAGTATGCTCTCTCTGATAAGTTGAGTTATGTCTTACGGATCATAAGGACAAGAGTGTCAATCATAGCTCATAGATACATGTTTAGAACATGGTATCTGGATTCGATCCATTTATAAGAACACAACATGGTATAAGTCATAAGTGTTTCTCATATGCCAGTTTTGCATTGGAGTTCTTAGACCTAAAATCTCCATGAAACTCCTTATGTATTACTGTATACTTTGACATACACCTAACGTGCTCGTAACAGAGTGACAAGTATGGGTACACATTGATTCATGTTAGAGAGCATGGGAGAAGTGAAGGGATTACCCCTCTCAATAAGAGAGAAAATAACATCGGCCACTTGATCAGTGAACTGAGAAGTGTATGGCCATACCGAGATGAAATAAGGAGTAATCATTATTTATCTGAGAGTTTAGTATAACTGGAATATCAAGAAAGGAATTAATTTATATAAAGGTGACTAGTTCCATGCCTTATATTAATTCTAATATTTTTGGGTAAGGGACTATGTAAAATTGCATTAGGTCACAAAATGCCATATGCATTTTCATTTAATTTGGAATGCTATAATATCTTGCTAGAGAATATTTATAGCCTTTGAATTAATTTATTAATTCATTGCCAACATTAAATGGACCTATAGGATCGCACATAATGCATTGGGCTTAAAATATTTAAATTAAGTATTGGGCATTAATTTGGGCTTTTAATTAAAGTCAAATTAATGTGTGTAATGGATTATTAGATTGCTATTGGACCTTGGCCCATGAGAGAGGGAAATTCAGCCCACAAGGTTTAATTTTAATTACTTAAATGTCCTGTATTCATTTAATTAATTGAGTTTTAAAGCCTAAAAGAATTATGATCAAATAAATCACTAATATAGGAATACTATTGGCCGAAATTCCTAGAGAGAAATCAAGGAATTTTGGCATATCCTTTATATTAATTAAGTAGTTTATTTGATTAATATGTCTTGTATATTCCTATTTAATTAAGTGGTTAATTTGATTAATATGTCTTTTGTTTTTATCTTGGATAAATTAAAAGAGTTTTTATCAATAAATATTACTTATTTTAATTAAGTGATAAAGGCAAATATTAATTATCTTTAGCTAATATTAATTATCCTAAGGTAGTATATTTGAGATTTATCACTTAATAAATAAGATAATATATATTGGATGAGAGAGAAAAGCAAAAGGATAATAAAAACCTAATTTTGTGTGTGGTGTGAATAGTAACTCTCACAATTTTATTTTGGCCAATTTTTCACAAGGAGAATGGATTGTTCCTCATTCTCTTGTGATCTTTGGTAGTAATAGCAACCTTAGAGAAGTGCAAAATCAAATTTTGTAGCTTCAGTCAATTGCCATTACACGATACTTAAACAGAGAGCTAGCAATCTTGATTTTAAGCTATCTTTGCAATTGTGTGTGTGAACATAGAGAAGAGTGGCGTAAAGGCTGTTCTTTTGGCATTGGAAAAGAAGATCAAAGTTTGATAAATCACTCTTGATTGCAGGTCATCACCAAAACCAAATATTGAAGTGCATCTAAAGTTGTAAGTTTTACAACCCTAAAATTGCATGTTTTGTTTCTTACTTTGGAATTGTATGGTATGTATGATAAAATATTTTATTTTTCCGCTGTGTTATCATCACCATCATACCATGTCATATTCCATCAGTGGTATCAGAGCCTAAACATGCTTATTTTAGTGCTTTAGATGCATGAATTATTTAATCAAAAATCGTTTTTATAAATACATGCAATGCTGAAATTTTTTGTTTTGAGTTTTTTGCATTATTTTGGTGGTAAAACGATTTTAATTGATTAGTTAGGTATTATAATTAATATGACATGTTAATATACTGTCCTAAGATGTTATTAGGGCTGGTAATGGTTGGATTTAATTATTTATACCTGATGGTACCTGTTAATAATGAAACTAGGTGCTAATTGGCATGAAAATTGCTAGTTTAACAACTAGTTTTCAAAATTAAATGTTAAATGAATTTGGCATGTTTGTAAGTGATTTTTAAAGATTAATTATCAGGTCTGGACATATTTTAAATTTTGTTTTAATTCTGGTCCATGACAATTTAATTAATTAATTTTAAAATTGCTTAAAACTATGACTAGTTTGTGTTTGTAACATGTTTAATCAACAATTTTTGTTTTGGTTTGATTAAAATGGTATAAACACATTTAGATAAAAATGGTACAGAAAATTAACTCAATGTTTATGACCTTATTTAAATGATTAAATGACTCATAAAATTGATTTAAGTGTTTGTGCATTTTTGTGGCATTATATAAGCATTAAACAACTAATTCATTGTTGTTTGTTTGCTTTTCATGAATGCCGTGTATATTTATATGTTCTTCATGATTATATGTTTTAATTCATGTTGGTACATATTACATGCATTTTTAATTTTTATGGGCTAAATGACATAAATTTAAAAATGGCAACATTAAAAATTATACTAGAGTGGATTTATGGCATAAATCTAACTAGTTCGTGTTTTGGGCTTTTAAGAGAACTTATTCAATAAGAGGATTCAGTCCATTGGGCTTTGGCCCATGCCCATCATGGGGTCTTCTGTTAAAGGTTCAAGTACACAATTTCCATTAATGGGCTTGGCTAAATTAATTAAAATTGGACTTTGTTTGATCCATGAATGTTATGTATATTTATTTGCTTGTTTGGTGTGATGAATGGATATGCATGGTACATTCATGGGACCTGGGTTTGGTAATTAAATATGGCCTATGAGCCATTATTTTTATTGTAAAAGTTTTCATTTATTTCTTAGAATAGAAAATACTTGAAGATTTTGTAAATCAAGACGAAGCCCACCGAAGTGGAGAAGCCCAACTTGAAGATACTTATGTAATAGTATATAATCTTAGTTGTAGGTTTTAGGGCCCATGTTTGTCACGCTTTACTTTATGCAATTATATATATATGCATGTTATGGATGGATGACAAAGCGTATGCCATGTAAGCCGTAATAAAATGAATCCCTAAAATAGTAAGTCATAAAGTTGCCTTCCTAATTCAAAACATGTCAAGGCATCGATCATCGATCACATAGACTAGGAGTCCTAGATGCTCCCGATTATATTTGTGAGGCATGGGTTGTGGATGTAGGTTGGACTTAACATGGAATGGGATGACTGGACCTAGGCAACTTATAAATGGGATTGTGCTATAACATCTTAAGATGTTAGCCCATTTGATCTAAGAGTCATGTACGAGACATGATTGGAGTCTTCCTACCTAAGTAATTTAACTTGTTAGGTGTATAAGCTCAGCTTGACTAATAAGTTGTTATGAAAAGTGGATCTTGACCCACATTAAATCACTAACGTGAATTATTTAAGGGGATATTAATTCGGTTTGCGGGATTATAATAAGACCTTATTTAATCTTGCTAAATTTTATTATTGTAGTTTGAAAATGGCATCTTCAAATAACAATTTCTCATTACGATCGGTCCTTGAAAAGGAAAAATTGAATGGCACCAATTTCATAGACTGGTCTCGAAACTTAAGAATAGTTTTTAAGCAAGAGAAGAAGTTGTATATTTTGGATGCACCCTTACCTGAAGAACCTGCTACGAACGCTTATGTGGTTCAAAAGGAAACTTTTGAGACCAAGAAAAGCAACTCCAACGATGTGACCTATTTGATGATAGCCCTTATGGTGCCTGAATTACAAAAGCAATTTATGGACGAAGAGGCCTATGTGATCATGGTACACCTCAAGGAGATGTTCCAAGAGCAAGCTCGTCATTAGAGGTTCGTGACAACAAAGGCTTTAATTTCTTGTAAGATGGCTGAGGGTACTCCTATTAGTACCCATGTACTCAAGAAGAAAGGGTATCTTGATACTCTTGAGATGCTTGAGGTATAAGTGCCAAAGGAATTGGCCACTGACTTGATCTTAGGATCATTGTCTGCTGCTTATGATCCATTTGTGATGAATTATAACATGCATGCAATGAATAAGTCAGTTACTAAGCTTCATGGGATGCTTAAGAATGCTGAGGAGAACATTCGAAAGACCAATCGCGTACTGGTGGTTCAAAAGGGAATTAAGAAGGGACCCGCTAAAGGAAAGGGAAAGGGAAAGGGAAAATCCAAGTCTGTTGGGAGTGCACTTCAGGCCCAATCCAAGCCCAAGGCCCAAAATCTCAAAAAGAGTGAAAGCACTTGCTTCCATTGTAACAAGATAGGGCATTGGAGGAAGAATTGCGCTCTCTTCAAAGAAGAACAAAAGAAGAATTGAGCCAAGGCATCCACTTCTAGTATTTTTGTTGTTGAAATTAACCTTTCCATTTCTACCACTTGGGTATTGGATACCGCTTGTGGTTCTCACATTTATTCAAATGTGCAAGGGCTAAGAAATAGGCAGTTACTTGGGAAGAATGAAGTGGATCTCCGTGTGGGGAATGGAGCACGAGTTGCTGCCATGGAGATAGGCGACTATCACCTCACTTTACCTTCCGGACTTTATATTGTTTTGAATAATTGTTATTATGTACCTGCTATGAGTAGAAACATTATTTCAGTTTCATGTTTGGATAATGATGAATTTGATTTTGTTATTAAAAATGGCAATGCTCATATTCGTTGCCAAGGCATTTCTTATGGCAATGCCGTAGTGCAAAATGGCCTTTATATCCTTGATTTACAAAACAAAGAGTCTGTATACAACATTAATACGAAGAGGGTTAAATCAAATGAATTGAACCCTATTTACTTCTGGCATTGTTGTTTAGGACATGCAAATGAAAAATGCATTTCAAGACACCACAAAATTGGAGTGCTTGGGTCATTTGATTTAGAGTCTTATGATACATACGAGGTATGGACTGGGAAAGAACCCAATATGTCTTTTCTCAGGATTTAGGGCTGTGAAGCACATGTTAAGAAATTAACATCTGATAAACTAGAGTCCAAATCAACTGTCTGCTTGTTTGTGGGTTACCCTAAAGAAACAAAGGGATACTACTTTTACTCACAAGAAGAGAAAAAAGTATTTGTTGCTCGCAAAGCTGTTTTCTTGGAAAATGAGTTCTTTCTTAAGAAAGATAGTGGGAGTAAAGTAGAACTTGCAGAAATTCAAGTACCACAAACTCATATACAAGATGAGTTGGAAATGGGATCAAGTTCACAACCAGTTATGGAACAATAACCCATTGCACAAGAACCTAGAAGGTCTGGAAGGGCACGTCAGGTGATTGAGAGATATGGATTTATAATCATTGACAATGACACCATTGAGTTAGTAGATCGTGAGGATCCTACTACCTATCGAGAAGCTATTGAAAGCCTAGACTCAAAAAATTGGCTTGAAGCCATGAAATTCGAGATGCAATCAATGTACGATAACCAGGTTTTGACCTTGGTTAATCCACTAGAAGGTTCTAAGGTAATTGAATGCAAATGGCTATTCAATATTAAAGCTGATAAGACCTACAAAGGTAGACTAGTAGCAAAAGGTTTTCGACAAATTCATGGTATAGACTATGATGAGACCTTTTCGCCAGTAGTCATGCTCAAGTCTATTAGGATCTTGCTTGCCATAGTTGCATATCAAGATTATGAGATATGGCAAATGGATGTCAAAACCGCTTTCCTCAATGGAAATTTACTTGAGGACGTGTATATGACATAGCCTGAGGGTTTTGTCAATTCCAAGCATCCAAAGAAAGGTTTGCAAGCTTAAAAAATCCATCTACGGATTAAAGCAAGCATCCCGAAGTTGGAATCATCGTTTTGATGAGGCAATCAAAGAATTTGACTTCATCAAGAATGAAGATGAGCCTTGTGTGTACAAGAAGGTTAGTGGGAGCATAGTAGTATTTCTAGTCTTGTATGTGGATGACATCCTTCTCATTGGGAATGACATTCCAACATTGCAAAAGGATAAGCAATGGTTGGGAAAATGTTTCTCGATGAAAGACTTAGGTGAAGCCAAGACAATACTTGGTATTCGAATCTATAGAGATAGATCGAATCGGCTTTTAGGACTAAGTCAAGAAAAGTACATAGATAAATTACTAAAGCATTTTAGTATAGGAGACTCAAAGGAAAGGTATATACCTTTGGCTTTGGGAGTTCCTTTAACTAAAGAACAGTGCCTTAAAACCAAAGAGGAAAAGGACAACATGAGTAGAATACCATATGCATCTGCTATTGGATCTATCATGTATGCTATATTATATGCTAGATTGGATGTTGCTCATGCACTGAGTATAACCAGTAGGTTTTAGCAAGACTCTGGTGAGAAGCACTGGTCTGCTATAAAAGGGATCCTAAAGTACCTGCGAAAGACTGAGGATCACTTCTTGGTGTATGGTGG
This sequence comes from Excoecaria agallocha, assembly GCA_037975025.1. Classification (NCBI taxonomy): domain Eukaryota; kingdom Viridiplantae; phylum Streptophyta; class Magnoliopsida; order Malpighiales; family Euphorbiaceae; genus Excoecaria; species Excoecaria agallocha. Next base: position 25,494,406 of record CM075807.1, on the reverse strand, counting down.
TCAAGAAGAGCTTGCCATACAAGGTTATGTCGATGCTGCTTTTCAGACCAGCATTCAAGATTCTAGATCACAATCTAGATTTGTTTTTCTATTGAATGGTGGTGCTGTCAGCTAGAGAAGCTCAAAGCAAGAGACCGTTGCTGATTCAACTACAGAATCTGAGTATATTGCAACAAGTGAGGCTGCAAAAGAGACTATTTGGATTAAAAATTTCATTTCTAGATTAGGAGTGGTCCCAAGTATCCTAGATCGATTAGAAATTTTTTGTGACAATAACGGGGCCATAACAAAGGCTAAGGAGACCCGGTCACACCAGAAATCCTAACACATACTTAGGAGGTACCACCTGATTAGAGAAATCATTGATCGTGGGGATGTCAAGGTTAGCAAGATCGCAAGTGAAGACAATCTAGCAGATTCTTTGATGAAACAGTTGCGTCCAAATCTACACGAAGCTCATTTGAGAGCGTTCGATATTAGGGCAATGCCCGATTGGGACTAGTGCTAGTGGGAGATTGTTAGTATAAGACCTAGCCCCAATAGATTATAATAAAACATTTGAGTTAATAAATGAGGCATTTGTTTTATCTTTTGTATTCCTGTGCATATCAATTGATAGAACTATCAAAGAATGTTGTTTTAGTTTAAGTTATCATGTGTGAGGCACATGGTTGTAAGTCCTTGAAACAAAAGAGACATCATTCTAAATATCCCTAGTCAATCATTGTTATGGGAATAACAATAAATTAAGACTTGTATGCTCTCTCTGATAAGTTGAGTTCAGTCTTACGAATCATAAGGACAAGAGTGTCAATCAGAGATCATAGATACATGTTTAGAACATGGTATCTGGATTCGATCCATTTATAAGAACACTACATGGTATAAGTCATAAGTGTTTCTCATATGCAAGTTTTGCATTGGAGTTCTTAGACCTAAAATCTCTATGAAACTCTTTATGTATCATTGTATACTTTGACATACACCTAACATGCTCGTAACAGAGTGACAAGTATGGGTATGCTTGGGTATACATTGATTCATGTTAGAGAGCATGGGAGAAGTGAAGGGATTACCCCTCTTAATAAGAGAGAAAATATCATTGGCCACTTGATTAGTGAACTAAGAAGTGTATGGCCATACGGAGATGAAATAATGAGTAATCATTATTTATCTGAGAGTTCAGTGTAACTGGAATATCAAGAAAGGAATTAATTTATATAAGGGTGACTAGTTCCATTCCTTATATTAATTCTGATATTTTTGGGTATGGGACTATGCAAAATTGCATTAGGTCAAAAAAGGCCATATGCATTTTCATTTAATTTGGAATGCTATAATATCTTGCTAGAGAATATTTATAGCCTTTGAATTAATTTATTAATTCATTGCCAACATTAAATAGACCTATAGGATCGCACATAAAGCATTGACTTTAAAATATTTAAATTAAGTATTGGGCATTAATTTGGGCTTTTAATTAAAGTCAAATTATTGTGTGTAATGGATTATTAGATTGCTATTGGACCTTGGCCCATGAGAAAGAGAAATTCAGCCCACAAGGTTTAATTTCAATTAATTAAATGTCCTGTATTAATTTAATTTATTAAGTTTTAAAGCCTAAAAGAATTATGATCAAATAAATCACTTAAATAGGAATACTATTGGCCGAAATTCCTAGAGAGAAATCAAGGCATTTCGGCATATCCTTTATATTAATTAAGTAGTTTATTTGATTAATATGTCTTGTATATTCCTATTTAATTAAGTGGTTAATTTGATTAATATGTCTTTTGTTTTTATCTTGGATAAATTAAAAGAGTATTTATCAATAAATATTACTTATTTTAATTAAGTGATAAAGGCAAATATTAATTATCTTTAGCTAATATTAATTATCCAAAGGTAGTATATTTGAGATTTATCACTTAATAAATAAGATAATATATATATTGGATGAGAGAGAAAAGCAAAAGGATAATAAAAAACCTAATGTTGAGTGTGGCATGAATAGTAACTCGTGAATAGTAACTCTCTCTCACAATTTTATTTTGGCCAATTTTTCACACAGAGAAAGGATTGTTCCTCATTCTCTTGTGATCTTGGGTAGTAATAGCAACCTTAGAGAAGTGCAAAATCAAATTTCGTAGCTTTAATCAATTGCCATTACATGATACTTAAATAGAGAGCTAGCAATCTCGATTTTAAGTCGTCTTTGCAATTGTGTGTGTGAACATAGAGAAGAGTGGCGTAAAGGCTGTTCCTTTAGCATTGGCAAATAAGATCAAAGGTTGATAAATCACTCTTGATTATTGGTCATCACCAAAACCAAATATTGAAGTGCATCTAAAGTTGTAAGTTTTACAACCATAAAATTGCATGTTTCGTTTCTTGCTTTGGAATTGTATGGTATGTATGATAAAATGTTTTATTTTTCCACTGTGTTATCATCACCAGCATTCCACATCATATTCCATCATTTTAAACCTATCTTTACCTGAAACCGTAATACAAACATATGAGTGAGTAGTGCCAGGATCAATAAGTGCATGTATGTTACCATTACAAAGAGAAAAAGTACCAGCTATAACTTCTGGAGCATCACGTTTCTCCCAAGCCTTCATTGCATAAGCCCATCTAACAACCATTTGAGTAGAAGGTCTATTAATTATTTTTGACATATTGAGGGACTGAGATCCATGATGAGCTAATCCACCCCTTCCTCTGCCTTTACCTCTTCTAGATGGGGGTGCATTAGAAGCTCCCCTACTATTCTATTACTTAAAACCTTGATCCAATTTTAAAGGACAATTTGCCATAAAATGATCAGCACTGCTACATCTAAAGCATTCTCCAGCCAGTTTCCAGCAATTACCCTAATGGCGCCAGGAACAATGTGAACACTCAGGTGCTTAACCCCCACTCTGTCTTCCTGAAGCTTCCTTCTCATTTTTAAACTTGGTAGAAGATTCTTGTTTCTTTCCTTTATTAGTAGAACTAAAAATAGACTCTACAGGCTAACCTCCTTGAGTTACTCTAAATCTTTTTCCAGCAGATGATCCTCCCCTAGGACCACTTCTTTTATGCTCCCTCTCTCTTTTAGCTATTCCATACTTTTCAATTTTCATAGCAGTTGTAACCAGTTGATTAAAATCTACCACATTTAGGGATGTAAATCTGAACAATTTTTCTTTAATTCGATCATTCAGCCCATCTTTAAAGTGCCTGCATTTAAATACTCCAATCAACATTTCCTTGGGAACATAATTGGATAACTGGCTAAATTCTTTTTCTTATTCAGCCACATATAAAGCTTTTTGTCACAGACTCAGGAACTTCTTCAATTTCTCCTCATTGTAAGCCTCAGTAACATATTTCTTTCTGAAATCCCCCTCAAAGAATTTTCAGGTAAGGGGATCAGGTAACTGAGGTTGTCTAAAAATCAACTTCCACCAATCATAAGCCATGCTTTGAAGTAAGGACATGACACAAGATACCATGTGATTTGTAAGGTAGTGAATTTCATCAAATATCCTCTCCAGCCTTTCTAACCATAACTCAGCTTCTTTAGATTATTCTAAATTATTGCCCATAAATTCTTGTGCTCCATACTTTCTAATTTCAGATATTGGAGCCTAGGGCATAGTCATTCTTTGCAGAATCTGGGCCATATCTTGAGAAATTTCTAACAAGGCCTCTCTAGGAACTATATTAGGAATTTCATTTCGATGTGATGATGAAGTCACTACATTCAGAGGATTTGATCTAACTAGCAAATTACTTTTAACCGATTCTTTTATAGTATCCCTAGAGGAATTCTCCATTTTGAATCTATAAGAAAACATGAACTTCTGCATTAGACCAACACAACACTATCTCATATTTAATGATTCTATACTCACATTGCCCAGAAAAGGCTAAACCATGTTTTGATACCAAATTGAAACACCCTATTCTAATGCCTATATCATGTATCATGTTATACCTTTCAATCACATAATAGTAGGTTATTAACCCAAGTTTGTATACATTTATCATATCAAATAGTCTATTTACATAGGTATCCTATGCATCAATTAGGTATTTCCCACAACTTCAGTCTATTAATTACGTATGCATAATAGCTTATTCTATAACATACTCATCATTTTCATGTTAGTTATAATTGTCTTAAGTTCATATCTTATCATGCATAACATTTATCAATTGATCTACCATATTTATGACTAAGCATTTTAGCTACTATATGCATGCATGCTTTAGCATTCTTTTACTAAACTTATTACATCACTTACTTTATATTACATACATATATATATTTAAGAGCCCTTTTTATACATATTAAATGTGCAAAAGAACTTGCACCAAAATATAACCAAAAAGAGTCCTACATCAACTTCTACGACTTAGGTGTTGGCGTGTCTAATGTAGAGATCGTTCCTAAGCAAAAACTTTTACAGCAGTACCTACACAAATTAAATAACCTGTGCTAAGCTATAAAGCTTAGTGGGGAAAACTAAACATGAAAGACCACTACTGACAATGGTCGCCAGAAATATCTAATATATATAAAAATAGAAAACAATAAGTTTACATAATAGTAATAAAAATAAAACAAAGCACAATATCTTAGCAACAATATAACTCTTCATTTAAATCAGCATATTTGAAACTAAATAGTTTATAGATGATCTGTACATAATATAAATAAATATCCATACATGTAATTGAACCACAGTTAAACATGATAATCCATATAACATATGCGCAAATCATACTGTGATTTAACTATGAAACATTTATATTTTTAATTTAGCTTGCTTAAGTTCTAAAGGTGGATAACAGGATCGATGGATACCCGAGGGTATCAAAATGGTGGATATCTGAAGATATGAAAACTATGGACCCAATCAGGGCCAACTGTATGGTGGACCGGTCAAGGATCCAAACGAGTTTAAGGAACAACTCGAATGGGCTGTGTAAGATCCAGCACTATGAACTATACTACGGACCTAAAAAGGTCGACTGTGGCAGCTGCAATACCCTATAGTCTCCTATCTATCCACAATTGAACTATAATTGCAGGCAAAACTCTATTTAATCTTTCTTTTCATATATCATGCTTGCACTTATAGTGTTCATTTTGCACATATATAATCATATGATAGCTATATTGTTACTATGACATAACTACATATGTAAGTTCATTTAATGATACAATTACTTTTTACATACCATCATTAGATATCTCATATTAGCATAATCATGATATGTTAATCAAGTAATGTATCATACGTATTCAAGTGTTCATTATTAATACTTTACAATAAAGCATATCGTATATATGTGATCATGTATACAATTACATAATCGCTAGTGAATATGAATATATATAACATCATAATAATATACTTTATTATGTTATCATTCAGGCATCACACATGAGCATAGTCATACATAGTATTTCTTATTTCACAATATAAGTGCATGTTCAAATATAATTCACTCTATCATTAGAGTATGAATATGTAAGATTTATTGCATAAAACGATCATGCACAAATTTCATCACAAATATATGTTAGATATATTCATCACAAGTCCTTACCCATGTATGCATGTGAATATATATGTATACATATAATCTCTTAGTAATATTCATATTACATGCCCTATCCAATTCATTTTGTAATCACATAAACACATATTTAGCTCAATTAATTAAAAACCATAAGATAAAGTACATTAAAATTCTCCATGGGCCAGCATTCTAGACTCAACTTGTGAGGCACAAATGAATTTGAAAATGTCATTTTTAGCTAAACAATATTCTAAAATGAAATTTCCCTATGTGTCCAATTTCCATAGCATCAAAATCCACCTTAATATCTTACCTATAGCTCAAGATATTTGAGAAATACTATAGGTTGTTCATAGAACCAAAACAGTGTTTGCTGTCACATCTAAAAATTAATAGCATAAAATTAAGAGGGATTTAGACCAACATTTCTCATCAAAAATGTGATCCTAGGCATCTAGTTTACCCAGAATTTTACAGCATAAGATTTTGAATTCTCTACTAATACTTATGTCCAAAATACTAAAATCTAAACCTTAACAGTACAAATAGATTCAACGATTTTCATGCTAATTATTTGACATGCTTAGAAATAAAATTAGGCATTACTTCCTGCATATAAAATGTGTATTTATGATTCTATTTTGTATAGGAATTAATCTCATGTCATTCTGATCATTATACATACAGATATCTCAATTTTTCCCCAACCTGGTCCAGAATCCAAAATTAGAAGTTCTCTTAAATTCAATAAATCATAAAAAACATCTAAAGGCAGAATTGAAGGTAGGTTCCTTCTTCAATTTTGTAGAAAAATGTCTTATATAAATACAAAAATTTGATTTGTTACAATTATAGGTCTCTATTACAACTTACAAAAAATTTTCTATCACTAGGTTAGAATATTCATCTCATCCCTTCATGCACATTTCTTACATTGTACTCTCTTTTAATTAATTCAAATTCAATTTCATCACAACAAGTTCCAGCAACCATATTCACATGCAATAACAAAATTCATATGCATTAATGTAGCCCTAATCCCATACCTTGGCTGAATTTCCCCTAGTTTTCAATCCCTTGCAATTTCCTTTCCTTTACTCTTTCTACCCTCCTCCTCTTCTTCCCAAACATCATCATCTTTTAATCAAAAACTCCATCACCATACTCAACCATTACTTGAACAAAAATGAAAAGAAGAAGGAGAAGAAGAAGATGCAAATCAATTGAGATTATTACCTTACAATTGTATACTTAGTTGCTATTGATTAATCAACATGCAATGTCACTTAGATTGCTGAAATAATTTATAAGTTGTGAATGAGAAGAGATGAAAGATTTTCTATCTTTTGCTCTCCAAATTGCTGATACTTCCATCTCACACACACCATCTCTCATCACAAGTTTAACTTATATAATAACAAGGGAAAATCCCCTTATTGGCCCCTTAAGAGTTTGCATGTCACACAACTAACACACCTTTATGGATGCTATAATTTGACCCCTCCACTTAATCTTTCTTTTAAATTGACCACTCCATTTAATCCCTTTTATAAATTGTCCTCTAAATTATTCACTTATTCACATTTGCCCCTAAAGATGCCGTAATTACAAATTTACCCAAAATTAATACTTTATACTTCAATTATTCCCTCGATTAATATTAAACTATAACATTAAATTTTATTTTCAAGCAATTAATATAATAGCACAATAATTTATCACTTGTCCCATACTTTATTTGAAATTTTCATTTTTATTTTAATCTTAATCAAACAAAATCCTTCTTAAATCATTAAAATTTCAATTAGGGTCATGTAAGGGGTCTCACAATCTTATATGTAAATGTAGACGATTTATGAACTTATAAGTGGTGAACTTTATTTAATGTTGTTATTAATTGGTGTTAATGCAATAAATTGTGTTTTGCCCCTAAAAAGGCATAAACATTTAATGGTATCTAATAGTGCATAAGATCTAATTTATTAACTTAAAGTTCTAGGATCTATAATATCCTTTCTATGAAATATAGAATCATATTGCCATGCTTTAAAGAATGACATATGTATACAGGAAAAACTTAAGAATTGTAATGGATTTATATATATATAAAGAAGTCTTAAAAGTAAGCTTGATGTTAAAACTTTAAGTGTTAAATAAAGATTTATAAGAGTAAGACTGATAAGCAAATGAAATATTAATAGGCAATTGGTAATGGGTATAAGTTTAACATGTACAATTTTGTACTTGAAAATTTTTTTGAATATGATTATAAATGATTGGTTAATGCACTTAATGATATGCTTATATGTATTTACATTTTAACGACTTTTAAAAGAGGTCGTCTTCATGATTTATGTTCCCAACTAAGCTTTATAGCTTAGCACGGGTGTTTCATCTGTGTAGGTTGTTAAGGTGATATCTACAGTAGGATGGCCAATCCAAGTCAACAAAAAAGACTAGTGTGGACTTTTATTTTGGGCTCTTTGTATATAATAAAGTTTTTTTGTGGTATAGGAAATATGGTATGTATAGATGTTTATCATTTGTTTTATGTGAAGAGATTCTAATGTATATTGTAAAGTTTTCATAGTATAACACTCTTATGGGGTAAGTATGAATACATGTTCTTTATATAGTTAGTTTATGTTTAAGTGGCACTATAAAACTTGTGTAATGAGAAGGATAAAATGATATGTGTGGGTTAAGGGATAATGGTGCTACAATTATACTATCGTGTCTTTAGGAAAGATCACTCTTCAAGTGTTGAAGACTAGATTTCCAGCATGCATGGACAAGAGATGTCCTAAGTTTTTTTTTTTTCCAATTCTAAGAAAACATCCCTTCTATAGGATAGGGAATAGTTCAAAATCACATGCCTTTCCTTCACACCAAACACTAGAGCAATGCTTAGGCTTCCTCCATTTTGTTAGTTAAAGCAATCTTGAAGCATGGACTTTCTAAATTAATGGGTTTATAATTGATTTACTAGTGGAATGGTCCTTTCCATCATCTTTTTGAGTCCATCATTATACGAACAATTATTCCTATAGGCAATATCAAAAGATTAAGAGTCCCTATTGCATGTTTACGAGTTTGTGGATTATGGTTCCAAGGTATTGTGCTAACAAATTCCAAGGAAAAGACTCATAAAAAAGAGAGAGAAAAATTGAAAAATAAGGAAAAAAAGAAAGTAGAAAAATCTTGTGGGTTAAAAGCCGAGAAGGTAGCCTTGCTAAAATTTGGTACCCCATTAGGGTAAAAATTAAAGAAGGCACTCTAGGAATAAATTTAAGGGTTAGGAGAAAATATTCAATCAAGAAAATTTGAGAGGGCTAATTGATAACAAGAGTCGGATGTACACAAGATAACCTCCTTGAGATTGAAAAAAACTTGTGTTTTTGCATTACATGTCTGATTATGCCTATTATTGTGGCCATATGATGCATATAGATAAGAAAGAATACATAATTTGAGCATAACCATACAATTAATACACCAAGAGAAACTATGGCAAGCACAAGTGCACATGCTAGAATTTATAGTATAGATGCTATAAAAAAAAAAGACAAGCTAGGGCATTAGAGATGAAAAACGTAACTAGCTCTCTATGCAAAAATTAAGCCAAGGGATGAAGGGAAAACCTAAAAATAGATAATCTTTCCTATAAAAAAATGATAAATAAAAGCCACTAGAATGGGTTTAGTCCATTCTAGGCAAAAAGGGGGGGCACAGGGCCATATGAAAATCCATAACGAGACACATTTCCTATAAAGAAAAGTTAGTGTAAAAACCCATAAAGAGTGCACTACCTTCAAATAATGACTACAGGCATTTAGAGGAATAAATGTTTACTAGCAAAGTGAAAGCAAATAATAGTTCCCTTTTAGACAATGTCTCAAGGCCAAAAGGCTTTTATACACTACAAGAAAAATACCATTTATTGAAAAAATTGTCAATGGAAAATTTTTATGTTTTTGTTAAAAAAAATTAACGACGGAAGGTGTCATAGGAGATATGAGCATAAGGACAATTTTTGAATGGAAAAATAAATTTCATTGGCAAATTTATCGACGAAAAAATTTTTTGTTGATACTTTACCAATAGAATTAGTAATTTCATTGATAAATTTATCGACAAAATTACAAATTTTATGGATAAATTTGACTACAAAATTACATTTATCATCAATAAATTCACCCACCACTAAAAAAAATTTCACAACGGTACCTTCCATTGCTAAAACATGTTTCTTATATTAGTGGCAAATTTCTCGTTGCCATTCCGTCACTAAAATAATACATATTTTTTTAATTATAAGCATACTGTTATGAGCAAATAGCAATATAAGTAATATGTCTAGTTCTCCAAGGCAAAATACAAACTACAATTCTTATAACAAATAAGTAAAATCTAATTCTCTTGTAATTGCATTTTTATGTGTCACATATATATGTACACATATATATATATTTTTGTGCATGTGTACATATTTATATGTATACATATGTATATGTAATGCATATATACATACATCTATTTTATGGCCACCAATGGACTAACAGAATGCAATAGTCAATTTACTAATGTCTTAAAAGCTATTCGCATTAACATTTAATCATAATAAACAAAATATGCAACTTAAATTCTAAGTGCAAATGCAACTTAGATTCTAAGTGCATGATATTTAAAACATTACAATGCAAAGTAAGCATAAATTAAATAACGACTAGATTTCACTAACAATTTCATGGCAGTTGTAACCATGAATACATATAAAATCACATTTCATTAATTAAGTTCAATACCATTCTAATACATTGTTGTTATAATTATATGATTCTATCTTTTAATTTTATGACTAGATTTGACACTACATCCAAGCAATTAGAATCTATAGGTTCACAATTCTCCTTGTAATGACTATACTATGCCTTTCTTAGTCATCCCTTTCCTATTTACCACCCTAACTGCATATATTATTAATGTAGTTCATGTACATAATTATTACATACATTGGCATACTTTTAATTTACTTTATCAAACTAGTTAAGATCATGCAAAAAGTATCAATCGCTATATTATGCTTTACAACTATTTATTCTTTACAATCACTTTACTAGGTACAAATGTAAGTGTGCAATAGTGAACAAAACCAAAAAGATAATATCTTCATATGTCGACTCTTCCTCGGGTTGGCCTGGTTAATGCAGATTTTGCCCCTAACCAAGAGTCTAAACTTGAGTACCTACACGGATAAAATTCATGGTAAGCTAAACAGCTTAGTGGGGAACAAATAATACATGAACAACCACTCATAGTGGTTACTACTAAGCACACAACATGCAATAACACAAATATACATTTATACTCATTGAAGAACTTTACAAATCAATAACTAGAGAGAATAGGTTAATATACCACTTATAAACAAGTATAAGCATGTGCAACATATCAATATTTAATAGTTAATTTCTTTCCATGAATGCCTACTTGAGTTCTGTGGATGTGGATAATGAGTATTGTAGATACCTATAGGTATCGACTGTATAAATACCTTGATATTTTATACCTCTCTATTATTACCTTAAATTTTACCCTAGTGTAATTTGTTTATTCTTCTATTATTTGATCAGCTATATGTGATTTTCTAGCACAAGTTTGATAATGTAATTATCTAAAATTTAATAATTAATTAATTTATAACATAACATATAATAAAAAATAAAATGTTTAATAGAGAATAGATTATATTATGGAGCCCATTTCCAACTAGGAAATATTAATCAATTCATTGGAATAGACTTTATGTTGAAGCATCAAATAGTGAGTAGGATATTTCATTTTTTTCAAGCCAAACTCCTACTTTTCAATCTGCTTCCAAAAAAATAGCCATTAGATATTTTCACATTCAGGAGAAGTTTGTGACAATGTTATAACAATTGGTGAATTTACAACAATTTTAATTTGCACTGGGAAGCAAAGTAGGTCTTCTAGTAGCACACACTTCTCAAACTTGTTCTAGCCACCAAGTTTAACAATAAAACCAATTGTACACTATTATGCATATCCTAGTAGCACCTTATTTCTATATTCAGTAAGTTGGTAAATTAAAAGATCAATACATCAACTCAAGGCATTTTATATAACTATTCATCAAATAATATGTTTGAAAAAGGCCTCACCTTAAGCAAAAACATATTCTTCTTATGATTAGCACCATATGTTGATGTCTTCCAAAGTTTCATGTTGTAAATATTCATAGACTTAACCTAACAAAGGCCATCAATTTATGCATTTGATTTAAGTGTTATATTTTTTTTACATTAACAGCCAAAACTGATTCCTAACCTTTTCATAAACTCTTTCTCTATATTTACCTTGTATAAACACAATTAGTTTATTATAAAAATAACTTAGGGTAAAATACAATCCCTTTAGTACCATAATTGATGACAAAAGTAAATCTTTTATTTTATGCCCAATAATATATGCTCTTACTTCTTTGCATCTTCTAAATATTGAATGTACTCTTATAGAAATAAATGTTTAAAACGAGAATGGCATTAGAAATACATATGTATAGTGATCTTCCATTTTCACATCAACAACATAGTCTTTTTAGCTATAATACCTTATATATTTGTATGCAAAAAGTAACACTTCTTAAGGAAAATAAAACATATTATGGAAATTTTATTTCATTTTCCCAATGTTAAAGTTCAATTCTCTAAACAAAACCCTACACTTATTAAGCTAATTGCATTTTATATATAGAACTTAAGATGCTTGATCACATTTTTAACCACATAAGTAGTGAAACCAAGACAACAAAAATAGCTATAAAATCCATGATTGAAATAGATTTCAGATGCAGAAAGAAGAAACTTATATGGCCAGAACAAGTAGGTGCATAAAAAATACAATTTTGGAATAGGAATAGATTAGAAATGTGACACTCTTATACCCCCTAAAACGAATATAAGAGTGTTACAAGTCCTAATAAATTCATCCTGTTAAGTTATCTTTCTATTACAAGTTCAATATATCTTTTTAATTACGCTTTCTCTTATGCAAATTTTTACTTGCTCAATTGCATATAGTTCCCATTTCGTAATATGAACAAACATATATATTAACTCAAAATGCTTAAAATATCTACAGTACTTGTTCATTACATATATTACATATCCTCTACAATATATAATACACACTTGAAACATGCTTCAATGAGCTTTCTACACACACTCAATTGTTTCTTTTAACCATGCTCGCATATTTGTGGAGTGTTATCTACACTAGATGGTGTTGTAGCACTAATCACTAAAGGCGGCATCTAAACTGAACCTTGAGTAACTTGTTTGCCTTGGGCCTCATGAGCCTTCTTACAATAGTTATTTCACTATCTTGCATTCTTTCTTCTCCTTCATTTGTTTATTTTCTTCCATTTTTAAGGCATCCTCAACCAATTTATAATAATTTAGTTTTTGTATAACAATTAATGGTATCAAATGTTCTCGTATAGTCTCATTTAAACCATCCTCAAATTGCATGCACTCAAAGTCTTCTGTCATCAATCTGTCAAGCACATACTTACTGAGTTGACTAAACTTTTTCTTATTTGCAGCCATTGTCATATTCTTTTGCTGTAAGCTCATAAATTCCTTCCATTTAGCCTCTCTATAAGCTTTGGTGATATATCTCTTCTCAAACTCTTGGACAAATAAGTCCCATTTCAAGTTAGTAGCCTATTGAGGATTTTGGAGCACAAATTTCGATAAATCATAAGTTGAACCATGTAATAGGAACACTACACATGTAGTTCGCTGATCTTATGGAAAATTACTATCTTGTAGTATCCTATCTACTTTTTCTAATCAAAACTCAACTACATCTGACTCATCTATTGAGGTGCCTATAAACGCTTTTCCTCCTGCCTTTCTAATAAGATTCGCAAAAGCCTTTAGAGCAATAAATCTATCTATCATCTGCATCAATCCTTACACTAGCATTGGGTTACCTTGAGTAGGATTTAAACCCCCTACTAGTGGTTGCTTGGGCTTAAACAGATTAACATATGCTTGATTTACACTTTTAGTAGTCCTTCTTACATCTTCATGAGGATCAGATTCCATCTTTATCCTACACAAGACAACATCCATATTAAGGCTATAACACTGTATAGACAAACACATGTTAATCTATTCTTTAGCATCCTATAGTCCATAATCGTCTAACACCTGGCTTTGATAACATATATCCTTTGCATTGTATAATAAAAAAATGATTATATAAAAAATAATATTTTCTTCAAGCTTTACTCCTAGAGGCTTATAGAAGTTGACTTGAGAATCGACACTTTACTCTATAACTATGTGTAATAACTATAGAAGTCTTACATAAATAACACAACATGCCATTTATAATTGTGTAATAACTCTTCATGGACAGCACACACTTTGACATTTTATAATGCACACACACTTATGTTAATAATTTCACTCCTTTAGTAATGTTTGAACATCAATATCACTATTAATCACACTACCAATGTCAAAAAGAAGCACTAACATAACACTGAAGCACTAATACTTTCACACAATTGTTCATTCATTATTATTCACTTATCACATCATGATTATTTCATAGCCTAAATTCCCATTAATGGTGGATAACAAGTCAAACACTAGATATTGGCGAGTAGTATAAAACATGAGAGACATAGGTGCTGGGTCACTAGATTTCAAAGGTATCAACACTATACACCATTCGGTGCCCACACTAAACACCATTTGATGCCAACGCTAGTAGCTATAATCTCTATCCCATATATGCATGCCTATCTATCTACTATTATGTGAAATTCAGGCTTATAAATAGTCTTTAATTACTTGAGGATATTCCATTTGATACATTCAGGATTGTAGAGTCAATACATACAATAGAGTATACAACAATATCATTAAATGATTAATATTCAATCACAATTAAGATACACTTCAGCATAGTTATCCCTTATTATTTAACATGTAATATTATGCATACAAATATTCAAGTTCACTAATATTCATTGATTGTATATATTTATACACTTATAAATATTCATGCCACATCTTGTCCCTATCTTTATGTCTAAGATACCTTAAAAGTACTATAGGAAGTCTAGGTAAGTCTCACTTACATTTCAGGGCCTAAAAATCGAGTGTAGGAGGACATAGGGGGCTCATAGTGGTAACTAATTAGTTGCAGTTGTGAGATAGGTGCATAATTGATTCTAGAAGGGACTTATAGTGGTAACTAATGAGTTGTGACCGTGAGCACCATTCAACCATAAGATTCCTAAAGTCAGATTTTGAAGTTCAATTTTATGCCATTTTAGACCTAATAAATGACATTTTAAAGCAATGTGGTATGCTAAAAAGTTGTTCCTTTATGTTTCTAGTTTCTAAATTATCAACAATCATCTCATTTTCATTTCTAACTCTTAATATATTCATGAAATACAACATATTACTACCATTGATAAGGCAATAGGCATGTTTATTTTCAAGCTAAATTTTGACATACTTGGAGGAAATATTAGACTTTGACTTCTTCATATGAAATCTAGGTCTATGAGTCTATTCTTTTCCTTACATTTTAATTACTCAATTTTAACATCCATAGAATGAGATATCCTCAAATTACTAAACTTGGTAAAAGTGAACCTTAAGCAAATTTTCACTATATCACTTTCTAAGACATAAATCATCATTCCCATTCAACAACAACATCATAAATTAGTTCTAACATTCATCATAGAATAGTTACAGCATATACACAAACTCAAACCAATTAAACATATGGTAAAGAGAATGAAAACTCCCAAACCTCTTTAGCAAGAACCACACACTTTCTTCAAGCTCCTTCTTCATTCTCTTTGGCCTTGCTTGATTGTCCTTTAATATGCAATAAATTGATAGATGTAAACAATCATGTATCTTATCAATTTAATATCTAGTTGTCCATCTCTTAAGCTCTTCACAACCTTATAGCTAAAATTAAGGGTTATTTCTATGGTGGAGTTTGTTTACTTAGGAAGAAGAATGGCTGGAAATGGGTTCCTTTAAAGTGGTTTCTAACCTTCATGGGTTTTATACTCATGATTCCTCTTCATTTATCTTCAATTCTCTAGAGAAAATTATAAGAATTGGGCCTCACCCCATGGGCTTACTTATGGGTCATAAGTAAGCCCAAGCCTCAGTATATTTCCTTTACCCTTAAGTTCTCCCTTTGTGTTTCTTTCCATTTTATTTATTTTCTTTCAATTTGAGTTGCCTACATTACACTTCCCTTAATTATGCATGTGCATACTTTAAAGTGAATCAAACATATTTTCTTTCTTCTTTTATATCTATTCCTTTTAGGTCCCACCCTACAATGCATTTACTAATCAAGCTTATATTGATCACAATATCATTTAAACTTGCATATATCCTTCAAAGGCATATGTTGGGGCCTTACAAGAAAAATAACCTTTAAGAGCTTTCGATCATGGTAGGAGATCTTATACACTCTTTGTAAACTTTCACAATATTTGTTACCTTTCTAATAGACTTATAAAGCCTAGCATTCTGAATTTACAAGGAAAAGAAAATTTAACAAAGAGACAATATAAGAAAAGAAAATTAATTAACACATCTGCTTATTATAACTTTAAGCTTATTATCTCTAACTTTCTACGAAAAGCCAAAGTATATTCTTATTATGATAAATAATTAAAAACTTGATAAAATTCTAAGATGAAACGTAAATATCTATTTGAGTGAATGTGTCTATAAAATAAAGATATTAACATCCATTTTAGCGAAGCACATTACCATAAAGAATATATATATATATATGAGAATAATTGTTAGTAGGGCAAGATTAACACCTATGAATGAAGCTTCTCCCAAGTGCAGTATTGCAGCACCCTTAACGTATATTTAGCTTTAACACTCTTTCCTATACCATTAAACATGCTTTCTACACTATTATGCCATAACCACACTATACAGAGATCTACATATATAAAACTCAATCCAGCATAAGTAATATACTATTCAAACTTTACTATATACTTTTAGAGTCTCTTTACACATTATAAAATACAACTATTAGGCATCTATACATACACAATTTCAAATGCCAATAAAAACTTATTAACCCGAAGAGCTCAAATAAAAGTCTTATACTTTTAGTCTCTATCTCTCTGAGTTTTGTGGGCCATCCTACTACAGATATTATCCTTGAAAGGAAAATCCTCTCATGCAACCTACACAGATAAAACACCCGTGTTAAGCTATAAAGCTTAGTAGGAAACATAAAGCATGACGAACGATCACTCATAGTGATCGTTAACAAGCACTTAACATGTACCATAGTTAATCCATGTTATTCAATATTAGAGATACAATTCCAATAAATGAAATGAGAATCAACATCTATATCAACATGTGAAAATCATGTGATTTGTTGATAAAGATTTGACATTGTTACTATGCATTCATAATGGAAAATCATAGAAATGAAAATATCTTAGACCAATAAATCAATCATTTAGAAAAAAAAGGATTACTATCACTCGTGTTAAGATATAAAACCGATACTTTAAAATTCTTATCTACTACTTCATTTATTAACAATCAAATTAGTTAACATACAAATGATTAGGTGTCATCACTTGTTATAAATCTTATATTTTAGTCTCCATGGGTATTACGATACATTTACATCTTTTTTAATTACAACTTTAATCTATTTGCTAGTTGTATGTTTCTACCTAGCGTATGATTATTTTATTACTTAAGTGTTTACTATCATACATAAAGTTATTCCTATTTCCACAAACTAAGTATATCAGAGTAACATGTCTCCTATTATAGTATATCAATTACGCATCTATTACCTGATTATTCTTATGTAGAAAAAGTCACTCATCCATAACAATCAAACACATATTCATATTCATAAAACTTGTCATCAAAATATAAGAAACATTATATATCAAATATTGCATGCAGGATATTAAAGTCCTTTGTCCTTATATTGCATACAAGTTCACCTACTATTATATTACTCCATATACAATACATTAATTTACAATATGATCATATGCAACTGAAGACAATAATTGTCTTGTTTTTGTTTTCTTTAGCTTTGAATGATGTATATTCTTTACTTTTTAGCAAGCCTGCACTATTTTATAGAAGTAGATAATGAGTTAAAATATAACGGTGGAACCTAAAGGTATGATACTATTTGATTATAATGGTGGCACCCAAAGGTACGAATAAGATACCCAAATATATGAATATGATACCCGAAGGTATTAAATGGTAGTCTTCTATGGGATAAAATTGTATGATAGATTGATCAAATAGACCCAAATAGGATTAGCTACAATCCAAAAAGGGTTGTTTATTATCCAAACGGGACCATGTCTGTATAATATGACAAAAACGGGGTCAAGTTTCATCGTACCTTAGGACCTAAATAGGTTCAACTGTACTTTAGCTTTTAAATAGATCAAAACGGGGTCAAAACTATACTCTAGCAGCTGCAAGTTACCCTTATAAGCATGCCTATCTATCTACAACCTAGACATAGATGCAGGTAATATGATCTCTTTACTTTATTCAATCATATTCATATATGTATGTGTGTACTCTAGTGTAACTATGAATAATGTAATCATATACATGCTCATGTGTAACTTTGTGTAAACATGTGATCATGTGCACTGCTGGGTATTGTTATTTTGTACTTTACTCTTTTCTCATCATATGCATATAAATGTTCATACATATATATTCATGTTTAACTATGAACATGATATCATATACTTTTACACCCATAAATTTTTCTATAAACATATTAACTTGAGCATAATTAAGCATTACTATTTTGTACTCATAATCCTATTATATAATATAACTATTTCACATATGTATTATGATGATACATAACATCATGCTTGACCGGTGTCTAGCAAGTGTACTAGACCAGCTAGTAATATAGGGAAATAAGATTATGACCAAAAATATCGAGCCCAAGGGAAACTTGTGTTTGTATGTGCTATTTCAATTTCAAAACCAATTTTTTGTGTAAAGAGAGAAGAGAAATCCCAAAGTTGTGATGATTTGAAAACAATAATTTAAAACTAATTAAAAAACTAAAGTAAAGAAAAGATCTATTGAAAACAAGTAAATTGAATGAGTTAAAAAATCAATGATAAAGACAACTTTCACTAAAGGACCATCCACCTTAACAAATATTGCTATGACTTAATTAAAAGAAAACATACAAGTGACTATGAAAAATTCAGTTTAGTAACCTAGATAACTTTATTCAAGATTATCATTCCAAGCATTAAAACTCTCTTATTTAGAACAATTCAATACTTAGCATAAAGAACTGAATTAAGTCTCCTAGATGTCTATTAAAGCCTTTCTCAAGAGATTTAACTTTCACCTATTCTTGGTTACACTTTTCTTAATCATAACTTACTCAAATTAATACACAATTATAGCTTATTCAGATTATAACCATGCATTAGTCCAACTAAATTAACCTAAGAGCATGCAAGTTATTCATCAACTTAAACCAATTAATTAACCAATTCTTAATCAACTTAATAATCAACTTAAAATTGAGAAAAGACAAGACTTTTTTAAGAACCAAGAAATAATCAACTTGTATTAAAATTGAAGAACAAACTCAAGTCATAACAATACAAGTTCAGGATTCAAGTATCATTTAGCAAAAGTTAAAGAAAACTACTCACAAACCATTCTTAAAACTAAAATAATGTTTTGAAGAAAACACTAAAAACAAAGAACGTAAAACAAAGCTTAATTCTAAGGATTGACGATAAGGATTAATGATCATTCTTCTGTGTTTTGGACTGCTATTTATAGGCAGGAATTGTAGTAGACTCCTTGATAAACTCCAGTCATAAAATAGGAATCAAATTCTGCTAAACAGGAAGCTCGAAAATCCTTCGTGATATGGGAATGTTAGATCACGTGGCCACGCCTTCAACATGCTTTCAATACACATGGCCATGGGTACTTTAGTTCTTCCTCCACATATGGCCACATGTGGTCCTTCACTGGGAATCAACGTGGTCACGTGGTCTTCAAAAATTCCTTCAATTGCTTTCACGTGGCCACGGTTCCTTCTTGCTTATTTCTTCTCTTCTCTTCACATGGCCATGGATTCTCCTATTTTCTTCTTCATGTGGCCACGTTTGGATTTCTTCAATACTTTCACGTGGTCACGTGTAGTCAAGGCTCTGGACTGCACGCTCGTTTTCTTGCCTAAATTTCTCATATTTGCGCTTCTAGCACTAAACTTTGTCCTTTTTGCACTTTAAGCCCTTTTATATCAATTTAAACATGAAAATCAAACAAAACACAGAATTAACCTCAAAAACATAAATAGTACCAAATTAACTCTAATTTAACCTAAATAAAACCAAAACAACTAAATAACACAACCAAAAATATATCAAAAACTATATATATTTCACACTTATCAATGCTCTATTGAGTTTCTTTAATCAACAATATGTAGAAATATGTTCATAGCATAATTACCTTTAAAGTATACTTTATAATCATATCTACTTAACTGCATACTTTTGTGATCATATATATACATACATACTTTACTATCCCTTTTTATGTGATATTTTCATCACACTATATAATCTTGTGAAAGCTTTGCATATGCATATAATTAGTTGCAATTACACTTAAGTAAGTAATCAATGGAAATCTATACAATCTTTAGTGTATGTACATGTGTATACCATCTCATAAAAATGCCATCATATACTTTGTCATATTATCTATAATCAAATATACTTCTATGTATTCATGTACTTTAGCATGCTAACATTTGGCATCACATATGTATAACAATACTATTTCAATCAAGTAATATCCTTGTGACTATAGATTTGTTATGCTGACATTTAAACATGTATATAATATCATGTGGTATCAAAAGATGCATTTACGTGCTTTTACTATACATGTATCACAATCTCTTGTATGTAAAAAAATATATATAGACATATATATAATCATGTAAATGGCATACATCTCTAATGCATAAGCATGTATGCATAGGTTATAGCACAATTCGATCAATTTTCTCATGTAATAATCAATTAAAAGTTATACCATCTCTAGTGTATATACTTATATACACAGTTTCATTTAACAAAGCTACATGTACTTTACTAGATTATTTATAATTAATAGACTTCATGTAATCATACTTCATCATATATTCATGTGATATTAAAAAGACACATAGTCCCTAATACATAAACATGTATTCTCATCTTCATATAACAATATGATCAACTTGTACATGATGCATTTATATCCCGGTAGTCATACAAATACACATTGACATTTTTAACTTATAAACATATCATATAACTATATCATATAAGCATACTTATTTTATGCCAATGAGGTGAATAATAACATACCTTTGTCATAAATATGCTTAATAAGTAGTCATGCTTACGCGCTTACAATATGAAATTATTTTATATACTCATGACTTATCTCTCTCAATGTGTTAATTTTTCCATTATAGATGTGCTTAAAATACTTAAGATCATTTCTTTATATAGTCAAAATGATAATCTAGAGATTCTTAAATTTATTTAAATGCATAAGAATATTCCAAAAATGCATACCAAAAATGGTGATAAATTATTGCAACAATCCTTCACAGAGATAGATTTTTAAGCTTATATTTAAAGCTATTTTTTATCTACCAAAAACCATTTCTAGCCAAAATTATCTTCTACAAACATAATCCTATATGTTTCTAGTTTCAAGAACATTAAAAATCATTGCAATATCATTTCTATAACTCAAGATAATTAGAAATTATAGATAATTGTTCATTGTGACAGGCAGCATATGATCTCATATTTCAACCTAAATTTGGACAGCTTTAGATTCATAAAAAAATTTGGATATGAGAGTCTATTTTATAACCTTACTGGAATTACCTAATTATCATTTTTGCATTCCAAGGTATTACAAAAACATTAAGGACTATTCTTAGAAATAATGCTACCAATAGTTCTGGATTTAAGTCCTTCCTAACATATTTAGAAATTCAACCAAATCAAGATTTCTTGGTATGAATTGTATAAATATAAGTCTAATTTAACCAAAAATTATATCCTTAGAATTTTGACCTCTATAACAAGATATATAGTCAAATTACTAAAATCTGTTCTTGTTCTCTAAACAGCAGCTCACTATACCCCATTTGGTTTTTATCTTCACTTAGAAAATGTATAGTATAAAATGGGTATAGAATTTTGAAAACATTCCTTCATTAAAGGTGTGCTAATATGAATCTATTTTAACCAAAATTTTGTGTCAAATAATTTTAACTTCTCTACAAAAAGTTATAGCAAAAATACAACAATATAATCATAACAATTGGGCAGCAACTCAAAATGAAGTTTAAGTTAGATTTTAGAGACACTTAGAAGTAAAATCAAAAATGGGTTCCTTCAACAAAATTTTAGGTCTAAATCTTAGGAAGAAATACCAACTAGATTCAAGTCAATTGATTGTCTACAACTATAGATATTCTAAAATTACAAAAGTTGGTTTAAGCAATTCTTTACATGCAATGCTTCTTTTTACAAGTCCTATCTTGAGTACTTGACTTCATTCTTTTTGGTTTATTAACTCATTCCATAATTCGTATCTTTACATAAATTTATATATTGAAATAAATTAAAAACAACCACAAGACACATATTCCCATACCTTGGCTGAATTACCACCTAGCTACAATCTTTAGCTACCTCTTTGCCTTACTGCTTCTTCTTAGCTTCCTCCTCTACAAATCATGTTTTCATACCATCATGTATGAAAATTATAGCATTCATTCCCCTTAGGAAAGATATCCAACAAGATAAAAGGAGAAGAAGAAGAGATAAATTAAAGTCTTGAATCCATACCTTGATGATTCCACTAAAACTTCTAAATCATCCACATGTAAAAGAGTTTATCTTAATGAATTAAAAAGGACTAGAGATGAAAGACCTTGTAAAGAGAGATGAGAGATGGGAAAAGTTTGAATTTTTTTCTTTTTTTGCTTGCAAAATTCATTGTCTCCCTCTCAAGAACCAAAAAAATATTTTTTTCTCTCCAACATGCAAGGTTTCTAGCACTTAAATAAAAGGGAAAAGTACCTTATACTCCCCCATCTATTTATATGTTAGAAATGTGTCCTCAGTAGGTTTTTTTTGTTGCTTTCCAATTTGACCACGTGATTACTTTCTTTTCTTTAATTACACCCTATCTTCCTTTATTTTATTGATTTAACCCACTAATACTTAATTATATCTCAATTAGCTACTTAACTATAATTCCCTTTTCAATTACAAACTTGTATACAAAAAATTTAAATTAATTCTCTAACCTTTGCCACATAAAACCATTAATCCATAAGGTCTTAGCTTATAATAATTCCTCTAATTAAGCTTGATTTGATATTAATAATATGATAATGCCCTTGAATTCTACTAGAGCCTATTTTGGTTCCTTACAAGTACAACATTCTTTTCATTGAAATTTTTTTATTATGAATTACTCAATAATCAACCATCAAATCCACATTTTTAATTATAATAATGTTGCATTATCATTTAATAATCAAAATTCATTAACATTTTAGTAAAGCTTATGATAAATAAAAGACTGAAGGTTCTGGAAAACATAAAAATCAATAAGTAAGCAAAATACGTCTCATGGTATTGGAAAACATGAAGGTTCTAATGGAAAAAATTTAAAATTGTGCATCCCCAATATAGTTAATGGATATTGCTATTTCACAAAAAATGCTTAGAAATGTAATTAAACTAGTAACTTGATTAAACATTCATTTAAGCTACTATCGGGAAAAAAAAGAAAGAAAAAGAAAGCTTCCACATCAAATTAGGACAAAAATGCAAGGTCATAACATAGAAAAACTATAATTCATTGATTAAAACAGAAAAAACCACAATTCATTGATTAAAACAAAAAAATTATTAACACCGAAGAGTTATAATTCTTAAAGAAAACAAATGCAACTTAATGATCAAAGTTCTATTCACAACTAACTACAGTTAAAAAAATCCATTCTTCTAAAGCTATTAGCTTGAGTGTATGCATCAATAACCTTATAAACACTCAACTCATATGTTAGTGAGCGAAAATAAAATCCAATAAAATTTAGGAAAAGTAAAAAAAAAAAATTCATCACCTAATTCAATAGTAGCTTCACCGAATGTTTATCTATTACCAATGTTGCTTCCATAAAAAACATAAATCCTTTTAAAATTACTAGTTTTATTGCTTTCTTCCATTACCAAACTCTATTTAATGTAAATTCTCTATCTTTTCTGAATTCAATCACAAATCTTTGACCAAATAAACAAACAATAACAATAATAAAAGCAAGTAAAGACAAAAGGAAGAAGGTAACAAACTTAAAGCTTGACAATCTTTTGCAGATAATATAACTTCCAAAGGCCAAAACTTTTCTAGAACTTAATTATAAAATAAGGAAAGTATCAAAAAAAAATCTAGGTTGATATTAAATTGAAGAATGAAAGAAATAAAAATTAGCGAAAGCAAACAATCTCTATTACTTGTAGCATTTCAATTTGAGATGTGTACATGATATGCAAGGGAAATCTTACTCCGCCATAAGCTGGTCAAAACACTACCTCTGATTGGGAAAAGAAAAATAATAATCAAATTGAGCTTTCAATCCATTTATGAAATTCAAAAGTCCATAAATATCTCATTAAAACATTTTTTCACTTTTTGAAAGTTGAGGACAAATAAACCCTAGAAAATGGAAAGGGCCAAAAGGCATATGAAAGATAGGATTAAAGTTTTTCCCAAAAATAATGTTATTAACATGAACTAATCAAATCATAGCTAAAATAAATTGTATATGCAAACAAAAAGTCCTATAACCATAACCTTAAGAAAAAATAAAAATAAGAACTTCAAGGTCCCAACATGCATGAACCTTATGTATCAAACATGAAGTGGACAATTCACATACTGCATTTTTCATTGAAAAAAATTAAACGAGAAAGAAATTAGGAAAAAATAAAAAGAGAAAGTAGAAAATGTCGAAATTCCTAAAATGAAAAAAATATAAAAAGCAAACAAATCTTATTAATCAGTAAGTTGAGAGCTACAGGGTTTTACAAAACCCACAAAGAGAAATTATATACTACAACAAACCAAACAAAAAAAATAATCTAAGTAAAAGCCTGGAAAAAATTTCAAAAAGAGAAAAATATAAATATCACCGTTAAGAGAAATTTGATGTTTGTCCTCTAGGGAATGAGAGTCCATAAATAAAAAAAAGATCAAATTTTGATTTCAACCTAAGTAAAACCCTAAAAATTCAAGTTTAAAAAATTTTAATTTGTGTAAATTAATGGAAATCAAGAAATACAACTGTAAGGTTAGGGAGAATCAAAAAAGGTTAGGGCTTTTTATATTTGCAAGGGTTTTTTCCAATGGTAAAAATTGATTCCGCCAAGAAATTCCCTACATATTTATTAAGTTTCATCAGGAAATTTCCTAAAAATTTATAATGTTTCTTCGGGAAATTCCCTAAAGAATTATCAATTTCTATCGGGAAATTCCCAATGAAAAACTAATTCCATCAGGCAATTTCCTATAGAAATTTATTTTCATTCGTAAATTTTGTTGAAAAATTTTCACACTTCATTAGGGCCTTATTTTACGATGGTTTCAATGTTCTATCAAGATTTCGGCCTAAAACTTTGGCGATAACATTAGCCTCTTTTTTTATTAACAGAAGATAATGATTTCTTTCTTTGTCATCAAAAGACAAAAATTGCCTATAATTTGCCTACAAAATTTAATTTCATCAGTAATTAAAAATAGAATTCTATTCCCTCGATAATTTTTTTCAATAAATGCACATTTTCTTTTAATGACAGGGGATATTAGATTGTAAGAGCAGGCTAGGAAGGATCAAATTGCCTTTGGCTAGAGAAGACAAGAGTAGACTATTCCCTCATAAAATCGTAGAACATCTCGGATGGAAGCCAAGAGAACGATAATTGAGCCATGCTCTCAATGAATCCTTAAATTACTTGGAGTGTAGTCTATGCATTCTTGCATGCATTCATCCTCTTTCCAAAATGAAATTTCTACTGCTGTTCCTGGAGAAGACTAGTTGAAAATATCTCAGGTTATGGCTAAAATCTTACAAAGAATGACAATGCCCAAAGCTCCGATATCTAAAATCAGAAAGCATAGGGCATA
Organism: Excoecaria agallocha; assembly: GCA_037975025.1. Taxonomy (NCBI): domain Eukaryota; kingdom Viridiplantae; phylum Streptophyta; class Magnoliopsida; order Malpighiales; family Euphorbiaceae; genus Excoecaria; species Excoecaria agallocha. Next base: position 25,468,448 of record CM075807.1, on the reverse strand, counting down.
AAAATTTGTAGTACTAATTTAGAACAACATAAAGAAGTTGAGTTTTGATTGGAAAGGCTGGAAAGGATATTTGATGAAATTAATTGCCCTGTAAATCACAAGGTATCTTGTGCTGTGTCCTTACTTCAAGCATGGAAAGAGAGGCATAAGGTACCTTTTACTGATTATTTTGTAGGTGAGGCCCACCAGGAGCTAAGAGAGGCATAAGGTACATAAGATTTCCCTACTTTCCTATAGGACCTTTCACCATGAGACTATTGCCATCTTGGTGGGATGTCATCCTTGGATCTATTGCTACCATTGATAAATGTGCTTGCAACCCCCTAGGATTCCATACTATATAGCTTACAGTGTATGAAGGTAGCCCATACTCCCATGTCCATCGATATCCAACAAATATGTTAGGAGCAGACCCAATGCCATAAGTCTTATTAGAAGAGTTTTAATGAGATCCAAGCTCAGTAGTGCCAACTGGCAGCCAGCATTGTCCAAACAAAGACAGGAGTTTAGTAACTTGATGTTAGTGTTTAAAAGGGCATGAGAGAGTGTTCAGGCCCTTTAGACGGCACTACACATAGTAAACAAAATGGACACAGAGGCTCAAGATTAGGAGAAAAGAATAGAGATGTTTGATCTCAACTTTCGAGGCTATGTCACAAGAGTAGAGGGGTGGTCTAGCATTGCCTCAATGAGTAGGCAATAAACATAGTTAAGATATGATAGGAGATGGGGCATTTAGTAGGGTTCCTTGGTGAGTTTCTCTATCTTGTCATTGCTGACCCCACGGGATCCACTCAACTAGGGCTATCTGTCCTCCACCATCTCTAGGACATGCACCGAGCCCACCAATCCATAGCACCACTCTTGCTCACCTCTAAAGGGCCCCATAGAAAATAGCCTGCATTGAGATTTACTAGCCTATCTCTTCAGGACAAAAGAGACACAATCAATTATTCTATATGAACTGATGTAGCCTTACGATCATTGCCAACAATGACGCTCTTTTCGCTGTAGGGGGCAAGTGATCATACAATTAACTTCAAATCTGGGTAACCCCAATATATAAAAAAAAATTTGTAATCCCAACACACACGAAATTTCTACCTTTAAATCGAGATATAGCCACAAAAGTGGAATTGCCTTCAAACCAAGGTATAGCCATAGAGTTGGAATCACCTTCAGATCAATGTATAGCCACAAAAGTTGAATTGCCTTCAAATTGAGATATGGCCATAAAAGTGGAATCACCTTTAAATCAAGGTATAGCCACGGAAGTGGAATTTCCTTCAAATCAAGGTAAAGCCACAAAATTTGAATTACCTTTAAATTGAGGTATAATCATAAAAGTGAAATTGCCTTTAAATTAAGGTATAGCCATAAAAATGGAATTACCTTTAAATCAAGGTATAGCCATAGAAGTGGAATTGCCTTCAAAGCAAGGAATAGCCACAAAAGTGGAATTGCCTTAAAATAAAGGTATAGCCACAAAAGTGGAATTGCTTTTAGATCAAAGTATAGCAATAAAAGTGGAATAGCCTCCAGATCAAGGTACAGCCACAAAAATGGAATCGCCTTCAAATTAAGGTGTAGCTATAAAAGTGGAATCACCTTCAGATGAGGTATAACCATAGAAATAAAATCTCCTACAAGTCAAGGTATAGCCGCAAAAGAGAAATCACCTACAAGTCAATATATAGCCATAATAGTGGAATCACCTTCAAACCAAGAATGCATCATAAGCTAGCATTGGTCACTCACCCATCACTACTATAAGCCTTTTTAAGAAGCAACTAAGAGGTTATCTCTTTAAGTAAGCATCTCTCTCTCACTCTAAATTTTGGCTCACTTAGGTACTCTTGTGCACTAACCTCCTTAAGGTTTGAAGCAACTGTAAACACTGGGTTTTGATGAGGCTTTTCTTAGGGTTACCTAATTAGGAAGACTGCTCTTTGAAATATAGCAAATTGAGGATTTTGAGGTCTTTTTCGCACTATAAAACAATTTTGAAAATTGTTTAAAATGCTTCATGTTTTGTTTGGGCACTCAAGGGAAGAAAATGGATGAATAATGAAGAATATTCCTAATTAGGGGATTCAAAAATGATTTTCATTTCATTTTAGGTCTTGCACACCTATGCAAAGAGGAAATATCTACATTATTTGGCCAATTGCCAACTTGACTGCCACTTTTGGGTTCACACCCATGTAAACCACTTACATAACCATGCATGGTAGAGAATACACTTTTTAAACTCCAATTTGGCAAATTGATTGTTGTACTTGATTTACACATCCTTGCATGTGAAAAATAAACCAACTTTTTTGAAGCGAACTTAACAAATTGGTTGACTTTTTAGGATTGCGCACCTATGCAAGGGGTTTACACACCCATGCAAACCTTTTCATATAAGGTTTTGCCCATAGAACTGAAAAAGGTTTGCCATAGGTTGAAAAATTGAATTAAAAGTGTTTTCTCAGGAAGATTAGCCAAGACAAAGCTTTTCAAACTTCAAAAAGTGTTTTCTTTGGAATTTAGTTCTTCAATTTCAAGCTTATTTTTCAACTATCTTAACATGAAAAAGAAATAAGAGACTGACATTCAATGGTCTAATCGAGTAAGTACACTGAAGGTAATATCAAAAGTCTTTTCTCTTCGATTTAGTTTCCCACAGTTTAAAGTTTATACATTTATCATTGTAAATGCTGTAAACTTTACTCATCAATTTATTGGTTGCATTTTTATTACATACTTAGATTCAAGGTCTGTTGCCTTTTTTAGACTATTTTGCCGTGTGGTAAAAATTATAAAGTTGTCGTATTAAGATTCCTTTTAATTTTATTTGAAGTCGGCTTTTTTATTAATCTTGGTTTAGAAAATTGTTTCTTCGTATTTTGTGATCCCCTTTTGCTCCCTTTTGGATCTGCTTGTTGACAGGGACTTTATTTTAAAATGAAATGAAAACTATCCCTCTCTCAGCAGATACAACCATGTATCATTTAATGCACACCCATATATTATGTGATGCATGACCTGAAATTGTAAATCCCTCCTCTTTTAAAATAAATTAGTTAACAGTACATCGTATAATGTGCATTAGCTATGATGTGCATTGGAACCCATTTATACTTCAGTTCGCTCTCGAAGGCCCATTTTTAGGGTCTAAGATCGGATGAGGGACACAAAGTTCATAAATTAGTCACTTCACAATAGAAGATGGGTTTTACCCAATCCTATTGTTGATGGTCAACCTACGATGGTCTTTAAATAGGCTCAAGAGGTAGATATCCTGGAGTCGCCACCCAACTCAGTATTAGGACAATGAATCTAACCTTTGATGCCTAAACAGGGATGGTGTTCGAAATATCACTCCTACTTATACCCCTGTTTGGTGTTTTTGTAAATGAGTTTTTTGTATTAGTTCACTATCTTCCTTCTCTCATAATGTGTTAGGTGAAAATAAATAAACAATTCATTCATGTAGGAAAGTGGTAAAAGAAATGAATAAATAAATAAATAAACTACTTAAATTACTACATAAGAAAATTGTCCAACTTGAAAATAAAATATTATACATAAATCAAGAAAATTATTTGAGTTGGGAACATTAGTTCCCTCATGCGTATCTACAAAAAAAACTCTTTTTTTATTATGTGATTTTTGGGTTAAGAAATTAGATGTTGGTCAATTTTTATTTTAAAAAGCCAATTAATTAGTAAAAATTATTGAGTGAGTTTTTATTTTAGTGTGCAAAAATTCTTTTATTATTACAAATAAAAAAACTAAAAGCAATAAAAGAAAAATAAAAATAAAACAAAGTGCAAAAGTTACTGATTATAGGGACATGCTTCCTAAGCCTCCAACTCTTCATCCATCAAGAAGTGAACATATGTGTGTGGGTTCAATAAACCGACAAAAGAGGGAAAAGGAAATAAATAGCTAGCAATACAATAAAAATAAATATTTTAACAAAAACAAATATAGCACACTAAAAATATATGTGACAACAATAATAAAATATGTTATGTACATAAAATCCATAATAAATTAAAAGAATATGGTGATAGAATATATATATATATATATATATATATATAAAGTGAGTAAAATACATTAATGGTGAAAGAAATAGGATAACATGCAAAAGTAGGTCATGCTAATAAGACAAAATAATAGACTAAAATTGCCATGCATGTAATTGTCACATGAGAATGAAGTGAATGGCATGCAAAAGTGAAAAATGAAGGAATTGAGGGAAAATGCATGCAAGATGTAAAAGACCAAAAACAACATAAAAACACATGTAAAGTGATAGGAGGCATATTATATAAATATAATATTAAAAATAAATTTACATGAAGTTACAAGTAGTACATGAAATAAATGTGAAACAATGTTAACTAATGAAATTTACAAAAATAACAATATTGTTAACAATTAATAATAATATTAGTAATATGAATAATCATATAATATACTATATATGTACATATAACAAATTAACATGGCAATAAAAGCAAACATAAAAGTTACAAACAAAAAATAAATACATACATGAATTAAAATTAAAGAAATCATGCATAAGGCCACACGAAGTTAAGCCATGCACATAAGAAAAAATAGTGTATTAAGTAAGTTTGAAACAATAATAATTAATAAAAAAAATTACAAAAATAATAATTGTTATAATAATAGCAATAAAATTTAATATAAGGCCTAAATAAATGGTAAATAATATTAATAGCAATAGAATTAATAATAAATATGGAAACACACCTAAAAATGATGTAAATGAAATGAATAAAAGTGCAAAGTGACCAAAAAATGGACAATAGCATGTAAAAAGTAAAAAGAAGGAATTAACATCTAGGTGTAAAATGGACGTGAAATGAGGAGAATAAAGCTAAAAATGTGCAGGTGAATAATTAGTGATGGATAGCTATAGGGGTAAAGGAAAAGCAGCCAATAATGTCAAGCAAGCCATCGCTCACTGAAGTGATGGCCTCTGGTCAGCTCCCTTTGCAGCAATGGTATCGGCAGTAGGGGTAGAAACAAGAGATTTTAGGTAATCAATAACTCCATGGCTCTATTTCTCATCCAAACCAATTTGGCCAAAACCTATAAATAAATTACCCAAAGCCTACATAAATTTAATTGATGTATGGGAAGAAATGTGGGATAAGAAATGTTGAAAAATCACAAGAAGAAACATGAGAAGCCAAAGAAATAGTGGAATGAAGATAGTAAACAATGTTTTCCATTTATCTACAAATCTTGCCCTTTTTCATGATTTAAGTGAACTATCATACATTAATGACTAAAATTATCATAAAGATAAAGAAAGAAACTAGTTTACAAGCCAAAACAAGAGATCAAGCAATTAGAGAGATTGAAAAAAATAAAAAACAAAAAAAATGAAAAAGATGAATAGTGGAAATAATACTTCGCATTCACACACATAATTCTTTTCTCTATATGATTTAAATGTGTTTTTTCATATTAATGACCAATAAATAAACACACAGGTATAAAATAACAAAATTAAAGAGTTAAAACCATGAAATCACGTAAATAACATACCAAACAAATAAAAAACAAACTAATGCAACCTACTGTAAATAAAATAGGAATTAATACCAATTAAAAGGGATGCTTGAGGGACTTGTGAATATTACCCTTACATTTGTGCTACCCCAAAATCAAGATAATCTGATCTAGAGTTTGCTCTCTTCCTCCTTGCTCTTTTGATTTTTGCTAGAAAATGGTTATTTACTTTTACTGCATGTGATTTGCTCTATGTATGTTCTTGATGTTTTCTTCCTTTTTCTTTCTTTTTTTTTCTCTTAGCTGCCCCCTCTAGGTTTCTCCCTCTTTCTCTTTAAATGCCGCCATATATAGGTTTTTGCCTCTTTTTTTCTCTAAATGCTACCTCCTTAGGTTCTTAGGTTTTTTCCTATTATATTTGGTTTCTCCTTCCCTTTTTATTTTATTTTTTTCTTCTTTTTCCCTTGTTTCTTGTTAGTTATATCCTCTTCCATTTGATTCATAATTATCCTACTGATTTTTCTTTCTTTCCTTTTCTACTTCTCTCTTTATTTTTTTCTCTTTTTCTTTCTTTAATGCTTTTCACTTCTTTTTTTTCTTTCTATTTTTTATTTTATTCATTATTTTTTAATAATTGTGATTTAATTAATTTAACTTTAAAAAATGGAAGCCTCGGGAAAAGACTTTTTTTATATTACCAAAAATTCCAAAGAGAGCAGATAGGAAAAATCATTTATTATTTTGAACTCAAATTTCTTTTAAAAAAACAAAAAACCTAGAGAGAACATCATGATTCTATTTTCTGTCTATTTTTGAGCAACACAATTTTCATCGGGTAATCCTAATCAAAAGCTGCCTCATGACTTAGTATTTACATCAATGCATTACGTGACATATGTTTAAAAATTCTTTCCTTTTTGTCTTTTTTCCTTTATTTTATTTTATTTTTGTACTTGTTGTTGTTGTTATTCTTATGGATCACCCTTTATTATGAGTGCAGCTAAATAAGCATTATAAGTAAGTTTTCATTCCCTTTCTCTTATTACAAAAAAAAAAGACTTTTTGACCGCAAAAGAAAAATGCCACAAAAATATTTATATTAAAGAATTATGATTTTTTGTTAATAAAATTTGACCAAGGTCCTATTTTTACCTATGAAACTCACATACAAAAATTAGCTTTTAACTATGTTAAAGATTTTTTATATAATTAAACAACATGGTACATTTCTTAACAAAACTTGGACTGGCAAGTTTCTATCTTTAAATCTTACAATGAAATGCTTCTTCATAATCCACATGCTAGAACCAATGCCCCTATTTAAAGAGCCATAATGAATTACCCGATTTATGGATGCCTATTTTAATGATTTAATCTATGCCATGATTTATCACTTTCCTATGTTATTGGGTGCACCTTTAATTTATTTATTTGCTCTAATCTTACATGTAAGAAAGGGGATAACATCATCAATCTGAAAGCCCTTATGTCACATCTATCAAAGGTATAAATAAGAGTGAAGTTTTGAACTCTCTTTAGGTATTTGCCTCATGAGGTTGAAACACCTTTTCCAAATGTTTTATTGGGTGGACACTCCTTACAGATGTCTCCCATTAGATGATTACCAATGATAGGATAGGGATATTTCAAGACGTTGTCTCATGCATTTTGAGGTTCGAGACTAGGTGAGTCAGGTTGAGTCCCTTGACTATTGTGATGTGACTAATCAGCTCGTGAAAGGAAACATTAACCTATCTGCAACCTAAAAGTGGGGCCAAGTTACCAAGGTGAATTTAAGTCAATCCATGACCCGAAGATTACTTAAAGGAATAAAGATGAGTCTTGACTTTGTTGCATGATGAAAATAAAAAGGCAAAATATTTCCTCTATTTTGTTCGAAGGCCCCTTGGTTTAGAAGGGGGGGTTTCGATTAGTGCACATCACAATATGTAACTTAGACATCTACAGTTGCTTATCAACATAAGTCTCATTTCTTTGAAGTTGGCTTTCTCTCATGCTTCTCATTTGCTACAAGTGATCTAATGAGATCACATCCTTTCTTTTATATTGCAATCTCCTTGCTTAGATGTCAACACATTGCTCTTGCATTTGTCATGAATCAAATTCAACTTAAAATTCAAGAGTTCTATAAAACTATTTGTGATTACACAAACTTTCAATTTCAATTACATTTAGTTTTAATTTATTTGTTATATACGTGAATAGGAACTTTGTAACCCTATTGTCTCCAAAACTCTTATTTCTTTGGAATCTTTTCTCTAAGAATTTATTGTTTAGACCTAGCATTTAAAAAGTAATAGTTGGCACTACTTTAATGGTTAGTTTGTGATTGGTGTCCAGCAAGTGTACTATATCGGCTATTAATATAGGAAAATAAGATTTCTTGAACATCATACCTAAAGGAACATGGATTGCAAAGTAAAATATCTATAATTGAGTTAAATGTATTTGAGATTATTTCCCAAGTTTTTGAATTGAAAGCAACAACTAAACTAAATTAACAATAAAGTAAAACAAAAACTAAGATTAGACTAACATTAATTAACTACAAAACAATAATTGAAATACTTTTGCTAAAGGAATTATGTAACGCCCTTACTGAACAGTCTGACTGTGCATGAGATAAGCTGAATTTTTTTTGTTTTTTTGTTTTGTTTACTCTATCAACTACAGACTTGCCCAACATGCAATACTTATAAATTAACTACATTGATTAATCTATATTCTCCAATTAACCAACTTTCAAATAAAAATTCGGCAATATAACGCCTAAAAACTTAACTAACCCACCTGCAACTCAAACAATTCCTCAGCCCTTCAAGGGCACCACAAATCATAACTAATTTTTCACATACATCACATACATCCATTCTCATTATTAATCACACTTCTTGAGACGGTTCAATATTACATATTACATTCTAATACCATTATAATACTCCAAAACAAAGAACAATTTACATTAAAATTTTCTCGTTACATCAATACACCTCAAAGGTGATCAGCCCACACTAGATCCCTTCTTCAGATGGTTGAACCAAATCAGCTGATTAACCAGAATCAAGCCTATCTTGATACCTACACGGATAATAAAACCCGTGCTAAGCTATAAAGCTTAGTGGGGAACAAAGTAATCTAAAAATAATTTTTTTTAAACATGTAATATCAATTATGCTAGTACAAAGTTGATAACACTCCTAATAAATACCTTCAATTACCTTAGATCCTAGTTCTTATAGTCAACAATAAATCACAAGTATAAGCGACAGAACATCTTACTTACATGGACAATAAAACTTAATAACTCAGTAATCAATGTATCATTCATTATTACCATAAAAGACATCCGGTATATTTCTTTCATATATTTATATAATTTAAACATATCCTGCATTCAAAATTCAGTTCCATGTAATCATTAAATACTCTTAACAAGATGAACAATAAAATACTTAACACTATAATGTGCCATATGTTATATACTTGATCGATAACAAAGTGATATACATACCTATACATATATATATATATAGATACATAATGCTTATATAGAATTAAAGAATCACATGCTCATCAATATTATAACTTGCAATTTATTATCCATTTGATGTTCTTATACAAGAGGATAATTCTTATGCATATGAGTTCTGAACTATAACATTTCTTATCTTTTATACTTTTTAACTTATTTTCATATTAATGCCCCTAGAACAGTACCGACAGAAATACTCAGACTGGATATACGGGATGTGGACCCCACGGGTCACAACAGAATGAGAAATGACCTCCAGAATCATCTCTCATATAACATATGAGCATATGACAGTACGTATAATATATATACTATGGAGATCAACGATCCAACCATAGTAAAGCAAGTCGCCATGACTTGCACCGCGGTATAGAATCCCTATGGCTAGCCAATTATATCCTGAGCTAGTTTTTACTGCCAGACTATTTTCTAAGGGCACAAAAGATCACTTATTTTCAGTACATTTATCAACTTTATCATCATTTCAATCCAGATAATACAGTTATTCAGAACATTCAATATTTTTGTACAGTTTGTGAACCATCATTCACTTAAGTCAGGAATTATTTCACAATAAGTCAGCAAATTATCTTTAAAACATATTTCAGTCATCAAAGAAATCTATTTTATACATATTCTTTCCATTTACTTTAAACAATCCAATAATCATATGTGAACAATACTTGTACTAGTCATAATAGTTCATTTCTGACTGTTATGTTCATAAAAATAAATTCTATTGATGCGAGAATCAACTTATAAACACAATCACGATAAAAGGACATACCTGTATAGTTCTTCATAATCATTTCCATTGTTCCACTATACTTAATTTAATCATTAAACATTCATACTCTAATACTATATTTGATACATGCATTCAATGCATCACTCTTAATAGAAATGTCTGTAGATGTATCTAAATTTCATAACAGACTTATATATGTAACTATATGATCTTAAATAGTCATATACTAAAACAATCATATATATGAGCATGGTATTTTAATATCAGTTTCCCATGATATCATCTCTTAAGCATATTATCATTGTAGAAAAACGTACCTTTACGATTCATCATGACTATCCTCCAAGCACCTATGTACTTAATTATCTTATCACAAACTCATACTCAATTACTATAATAATTATATGTTATCAACGTATTACTCTTAATTCATACATTTTTATTCTAGAATTAATACCTACTCATACCAATCCATGTTGTTCAAATGACTCTTCATGCATATAAGTTCAATATCAGAATTAAGTATAGTTATACAATTTTACGTACACAAAGGCTTAGACAATTTCATGTATTTGCATGACAGACGTTCCTTTATAACATCATAGTAATACACACATAATACCATAGTCATACCCTTTCTAACAAGTAGTATAGAATTATCCATATATTAAGCGTGCATACATATATATATATATATATATATATATATAAGTAATGATCATTATATTTGTTCAAGTATAGGCCATATACTAGACTATAAATCAATTCTTATACAAATGTACTTATACTGTTCTTGTTTGTTTAATACTGTAATATAATGCTCACCGGTTTACGATCACATCAACCAAATGTATTAATCTTCACTTAATTAATATTTTATTTCCTTAAGATACTTTTAACACCTATTAGATTAAAGAGAACAAACTATATGTTCTTTAACAACACCTAAGGTAATTCCTGGACAAACTAATAGGCTAGTATAAGCGCTACTCCTTAGAACTAAAGACATTAATTTCTCTAAACCGTCAATTGAGAGCACTTAACATATTCAAGTCAAGTTTATTTAAGCATTATGGCTCTTTTTACATTTAAACACCAATCTAATAACTTACATGTATGTTACTCATTATTTGTATAAATTATCAATTCACTTTCATGTTTATTTATACTATAATAATAATAATTGAGCATGCATTACATATTTATATTGATTTAACCAGTTAATCTCTTCTAATGAAAGTAATACAATTAACAACATTATTTTAAGGTTCATAGTAATACCAGCATATTTAACCAAGAATGTTCTTCTTGATCATAAATACATACTTAAATAACTTATCATACTTGTTCAATATTTTCCCATGGTTTATATATAAAATTGAACAAACTTTATTCGTAATGCTACATTGAAAAATGTTCAGAAGCAAATTAATGTGTCTATATTATAATTGAATTAATAGGGAAATAAGAGAGGATGAAGTGGACAACCCGTGATCATCCACTCGGCTCAAGAGAACCCAACCCTACAATTCTATAATAAACCCTATATCATTACTTACATGTACCCAAATTTCAAAAACAACTTAACTCCAACCATGAAATCTGATAAACCGTGGCTAAATACACTTGTAAATCATCAAAATTTCCCAAATCTATTATGTAATATTCCTTTAATTTCAAGAAAATCTTATGCCAGAGTAACAAACTCAGCCTTCACATGGTTTAACATCTATAATTTCAATTATAATTTACTATATTCATTCTGCTATTACTCATCATCATCTTAAAATCTTGCATGTAAGAACACACACTCTAATACTACCATAATCTCAGAAAGATTAACCAAACTTTTATTCAATTTAACACATGTAATCCAGTTTTAACTTAGTTCCCATACCGTAAAATCGAAGCTCGTAATGCTCTCTCCATTCTGCCTCGTCGGAGTCTCGCCGGAGACTCACCGGAGACTCGCCGGAGAGCTACCGAAGCCATCCACCGGAAGATCCAGCCACTGGCAACGTCCCGACGACCCTCACGCGCCTCCATGCTGCCGTCATTCATCGGGATCGAAGCTTGAAGCTTCCGCCGTCACCATCCCCGATCTCCCTGCTGCCGGTGAGTGGGGACGATCGACGACCACCGAAAGAGCCGCCTCTACCTCACGATCCCACCGGTGTTGTCAAACTCCCCAACCGCCGTCGACAGCCACCGAAAAAAGGGGAAAAAGCTACGGTGGTGATGGGAGACCAAAAATCGGAAGAAGGAGAAAACCGCAACACCACCGGAGGGCAGGGACGGCGAGGAGGCGGTGGCAGCTGCGCCGATCGCCGACGCAGGTGCCGTTGATCGGTGGCAGCGCCTCCTCCTTCCTCTCCTTCTCTTCCCTTTTCCCCCCTTCCCCGATCCTCTCTTCCTTCTTTCTTTCGTTTTCCTTTTTTTTTTATAATAATAATAATAATAATAATAATAAGAATTATAATAACCCCCATTTATTTACCTTTTTAATTATTGACCCAAATCTTTAATCAAAATCACAAAAATGTCTAATATATATATATATATATATATATATACCTGTATACACATATATACCTTAGTCTTACTCAAACATAAATTTATACATTTAATCAATTTAAATTAAATATTAATATAGTGAATCATGAAATTTCAACTAGGATCATTTTTGGGACATTACAAATTATCCACCATAACTAATATTGCAATGACTCAATGAAAAAGAACACAAGTGATTATGGAAAAACTAGTAATAAAGTCAGATATCTTAGTCAAGAATATCATTCTAAGCATTAAACCTTCTTATTAGGAATAATTCAACACAGCATAAAAATCCGATTTTAATCTCCTAAACATCTAACATCTATTAAACTTTTTTCAATCAAACTTAACTTCAATCTATTCTTAGTTTAACTTTTATTAGTCTTAATCCACTCTTACCAACACATAACTATCTCAAATTTAAAATACAACCATGCATCAATACTAATGAATTAACCCAAAAACATGCATACCATATATCATAATTAAAATCAATCATCAACCATTTATCAAATAAGTCAATCATCAATTCAATAGCAACCATAGATATAAATTTGCTTAGGAACTAAGAAATAATCAAACTTTCATTAAATTAAAGCTCAAACTGATTCATTACAATAAAAGTATGAAGGTTTAAGAATCCTTTAGCAAAATAAAGGAAAACTACTTACCAAACAAGATTAAAATGGAAGAAAAATAAATAAAAGAGTTACAATACTCATGGAGCGTCAAACTTGCTCTTGATGACTTCTTTAAACACCAATAGAAAGCTTGAGTCTTTAAGAGAATGAAAAAATAAGAAAATATAATAACTACAATTGAGAAAACTACAACTAGGGCAAAACTAAAAGTAAAATTCATAATTATCTCCCCACTAAGTCTGGTGCTTAGGTCTACTTAAATAGGCCAATACTGAAAGAAATTCGGCTGTAAAAGCTTCCCAAACTAGAAGGAAGTAGAGCCATAATCCAACTCAATAACTTTGACTTGGTAGAGTGAAAATTCACTCCATCGAGTGAGCCTTCTCTGTTTTGGCCCCTGAAGATGACTCGGTAGAGTAAAAATTCACTCCACTGAGTGAACCGTCTTCTCATGCCTTACTCGGTAGAGTGAATTTTCACTCTACTGGATGATTGGTTTCTAGACTAAAGACATGAGTTCTCTATCTTCAAAAATCCTTAAAGGTTGAATTTCATCTTTTGCCCTTAAATCTTTCTTTTTCTTCAATTAGATCTACAAACACACAATTTAACTAATTAATCATAAAATCAACTAAATCAAAACTAAATTAACCAATTTAAACACATAAAAATATACTAAAAACATATCATAATTCACAATTATCAACTTGCATTTGTACTTTGAGCTAGTTATAAATCTTGTTATTATCCTTGCAAATGTTGGCTTGCATTTACACTTTGAGACCCTAAATTTTTTGTCTCAGTTCTTTTTCCTAATATGAATTTCAAATTACAAAAAGTCAATACCATTAAATATCTATTAAATAAATTGTGTCACTTGATCTGTTTTTCGTCTTTCATTTTTGTTAAATTTTAACAATGAAAGAATTATCATTTTATCTCATTGTATCCATCGATGTACTCTTATTGCCTTTCATATTCCTCTTTCTCTTATTAGTGTTACTGTATTTTGCATACTGACTTAACATAAGACACTTACTTTAACAAGATTATATTATTTCATGGCTTCAAACTAAATGAATTATTTAATTATTTTTAAAATTGCATCTTTACTTTTGTTGGATATTTTTGATATTATAACCCTGTTGCTTGCAAACATTGTATGTCATAATACTGCCTTTTAAGGATAGCTTTCCCTTTTTAACAAGTTCATCCTTATCATTCTTCCTTGCTTTTTTTGGTTTGCTTGGTAGGTTCCTAACCTATAATGGTAGGATAATTTCCTTATCCACTTTATCCCATATATCTTTCCCCATTAAAAGTTACATTGAATATTGATATGCCTTCAAATATGTATCTTTCCTATACCAACTTAATACATATTTCTCTAAATGTTAGTGCATTAAACTATAAATTCAACAAATAACATGGGCACATGGGCCTATGATGGTAACATGATATCATGTGACAAATTAAACAAGATATCATGTGACAAAAGGATTATAACATGTTTTATTGTTTAGGTTAAAATTAAATTATCGATATTCATATTATTTAGGTGGTTATAATGTCTTGCTAGACGCCGCTTATAACTTATGGGCCTATGATGGGATTGAGGCCCACTACCAACATTATATGAACCTATTGGGTCGCACACATAGAATGTGATGAATGGACTAAGGGCTTATTCGGGCATTTTGAATTTTATTTTATGACAAATTAAAATTTGAAATAAAATTTTAAAGTTAAAAATATAATTCTTATTTTAAACAAGAAATAAATTATTTCTTATTTTAATGAGAAATATTGGCCCAAAATTTTTTTGTTTTTTATATTAGGGTTAGATCACCTCTATATAGTTATATGCATATGTGTTTAAACCCTAAGTTACGAAATTTAAAAATGTGGCAACCGTCACTTTTTGAGTAGAGAGAAAATTATTCATTTTTTGTAACTTTGAAAAGAAAAAAAAACCCTAACTGCCAAAAAAGGGAGCTAGTACCCTGGATGATTCCGATCATAGCATTTGATTGTGGATAATGATAGAAGGTGTTCATTTTAGTAGAGGTTGGTATCCATTATCTTTCTCCTTCTTGATTTAATTAGAATGCATAGATCCTAATGGGTTTAAATTTTTTCGCTATATTATTTATTTATTTATTCTATTAAAACTCAATAGTGGTATCAGAGCCACTTGTGAGTTCAATTGATTTAATTATCATGTTTTATATGCATGTGATGTATATCACATAAGATTACATGTGACATGAATAGAATGTATGTTGACAAATGAAAATTTAATTACTATTTTAATGGTTAAAATTATTCTATTTATATGTGATATGAATAAAACAAATATGTTTCTATGAGATATGAACAAAATCAATCTTTTTATACGAGATATAAATGTAATTGATCGATTGATATTCATAAGGTTTTGTACAAAAGGCTATGAAATTGATTGATGTTAATATGACTAACACGTTCCGTGATAATTTTGTTGTAATATGATTAAACAAATTATTCTTGTGATTAAACGTGTAACATGTACTTAATTTATTTTGGTCGTATTCTATATCTAATAAATGAATCTTTAATGTGATTAAAAAATTGCTAATATGATCGATAGATTTGAAATTCTAGCGGGACCGCCATGCTATCTGTTCGTAGCACTTTAAATATCATTAAAGTTATTATTCGATAATTTTAATACATCAATTTAATATAATTAATTGAGCATAATATAAGATGATTGATTTTATTTGATGTATGTATGATGTCTTTGTATAGTGTATAGCATGATCAATTGAGACCCTTGTGATGATATTTATGTTATTCATGTGTTTTATAGGTTCATAATTTTAAATACAACCTACATGTCATTATTTTATTGTAATTTTATTTTACTAATAGTTTTAGTAGAATAGTTTATTTCATTATTTTAATGAAGATAAAGGAACTTCACAAAGACCATAAAGGGGTTCTATCAAATTCCATGATGATGGTGGTGCAAAGTGGAAGTTGTTGATCAAGACAAGTTCATGTAGCTTCACTTAGGATTCACCTTTGATCTTTATATAGGCTTATGGAGATCACATAGTTTTGGCCATGCTATTACATGCTTTATATGTTAGGAATATTATATCAATAAGTGCTATGATGAATGATTATATATGTGTATGAGATACCATACATGGGATGATGCATGATATATAAATAAATAGATTTAATAACTTAAAATTAAAAGTTCTATCACCATAATTTTAAGTATTATGCCACCCATAATTAAAACACCAGTCATGACTAAAATCACCAAAATGTGTGTTCTCCCAAAATAAAGTACATTATGTTATCATAGTAAGATAGGATGGGTAATGGTGCTACCTTATATTTAAAAATGGTTAGACTTAATTCAGCTATCAAAATGGTTTTGGGTCTTAAGGCATTAGATGGGATTATAACATGTTAGGACATACAATGTAAAAATCCCATAAAGAATCTAAGAGTTGCATGAGATGTAATTGATGAGGAGTTATCTTCCTTAATAACTTAATTTTAAGTGTCATGCCAAAGCTGACATAGAATTAAGTGAAATGCGGATCTTAACCTACTAAATCATTACAATTGTTTTAACTAATATTAAATATTTTAGTGGGAGTCTTAAGAAATACCTAAAATGAAATTGGTAGTAATATTAATATTTTTATTTTGCATAATTGTAGATTAATGGCATCAAATAACATTGCCACACTATCACTGCTATTAGTCTTTAAGAAGGACAAGCTAAAAGAAAAGTGCACCAACTTCTTTGACTGGTTTAGGAACTTGAGAATTGTTCTCAAGCAAAAAACGAAGTTATATGTGATCAATTACCCTATTCCTAATGTCCCACCTGCTGATGCCCTAAGGGCAGTTAAGGACAAACATATGAAACCTGCTAATGTTTCTGTTGATGTGGGATGTCTTATGTTACCACGATGTGCCCAAAATTGTAGAAGAATTTAAAGCATATAGAGGCTTACAAGCTGAGTGCTCATCTCAAATAGACATTCCAATAACAAGCAAGACACGATAGGTATAAGACTACCAAAGCATTGCATTATTGTAAAATGGCTAAAGGTGCACTAGTCAGCTCTCATGTTCTAAAAATGAAAGGCTATATTGATAACCTTGAAAGGATTGCATTACCCATCAGTTTAGAACTAGCTATAGATTTGATCCTTAATTCATTACCTAATGGTTATGACAAGTTTGTCATGAACTATAATATGAATAATATGGAGAAATCCCTTGTTGAATTGCATGTAATGCTTAAAATAGCTGAGCAAAGCATTAAGAAAAAATTGAGTCATATTATTATGGTTAATAAAGGAAATGGGATGAAAAATAAGGGCAAGGCTAAGGCTAGGGCTAAGGAAAAAGTTACTTGCAAGCCTAAGGAAAAAATTGGAACAAAACCCAAGGCAAAAGCCCCAAAAGAGGAAATTTGTTTCCATTGCAATGAAGTTTATCATTGGAAGAGGAATTGCAAGCTATATTTGGAAGAATTGAAGAAGAAGAAAAAGAGTAGCGAGACTACATCATCAGGTATTTATGTTATAGAAATTAATTTATCTACTTCCACTTCTTGGGTATTAGATATTGGATATGGATCTCACATTTGTACAAAAGTGTAGGAACTCAAAAGAAGTAGGCAACCAAAAAAGGGTAAAGTGGACCTATAAGTTAGAAATGGAGCAAGAGTTACTGCTTTAGCTATAAGGACCCAATCATGACCCTAAATGCATTATTGTTAATTAATGAGGGCTATCGTTAATTGAGGCAAAATTTGGATTACTTTACAATTATCAAGGTTAAGTCTCAAGAGGGGTATTTTGGTAATTTTAGCATGTAAGTATATGAGTTAAGTTAAATTAGAATTAAAAACAAGGATATAATTGAAGAATTAGAAAGTCTTAGTGTTTAGTTGAACGAAATTGAAATAATGAAGGTTTAATTATGTATGAGGGTATAGTGGGAATTTCCCTTGGTAAGATATTTATTCCACTATAAACTAGGGTTTTGAGGGAGATGGAGATCGGCATTTGAAGGATCTCTCTCTCTCTTTCTATGGTCACGGTTCAGAGATGGATACTAGGTTTTAGGAGTTAACATGAAAGGTAATGTTTTTCCTTTAAGATACCTTCTTTCTTTTCTTTTAATTTGTGATTTCTTTGGTGATGAGAGATTACAAGATCTTATTGTCATCATGTGAAAGGAAATGATAGAGAAGCATGTAAATTAAGTGAAAGAGAAGAAAGGAATCATGTGTAAAGGAGGTGAAGCTTGATTTTGAGGTACAGGATTTATTTGGAAAAGTTACTGCATACATTTCCCATCTCATGTTGCATGTGTTTTCTTTGAGAGATTAAGGATAAATATAGTAGGTGTTGATGATTATAACATGATTAGTAACTTAAATGATAATATAAGTATGTAGGGAGGTGAGATTTAGGGTTTAATTTTATGCCTACATGATCAGGATTCTGGGTTTTCCTTCTTTTTTTCCCACGCATGGCCAGTCACCATTTTCTTCTTGTTCATGCTTGGTCACGCATGTGTTTTCTCTTAGGAGCATACAACCATGTGTTGATTTGTCTTTGAGGATGCATGGCCACGTGATGATGTTCTTCTTCTCACACACGGTCATGCATGTGTTTCTATTTGGAAATACATGGCCACCCACCTTATTTCTCCTTGACGTGCGCGGCAACGGATGTATTTTTCTCTTGGAGACACATGGCCACATGTGTGTTTTCTCTTTGGAAACCCATGGCCACGTGATGCTTTCTTTCTTTGGAAACCCATTGCCACGTGATGTCTATCTTCCCCTTGCACACGACCAACTATGCTTTTATCTCCGAAAATACATGGCCAACCCTCATTTCTCTGTATGAAATGCTTGACCAACCATACTTTATCTATACTCTTTCATTCATTCGAGTATATTCTCAACCCAAGATTTAAGCCATGAAATTAGATATTGAACACAATATTATGTGGTCCCTAAGATCCTGACGAGAGCAAGAATTGAGATAATTGGATTAGTAATCAGTATGAGTGATGGTAAATAGTTATTAAATGGAGATGGATATGTTACTTGAATACTCAGGGAGTAATAGATTATGAAAGTTTGTTCTAATGCTAAAGTCTATAAAGATATGATTCAGAAAAGACATGAATTATTATAGAAATTAAAAGACATAAAAAGCTATTATAATAGGATGAAGATTGATTTAAGCTATAATTCATCCAAAGTCACCTACAAATGAGTAAAGCATGATCGCTTAATATGAAAGTACATATATATATATATATACATACCTTGTTGTACACAGATTAGATTAAAAGGCTTTAAAAGAATAATCCTATAAAGATAAGAATTGGAGTCCACTTAAACTCTAATGAGAAGAAGTTATAGGTAATGATGCTAAAATAATTAGGTTTCTAAAATATGTTTTAGTGCCTAATATCCAGAAACTAAGAAGAGTGAGAAGAAAGATAGTAATCACACAAGTTTACGCTATTTGATATGTCCTTTATAGTATGGTGTAAAGTATGTACTAGGCCAAAGCAATTGGTTCTACCCAGATACTATTTTGGTAATCCTTTGCAGTGACACGAAAATATTATGATTTAACCTTGTAATGAGAATAATATCATTGCCATGTTATAGGTAACCTAGTAACTTTAAATGTGCGTGCTAATTAATGTATTTTACTTACAAGTATAAGGTATGTAATATGCCTAAGTTAAAAAGAGAAGGAATGTTTTAAGGATCATACTTGTTTGTTATTCATACCCTATGATGTAAAATGAAAGTTACAAGTCTTCAAGTACTGTTCTATTGTTTAAGATTAGATAATCTTATACAACTCACCTAAGAAAATAATGTCATAAACTATAAAGTAAAAATAAGATGATCATGATATATGTGATAATGTTAAGGTAGATAATCTACTGTCTATGATATAATAGACTATAAAAGTGAGCTAAAGGGGCTAAAGATGAATAAGTGTTGACCTTAAGCTATATGAGAACATAGTTATTCTATCATATGTATCGTGAATGCTTGAGTGCTGTAATATATGATTATGTTATCATGTGATTAATTATGAGAATAGGAAAACTACCCACAACAAGCAGTAACAAGGTACGTCATAGAGAACTATTCATGAGTTATGTAAGTGTATGTGGTAAAATCAATTTGAGAATGCTTCGATGAGTAGCTTGATTTACTATGTGAACAAGTATGAGCAATGAAATTATGTATTGCCATGTTTAAACTGCTCACAAATGTATGAGTGCATATGGGTACATGCAATGCTACTCATGAAAGCTGATGTGTTGTTATTGTTGCATAAACATGTAACTATTATGATATGAATGAAAGAAAATTGAAGCAAGCATACGATTTCATGGTAACATCTATATGTAATAGAGCCTAAAGCTCAACAATGATGCATGATAAGATTGATATTCATTCTTTATGAATTGTGGCTTAAAGCCAAATAAAATATTAAGTAACTAAGAATATGATGACTCAAAGATGATTATAATGGGATAAGCCTATGGGTCTTAGTTCAGTTGTGGATTACATAGGCATGCCTAGAGGGATACGGTCGTAACTACCATAGTTGACCCCATTCACTATAAGAAAATCCTGAAATAGCAACGGAAAAATAGCAACGGAATATATTTTGTTGCTAATTTAGCAACGAAAACGTTATTCCATTGCTATTTAGCAATGGAAAATATTTTCTGTTGCTAAAATTGGTTGAACTTTATAAAATTAGCAATGGAAAAATATTTGGTTAGCTTCCGTTGCTAAAAGTGGAGGGAATTTCTGGCGCCATTATTTAGCAACGAAAATTAGCAACGAAATTTTTATTCCGTTGCTAATAAAGGCGACAACAAATGGCGGGACGAAAAATAGCAACGGAATTTAATTTTCGTTGCTAATTTAGCAACGAAAATTAAATTCCGTTGCTAAATTTCACTTTGAAAGAAAAATAGCAACCGAATTTAATTCGGTTGCAAAAATAGCAACGAAATGTTGTTTCGGTTGCAAAAATAGCAACCGAATTAAGATTCCGTTGCTAAATAGCAACCGAATTTAATTCGGTTGCAAAATAGCAACGGAATAATGATTCTGTTGCTAAATTTATTCTAAATATTTACATATTTGCCATCGAGTATAAATACCGAATTAAAAACCCTAGGCTCTCATTCTTTCATTTCTTTCCCTCTCCTGCCGCCGTCTCCTCTTCTCCCTCTCACCACCAAAACCAGCTTCGTTAATCACGTCAAGGGTTTCTTCACCGATCACCACCACCATCCACCTCCTCCACCGTCAGCCTCGCCAACACTTCAACCCGTCTATGCTTTCAGCTTTCTGCTGCTGCGTTTTCCACTGAACTCGCCCCTCTACGTGCATTTCTGTGGCTCCAGGTGGGCTGGTGAGTAGAAGATCTTAGACGGACAATTCCACATCATGACGGCATTAACGAACAAGTGCAAAGCCAGATTCAGTTTCTTTGTTAAAATAGATTCAGTTGGTCGGGTCTGGCTAAACCCCTCAAAAACCTACCCAATCCTAATTCCTTTGACTCTTCTTTCGATTCTGCGACCCCAAATCCCTAATCCCACTCCTCTTGCCTCGTTCGTACCAGACAGGTCTCCCTCGTTTCGCTGCTCTTTGGCTTACAAAAAGGTATGTCTCTGGTTCTCTGCTCTGTTATTGTTCTTTCTTCTTCTCTGTTATGTTCTTTCATTTTTTCTTCTCTTTGAGCTTCTATGATATGCACATTTTCTTTTGGTGTTAATGGTTGGATGAAGTTGATGTGAGATACCGTTTTAGTATTTTTGTTTTAATTTGTGTCCAGCAATTTCTTAGTGTCAGTCTGTTAAATTGCTTGCAAATTAACTTGTGTGTGTTTATCATTCAAAATTGATTATTTACACAAACAATTTAAATTGATTATGTTGCATACTTATGAATGCATATGTTTCCCCCATTTAGGTATGCGTAAGATGGATTCATATCTATAGATGTGTACATAATTAATTTGTTAATTTCTCTTATTTATATCTTAGGTTGAAGTATTTTGCCAACAGCTTGAACTTGCAAAAGAGCTGAACAGGCCAGCATCCATTCATTGTGTACTGTCGTTTGGACATTAGTTATGATACATACTTTTTTATAAGTTTTAATAGCAGCTTAGCAATATTGGTTTTCTTGTACTCTTGAGTTATCTATAATATGTTATGGCTTATTAAAAAATATTCTATCGGGTATGCGAGAAACTAACTTGCTATACTCTATGCTTTTTGCAGATGGTAACTTGGTTCTTATGGTTTAAAAGAGGATAAAGCTTGATAAATTGCAACAGGTGCTATCTTTTTACCTTCTGCTACTTTTCGGATGAGTGATGTTTTTGATAATTTAAGTTCTTTCATCATTTATTCTCTGGCTCTTGATCTTGATCTTGAGTCGGGAGTCTGATTCTGTACTCCCAGTCTGCTGTTGTTCTAGGATGGACCTTATATTTTCTGTAATATCCTTTTAATGACATTTTGGCTTATGAAAAAAAATTTATTAACTGATCTATCTTTTGTGTATCTTGTGATTATAACTTTTTTTGTTTTAATTTTAAAAATTGAAGAAACCCAAAGTTGAGTAACAAGCTGTTTGAAAAATTTTAGTTCCATTTGTCATTAGCTCTGAATAAGACAATGCTTTGCCTTTTTTTGTTTGATTTATTAAGATTGATTGTTAATTTGCAGTGAATTTTCAGTATTTGATTCTTATGCTTATAAATAATAATAATTTTTTTTAGTAAAACATATTCACATGTTTATAAATAATAATAATTTTTTTGTGCTTCGGACAACAGAACTATCAACCAAGGTTTGCCCTTGGCTCTACTTTCAGCTCCTTCACTATTTTATAAATTTTTCTTTTTCGATCATATAATTAGTCATCTTTATTTGTCTTTTCTAGTCTATTAGTCGTGCAAGAAGGTTATAATGGAGCTTAATAAAACCTTTCCTAATGATGGTTTGCTTCCATGACTGAAATAATCAGGATTGCTTACTAGGTGCTTTATTGCTCTACTTGCTGGAAAAGTGATAATGGCTCATATCGCCGGGATGTATAGAAGGTAGCTATGTTGAAATGATATCTGCTTACTTAAGGTATTGTTCTCAGTTCAAATAATATACAGTTTCACTTAATGCTAGTTCTGAATCAAAATTTAATTTCTTAGTTTGAATGAAGTATGAGTATCTCGGATCTTTATAATTGTAAAATTTTTTGCTTAGGTGTCTTAAACTAATTTAATATATATAAATATATATAGGAGTGGTTCATATGCCTATGGATCTGTTTAAGATGATGAGAGCAATAACAATCCCTTGATCTAAGAGGATGGATATGTTCTTTGAATCTTGTGATATGATCCTCCTCTTTTGTGCAGTTGTATCCAGATAAGTTAATTCGATCTCTTATTTCTGGTTGAATAGTCTGCGTAAGGATAAAAAAATTCTTGATTAGTTGAAGAAGATAAATTTTCAGTGAAGTAAAATAATATAAGGATAAACATTCCATTCTTCAGTTTATGGATGAATATTCAGTTATTTTATTTCCTTTATCTAGTAAATTTCTTTTGCTTTTCTTTGTATACCATCATGCCAGAAGTTGTAAAAGTATGAATAATCCAAATATAATAATTAGAATTTATTTATTCTTTTGGACATTTAACTTTATGCTTTCTAGTATTATAATTATTATTATTATTATTAAGAAGATGCACTTTCATGCATAGCACAAGTTGCAAATATTGCCTTGCCAGTCTTTATGGCTCACACGTTATATCTAAATGCTTTATGTCAAATCCAACTTTCTCATCAAAATTATACAATTTAATAAGAAATAGCAACAGTTGTTGTTTGAATTTTGTGGCTCAACATGACAAGCTATGGACTCTTGAATAAGTTTGAAATTTCTCAACTAATAAACTCCATTAATACCTAACCACATATTTACTTTAATATCAACCTTCATTTTATATATATATATATATATATATAGTGAAAAATAAACAGCACATTAATGAAATGATATATTGTCTTCATTCCGTTCTCCATTTGATTGGCTTCAATACAATCTTATTAGTAAGATTATTTCACTTCAACTGATGTTATTTTACGGGTAGACCCTAAGGCTACAGAATCTTTGGTTGATCCCGATGAGTATCCAAATATGTTTGATGATTGGCAAGCTGCTCTATCTATTGAATCTAAAGCAGCAGAGATAAGGTATTTGGAGAATTATATGTTCATATATTCATTTATATAGGCACACAAATTCACTTCATGCATTTGATGAATGGCGGAGAACTTACCTGAACAAAGATGTGGCTTTGTTTTCTTTTTTGTTTTCAAAGTTTAAGTTCCGGATTCTTTATAAGTATCATAAATAATTATATTATGTTTTAATCTTTTTAGTGGGATACATTGTTCTTCTACTATAATCTCTGTTTTCTTATGTAATAGGGTTTAACTTTATTATAAGCATACTGTAACTTGGGATACATTGTTCTGAGTTCAAGTCTCTACCACCTTGGAAATCTAATGACGTTAAGGTAATTTATAATACTTGTAATTAAATATCAATCTATAATTAATTTCACAGATCCCTTTGCATATTATCTTGTGCTAATTTAACTTTTATTACTTGAATAATGCTGTTGGTTTTCCAAATTACACTAAAACATTGCTAATTTTAATTACCAATGGAAATTCACCAAATTCGGTTGCTAATTTCCATTGCTATTTCAAAATTTTCTTGTAGTGATTTGGGTCTTGTTCCTTAATGGAACCATTGTTTGACCCCGTTTGGGTCCATAGTTTTTTCCTTGATGGAACCATTGCTTGACCCCATTTGGGTCCGTTGTTTGATATCTTCGGATATCATAGTTTGATACCTTCGGCTATCTATTGCTCCCGTTATCGACCCTTTGAACTAGTACTTAGGCAGGCTATTAAAGATGTAAATGATGCAAGAAATAAAGTAACTATGTATCGATCGCCTCTCTTATATGTATTGGAATCATGATAATGATTTGTTCTATTGCTTTATTCTAAATTTCAGTTAGCTATAAACTACTTCTATGAAATGAAATGCCATGTTATGGAGTACTTGATTGTGATGTCTTACATCAACTATGAGAAAGGTCACCATGTGAGTACTAGTGTGATTCAGTTCCACGGTAAATAGTTGGGCCATATGGGCCACAAGCTTACAATATTAAATTAAACGTTACATGAACTATGACATGCATAATAATGTTCATGTAAGGGAAAAATTAGAAAATGTTTGCATGTGGTATGAAGACCTTGTTAGTTAATAATGAGGTGTAATACCTATTCCTTGGAATGGCATGCAAATTCATGAGTATGTATATGAACATTTATGTATGTATGTGTTTATGTATAATTCTAACATAAATCAAAGTGCAAAGCATGATATGATATGATCTGTATGATGTTTAAAGTTTAATGATAAAATAGCATAAAGGAAGATATGTGCAGAAAACCCGACCAAAATGACAAATTTGTAATATACGTAATGAAAACATGCCTAGCAATATCTATTGCAACGTATATATAACATGAGCACTTTCTTTTGGATATGAATAAGCAATAAATGCACATGTTAGGTAACCAAATTGGTTAATGGTATTGAGTTGAAGGTTATAAGAATATAATGATAATATCAGTATTCTGGAATAGAAGAATTATAAGGTGCATGAATTGTTCTAAGTAATAAGAGTATTAAAAATTATCATTAATTAACAAGTTTCTTGGATAAGATAAGATTATATAATGCTTTCGGTTTTAGCAATGATGGCATCAATGGTTAAGGTTGAAAGCTCCCCGGGATGTCCAGTATAGCATGATAAATAATGTAACCTCATATGTTATTTTATGTTATTATGATAATTGCATTTAGTTTGATGAAGAATATTGTAAGAGCTTGTCCATAGATTTTGTTCCCCACTAAGGTTTATAGCTTAGCACGGGTTTGTTTATCTGTGTAGGTTTCAAGAGAACTTCAAAGGATCGGGCAAGATGTGGTTGCCTTGAGGTTTTCAGGATGCTTGAAGGCCCTTTTATGTTATTATTGTTTATCCATAAGTTTATTTATTTATGGCATGTAATCAGGGCCTGTGTTATTATTATTACTATTAGTATTTATGCCTGATCTTGATTAGGTATGATTGATGATTATCCATGGTAAAGGAATTAGGGTGTTACATTACCTGTAGGCACTTATGAGTTAACTTTGCCTAATGGGATTTTGTTAGTTTTGAACAATTGCCTTTATGTTCCTACTTAAATTAGGAATATTATTTTAGTTTCTCTTTTAGATAATGAAGGTTTTTCTTTTCTTATTAAGAATAAGAAATGTTCTCTTTATTATGATGATATGCTTTATTGTATTGATGATTAATATAATGGCCTTTACATCTTAAATCTTGAAAGATCTAATAAGAAGGATATATATAACATAACTACAAAGAAATCCAAACCCAATGATTTGAATAAAATATATTTATTGCATTGTCGTCTTGGTCATATAAATGAGAAATGCATATCTAAACTCCATCAAGATGGAATTTTGGAATTATTTGATATTGAATCATTTTAAAATTATAAATCTTGTTTACTAAGCAAGATGACAAAGGATCCCTTCAACAGACATAGTGAAAGGGCCACTGACTTATTAGGCTTTATACATACTAATGTATGTAACCAATTAAGCATAAATGCTAGTGTAGGATTTCAATACTTCATTACTTTCACTGATGATTTAGTTAGATATTTCTATAACTATCTAATGAAACATAAACATGAATCATTTTAAATGTTCATAAACTTTCAAAATGAAGTTCAAAATCAACTTGGTAAAACTATTAAAACACTTTGATCTGATCGGATTGGTGAATACATAAGCCAAGAATTTGATGATCATCTCAAAAATTGTGGAATTATTTCACAATTAACTCCACCAAAGATGTCACAATGGAATGGTGTTTCTAAAAGGAAGAATCAAACTTTATTAGATATGGTTTAATCGATGATGAGTCAAACAAATCTTCCTTCTTCCTTTTTGCACCATGCATTAGAAATAATTGCATTCACTCTGAATCGAGTTCTATCTAAGGTAGTTGAAAAGACACCATATGAGATATAGACTAGGAAAAATCTTAGTTTGTCTTTTCTAAAGATTTATGGTTGTGAAGCTTATTTCAAATGACAAGTCTTGGATAAATTTGCACCAAAATCTAATAAATGCCTTTTTGTGGGATATCTTAAAGAAACTAAAGGGTATTACTTTTATAATCCCTCTATGAACAAAGTGTTTGTTGTTTGACATGGTGTCTTTCTATTTAGAACTAGTGGGAGTAAAATAAAACTCAAAGAAGTTTGAGAATCACAAGATAGCATATGACTATCGATGGAAACTCAAAAAGTTTTACAAACAATTATGGAACTTGTACAAGTTACACAAGAATAGCACAAATCTGATAGGACATGACACCAACCAAACAGATATGGATTTCTCATAATGGATAGTTGTGAGGTAATGCCCATAGATCAAGATGAGCCTACTACCTTTCAAGATGTTGTGTCACATCTAGATTTTGAGAAATAAGTAGAGGCCAAGAAATCATAAATGCAATCCACGTATGATAATCAAGTTTAGAACTTGATTGGTCCACCTGAAGGAATTAAAACCATTAGGTACAAATGGGTTTTCAAGAAGAAAACTAACATAAATGGAAAAGTACATACCTTTAAAGCGAGACTTGTTGGAAAATGTTTCAAATAATCTTATGGCATTAACTATGATGAAACTTTTTCACCAGTTGCAATGCTTAAATCAATAAGGATTGCTGCATATTATGACTATAAGATATGGGAAATGGATGTCAAAATAGTGTTTCTTAATGGAAACTTACTTGAGGATGTGTATATGACACAACTTGAAGGTTTTATCCATCCTGAGAATTGTAAAAAGGTGTACGAGCTACAAAGTTCCATTTATGGAATAAAGCAAGCTTTTCGGAGCTAGAATCTTTGTTTTGATAAAACAGTCAAAGAGTTATGATTCATCAAAAATAAAGATGAACCTTCTGTGCACAAGAAGTTTAGTGGGAGTGTAGTCATGTTTCTCATCTTGTATGCAATGACATATTACTCATTAGAAATGATATCCTTATATTGCAAAAGACAAAAGATTGGTAAGGGAAATCTTTTCCAATGAAAGATCTAAGCGAAACTACTTATAAAATTAGGATTAAGATCTATAGGGATTGATCTAAAAGGATAATTGGTCTGAGTCAAAGTACTTATATAGATAAGGTGCTGTATGAAAAATTCTAAATGAGGATTTTTGCCAATGTCTCATGGCATTACTCTTAGTGAGGCTCAATGTCCTACAATATCTGATGAACGAGACCACATGAGTATGATTCCTTATGCTTTGACTATAGGATCTATCATGTACACATGTTATGTACTAGACCGAATGTTTCATACGTATTGATCATGACAAGCAGATAACAGTCAAATCTTGGTGAAAGTCACTGGATAGTCTTTAAGAATATCTTTACGTACTTAATATGAATTAAGGATGCATTCTTAGTGTATAAAGGATTGAAAGATGAGCTAGTAGTAAATGGTTACACAAATGCAAGCTTTAAATTTGACAAAGATGACTATTGATCATAGTTTGAATATGTGTTTTTATTGAGTAGAGGTGTTGTTAGCTGGAAAAGCTCTAAACAAAGCCCTATCGCTAATTCTATAATAGTAACTAAGTATATAGCAGCATCAGGTGTAGCTAAGGAAACACTATGGATTAAGAAATTTATTGTTAAACTGGGAGTAGTTCCTAGTATCACAAATCCTATAGACCTTTATTATGACAATAATGGTGCTATAGTATATGATAAATAACCCAAATCCTATAAGAGATCTAAACATGTAGTCAGAAATTTTATTCTCATTCGTGAAATTATTGAAAGAGGAGATGTCAAGATATGCAGAGTACCAATAGATGACAACATTATTGATCCACTTACAAAGGCTCTCCCATAAGCCAAACATGATGGTTATACTAGGTCAATGGGTATTAGACACTTATATGATTAGGCCTAGTGTAAGTGGGAGATTGTTAGTGGTTATGCCCTAGGCCAAACATTTGGACTTTTATGTAATGTCGTATTACATTTTATAAAATAGGGTTTTCCTCATGCTATTACATTGTTACGATGTTACATTATAATAATGATTATAAATAACAATTTAATGTTATTTTAACTATCCTTAGTCATTTATCATTAAAGGAGCAATGATAAATTATAACTAGTATAGGTTTGATTGATAATCATGGGATGATTATATATGGTGATATAAATCAAACTTATAGGTACTTGTTAAAGAACAAGGTACTGGATAGACCCACTATGAGATACTACATGGGTTAATGTCATTAGTGATCTCATAATAGTTATGTTATCAATCCCTAAACTTGAGATTACCATAGTATTCTACACAAGGAACATTATGTTTTGACATAGTTAAACATTATCTTTAATTAAATAATTTTAAAGGTTATGATTAGACATGAGGAGAATCATGTGTAAAGGATAGTGAAAAATCAAAATAGAATTTATCCCTCTCTTATAAAAGAGATATCTATGGGACTCCTCGATAAGTATGATTGAGAAATGCATGGCCATGCTCAAATGAATTAATGGAGCAATTAATGTCATTTGATATTATCAGTCTACCTAGTGATTGACAAATTATATGTTTTAACTATATAAGTTTAACATTGACCATAAGTTATGTTCAATAAAGATATCATGTGACAAAAGGATTATAACATGTTCTATTGATTGGGTTAAAACCGAATTGTCAATATTCATATTATTTAGGTAGTCATAATGTCTTGCTAGAGGCCGCTTATGACTTATAGGCCTATGATGGGATTAGGGCCCATTGCCAATATAATATGAACCTATTGGATCGTACACATAAACTGTGATGAATGGACTAAGGGTTTGTTCAGGCATTTTGAATTTATTTTGTGAAAAATTAAAATTCAAAACAAAATTTTAAAGTTAAAATTATAATTCTTATTTTAAATAAGAAATAAATTATTTCTTATTTTAAGAAGAAATATAAGCCCGAAATTTTCTCTCATATTAGGGTTAGGTCACCTATATATAGTGATATGTATATGTGTTTAAAGCCTAAGTTACTAAATTTAGAAAAAGGTGGCAGCCATCACTTTTTAAGTAAGGAAAAAAATATTTGTTTCCTGTAACCTTGAAAAGATAACAAAAATAGAACCTTAGCCATTAAGAAAGCGATCTAGCACCCTGGGTGATTCCAATCATCTTGTTAGAGTGTGGATACTCGTAGAGGGTGTTCATTTTAATTGAGACAACACCTGAAAAATAATTTTTTTGTGCTTTAAAAGGTTGGTAACTGTTATCTTTCTCATTCTTGAATCAACTGGAATGCATGGATCCTGGCGGATTTCAATTTCTTTGTTGCATTATTTATTTATTTATTTTGTCAAAACTCAATAGTCTTTCCTTCCAACCTTTCTTTAAAGCCCCAAAACATACATAAAATCTTATAAATTTATTTAATCCTATCTTATTTTCATTATTTGCCTCTACAAAACAAGTGGTACAAGGATTGCATTTCGTTGTCTCATCCACATAATCATTAAGATCAGCAAATTGCTTAGTGAAATCACCAACTAGAGCACTAATAACTTTTTTCTTTATATTGCTACAAACTAACCAATTCACATGTAGCTTATACTTACTTTTATAGTAATCTTTGATTTTGCTTAATTTAATATCAAAATTTGCCATTATATGATCTTTAAGTAAAATGGACAAAAAATTCCTTTTAGTAAGCTTGTTGTTGCTTACCCTAAAACACTTATGTTGACCTATATATGTCTTAATCTTAAAGGTCTCCTTATTATTTTCAATGCTTGCTAGAAAATTTCAAGGGCTTATAGGTTTACATTCAACCTGAACCCTCACTTTTATAATATTTCACAAAATTTATACCTAAATCCTTTAACAGTACATACTTGCTAATTTCATACCTTACTTGTTTCACATTTCTAAAGTATATACCAAGGCTGAATACAATTATCCTAGCCTTTTCATCAAATTGACACTTAGTCTTTTTTGTACATCATTAGCAAGTTCATCATCGGATTAAAAAAAAAAGTTCCCTAGGTCATCAGACTCATAATACACAAATCTCTTTAAAGAATCAAAATAATCTATTTCACTCTCTACCCTATCCTCTTTAACAAACTTTAGCTCTTCATTTACATCTCATTCTTTAGTAATTGGTTGTTCATTCTCATCTAATGTGTTCTTATTTTTTTTAGATCTAGACTTGTTATATTCCCTCACTTTCTCCTAGCATCCTAAACTTCTTCATTTGTATCATTGGTACTACATTTATATCTGATGGGATATAACATGGCATATACATGATGATCACACAGTGGAAAAATAAAAATATTGATCATACATACCATGTAATCCACAACAAGAATAAAAAACATGCAATTTAGGGTTTTGAAACTTACAATCTTAGATGCACTTCACTACTTAATTTTGATGAAGACCGGCAAATAAGATGGACTTATATGCCTTAGATCTTGATCACCAATGCCAAAAGAATAGCCTTTGCGCCACTCCTCTCTATGCTCACACACACTTTCAAAGATGGCTTAAAACCGAGAGTGCTAGCTCTATGTATGTGTATTTGGCAATGGGTATTAAGCTAAAGACACAAGACCTGATCTTGTTCTTTCTAAAGTTCACCAAAGGTTGCCCAAAATCCAAGAGAGGAAGGAAGAGTCCTTTCCCCTTGAGAGTGGCTGCTTAGAGAGACAAAAAACCCGAATTGACAAAGTTACTTTTCATCTATATATATCACTTAGTTTAGGGTTTTATGTGTGCCAAAATTCACTAGCATTTAGGTGGTAATTACAGCCTCCATCACTTCCTAATTAAGTGGAATATATTGATTCAAAGACATATAGGAATTTAAATTTAATTAACTTAATTATCTAAAGATAAATAACCAATTATCTAAAGATAAATAAATAATAAATTTATTCACTCCTTTTGTCGTGTTTTTTACTCTCTATGGGCTAAAGTCCATTTAGCAATTTAATACCCATTATCCACATTAATTTGACTTTATATAAAAGCTCAAATTAATGCCCAATACTTTATTTTAAATATTTTAAGCCTAATGCTTCGTGTGTGATCCTATAGGTCCATTTAATGTTGGCAATGAATTGATAAATTAATTCAAAGGCTGTATATATTCTCTATCAAGATATTATAGCATTCCAAATTAAATGAAAATGCAAATGGCATTTAGTGACCTAATGCAATTTTGCAAAGTCCCTTACCCTTAAATATCAGAATTAATATAAGGCATGGAACTAGTCATCCTTATACATACTAATTCCATTCTTGATATTCCAGTGACACTGAACTCTCAGATAAATAATGATTACTCATTATTTCATCTTGATATGGCCATACACTTCTCAGTTCACTGATCAAGTGGTCGATGATATTTTCTCTCTTATTGAGAGGGGTAATCCCCTTACTTCTCTCATGCTCTCTAACATGAATTAGTGCATACCCAAGCATACTCATACTTGTCACCCTTTTATGAGTACGTTAGGTGTATGTCAAAGTACATAGTAATTCATAAAGAGTTTCATAGAGATTTTAGGTCTAAAAACACTGATGCAAAACTTGAACATGAGAAACACTTATGACTTGTACCATACAGTGTTCTCATGAATGGATCGAATCTAGATACCATGTTCTAAAAATGTATCTATGATCTCTAATTAACACTCTTGTCCTTATGATCCGTAAGATAGAACTCATCTTTTCAAAGAGAGCATACTAATTTTAATTCATTTTTTATTCCCATAACAATGACTGACTAGGGATATTTAGAATGAAGTCTCTATTGTTTGAAGGTCTTACAACCATGTGCCTCACACATGATAACTTAAACTAAAACAACATTCTTGGATTATTCTATCAATTGGTATGCACTAGAATACAATAGATAAAACAAATGCCTCATTTATTAATTTAAGTTCTTTATAATAATCAATTGGGGCTAGGGCTTACACTAACAATGTCCAACTAGCACTAGTCCAAATTGGTCATAGCCCTCAAACCAAACACTCTTAAATGACCTTCGTGCAGATTTGGATGCAACTGTTTCATCAATGGATCTGCTACATTATTTTCACTTGTTATCTTGCTAATCTTGACTTCCCCACGATCAATGATTTCTCTGATATGGTGATACCTTTTGAGTATGTATTTGGATTTTTGGTGTAACCGAGGCTCCTTTGCCTGTGCAATGACCCCGTTATTGTCACATAAAATTTCTAATGGATCTAGGATGCTTGGGACCACTCCTAATCCGAAAGTGAAATTTCTAATCCAAACAAACTCTTTTGCAGCCTCACTTGCTACAATATACTTAGATTTTGTAGTTAAGTCAGCAATGGTCTCTTACTTTGAGCTTCTCCAGTTGACAGTACCACAGTTCAAAACAAAAACAAATCCAAATTGCGATCTTGAGTGCTGGTTTGAAAAGCAGCATCGGCATAACCTTGTATGACGAGCTCTTCTTGACCACCATACACCAAGAAGTGATCCTTAGTCCTTGGCATGTACTTTAGAATTCCCTTTACAGTAGACCAGTGCTTTTCACCAGGGCCTTGCTGAAACCTACTAGTTATACTAAGTGCATGAACAACACCAAACCTAGTACATAACATAGTGTACATGATAGATCCAATAGAGAATGCATATGGGATTTTACTCATGTTTTCCCTCTCCTCTTTAGTTTTAGGACATTATTCTTTAGTGAAAGGAACTCCCAAAGCCAAAGGTATGTACCCTTTCTTTGAGTCTCCCATGCTAAAATGCATTAGTAATTTGTCTATGTACTTTTCTTGACTTAGACCCAAAAGCCAATTCGATCTATCTCTATAGATTCGAATACCAAGTATTGTCTCTGCTTCACCTAAGTCTTTCATTGAGAAACACTTCCCCAACCATTGCTTACCCTTTTGCAATGTTGGAATGTCATTCCCAATGAGAAGGATGTCATCCACATATAGGACCAAAAATCTCACTAACCTTCTTGTATACACAAGGCTCATCTTCGCTCTTGACAAAGTCAAAATTCTTGATCGCTTCATCAAAACGAAGATTCCAACTTTAAGATGCTTGCTTTAATCCATAAATGGATTTTTGAAGCTTGCAAACCTTCTTAGGATGCTTGGGATTAACAAAACCTTCAGGTTGTGTCATATACACATCCACAATTAAATTTCTATTGAGGCAAGAAATTTTGACATCCATTTGCTATATCTCATAACCATGATATGTAGCTATGGCAAGCAAGATCCTAATGGATTTGAGCATGAATACAGGTTAAAAGGTTTCATCAGAGTTTACACCATAAGTTTGTCGAAAACCTTTTGCTATTAGTCTACCTTTGTAGGTCTTGTCAGCTTTGAATTTAAATAGCCACTTGCATTCAATTACCTTAACACCTTCCAGTGGATCAACCAAGGTCCATACCAAGTTATCATCCATTGATTGCATCTCGAATTTCATTGCTTCAAGCCAATTTTCTGAGTCAGGACTCTCAATAGCTTCTCGATAGGTAGTTGGATCCTCACGATCCACTAACTCAATAGTGTCACTGTCGGTGATTAGAAATCAGTATCTATCAATCTCCCGACATACCGTACCGGACCTTCTAGGTTCTTATGCAATGGGTTCTTGTTCCACAACTAGTTGTGAACTTGATCGCATTTCCAACTCATCCTCTACAGGAGTTTATGGTACTTGAATTTCTCCAAGTTCTACTTTACTCCCACTGTCTTTCTTGAGAAGGAATTCCTTTTCCAAGAAAATAGCCTTGCACGTAACAAATACTTTGTTCTCGACTTGTGACTAAAAGTAGTATCCCTTTGTTTCTTTGGGATAACCCACAAATAAGCAGACAGTGGATTTGGACTTTAGTTTGTCATATGTTAATTTCTTAACATATGCTTCACAGCCCCAAATCATGAGAAATGAAATATTAGGTTCTTTCCTAATTCATACCTCGTATGGTGTCTTCTCAACTAATTTAGTTGGAGTATGGTTTAGTAGAAACACTATAGTTTCTAATGCATAACCCTAAAAGGAGACAGGAAGATCAACTTGGCTCATCATCGATCGAACCATGTCTAATAGAGTTTGATTTCTCCTTTCAGACACACCATTTCATTGTGGTGTTCTAGGAGGAGTGAGTTGTGAAATAATTCCACACTTCTTTAGATGACTGTCAAACTCTTGGCTTAAGTATTCGCCACCTCGATCTAATCGAATGGCTTTTATACTTTTGCCAGGTTTGTTTTCTACTTCGTTCTTAAACTCTTTAAATTTCTCAAAAGTTTTAGATTTATGCTTCATTAGATAGGCATAGCCATTTCTACTAAAGTAATCTATGAACGTCCCGAAGTAGCTAAAACAACCTCTAGCTTGTGTACTTAATGATCCACATACATTGGTATGTATTAGTTCCAATAAGTCACTAGTCCTCTCACCTTTCTTGTTAAAAGGACTCTTTGTCATCTTTCCATGCAAACATAGCTCACATGTGTCATAAGATTCTAAGTCGAATGACCCTAAACGACAATGCCAGAAGTAAGTAGGATTCAATTCGTTTTATTTAACCCTTTTTGTATTAATGTTGTATATGGACTCTTTGTTTTGTAGATCAAGGATATAAAGGCCATTTTGTAACGTGGCATTGCCATATGAAATGCCTTGGTGACAAATATGAATATTGCCATTATTAATAACAAAACAAAATTCATCCATATCCAAACAAGAAATTGAAATAATGTTTCTGCTCATAGCAGGCACATAATAACAAATTTTCAATTCTAAACAAAGTCCGAAAGGTAAAGTGAGTTGATAGTCGCCTATCTCCGTAGCAGCAACTCGTGCTCCATTCCCCACATGAAGGTCCACTTCATTCTTCCCAAGAAGGCACCTATTTCTTAACCCCTGTTCATTTGAACAAATGTGAGAACCATAACCGGTATCCAATACCCAAGTGGTAGAAATAGAAAGGTTAATTTCAACAATAAAAATACCAAAAATGGATGTCTTGGCTCCATTCTTCTTTTGTTCTTTATTGAAGAGAGCACAATTCTTCCTCTAATGCCCTAACTTGTTGCAATGGAAGCATGTGCTCTCGCTCTCCTTGAGCTTTTGTGCCTTGGGCTTAGGTTGGGCCTAAGGTGCACTCCCACTTGACTTGGGTCGAGCGAAGTCATAATTGGATTTTGCCTTTCCCTTACCCTTTCCCTTAGCGGGTCCCTTCTTAATGCCCCGTTAAACCATAAGTACAGGATTAGTCTTTTGAATGTTCTCTTCAACATTCTTAAGCATCCCATAAAGGTCGATGTCTATCTTCTTCATTACATGCATGTTATAATTCATAAAAAATGGATCATAATCATTAGTCAATAAACCTAAGATCAAGTAAGTCGCCAATTCCTTTGGGACTTATACCTCAAGCTTCTCAAGAGTATAAAGATACCTTTCATCTTGAGTACATGGGTACTAATGGGAGTACTCGCAGCCATCTTATAAGAAATCAAGGCCTTTGTTGTCATGAACCTCTCGTGATGAGCTTGCTCTTGGAACATCTCATTGAGGTGTACCATGATCGCATAAATCTCTTGGTCCATGAATTGCTTTTGCAAATCAAGCACGATAGTGGCCAGCATCAGACAGGTCACATCATTGGAGTCGCTCTTCTTGATCTTAAAAGTTTTCCTTTGAACCGTATAGGCATTCCTAGTAGGTTCTTCAGTCAAAGGTGCATCCAAAACATATGACTTCTTCTCTTGCTTAAGAACAATTCTCAAGTTTTGAGACCAGTCTATGAAATTGGTTCCATTCAGTTTGTCCTTTTCTAGGACCGATCGTAATGAAAAATTGTTATTTGAAGAAGCCATTTTTCAATCTACAAATATATAAATTTAGCAAGATTAAATGAGTCTTAATAAAATCCCACAAGCTGAATTAATATCCCTTTAAATAATTTGCGTTAGTGATTTAATGTGGGCTAAGATCCACTTTTTACAACAACTCATTAGTTAAGCTGAGCTTGTACACCTAAAGAGTTAAGTTAGTTAGGTAGGAAAACTACAATCATGTCTCGTACATGACTTTTGGATCAAATGGGCTAACATCTTAAGATGTTATAGCACAAACACATTTATTGGTTGCCTAGGTCCAGGCTGTTAATGTAAGCCCTAGCCCCAATACATTGTTATAAAGCATTTAATTTAATAAATGAGGCATTTATTTTATCTATTGTATTCATGTGCATATCAATTGATAGAACTATCCAAGAATGTTGTTTCAATTTAAGTTATCATATGTGAGGCACATGGTTGGAAGACCTTGAAACAAATGAGACTTCAGTATAAATATCCCTAGTCAGTCAATGTTATGTGAATAACAAATGAATTAAGACTAGTATGCTCTCTCTGATAAGATGAGTTCTGTCTTACGGATCGTAAGGATAAGAGTGTCAATCAGAGATCATATATACATGTTTAGAATATGGTATCTGGATTTGATCTATTCATGAGAATACTATATGGTACAAGTCATAAGTGTTTCTCATATGCAAGTTTTCCATCGGAGTTATTAGACCTAAAATCTCTATGAAACTCTTTATGAATTGTTGTATACTTTGACATACACCTATCGTGCTCGTAACAGAGTGACAAGTATAGGTATGCTTGGGTATGCATTGACTTATGTTAGAGAGCATGAAATAAGTGAAGGGATTACCCCTCTCAATAAGAGAGAAAATATCATCGGCCACTTGATCAGTGAATTGAGAAGTATATGGCCATATCAAGATGAAATAATGAGTAATCATTATTTATCTGAGAGTTCAGTGTCACTGGAATATCAAGAAAGGAATTAATATATATAAGGATGACTAGTTTCATGCCTTATATTAATTATGATATTTAAGGGTAAGGGACTGTGCAAAATTGCATTAGGTCACTAAATGCCATTTACATTTTCATTTAATTTAGAATGCTATAATATCTTGCTAGAGAATGTATATAGCCTTTGAATTAATTTATTAATTCATTGCCAATATTAAATGGACCTATAGGATTGCACACAAAACATTGGGCTTAAAATATTTAAATAGAAGATTGGGCATTAATTTGGGCTTTTATTTAAAGTCAAATTAATGTATGTAATGGGTATTAAAATTGCTATTAGACCTTGGTCCATAAGAGAGATAAATTCGGCCCACAAGGATTAATTTCAATTAATTAATTATCTTTGATTAATTAAGTTATTTGAGTATTAAAGCTTAATAGCATTTGAATTAAAATAAAACTCTTAAATAGGAGAGATATTGGCTAAAATTCAAAGATAAATTCAATGTGAATTTCGGCACATGTATATATCCTAATTAAGTGATGGTTTTGATTAAATGTCTTATGTTTATCTCAAATTAATTTGAATTTAAAATTTAAAAGAGTTTGAATTAATATATGTCACTTGATTTTAGGAAGTTATGGAGGCTGAATTTACTATCTTTGGGTAGTAAATTTCGGAATTAACACTTACCAAAACAAATGATATATATTTGTGAACTAAAGAAATAAAACCCTAGGCGTAATTTTCTCTCTCTCACACTCTTGGCCGAAATACACAAGGGGAAAGAATTATTTCTTGTTCTCTTATGTTCTTGGATAGCAATAGCAACCTAAAAGAAGAACAAAATCAGATCTTGTAGCTTCAATCCATTATCATTGCTAATTATTTACACATAGAGTTAGCACTCTCTATTTTAAGCCTTCATTGCCATTGTGTGTGTGAAAATAGAAAGGAGTGGCGTAAAGGTTGTTTCTTTGCCATTGGTGATCAAGACCTGAAGCATATCAGTTCATCTTATTTGTTGGTCATCATCAAAATCAAGATTTAAAGTACATATAAGATTGTAAGTTTCAAAAACCCTGAAATTGCAAGTTTTCGATTCTTGTTTAAGGATTGCGTGGTATGTATGATTAATTTTATTATTTTTTCGTTGTGTGATCATCATGAGTATTGTTGAGACCCTAGCAAGTGCACTAGACCGACAAGTAATAAAGTGGGGTATAGTTAGGACCTGCAAATATAGAACTAAAGGAAATGTGTGTGAAAACTGTGGAAATTAATTTTATGCTAAAGAATTCCCAATTTGGTGTGTATGAGTTGTTTAATTTGTATAATGCAAACTTTAAAAGCTAAAATATGCAATGAAGGGAAATTTAATTCTAATAACAGTAAATTAAGTATGTATTTAATTCAAAAAAATTAACAAGTATGAAAATATATAGAAATTAAAATGTTGCTTAGGTTCACTCATCCACCCCATACCCACTGTGAATTAATTTTATCTTAAAATATACATGAATGAATTTGGGACAACCCTCTTAACCCAAGCTTCCCATTTCGGAGCCAGCTATTCTAGTTGCTAAACTTCCCACTCCGGAGCCAGCCCAACAACTAGCCTATACATAGATCTAACATCCTAAGTTTGGTTTGCCTTCCCATTCTAGAGCTAAACAACCCAAATCTCATCCATTTCACTCCACACTCTAGTCCTAAAATAAAAATTACTGCACATTTAGAATCCCATTCTAGAGCCGTCTAAAATAATATAGCATTCATGAAAGAAAAACTAAGCAAGATTATTAATAGACTTCAATCCACTAGACTCAATACACATTCAAAGATATATGATGAACATCATTCATCCATGTATGGAAATTAACTCAATAGATTGAAAACCCATGAAATATAAATAAGTAATAGTGAAATAAACCATTCATTCATGTAAAAATCAAAATATGCTCAATATTCACATTGTGAGTAGGGGATTCAAAGATTCCCCAAGTATCAAAGATAACTACTAACTATTTATAATGTAAAAGATGAACAAAGTAAGAGTGAAAACTATAAAACCCATTTGAAGCGGAAGATTTGAAGTTAATAAAGCTCTTTCTCTTCTTCTCCAAACATCACTTTCATTTTAAGTTGTAATCTTCAAAACGAGAAACTAAAACTATGACTATCTTTGTGTTCTTGAAGTAAAACTAAACTAAAAGAGTGATTTTTACAAGTAAAACTCTAATACTAAGTATGAAAAACCCTCAAAATATGAAAAACTGCATTTTTTTCTCTACCTAAACACTTTATGCACGAAACCCTAAAAAAAGGCCTTTTTAAGCAAAAAATTTTGTAGCTTTTATAGAGCTGTCTAAGAGGCCATGGCTGAGACACTTTTGTCTTAGCCGCAACAAGCTTCTGGATCCAAACGCGTTTACAGGCTGCACTTTGCCACAGCTGGGACACTTTGTCTCAGCCACGACCTTTGATGAAACGATGAACTTTGACTCCTGTATTGGATACGACTAGGACACTTTGTCTCAGTCATGGCTATTAGTGAAATGATGAGCTTTTTTGCCTTCTGCATTGGACATGGCTGGGATAGTTTGTCTCAGCCATGCCTTAGCAAAATTTTCTGTATAAAATGTAATTTAAAACCATTAATCACCCAAAAACTTTAAATTTATCAAAATGAATAAAATAAACATAAGAAAAAAATATTTTAGCATTAAAATACTAAAAGCATACAAAATGAGACATTAAAACACATAAAATTATCCAGAAAATAAACATTAAAAATGAGAATATCAACTACCCCACACTTAGCTTTTTGCTTGCCCTCAAGCAAACGGATCATCCACAATCTTCAAAATTCAAACCCCATATCAGAACAAGCAAATTCAAAGAGATTCTAGCAACAATTAGTAGAAGACACTCGGATGAACAATTCAATTAAAAAGACTCAAACTGATCTATACCATACAATTTCTTGTGTCTTTGTGCGAGGCTAAAACAACTTTCTTTTCTTTCAAAAGCCAAAACTACCAGTGAATTCCAATAATCAAGCAAACAGAGAATTACAACAATTTTGCGCTTGCAAATCAGAACAATCATAGCCCTCTCCTTTAGCACCTGAACCACAAGGGTCATCTCCACTAAATAATTCAAAACAAAACAAGATCACCAGGGCTTACTTTAAGGTTGTAGTGGGGATAAGGCAAAGGTTCCAAAAAAATTTTGATAAGGTTTGTAAGACAGAATTAGCCACACTATCCAAAAATACAAACCACCTAAGTTCCTCAAGAAAATAACTCCTTTAAAATCCATGCTATATCATTGTAAGAAGGGAAAACTAATCTCAGGACATTAGTTCGATTCTCAAAATTGTAGGAAGTAAGATAATTGACACTTCCTATAAATACTAGGTACCCCACACTTATTTTCTACAGCATAATAACTGATTTTTGATTTTTTTTAAGTAACAGTGAAATTTTTGTTCACTTACTAAGAAGGACAACAAAAGCATTAATTGTTTATCAACCTTGTCCTAAAATATTTAGAACGTTTAAGCTCAAAAATCCCTAAAAAAATAATTTTAACTTCCCTTTACTTCTTAACTGATAATCAAAAATTTATCAGACTTAACATGCAAATTTCATTTCCCAACCTAGAGTGGCCAATTCCAAAGTGGGACAGACAAAGGCATTTTAGGCTGCATGGTTTAGCATAAGTTTAATCAAGAAAAATTAAATAGTACTTTTTTAGCATACCAATTAAGCTCAAAACGGCTAACAATGGTAAATTTTACTAAGGGTAGGTCAAAAGTCATTTAAAATTTGGTTACCAAAGAAGGCTACCTGGGTCATATCCTAATCTTATCTAAGTTGAATTTTTGTTTTGAAGGGTGATGAGGAAGGTTCTAACTATTCCAGAATTTCTTCACTCAAATGCTTTTACTCACTGGTTTTAATTTCATAAAACTTAGCTACTGGGATCATTAAGTTAGAAATTGAATGGTATATAATTAATTGAGATCAATTGAAAAGAAGAACTTCCCTGAACAATATTATTACTCTCTGGCTACTCAACCTCCTAAATAAGCAGTTCAAATTGATTCAAAACAAGATTAACTGACAAGCTCAGGCTAATTGCAAGTGTAATTAACAACCTAAGAAACTAAACTAAATCGACACTAAAGGAATGCAGAATGTAATGCAACTTTCAAACACAAAAGATAAGAACTAATACCAAAATCAAACATCCAAGATAAAAATTATGAAAAATATGGAAAAAATGAAAGAAATTCAATTAGCAAACTACAATCATAACACAACAGCAAGTAACTAAAAACATCCCACAACTAGAAAGAAACAACATCAAAAGCAAATACATAAAGCCTAAGTTAAATAGTCTTTATCCTCAAACCCTCACTCCACAGTTAAAACGTTTGTTATCCCCAGCAAAAGACTAAAAGAGTATAAACAACAAGGGATTGATGAGTGGAGGAAAAATCCCTGAAATCATGGCGAGGAAGGCAGCGATGGAGGCAGGAACTGGTTGTCAAACCGAGATTGTAGCATCCCAAGAGTTGTAACAATGTCGTCCATCCGTTGCTTAATGGATGTGAACCCGAAATCTATCCTTTGAGTAATGTTATCAAGTCTGGTATTAAGATCAGTGTACTGCTCTGAGGATAAGAAAGATGCTTTAACTTCAGGTCGCTCCAATTATGTGGCTCCCTTGTGCACAGTTGCTCTATATAAAGCCCGATCCAAAACCACCAAACGTCCTTGCCTTGGAAGGTGAGGGTCATCAATCAGGACAGCCATATTCCATAACATTATTCGATCAATGATCATGGGCTTGTCAACTATAGCACCCAACCTCATATGGTTAAGAAAATCAGCTAAAGTGGTTACGAACCCTCCCATTGTTAGCTTAGAATCCCTCTTTGGGAATGAGTGCAAATCCAAAACTTTTTGGGCAATGAATGATGCTCCATTCAGCCTAATACCATTATGCATCACATAAAGAATGGTGGCCTCACTTGCATTTACATTACTTGGCCTTCCAAGGTGGTTAAAAAAAGCCAAGGCCAAATATTGAAGCTTAATCCTCAATAAGTGATCTCTCAGGTGCTGCGCCTTTATGTTCTTGGGATTAAAGTATGTAGGATCCTCGGCATCACAAACTCCCATCCAGATTTCCTGTTTGTTTAGATGAGTAATGTCCCGGGCAGCATGTTGATCAAAACCCAAGACCTCAAAAAATGCATTGAAAGTCATCTGATACGAAATGTCATTGAGCCAAAAGCTCACATAGCCTAGATCATCATAGCTATCCACTCTAATTCTAAAATTAACTATGCTTAAAAAATCACGGACCAAGTGTGTGAGGACCCAAATTAGGCCCTAGTAGAATTCAAGGACATAATCCCAATTATAAATGTTTAAACAAGCTTAATTAGATGAATTATTATGAGTTTATATTTATTGAAGGATAAACTAGTTATTTATTTCTGTGTGTAATTTAAATAATATTTTATTTCAAGGATCAATTGGGATGTAAGTGTTATTAAGTTAACATTAATTATGTGATGAATATGTGAATTATATGTTATGACTTTTATAATGGTATAATTAAAAGGGAAATATAGTTTAAGGGCTTAATTAAAATAGGATATAAACTTAAAGGTTAATGTTAAAATTAATAAATGAGTGGGGTCAATTATATAAGAGATAGCATATGATGGGGTAAAATTAAAAGAAAGAAGATAAGTTGTGGGTCAATGTTAGACATGCAAGAAAGTGAGAGGCAAAGGTGTAACATGCAAGAAATTGAGAGAAATTAGTGGAACATGCAAAATCTTGAGGGACCAAGAAAGAAAATTTCCTTGCCACTATATATATACTATATTTCATGTGAAAGAGAAGATATGGGAGAGAGGGATGGCATTTTGAGAGTGAGATAACAGAAATTCTTCTTTGCTCTCTCTCTCTTCTGTTCATGGTTAATCTCTTAAAGAAACCAAATAAGGAATTCTTGCATGTGGATTTTTGAAGAACAAGTTAGTGTATATCTACAAGGTAATTAACTTAATTAAATGATTCTTCTTCTCCTTCACCATCTTCTTGTATTGGTTAATAGTAGATGGAATTAGATGTTGAAAGTTTGTGTTAATGGATGAAATTATTGTCAAAGGACAAGAAGGAGAAAATTTAGATCGTGAAAGAAGAAGATAAAGAGTGACAAAGGAGAAATTACAAGAAGATTTGAGTTGCATGTCCAGATATGGGAATTTAGGGCTGTTCATATTGCATGTGAAAGTATTTGTTGGAATATGTTGTGAATTCCTTTGAATTAGTGACAAAAATTTAGGGTTATTGTTTTTTGGGTTTT
This sequence comes from Excoecaria agallocha, assembly GCA_037975025.1. NCBI lineage: Eukaryota > Viridiplantae > Streptophyta > Magnoliopsida > Malpighiales > Euphorbiaceae > Excoecaria > Excoecaria agallocha. The sequence goes on along the minus strand of CM075807.1, from coordinate 25,423,814 downwards.
ATCGAAACGAGATGAAGAACAGAACCAGTTGTGAGTGTCTTTGCCGAGTCGTGAAGCTCTTCAAGAGTCATGAAATATTTTTTGACTCGTGAATCACTTCACGAGTCATGCACCCTTTTCCTCTGGGTCACTTGTGAATGTTAGTTTCTCACTCGTGAACCCCTTCACGAGTCGTGAAATGTAGCCCTTTTTCTCCACTCCTGAGCCCCTTCACGAGTCGTGAAATGTAGCCTTTTTTCTCCACTCATGAGCCCCTTCACAAGTCATAAAATTGAGCCTTTTTTCTCCACTTGTGAGCCCCTTCACGAGTTGTGAAGTTTAGTCATTTTACTTCACTCGTGAGCCTCTTCACGAGTAGAACATTTCTTCATGAGTGATTGACCTATCTAGATTGTTTTGCTCATAAGTTGAGATGTAGAACAGAAAATTGAGTGATTCTTTTTGCGTTGGAAACTAGACTTCCATAACTATATTTCATATGAAGAAACCTACACTTAAATCTATCTCTAAGTATATGGAATTTAGGGTTGAATCCGGACTAGTTTCCCTAGACTGCTAATAGAAATAGACTTTACAATAATGGGCATAACTTTTTGTAGAGATGTTGAAATGCTACAAAATAAAATTCTGATGAAAATAGAGACATTAAAGTCTAAATTTTATGAAGAAATATTGGTCTATATCCTTTTAAATTTTACGTTAAGAATTTTCTAAGTGACAGACCACACGGTTTTAGTTTTAAAAATAGGCTATAGATCAGATATTAAGATGAATTTTAATGATATGGAAACTAGACACATAGGGGGATAAGATTGTAAAAGATAATTTTGCCTAAAAATGACATCTTAAATTTCAAATGTTGCTCACAAGTCGAGTTCAGAATGTTGCCCTATGCAGATTTTCTTTAACGTACTTTATTTTATGGTTTTCAATTAGTTAAGCTAAATATGTATTTATGTTATTACCAAATGAATTGGATAGGGCATGTAATATGAATATTAAATACAAAATTATATGTATACATATACTTTCACACGTGTACATAGGTAACGACTAGTGAGGAATATATCTAACATATATTTGTGATTAAATTTGTACATAATTGTTATATGCAAGGCTAATGTTTGTATATACTCTTATGATGATATATACTCAGTTATCATTAAGCAATGTCTAAAATAGAAATACATGTAACTAGGAATGTAAATCAAGTTATGATTACATATGTATAACTTAACTACATGTTGTTATGATAAATTCATAGTTATATGGAAGCACATTGAATTAAGTATGGCATGTAATATGATTGTTGATAAAGGTTTACACATATTTATATTTATACCTAAGTAAGTGTTAGAGAGTATGCCCTAGAGCCCATGTAATAGGGATGTTTTTCATATGTATGAAATTTATATTCTTAATAAAAGGCATCATTCATTTATTAATGCTGTGTTTGAATACATGAGTTTGTAAATCTTAAATTAATAAATGAAGTCCTTGATATTATAAACACAGTGCAAAGGCAATCATGAAAGTGTTCATGATGTGAGATGTCTATCGCATGTAAATGTGTTAATATCTAAATATCCCTAGTCATAGAATTAACAAGATAGGACATTGTTAATTCGGACAGACTAGCACATGTTATGCTTCTTGAATGGTTCAAGCAATGGTTCTCATAATTGTGATTATGGATGATAATCAATGCTAACATGTGGATGCTTGTTAGAGGAACAAGTTCATTGGAGACCTGCAAAGAGAATCCTCATATGGATATTAAATCTATGTCAGTGAGGAATCTCTTCATAGCGGTTGTGCAAGTATCCTTAGACTTGAGATCACCAAAGTTATCTTAAGTAGCAAGTGGTATACTTTGACTCCATAACTGATTACTTCCAACTGGGAGTGAACATAGTTAGGAGATTGGGTATATCATGACCTACTTGAAGATAGTTGAGTGATTGACAAAGGATTCACCGTCCTAGATTTAACAAGGGAAGTTATCTCACATGATTCTATAATTACCTTGTTCAGTGAATCTCTGGCCAGAGTAATATGCCGAGATGGATGGAGATCCATGAAGGGCATTTTAGGAACAATGGTTAAATTAATAGAACATACATAATTAGATTTATATGAGTTGACAGAAATCTATACTCAGAATCTAATTGAGATAAGAGTGGTGAAAGGAGTAATTGCACGGTAACTGTTTCTATGGAAGGGTACAGTCAAACCACATGACTTTCCTGACATTTGGGTAGTCATGATGCCTAGCTAGAGGCCAATCATGACTTGTATAATGATGTATCAAGATATCAATAGAGATTGATAAAATGATTTAAAGGGGTTTAAATCATGTGAGTTTTGAATAGAACTCACAATTACATATTATACTGCCAACATGGACAGGAACCCAATAGGTCACACACATATAGAGAAAAGGGTAAAATGGTAAAATGACAAGGATAATAATATTTGATATTATTATAAAGGTAGAGAGGAGAATATGATAATAATTAATTAAAGAGTTTAATTAATTATGATCAAATAAAATTGTCCGCGGAACTTTTAAGAAATGTTCTGTAAATTGGACCTAAATGAAATAATGTATTTCATGATTAATTATTATTATCTTATAAGTGTTATAAGACTACTATAAGTGTTATAGGACTGATATAATAATTAATAGGACCATTGGAGAAATTATAGAGGGCCAAAGGAATGAAGAAGTTGGAGGAAGCCCTCCAGAAGAGGGCTACACGCCAACTCAATACAGAAGGGCTTAGAGGTATTTTTCTTGGACCAAATTAATTTATATATGTTACATAAGTGTTATGAAACTCACATATTTAATTTGGTTGGATTTGGAATCCATTTGGGTATTTAAATCCAATTAGATGCACAAAGGGCCTAGTTTGTGGATTTTGTGCATGGTCTTTTATGAAAAGATTTAATTTGGATTTAATTAAGCCCAAATGATTATAATTAATTCCAGAAGCCCAATTAATAATTCTCCAGCAATTTTAAAGAGCCCAATCTCATTAAGGAGTTGGAATTTTAACCTAACTATAAAAGGCCAACTAATGAGAATTAGGGTTAAGTGATTAAAACAAAAGGAAAGTCTTTTTCTCTTAATTATCTCTCCACTTTTGCGCCACTTCCCAAGCTAGCTCTTGGGAATTTCGGCCAGCCCTAGTTGAACACCAATTTGTTGGTTCAATTTACCCCTCTCTAGTGTGGATTACTCATTGGAGGTGTTCGATTTTGGACACTGTGGTTTGCGACAACCCGGTGCGAAGTAAAATCAACTGTTCAACAAAAATCAAAGGTGATTTTTCTTATTCTCATATAGTTATATTATGTATTCATGGCAAGATCAGATCATATGGTTAAAAATTTTAAAATTCCGCTTATGTATATGATGCATGTAACCATAAAAATCCAACATGGTATCAGAGCCACGGTTTTGCCATGGATATACAATTCTATATTTTTCTGCGGAATAAGTTTTGTTTTGTTTTGAGTTATTTATTTCATGAACTTTAAAATATTAGATTTGATTGTTCATGAATGAGAAATATTGATTTCTGGTTGTATGTGTGATCAAATAAATTTGGTGGAAACAAAAACGAATTTTTTGAAGCATTTTGATTTGGGTTTGGCGTGAAACCCATTAGGGTTTGGCGTGAAACCCTAGGTAATGTAGGGGCTGTTCTAATTTAATTTCTTATGGATCCATTTAAAAATCATTTAGATGATATTTTATGTGTTTAATATGTGATATTAAGCCGTAGGATCGAACGGAATTAAAATCGAACAAGTTTTGCATGAAAACTATTTTTGTCGAAAAGTTCGATAAATTGGTGTTCTTCGTGTGTTCTTGATGTGTTCTTGGTTAGAACGACTTTTGATCTTCTAAATATGATATATTAAAGTGTTTTTAATTAATTGGATTAATTAAAATGGGCCTTAAATTAATTTGATTAATTTTAATTCATTAAAACCACTTAATGGGCTTAATTATGTTTACGGACTAGGTTTAAATTAGTAAATGACTTGGTAGGCCAAGGAGCTGATTTAAATTAACTATTATAAACATTAATTAAGTTTATTAATGGGTTTTAAGGGCTGGAGTGGGCTTGGCTCATTCCAAAAGGCCCAAATGGTCCAAATGACACAAAACTGGTTTGTGTGTGAACACACTTAGGGTTTTTCTTCTGTGGGTTTCGGCCTACACTTATTTAAGCCCAAAATTGATTCTTTTAATTATTTAATATGATTAATTAATTAAATAATCAATTTATAATTAATTAATAATCAATTTGATTGATTATTAAGGCAAGAACAAATTCATGCAAAAAGGTTTCCTAAAATGAAAGTTTCCAAAATGGAAAAAGTTTCCTAATTTGATCACATTATTAAAATAACTCAAAATATAGTTTCAAAGGTTGAAACAAAGGTAGTAATCCATTTCTTTATGCATTATAAAGGCATATAAGGGTGAATGATTGGCATGATGGTTAGTTATGGACAAAGCCCAATGTGATTGAGCATAATGCATGTTTTGGCCCAATGAGGACTTTCATGTCCCGGCCACTTGTTTTTGGTTTGTATTTGATTTCAAATTGTAATATGTAATTAGATTACTTAGATTAGAATTATAAATAGAGATGGAGACCATTTTCAAGGAGCAAGATGGGCCGGATGGAGATCCAACAAGCTTGAAGATAATGTAATTATTTTTCTTGTTTGAATCATGCATACTACCTAGGTGTGACCTTTTGATTTCTCTCTTGGCTCGGGGAAATCAATGTAGTGAAGTCCATAACTATACCATATTTGTATGCTTATATTTATGTGATAGATATAGGATGCATACCAATGTATGCCAACCATGTATGATGAGACTTAATTAACTAAAACCCTCAAACAAATACTAAGGTATATAAGCCTTCCATTAATTTGAGGAGAACCAGAGTTCTTTATAGTGTGGGTTGTTGACCACAGTCAAGCTCACATTATATCGAATATGTTCAAATCTAATTAAATGGGTCATCTTAGCTAGCCCATTAGTTTGTTGACCACAGTCAAGGCTAATGGTTCTAGAGGCAAGATTAGGGAATGCATATATGATATGCATGCATCAAGAGTTGATAACCTAATGATCCAATAGTTATGTAGAGACACAATTGGTATAAAGATACCTACCTTTCAAGGGTATGGAATTTGGCTTGTTGACCACAGTCAAGGTCAAATTACATATCAAGGATTGGATATTGGCCCACTAAGAAAACCATCGGGTTTTCTCGGATTATATAGTGAGGGCTATTAATTCGCAATAAAATAGTGGGAGTAAATGGATTAATTAAAGACCTTATTAATGCATATATATATATATGAACATACTCTCATATCTTTTCTTTTTCACATCTAGGTCATCATCATGAGCACATCAAACATTAACATACGATCAATCTTGGATAACAAGCTGGTTGGCAACAACTATTCTGACTGGATCAGGCAAGTGAGAATTGTTCTCAGAGCTGAAAAGATCCACTATGTCTTGGATAAAGATCCACCACCATGTCCATCAGATGATGCCATTGATGAGATCAAAGGCATTTATCGAAAATACATGGAGGATAGTGAAACAGTAGCATGTCTGATGCTGGGTGCTATGTCCTCGGAGCTTCAGAAGCAACATGAAATGATGGATGCTAGAACCATCGTTTTGCATCTAGAGGAGCTTTATTCTTCTCAGGCTAGAACTGAACAATATGAGATTGCTCGAGCTCTATTTAGTTGCAAAATGGTGGAAGGCACTTCAGCTGCTGCTCATGCATTGAAGATGTATGGGTATATTGAGCATTTGAGTAGACTTGGCTATGTTATGGATAATGATCTTTACATAGATTTAATCTTGTACTCGTTGGCTCCAAGTTATGCACCTTTTGTGCTTAACTTCAACATGAACAAGATCCAAGTATCCATTCCTGAGTTAATCAACATGCTCAAGACAGCTGATGGATCATTTAAGAAAGATTCAAAAAGTGTTATGGTTGTCACTTCTGCTAAAGGCAAGAAGCAGAAGAAGAAGATAACCAAGGCGCAGCCAAAGAATGGTGGGATCTCCAAGAAGAAGGTTGCCAAGAAAGAGAATCCTAAAGGGACTTGCTTCCATTGTGGAAAGGATGGTCATTGGAAGCGTAACTGCAAGGCCTATCTAGATTCTCTTAAGGAGAAGAAGCAAGCTGTTGCATCTACTTCAGGTATTCATATGATTGAAATTAATACTTATTCTATTGCTTCAAAACAATCTTGGGTATTAGATACCGGATGTGGATCTCATTTATGTAATGATCTACAGGGGCTTAGAAGCTTTAGAAGAGTTGGAAAGGCAGAGATTTGTTTGTAGTCAGCTACTGGACAAAACATCTCTACAACTGTTGTGGGGACTTATCATTTGCCTCTTCCGAGTGGATTAGTACTGGAATTAAATAATTGTTATTATGTTCCAGCTTTGTCCAAGAGTATTATTTCTTTCAGTTGTTTAATGAACGATTATGATATTTCTTTAAAGGACAAATGTTGTTACATTTTTAAGAACAATATATTTTATGCAAAAGCTATCATTGAGAATGGTATATTTGTTCTTGATTTAATTAAAGAAGTACATAATGTGGATACCAAGAGAATGAAACATGATAATCTAAATACCTCATACTTATGGCATTGTCGTTTAGGCCACATAAATGAAAAACGCATGACCAAATTGCACAAGTCAGGTGATTTGGGATCATTTGATTATGAATCATTTGATACATGCGAATCTTGTTTATTGGGAAAAATGACAAAAGCTCCCTTTATTGGTAAAGGAGAACGAGCTAAAATGGTTTTGGACTTAATACATTCGGATGTATGTGGTCCAATGACTACACATGCTAGAGGAGGTTACTCCTACTTCATTACTTTCATAGATGATTATTCCAGGTTTGGATACATCTATCTAATGAAATATAAGTCTGAAGCATTTGAAAAGTTCAAAGAATTCAGAAATGAAGTAGAGAAACAACTTGGCAAAAGTATTAAAACACTTAGATCAGATCGAGGTGGAGAATACTTAAGTCAAGAGTTTCAGGATTATCTTAGAGATAATGGGATTTTATCTCAATGGACTCCTCCATATACACCACAACACAATGGTGTATCCGAAAGGAGGAATCGAACACTATTAGATATGGTTCGATCAATGATGAGCCGAGCGGACTTGCCTAAGTCCTTTTGGGGGTATGCACTAGAAACTACTGTTTATGTGTTAAATAGAGTTCCTAGTAAATCGGTTGATGTTACTCCATATGAGATGTGGAATAACAAGAAATCCACGCTTTCTCATATGAAAGTATGGGGTTGTCCTGCTTATGTGAAGAGGACAATGTCAGACAAACTGGATGTTAAGTCTGACAAATGTTTATTTGTGGGATATCCAAAAGAAATGTTTGGATATTATTTCTATCATCCCTTAGAACAAAAGGTGTTTGTTTCAAGGCATGCTGTCTTCTTAGAAAGAGAATTTCTCCTACGAGAGGACAGTGGGAGTAAAATTGAGCTTGGTGAAGTTCAAGACCCACAAATAGAAGATGATCAATCGATTGAACCTGAAACTGAATTTCATAATGATGAAATCACAGTTGAACCTGATTATACACAAAATCCTAAAAGATCTACTAGGATGCGTTCTATCCCTGTGAGATATGGATTTCACATTGATTCGGATAGAGGCATAACTGTAGTAGAGGACAATGAGCCTACAAGCTATCAAGAAGTTTTGAACAGTTCAGAACGTGATTTATGGCTTAAGGCTATGCAGTCCGAAATGGACTCCATGTATGAGAATAAAGTATGGACTTTAACTCAACCACCTGAAGGGATAAAACCCATAGGGTACAAATGGGTCTTCAAAAAGAAGACTGACATGGAAGGTAATATAGTTACCTATAAAGCTCGCTTAGTAGCAAAAGGTTATCGTCAAAAAGAAGGTATTGACTATGACGAAACTTTTTCTCCTGTAGCGATGCTTAAGTCTATAAGAATACTTTTAGCCATTGCAGCTCATTATGATTATGAGATTTGGCAGATGGATGTGAAGACAGCTTTCCTTAATGGAAATCTTATCGAGGATGTGTATATGACACAACCAGAAGGATTCACATCAGGAAATGGCGAAAAGATATGCAAGCTTTAAAGATCCATTTATGGATTGAAGCAAGCCTCTAGGAGTTGGAACATACGATTCAATGAGACAATCAAAGAGTTTGGTTTCTCACAGAATGAAGATGAACCTTGTGTGTATGAAAGGGTCAGTGGGAGTGCAATTGTCTTCCTAGTTCTATATGTAGATGACATATTGATCATGGGAAATGACATTTCTCTTCTCCAATCTGTTAAAATATGGTTATCCAAGCAATTCTCCATGAAAGACCTTGGAGAAGCATCCTATATTCTGGGAATAAGGATCTATAGAGATAGATCCAATAGGTTGCTAGGTCTTTCTCAAAGTACATATATAGATAAAGTATTGAAGAGGTTCAATATGGATCTCTCTAAGAAAGGGTTTATACCCATGGTGCATGGGAAACACCTTTCTAAGTCTATATATCCACAGACACTGGAGGATAGAGAGAGCATGAATAGAATACCATATGCATCTGCAATTGGTTCTATCATGTATGCTATGTTATGTACACGTCCAGATGTAGCATTTGCTTTGAGTGTCACAAGCAGATTCCAATCTAATTTTGGAGAGGAACATTGGGCAGCTATCAAGAATATTCTTAAGTACTTGAGAAGGACTAAGGATGTATTCTTGGTATATGGAGAGGGCAGTTTGGAAGTAAACGGGTATACAGATGCCAGCTTCCAATCTGACAAAGATGATTGTAAATCACAATCTGGTTATGTGTTCATAATGGGAGGAAGAGCAGTTAGTTGGAAAAGTTCCAAACAAGAAACAACTGCTGATTCCATGACAGAAGCTGAGTACATTGCCGCTTCAGAAGCAGCCAAAGAAGCAGTCTGGATCAAAAAGTTCATAACCGAACTAGGAGTGGTGCCTAGCATTGTTGATCCGATTCCTTTATATTGTGACAACAATGGAGCCATTGCGCAAGCAAAGGAACCACGGTCTCATCAGCGATCCAAGCATGTTCTCAGACACTACCATCTCATAAGGGAAATAGTAGCTAGAAATGATGTGAAAATAGAAAGGGTTCCCACAGATGACAATGTGGCGGATCCCCTTACTAAAGCACTTTCCCAGATAAAGCATGATCACCATATAAATAGCATGGGTCTGAGACATATGAGTGATTGGCTCTAGTGCAAGTGGGAGATTGTTAGAGAGTATGCCCTAGAGCCCATGTAATAGGGATGCTTTTCATATGTATGAAATTTATATTCTTAATAAAAGGCATCATTCATTTATTAATGCTGTGTTTGAATACATGAGTTTGTAAATCTTAAATTAATAAATGAAGTCCTAGATATTATAAACACAGTGCAAAGGCAATCATGAAAGTGTTCATGATGTGAGATGTCTATCGCATGTAAATGTGTTAATATCTAAATATCCCTAGTCATAGAATTAACAAGATAGGACATTGTTAATTCGGACAGACTAGCACATGTTATGCTTCTTGAATGGTTCAAGCAATGGTTCTCATAATTGTGATTATGGATGATAATCAATGCTAACATGTGGATGCTTGTTAGAGGAACAAGTTCATTGGAGACCTGCAAAGAGAATCCTCATATGGATATTAAATCTATGTCAGTGAGGAATCTCTTCATAGCGGTTGTGCAAGTATCCTTAGACTTGAGATCACCAAAGTTATCTTAAGTAGCAAGTGGTATACTTTGACTCCATAACTGATTACTTCCAACTGGGAGTGAACATAGTTAGGAGATTGGGTATATCATGACCTACTTGAAGATAGTTGAGTGATTGACAAAGGATTCACCATCCCAGATTTAACAAGGGAAGTTATCTCACATGATTCTATAATTACCTTGTTCAGTGAATCTCTGGCCAGAGTAATATGCCGAGATGGATGGAGATCCATGAAGGGCATTTTAGGAACAATGGTTAAATTAATAGAACATGCATAATTAGATTTATATGAGTTGACAGAAATCTATACTCAGAATCTAATTGAGATAAGAGTGGTGAAAGGAGTAATTGCACGGTAACTGTTTCTATGGAAGGGTACAGTCAAACCACATGACTTTCCTGACATTTGGGTAGTCATGATGCCTAGTTAGAGGCCAATCATGACTTGTATAATGATGTATCAAGATATCAATAGAGATTGATAAAATGATTTAAAGGAGTTTAAATCATGTGAGTTTTGAATAGAACTCACAATTACATATTATACTGCCAACATGGACAGGAACCCAATAGGTCACACACATATAGAGAAAAGGGTAAAATGGTAAAATGACAAGGATAATAATATTTGATATTATTATAAAGGTAGAGAGGAGAATATGATAATAATTAATTAAAGAGTTTAATTAATTATGATCAAATAAAATTGTCCGCGAAACTTTTGAGAAATGTTCTGTAAATTGGACCTAAATGAAATAATGTATTTCATGATTAATTATTATTATCTTATAAGTGTTATAAGACTACTATAAGTGTTATAGGACTGATATAATAATTAATAGGACCATTGGAGAAATTATAGAGGGCCAAAGGAATGAAGAAGTTGGAGGAAGCCCTCTAGAAGAGGGCTACACGCCAACTCAATACAGAAGGGCTTAGAGGGATTTTTCTTGGACCAAATTAATTTATATATGTTACATAAGTGTTATGGAACTCACATATTTAATTTGGTTGTATTTGGAATCCATTTGGGTATTTAAATCCAATTAGATGCACAAAGGGCCTAGTTTGTGGATTTTGTGCATGGTCTTTTATGAAAAGATTTAATTTGGATTTAATTAAGCCCAAATGATTATAATTAATTCCAGAAGCCCAATTAATAATTCTCCAGCAATTTTAAAGAGCCCAATCTCATTAAGGAGTTGGAATTTTAACCTAACTATAAAAGGCCAACTAATGAGAATTAGGGTTAAGTGATTAAAACAAAAGGAAAGTCTTTTTCTCTTAATTCTCTCTCCACTTTTGCGCCACTTCCCAGGCTAGCTCTTGGGAATTTCGGCCAGCCCTAGTTGAACACCAATTTGTTGGTTCAATTTACCCCTCTCTAGTGTGGATTACTCATTGGAGGTGTTCGATTTTGGACACTGTGGTTTGCGACAACCCGATGCGAAGTAAAATCAACTGTTCAACAAAAATCAAAGGTGATTTTTCTTATTCTCATATAGTTATATTGTGTATTCATGGCAAGATCAGATCATATGGTTAAAAATTTTAAAATTCTGCTCATGTATATGATGCATGTAACCATAAAAATCCAACAGTAAGGGTTGTTGGTAATGATGAGTAAAGTGAAACATATGAATATGCCTTTACTTAATTGAAATGACATGATTAAGCCTATGTGTTGTCACATGTTAACATGCTGAAATACAGATCTACAATGCTATAGACTCCATTATAGAAATTTCATTAAAGCATATAATGGTAATGTTATATGAGACTATGTATATAAGTTTATGCATTAGAGAAGGAGTATCTTGTCATGTGAGTTTTATATGAGAAAATTATATGAATTGTGCATATATGTATATGTACTAAAGAAGATATATAGATTTTACATGATTATGTACGGGTATAAATGACATCATACAGTATAGTCTTGACATACGGAATAAACACATGATCCAATAATATTACAAGAACATAATAGTAATGCCCAATAGTGAAATGTTTATAAGTTTACAGGAAGCTATACATGAGCGCATTTATGAGTACATTGTATATGGTTATACTAGAGTATACAAGTGCATATAAGAATATGATTGTATAAAGAAAAGATAAAGTAGATTTTATTGCCTGCGTTGAGTCTAGGAAGTGGATAGATAGGCATGCCTATAAGAGTACCTTGCAGCTGCGATATTTTCAACCCCATTTGGGTTGTAGTTAACCCCGTTTGGGTGACTAAACAGACAGACATGGTCCCGTTTGGATCATTTTCAACCCCGTTTGGGTTGCAGTTAACCCCGTTTGGGTGACTAAACAAATAGATATGGTCCCATTTGGATCATTTTCAACCCCGTTTGGGTTGTAGTTAACCCCGTTTAGGTGACTAAACAGACAGACATGGTCCCGTTTGGATCATTTTCAACCCCGTTTGGGTTGCAGTTAACCCCATTTGGGTGACTAAATAGACAGATATGGTCTCGTTTAGATCATTTTCAACCCCATTTGGGTTACATTTAACACTATTTGGGTGACTAAACAAACTTGTACCTTCGGGTACCACCGTATAACCCGTTATCCTCCTTTTTAGAGTAGTGCAACCTTTATACCAAAGTTAAGAAAAGTTTGATGTTTAACTGAAAGTTTTATGAAGTATGACATCGTAAATTGATTTCATAATCTAATTTATATGTGAAATTCCTTTTCATCACATATGGATATTATGATATTAAAAGATGTTGCGATATACACTTTTGCATGATTATCCTATATAGAAATAGTATGTACAGAGTTATATAAATGAACTAGTGCATCATTAATATCAAGTTATGGACTATAATAGAGATAGTATGTTTTCTATAGTAATATGTTACTTGATTTAGGTAGATAAATGATTTGCAAGATTCATCATGTATGAAAGCTATGAAAAAAAAATGTTTTGCTGTAATAAATGTTCTCTATAGCAATGGAATATAAGAACTATGTATAGGTATTCATGTTGGTGATTGCTTTCAAATTAATACATTGGGTTATTTGTTTTCCCTATATCTACTCGTTCTTGCTCTTTGTTGAGAATTGATAAATTATAAACTTTCATAGTACTAATGCTCTATCTTACTTTTGAATATGCATATGTCCTTGTTGATCATAGCTCATATGTGAATATGTATTTGTATATTCCTGGAATACGAAAGTATGTAGTAAGTGGAAGGAATGACTAAGTATAAACAGTGGTATATCATTCAATGAATGAATTGAAAGTCTAAAGGATAAACATGCTTATATGATTAAATGTTGTGTATATAAAGCATTAATGACGAATTTACTATCATTAAGTCATTTGGTTTTCTTGTGTGGACTTATGTCTACATTTGTTTTTGTTAAAATTTGGCATAAGTTATACTTATAGTTCATAATGTATGTTTGTTGACGACCACTGTGAGTGGTCATTTGTCATATTTAGTGTTCCCCACTAAGTTTTATAGCTTAGCACGGATTTTTGTTTATTCGTGTAGGTTGTGAGAACAGGACTTTCGTCCAGGACTGATATCTGCTGCAGGTTGGCCAACACAAGTCTTAGAAGATTGATAATAGCATCTTCTTTTTATCCTTATATTTTATAGTTGTGGAAACTTTAATTATGTTGCAAATTTTGTATAAGTACTAATGTTAAGTTTGAGAAAACATTGTAATGTATTAAGGACTTTTATATGATTAAGGTATTACTCTTAAGTTCACATGACATGGTTATAATTTCATCTATAAGTTATCTAATTAGAAATGTTTTCATCTTGGGAACGTTGTAATATATGTCTTATGGTATATGATATTGTGGTAATAGCTAAGTATAGGATATGGGTGTTACAAAGTGAGGGTATACCTTTTCATTTTGCTCATAGAAAACTTTCTAGCCTACACCATTAAATAATCTGTCCAGTTTATTCTTGAAGCCTAACTCTATCATAAGTTCCATATTGAGGCAAGGGGTGGCTAGTTACTTCTGCTTGTAAAAGTGGGTCCACCAATCTATAAATTTTGTGGGAACCCATGCTGAAACGTTAACCTTTTAGGACCCCTGAGGGGTAGATGATGATGCACCAACTTCAGTACAGGATCGTTTGGGTGCCATTTCGCCTGCAACACAACATATAAGCACTAAAGACAAAACAAGGCTCTTGAACAGTAAAATATATAACAAATAACATGTCTAAAACATAAGGAACAAACATAAACAAACACAAGTGGACTACTCACAAGAATGCTGGAACCAAAACACCAACAAAAACATAGGTAATTAAGTCACTAACAAGTATTAAAAGAACAAAAACTACGAAGTATAAACATGCACATGACCATAAATAGAAAATAATTTATATTGGTTAAATAGAATCATGCATGAAGTCAACTATGGTCAAGACAAAACATCGGGCAACAACAATTTAATAAAAGGGCTCTAACACACACATTTGCCCAACACCTAAATTAGCCTTGTCTACCAATTTTGAAGCATAAAAACATGTAAAATGTTTCTTGAGCATGAATGTTAGGCAAAACAAGTTCAGGCAACAAAGCAACTAAAGAAAAAAAAACTTTCTTGCTTCTCTTAGGTAATTCATCGAATAGGAGGTGGGCAAATTTGTTTTGGCAACAAAAATAAGAAATAACCAGACCTAAATGCATGAGACTCACAAAATACATGCCAAAAATCATAACCATCCAAAAATCAAATGAAAGGAAGCAAGAATTCGTGACAATTAAAGTAGAAAAAATTTTCTTACCTCTCTTTGGCATTTCATCGAACAAGTGGTGGGTAGATTTGTGAAACAACAAAATACAAATAAAAATGTATGGAACTAACCAAAAATATATCAACAAGCATCACAAATCCAATAATTAACATGAAAGAGGTAAGAAAATTGGGATGGGAACACAAAATCGCAAATAAAAAATGCAGCAGGGAAAGAGAAACAAAAACAACAAACATCAAGATATTCATGCAAAACAATTACAAAATTACATTGCATAATCATAATCAAGCCTAGAATCAAGGTTAAAGGAACAAGCTTTTTAAGATGAGAAGACAAAATGTAGGGAGAAAAACACAGACTTAGGAAGATTTAACAAAGAAAAATCAACATAACTTAAACAAAATGAAAGTTAAACCAAAAACAAAGAGAAGATAAAAGAGAGATTTACCTGATTCTTGAAGAGAGAGAGTGAGGATGGAAGCAAAAATGGAGAGAGAAGGCTGAAAGTTTTGAAGAAATTGCAGGGAAGACTAAAAAATGAAGAAAAAAAGGGGCAAAAGATCGGTTTAAATCTAAAGAGCCTGATGATTTCGCTAAATGCCACGGTTGGGAAAATTTGTCTCAGTCGCGACCTGCATAAAATTGCAACATCCCGTTTTGATAAAATGAAAGGCATGATTGGGACTATTTGTCTTTGTCGTGCTCCCTCTTCTAGAGTTGAAATGAAACAAAAGGCACGACTGGGACTAATTGTCTCAGCCGTGTCCCAATGAATTCCCCCATGTGATTTTTTTTATAAATTTATTTATTATTATTATTAAATTTTTTTAAATTCCACGGCTGGGACTTATTGTCATAGCCGTGCCTACTTTCTGGACTCCAAACTAAAATATGGCACGGAAAAGGCCACGGCTGGGACTAATTGTCTCAGCCGTGTCCCAATGAATTCCCCCATATGATTTTTTTTATATAAATTTATTTATTATTATTATTAAAGTTTTAAATTTTTAAATTTTTTTAAATGCCACGGTTGGGACTTATTGTCACAGCCGTGCCTACCTTCTGGACTCTAAACTAAAATATGTCATGGAAAAGGCCACGGCTGGGACTAATTGTCTCAGCCGTGCCCTCCTTTTGTCTCTGAAAAATAGAATTGTTCACAGCAGGGATAATTTGTCTCAGCCGTGGCTACCTTCTGCCTCTCCAAAATTTTAAGGGGCCATGGCTGGGACTGTTTATCTCAGCCACGACCAACTGAAAGTTTGTCCCACTAAAAACTCTTCATCTCCTCAATAAAATCACTTTAACTTTCACTACTAATCATTATTCTCTTGAAAAAATTAAAAACACTAGATAATAAACATGATAAACTTGAAAGAAATTAAAGATAAATTGAAAAGAAAAGTAATTAAGTTTAAGGATAAGAAAAAGTTATGGGTTTAACAAGTTGCCATCTCAACTTTCATAGCTCTCATGGATCATCTCTTAAATTTAGGATCACTGATGCAGCCTCATACTTGGAATTGAGATATGGCTTCAATCAGTGACCATTTACTTTGAACTCACGCCCATGACCTTCTTCCGGATGTCTGATGGTTACTGCTCCATAGCTAGAGACTTCGACAACCTCAAATGGTCCTTTCCACCTTGATTTCAAATTTCCAGGAAACAACGTTAGTCTGCTATCATAAAGAAGTACCTTCATTCCTGGCACAAATTCCTTCTTAGCAACTTTATGATCATGCCACTTCTTCGTGTTCTCCTTGTACTTATTAGCATGTTCATAGGCCCAGAATCAAATCTCTTCCAACTCATTTAACTGCAAGGACCTACATTTTCTTGCATTCTAAGATTTAAGAACTTAGTAGTCCAATAAGCCTTGTGCTCCAATTCCATCGGTAGATGATAGGACTTGCCAAACACTAACCTAAAAGGTGACATTCCTATTGGTGTCTTAAAAGTTGTCCTATATGGCTTTTAACTCTCGGTTGGACACCTCAACTTGGCCATTGGCTTGGGCATGATATGGGGTAGTGATTTTATGTCTCACTCCAAATTTTTTCAACAAGGTCCTGAATTGGTGGTTAACAAAGTGTTTCCCACCATCACTGATAATAGCTCTCAGGGCTCCATAATGGGTGAATATATTCTTCCTCAAGAATTCTAGGACAACATTTGCATCACAAGTCCTAGTAGCTACTGCTTCTACCCACTTACTAACATAATTTACTGCCACGAGGATATATTCAAACCCATAAGAAATCAAAAAATGCCCCATGAAATCTATTCCCCACAAATCAAACATTTCAACCTCAAGCATATTTGTCAATGGCATCTTATCTCTCCTAGTTATATTTCCCACCCTTTGACATTGATCACAAGTTTGAATAAACAATTTAACATCATTAAATAAGGTAGGCCAATAAAATCCAGAAGAGAGGATTTTTGATACAGTTCTATTAGGTCTGTGATGTCCACCAGCTTCTCCACTATGACAGGCTTGAATAATCTCTGCTTGCTTTTCCTTGGGGATACACCTTCTGAGCACTTAATCACCACAAAGATGGAAAAAGGTAAGGATCATCCCAAATGTAATTCTTTACATCGGCTTGCAGCTTCTTTCTTTGTTGCCATGTGAAGTCCCTTGGCATATAACCACCTGCAAGAAGATTTGCCACATTAGCGAACCATGGTATAGAGATTTCACAAACAAATAATGCACAAATATGCTCATCAAGGAATAAGTCCAGAATCTCCCCTTTCTCAACATGATCATGCTCCAATCTTGACAAATGATCTACCACATGGTTCTCTTCTCCTTTCTTGTCTTTGATCTCCAAATCGAATTCTTACAAGAGGAGTACCCATCTTATCAATCTTGGCTTGGATTCCTTCTTGGCAAAGAGATGCCTTAATGCTGCATGGTCAGACCACACCAAAATTTTTTCTCCAAGTAGATATGATCGAAACTTCTCAAAGGAAAATACAATAGCAAGAAGCTCCTTTTCAGTTGTGGTGTAGTTAACTTGAGCTCCTGTCAAAGTGTGACTTGCATAATAAATTGTACAAAATACTTTCTCTTGCCTTTGCTCGAGTACTGCTCCCACTGCAAAATCACTTGCATCGTACATTAGCTCAAAGGGCAAATTCCAATCTGGAGATTTGATCACCGGAGCTGAAATAAGCCTTTGCTTCAACAATTCAAAAGCCAATAAACATTTAGCATTAAATTCAAAAGGAGCATCCTTCATTAACAAATTAGATAAAGGTTTTGCAATTTTTGAAAAATCTTTTATGAACCGACGATAAAAACCTGTATGGCCTAAGAAACTCCTAACTCCCTTGACATTGGTTGGTGGTGGAAGCTTCTCAATAACCTCTATCTTTTCTTTGTCTACCTCAATCCCTTTCTCATAAATTTTGTGTCCCAAAAATATACCTTCCCTTACCATAAAATGACATTTCTCCTAATTTAATACTAAGTTAGTTTTCTTACACCTACCCAATACTAAATCAAGATGCTCTAAACAACTCTCAAAGTCTAGCCCATAAATGGTAAAGTCATCCTTGAATACCTCCATAAATTTTTCTATAAAATCATGAAAGATTGCAATCATACACCGCTGAAATGTAGCCGATGCATTATACAAGCTAAAACGCATCCTCCTATTGGCAAATTTGCCATAAAGGCAGGTAAAGGTTGTTTTCTCCTGATCATCAGGAGCTATGGGGATTTGCAGGTATCCTGAATACCCGTCTAAAGAGTAATAAAACCTATTCCCCGCTAACCTCTCTAACATTTGATTAATGAATGGCAATGAGAAATGATCTTTTCGGGTGGCATGGTTTAATCTCCTATAATCTATACACACCCTCCAACCCGTAATTGATCGATTTGGAATGAGTTCATCTAATTCATTCTTTACCACTGTCATTCCCCCCTTCTTGGGGACACATTGTACTGGGCTAACCCATTCACTATCAAAGATTGGATATATTATACCTAAATAAAGTAGTTTGAGTACCTCTTTCTTTACAACCTCTTGCATAGCTGGATTGAGCCTTCTTTGGGGTTGAGCTACTGGTTTGCAATCTTCCTCCATAGGAATCCGATGAGTGCAATAGCTTGGATTAATGCCCTTTAGGTCTGCTGTCTCCCATCCTATAGCCTCTTTGTGCTTTTTCAGCACCTTGAGTAGTGTCTCCTCTTCAACACCTGTCAACAAAGAAGAGATAATTACTGTCTTTTCTTCATTTTCCAAAAATACATACTTTAAATGAGGAGGAAGAGGCTTAAGTTCAGATTTCAACTCCCCCTCTTGTAAAGTAGTTCTCTCTTGGCTCAGATTATCCTCTTTGCATCCCTTCTCCACAGCTGCTATCCATTTTTCTTCTACTCCATCCAATTCTTCACTCTCCAAAGAGTACATCAAGCTTGAATTCACTGGATCATTTAGCAACACTTTTTCTTGCATCTCCTCTACACATTCATCAATTTTGTCCATGAAATAGACCGACTCTTCTAGATCACTTGATGGATATTTCTGAGACTTGTTCATATCTACCACCAATTCTTGGTTGTTGAATTGAAGAGTGACATTTTTCCCATGGACATCAATTAGAGCCTTTGCAGTGTTCAGGAATGGCCTACCCACAATAAGTGGTGTCTTCCTATCCTCTTCCATCTCCATGACCACAAAATCTATAGGGAAAATAAATTTTTCCACTTTCACCAATAAGTCCTCAATAACTCTCTCGACTTTATCATTGATCTATCCGCAAGTTAAAGTCTCACTCCTATTTATTTGATATCCCCTAAGTTGAGTTTCTTGCACATGGAATAAGGCATCA
This sequence comes from Excoecaria agallocha, assembly GCA_037975025.1. Taxonomy (NCBI): domain Eukaryota; kingdom Viridiplantae; phylum Streptophyta; class Magnoliopsida; order Malpighiales; family Euphorbiaceae; genus Excoecaria; species Excoecaria agallocha. Next base: position 25,404,326 of record CM075807.1, on the reverse strand, counting down.
AGTTAATGCTGGCTCCTAAATCATATAAAGCATTTCCAACAAAGGTCTCACCAATTTCACAAGGTAGAGTAAAGCTACCTGAATCTTCCAATTTTTCTGGAATCTTATTCATGAAAATTGCACTATAGTTTTTTGTGAGTTGCACAATTCTATACCCTTCTAGTTTCTTTTTGTTAGAACAAAGTTCCTTCATAAACTTAGCATAATTAGGCATGTGTGCTAGGGCTTTAATAAAAGGCAAGTTAATATGTAATTTCTTAAACATTTATAGAAACCTAGCTAATTGCTCATTTTTCTTCTCCTTCCTAGCTACAGTAGAAAATGGCAACCTATTGATATCAAGATCCTCTATGTTCGAATTCACAATACTCTTTCCCATGTCATTCCTTGGAGTATCCACATCTACCTCTAGTCTAGAGTTATAAATACTTACCTTCGACGTTGGTTCCTCCAAATCAGTTGATGAAGTTGGTGATTTACCTCTTTCTTCCTCTCGTGCTACTTCCTTGCCACTTCTCAAAGTGAATGATTTGGCCTCCTCCTTGGGATTATGATCCACATTTGAAGGAAATGTCCCTGGTTGTGTGTTTGACATTAAAGTTGCAAGTTGACCCAATTGAGTGTCCAAATTTCTCATTGAATCATCTTGGTTTCGATTCTATTGCTCTTGAGATTTTTATCTTGATTATTGACTTATAATGAATTGTTGTTGGCTATTCATAAAGCTGGCAAACATGTCTTATAAGTTAGGCTTCTTTTCTTAAATAGGTGGTTTTGAATGGAATCCCGGTGGGTGGTATGATTGAGGTAGGGAACGATTAGAGCTTTGGCCTTGATGGTCGTTCAGTGGATAAGGAGCTTGGTAGTGATTGGTGGCTTGTGGTTGGTGGGCCTGAGCATGACTATGATAAGCATATGTATGTTAAGGGGCTCTTGCTTATGGTTGAGAAGGTGAAGCTTGTTGATTTACATCCTTCCAAGAGAAATTTGGGTGATTTCTCCATCCCGGATTATATGAATTACTATAAGGATCATTCCTTCTAAAATTACCTAATACATTTACATCTCCTACAACTCCTTCTTAGATAACTTGCCCACTTTCACATGGCCCATGTCCTTGATTTACATTAGCCACATTTTGAACTTTCAAGCCACTCAACTCCTTTTTTACCAATTATAGCTGGGCTTTTAACAATGCCACTTCATCCACATTGTGTAAACCTTGTCTCCTTGGGACTGATGTAGGGGCAGTCCATTGAGATTCATTTGCCACCATCTCATCCAACAACTGAAAATCATCCTGAGGTAGCTTGTTCAAGAAAGATCCTACTGATGCTCTATCCAATAATGACCTTGTTTAAGGTGTAACTCCAGCATAAAAGATGGTCATCAGTTGGTAAACTACTATCTCATGATGTGGACAGCTTCTCAATAATCTCCTAAACCTCTCCCAGACCTCGTGAAAAGGCTCTTCATTCATTTGATGGAAACCCATGATGCTATTTTGAATGCTTACAGTCTTTGTTGGAGGGAAAAATGTCATTAGAAACTTTTCTTGCATCTGATCCCATGACCATATTGACTGACGTGGTAACATGTGTAGCCACTCTCTTGCTTTTCCAATCAATGTAAATGGAAATAGCTTCAACCTTACTGCATCCGTACTAACACCCAAAATTTGAACAATGTCATTAACTTCCAGAAATATATCGATATGTTGAGCTGGATCTTCTACTTTCGAACCAGAAAATTGATTCCTTTGTACCATAGTAATGGTGGCTGGCTTGAGCTCAAATTGTACTCCTCTTGGTAATACAATTGTTCGATGGTCTTCATTCCACCTTGGCACAGTGTAGTCTCTTATGGTTCTTTACCTAGGTAATTCTTCTCTTCTTGCCCCTGGCATTTGTTCATGTTCCCTTGGCACTTGTCCATTCTCAGGAGGAAATTCATCAAGAGGAGGATCGTTCTCCATCTTGTTATCTCTATTAGCTTTCCTTCTTTGGTGTAGGGTCCTCTCAATTTCAGGATCAAAAAGCAGTAATTGCTCTTTTCTTGTTTTGTTCATTCACCAATTTCACTAGAAAAGAATCAAGAAAAATAAAATAAGGAAAAGAAAACACATACAAACAATAATCACAGCTTACTAACAATGCTAAATTCCCCGGCAACAGTGCCAAAAACTTGTTGCGGCCCTAGCAAGTGCACTAGATTAATTGTATGATAAAGAATTCCCAATTTGGTGTGTATGAGTTGTTTAATTTATATAATGCAAACTTTAAAAGCTAAAATATGCAATGAAGGGAAATTTAATTCTAATAACATTAAATTAAGAATGTATTTAATTCAGAAAAATTAACAAGTACGAAAATATATAGAAATTAAAATGTTGCGTAGGTTCACTTATCCACCCCATACCCACTATGAATTAATTTTATCTTAAAGTACACATGAACGAATTTGGGATAACCCTCTTAACCCAAGCTTCCCATTTTGGAGCAAGCTATTCTAGTTGCTAAACTTTCCATTCTGGAGCTAGCCCAACAACTAGCCCATGCACGGGTCTAACATCCTAAGTTTGGTTTGCCTTCCCATTTCGGAGCCAAACAACCCAAATCTCATCCATTTCACTCCACACTCTAGTCCTAAAATCACAATTACTACACATTTATAATCCCATTCCAGAGCCGTCTAAAATAATACAGCATTCATGAAAGAAAAACTTAGCAAGATTATTTATAGACTTCAATCCACTAGACTTAATACACATTCAAAGATATATAATGAACATCATTAATCCATGTATGGAAATTAACTCAATAGATTAAAAACCCATGAAATATAAATAAGTAACAGTGAAATAGACTATTCATTCATATAAAAATCAAAATATTCTCAATATTCACATTGTGAGTAGGGGATTCAAAGCTTCCCCAAGCAACAAAGATAACAACTCACTATCCATAATGTAAAAGATGAACAAAGTAAGAGTGAAAACTATAAAACCCATTTGAAGATGAAGATTTGAAGTTGATGAAGCTCTTTCTCTTTTTCTCCAAACAGCACTTTGATTGTAAGTTGTAATCTTTAAAACTAGAAACTAAAACTATGACTATCTTTGTGTTCTTGAAGTAAAACTAAACTAAAAGAGTGATTTTTACAAGTAAACTCTAATACTAAGTATGAAAAACCCTCAAAATATGAAAAACTATATTTTTTTCCCCACCTAAACACTCTATGCACGAAACCCTAGAAAAAGACCTTTCTAAGCAAAAAATTTTATAGCTTTTATAGAGCTGTCCAAGAGGCCACGGCTGGGACACTTTTGTCTCAGCCGCGACAGAAGGAGACAAAGTGGTAGTTTCCATGGGCATGGTTGGGATAGTTTGTTTTAGCCATGACAAGCTTCTGGATTAAAACGCATTTTTAGGCTGCACTTTGCCACAGTTAGGACACTTTGTCTCAACCGCGACCTTTAATGAAACAGTGTGCTTTGACTCCTGTATTGGACATGGCTGGGACATTTTGTCTCAACCGTGGCTATTAGTGAAATGGTGAGCTTTTTTGCCTTCTGCATTGGACACGGCTGGGATAGTTTGTCTCAGCCGTGCCTTAGCAAAATTTCCTGCATAAAATGAAATTTAAGACCATTAATCACCCAAAAAATTTAAATTTCTCAAAATGACTAAAATAAACATAAGAAAAAATATTTTAGCATTAAAATACTAAAAGCATGCAAGATGAGACACTAAAACATACATAATTATCCAGAAAATAAACATTAAAAACAAGATTATCAAATATGCCATGTTATATTCCATCACGGGCATCCCTTTCTATGTTAAGTCCAACCTACATTCACAACCCATGCCTCACAAAGATAATCGGGTACATCTAGGACTCCTAGTCTACGTGATCGATGATCGATGCCTTGACATGTTTCAAATTAGGAAGGCAACTTTGTGACTTACTATTTTAGGGATTCATTTTATTATGGCTTACATGGCATACATTTTGTCATCCATTCATAAGATACATATATATATAATTTCATAAAGTAAAGCATAACAAACATGGGCCCAAAAACCTACATCTAAGATTCTACACTATTACATAAGAATCTTCAAGATAGGCTTCTCCACTCCAGTGGGCTTCGTCTTGATTTACAAAATCTTTAAATAAATTCTATACTAAGAAATATATGAAACTTTTACAATAATCCATAATGGCACACAGGCCATACTTAATTACAAAAACCCAGGGCCTATGAATGCACCATGCATATCCATTCATCACACCAAACAAGCAAATAAATAAGCATAACATTCATGGATAAAATAAAGTCCAATTTTAATTACTTTAGCCAAGCCCATTAATGGAAATTGTGTACTTGAACTTTTAAGAGAAGACCCTGTGATAGGCCTGGGCCGAATCCCAATGGACTAAATCCACTTATTGAATAAGCTCTCTTAAAACCCAAAACATAAACTAGTTAGGTTTGTGCTATAAATCAACTCTAGTATAATTTTCAATTTTGCCATTTTTAATATTATGTCATACAGCTCATAAACATTAAAAATGCATATAATATGTACCAACATGAATTAAAACATAAACTCATGAAGAACATATATCATACATGACATTTATACTAAAATAAACAAACAACAATGAAACTAGTTGTTCAATGCTCATATAATGCCACAAACAATGCACAAATACTTATGATTTTATGAGCCATTTAATAATTTAAATAAGGTCATAAACATTGATTTAAGGTTTTGTTTAGATCTAATCTAAATGTGTTTTTTCCATTTTAATCAAAATAAAGCAAACAATATTGATTAAACATGCAACAAACACGAACTAGTAATTATTTTAAGTGATTTTAAAATTAATCAATTAAATTGTCATGGACTAGGATTAAAACCAATTCTAAAATAAGTCCATAACTGTTATTAATCTTTAAAAATCACTTACAAACATGCCAAACACGTTTATAGATTTAATTTTGAAAACTAGTTGTTAAACAAACACATATCATGCAAACTAGCACCTAGTTTCAAGATTAACATATACCATCAGGTATTTATAATTAAAATCGACCATGAACAGCTCTAAGAACATCTTAGGACAGTATATTAACATGTCATAATAATTATAATACCTAGCTAATCATATAAAATCATTTTTACACTAAAACAATGCAAAAAACTCAAAACAGAAAATTTCAGCATTGTGGTTTTATGCAATAACGATTTTTGAATCAAGATTTCATGCATCTAAAGCACTAAAATAAGCATGGTTAGGCTCTGATACCACTGATGGGATATAACATGGAATATACATGATGATCAGGCAGTGAAAAAATAAAAATATTGATCATACATATCACACAATCCACAACAAGAATCGAAAACATGCAATTTTAGGGTTTTGAAACTTACAATCTTAGATGCACTTCAAAACTTGATTTTGACGAAGACCAGCAAATAATATGGACTTATATGCCTTAGATCTTGATCACCAATGCCAAAAGAACAGCCTTTATGCCACTCTTCTCTATGCTCACACACACACTTGCAAAGATGGCTTAAAATCGAGAGTGCTAGCTTTATGTATGTGTATTCAGCAATGGGTATTAAACTAAAGAAACAAGACCTGATATTGTTCTTTCTAAAGTTCACCAAAGGCTGTCCAAAATCCAAGAGAAGAAGGAAGAGTCCTTTCCCCTTGAAAGTGGGGGCTTAGAGAGAGAAAAAACCCTAATTGACAAAGTTACTTCTTATCTATATATATCACTTAGCTTAGGGCTTTGTGTGTGACGAAATTTACTACCATTTAGGTAGTAATTTCAGCCTCCATCACTTCCTAATTAAGTGGTATATATTGATTCAAAGACATATAGGAATTTAAATTTAATTAACTTAATTATCTAAAGATAAATAACCAACTATCTAAAGATAAATAAATAATCAATTTATTCACTCCTTTTGCTGTGTTGTTCACTCTCCATGGGCTAAAGTCCATTTATCAATTTAATACCCATTATCCACATTAATTTGAATTTAAATAAAAGCCCAAATTAATGTCCAATACTTTATTTTAAATATTTTAAGCCTAATGCTCTGTGTGTGATCCTATAGGTCCATTTAATATTTGCAATGAATTAATAAATTAATTCAAAGGCTATATATATTCTCTAGCAAGATATTATTGCATTCCAAATTAAATGAAAATGCAAATGGCATTTAGTGACCTAATACAATTTTGAATAGTCCCTTACCCTTAAATATCAAAATTAATACAAGGCATAGAGAACTAGTCATCCTTATATATACTAATTCCTTTCTTGATATTCCAATGACACTGAACTCTCAAATAAATAATGATTACCCATTATTTCATCTCAGTATGTCCATACACTTCTCAGTTTATTGATCAAGTGATCGATGATATTTTCTCTCTTATTGAGAGGGGTAATCCCTTTACTTCTCTCATGCTCTCTGACATGAATTGGTGCATATCCAAGCATACCCATACCTTTCCCCTTGTTATGAGTACATTAGGTGTATGTCAAAGTACATAGTAATTCATAAAGAGTTTCATAGAGATTTTAGGTCTAAGAACTCTGATGCAAAACTTGCACATGAGAAACACTTTTGACAAGTACCATGTAGTGTCCTTATTAACGGATCGAATCCAGATACCATGTTCTAAACATGTATCTATGATCTCTGATTGATACTCTTGTCCTTATGATCTGTAAGATAGAACACATCTTTTCAAAGAGAGCATACTAGGGATATTTAGAATGAAGTCTCTATTGTTTCAAGGTTTTACAACCATGTGCCTCACACATGATAACTCAAACTGAAACAACATTCTTGGATAGTTCTATCAGTTGATATGCACAGGAATACAATAGATAAAATAAATGCCTCATTTATTAATTTAAGTGTTTTATAACAATGCATTAGGGCTAGGTCTTGTACTAAGAATATCAACCAAGAACTCTTATTCCTAATTACCTAAATAAATCTCTCTTTTTAATACCAGGCTTTTTATCTTTATTGCAATTTTCATTAGGGTTTTTTCTTTAGTTCTAGTCCACATCTTGGTCAACATTTTTTTCATTTAGAATCTCATAGTCAATAAAAAATTCTTGTAACACCATGAAATTTCATCTGTTATGCACAGTATATTGTTAAGAATGCATAGTAACCTTAGGATTGTTATCATAGTCATTGCACTATTATACTATAGAGAAAATCACAGAGGCTCAAAAGTTAAACGTGCTCACCTTTAAACAATCAGGGGATGGGTGATCGGATTGGAAAGTAGAGTTAAGCATTTGATGAGGTAGTATAAGTTAAATGGAGTCTATTGGTACAATTTAAGAAGAAACTGAGCTTAAATAGGTCCCCGAAACTAGTAGAAAAGCAATTTCTTGATCACCGTAAAAAGGTTGATCGAAAGTTTGACTGAGCTCCAAAATATTCTAAAAAGCTCTAAAAATTATTTTGATAACATAAACTCATTGGAAATATCATAAATAACCTATTAGAACAAAAAAATAAATTTTCTGATCGAAAGTGCACATGATCTGAATGATGATAAATGCATATATTTATATTGGTAAACATGCTTATAGGAATAAGCCTACTCTATGCGAATGTACCTACAGGTATGTACATTTACGATTATGTACATGAATGTATGAGCATGTAATTGCCCTATGAGATAGAAAATGTTTTGGCATGACTATGAACATGTGAGACACTTAATGAGAACATGATCAAGTATATGATATGATGATTATATGTCATGCCTATATGTCATGATGCAAACTTATAGTCTCATAAAATGGATGAGCTAATTGTGTAACATGGCTTATGAAATGTGCATATATCTGTTTATGGACCAGAGAACTTATAGTTTTACAAGACTCTATATATGTAAAAATAGTATACTATGAATACAGTCTTAATATGTGAATTGAACACGAATATAGTTCTGCCTGCGATAAAGTTTTTGATGTGGATAGATAGGCACCTATAGGGAAATTGCAGCTGCCATAGTTTGGCCCAATTGGGTCCATAGTATATATGATCCCGTTGGATCATGATCAGCCCCTTTTGGGTTGATAGGCGACCCCGTTTGGGTCTGCTTGACGGTCCATAGTACAGTTTGGCCCCATTTGGGTCTATAGATCTGATATCTTTAGATATCCTTCTTTTGATACCGATGTGTATCCATAGTTCCCGTTATCCACTGATAAAGCTAAGGCAGGCTAAACGTTTTTCATAATAATGATCAAAATTAACAGTTAAAGTTATTGGACTAAAGATTGATGTTGTGGATTATATTATTGGTTACCCACAGGAATTATGTTTCATTTAAATATGTTTACATGTGAAATTATTGTCTATATGAATTATGAATATGAGAATATTTGTTACTCTTTTTGGTATAATGTTTAAGTACATTAGTATATGTTTTATGCTTTAAAGTATTGGTTATTATTGACGTGATATGTTGTACATGTTATTTATTATACACATTGTATGTACATTTTGATGACCGTTGTGAGTGGTCATCCATCTATAAATATTCTCCACTAAGCTTTATAGCTTAGCACGGGTTATTTATCCGTGTAGGTACCGTTACCAAGACTTTTGCTCAGAGATGATCTCTGCATCAGGAAGGGCCAACTACCGACTGTTAATCTTGATGTAGGATGTTTATTTTTTGTATTAGTATCATCATATGTTTTGCTTTATGGCCAGTTATGTTATAAGATGTATATAACTTATGAAATGCTGTAACTCACAAGTAGTAAAGCTAAGAAGATTATGTGTGCATGTGATATACATAAATTAATATTCATATAGTATAGTATGCATGATACTAAGTATGAAATACAATATAGGAATAGACTAGTAGCACATACATAAGTTTATGAATAGTATGGCATGATTAAGGTTAAAACGATAGATAAACAAATATATTGCATAAGCATGATTAATAGTAATCAAATTATCAGATAAATAGGGTTTTGCATAGAGGGTGCTACACTGTCCATGTGCTCAGGCTACTTTATCAGCCACACCTGCTAGTAGGCCTCCTATTACAGCAGCCAGAGGTCATGGTAGAGGTGGATCCAATAGTGCTACATCCACTCGAGCTAGTGCCCAGATACCTTCTACCTCAAATAGATGACTAGCTACTCAGGCATATACAGTGAGAGGTAAGAAGGACCATGTTGCACCAGATGTTATAGTAGGTAAATTCTCTTTATTCAAAACTCTAGTTTATGCTTTGATAGACCCTGGGTCCACACATTCATACATTAGAACCAAAATTGCACATAAGAAGGGTTTAGCTAAGTCATAGTTAGAACAAGACATTCTCGTGAGCAACCCTTTAGGGTATGAGGTGAGAGTGAACACATTTTATAGGGAGTGTCCTATCCAATCATAGCAAACCACCTTCTTGGAAAACCTGATTGAACTCCCATTTCATGAGTTTGATGTTATCTTGGGGATGGATTGGCTTTATAAACACCAAGTAATAGTGGATTGTCAATTGAAGAGAATCACATTGAAGTTTCCTAAAGGGCAGGAAATCATAATAGTGGTTGAAAGATTTGATTTCTTGTCAAATGTTATATCAGCTACAGCAGCACATGGGTGTATCAGAAAAGGGTGTGAAGCTTATTCGGCTTATGTGATAGAAGTTAAGGAAGATAAGCTAAAAATTATTGATGTGCCTAGTATCCGAGACTTATTTTATGTCTTCCCTGATGATTTACTAGGGTTGCCATGGGAGAGGGAGGTTGAGTTGGCAATTGATGTGATGTCAGGTACTGCTCTAATTTCTATAACTCCTTATCAGATGGCACCCACATAGTTGAAGGAATTAAAGATGAAGTTGCATGAATTGTTAGATAAGAGGTTCATTCGCCCGAGTGTATCACCATAGGGAGCACCAGTGTTATTTGTGATAAAGAAAGATGGTTGCCTTTGACTATGTATCAACTACAAGCAATTGAATAAAGTCACTATAAAGAACCAATACCCACTACCTCGAATTGATGATTTGTTCGATCAATTGAAGGGTGCAACTATTTTCTCAAAAATTGATTTGAAATCTAGTTATCATCAGCTTCGAGTTAGGGGTTAGATGTGTCGAAGGCTGCCTTCTGGACCTGATACAGCCACTATGAGTTCTTGGTTATTCCATTTGATCTTACCAATGCACCAGCGGCATTCATGGATTTGATGAACCAAATATTCCATCCATATTTAGACCAGTTCATGGGGGTGTTTATTGACGACATACTGGTGTATTCAAAAACCCCAAAGGAACATGACAAGCATTTGAGAATTGTTCTACAAACTTTGAGGGATAAAAAGATGTATGCCAAGTTCAGTAAGTGTGAATTCTAGTTAAATGAAGTTGCTTTCCTTGGCCATATAGTGTTAGCAAAGGGTATCAAAGTTGATCCTAAAAAGGTTAAAGCTATCCTAGAATGGAAACAACCTAAAAATGTTCCAAAAGTTAAAAGTTTCCGGGGATTAGCTGGTTACTATCGATGGTTTGTTAAAGGATTCTCCATGATAGCTACCCTACTCACCAAGTTGCTACAAAAGAATGCTAAGTTCGAGTGGACTGATCGATGTCAAGAAAGCTTTGAAAAGCTGAAAACCATGTTGACTGAAGCACCGATGCTTACATAACCCACTTCGGGTAAATCATATGTCATTTATAGTGATGCTTCTAGAAATGGGTAAGGATGTGTGCTTATGCAGGAAGGCAAAGTAGTAGCATATGCTTCCAAGTAGCTTAAAACCCATGAAAGAAACTTTCCTACCCATGATTTGGAGCTATCAGCTATTGTGTTCGCACTGAAGATCTAGAGACATTAGTTATATGGGAAAAAAATGTTACATCTACATGAATCACAAAAGTCTAAATTATTTACCTACTCAGAAAGAACTCAACCTAAGGCAAAGACGTTGGTTAGAGCTTATTAAGGATTATGAATGCTTAATTGACTACCACCTTGGTAAAGCCAATGTGGTAGCTAATGCACTTAGCAGGAAGCACTTAACAGCATTAAGGGCAATGAATGTTAGGTTGAATGTAGCTCTAGAAGGAGCATTGGTAGCTAAAATTCAGGTAAAATCCAACTGGCTCCAACAGGTAAAGGCTGATCAAAGGAAAGATGATAGGTTATCCTCTATCATTTCTCAAGTACAAGCAGGGAAAGATAATGAGTTCTCCCTAGGTCATGATGACCGTTTATACTACAAGGGAGGATTTGTGTACCAAATAATGCAAAATTGAAGAAGAACATTTTGACAGAGGCCCACAATAGTAAATATGTGATGTACCTAGGAAGTAATAAGATGTACCAAGATTTGAAAGCAATATACTGGTAGCCAGGGATGAAAAAGGAGATTGTAGATTTTGTGACTAGATGTCTGATATGTCAGTAAGTGAAGGCCTAGCACCAGGTCCCTTCAGGATTACTACAACCTATTACCATACCATAATGGAAGTGGGAACATGTCACCATAGATTTTGTGTTTGGACTACCACTAATAAAGAGACAACATGATTCCATTTGGCTGGTAATTGTTAGATTAAACAAGTCTGCTAATTTCAAACCAGTGAGAATTGATTTCTCATTAGCCAAGTTGGCAGAAATCTACATCAATGAGATAATGAGGCTACATGGTGTTCCCATCTCTATCATTTCAGACAGAGATCCTTGGTTCACATCCAGATTTTGGTAAAAGCTTAAGGAAGCATTGGGAACTTGCTTACATTATAGTACTGCCTTCCACCCACAGACAGATGGGCAATCTGAGTGAGTCATCCAGATATTGGAGGACATGTTGAGATGTTGTATACTTGAGTTTGGTAGCAATTGGGAAAAGTATCTTCCACTGGCAGAATTTGCATATAACAATAGTTACCTGTCCAGTATCAAGATGGCACCATTTGAAGCACTTTATGGGAGAAAATGTAGGATACCTTTGTGTTGGACCGAGCTAAGAAAGAATAAGCTAATGGGACCAGACTTGATCCAAAAAACTGAGGAGAAGGTAAAATTGATTAGAGATAACTTAAAGGTAGCTGCAGATAGACAAAAATCCTATACTGAATTAAAAAGAAAGATATAAAATTCAATATGGGTGAGAAAGTGTTTTTAAAGGTTTCCTTATGGAGGAAGATCCTACAATTTGGCAAAAAGGGAAAGCTCAGTCCGAGATTCATTAGCCCCTATAAAGTAGTACAGTGGGTTGGACCGGTAGCTTACCGATTGAGATTGCCATCAGAATTAGAAAGGATTCATGACATGTTCGATGTATCTATGTTAAGGAGGTACCGATCGGATCCTCCGCATATCATCATACCCAAGGAAGTCCAGTTGCGACCCGACTTATCATATGACGAGGAGCCATTAAGAATCTTAGCTAAGGAAAACAGACAGCTGAGAAATAAGAAAATTCCACTAGTCAAAGTTATTTGAACATGCCACAATGTGCAAGAAGCAACTTAGAAACCAAAAGAAATGATGAGCAATAGTTTCCTTAACTCTTCAATCCAGGTAAATTTCGAGGAAAAAATTTTTATTTAGTGGGGGAGTAATGTAACACCCTAAAATTTTATCTATTTTGCATGGTATTCTATCAAGCATGCACAATAACCTTAGGATTGTTATCAGAGTCATTGCACTAGTATAATATAAAAAAAATCACAGGAACTCAAAAGTTAAATGTGCTCACCCCTAAACAATTAGGGGATTGGTGACCAGACTGGGAAATAGATTTAAGCATTTGATGAGTTAGTATGAGTTAAAATCAGTCCATTGGTACAATTTGAGAAGAAACTAAGCTTAAATAGGTCCCTGAATCAAGTAAAGATGCAATTTTTCGGTTACCGTAAAATGATTGATTTGAAAGTTTGACTGAGCTCTAGAATATTCTACAAAGCTCTAAAAATTATTTTGATCACATATACTCATTATAAATATCATAAATAACCTATTGGAAGTGAAAAATAAATTTTTTGACAGTTTTTAAATTTTATGTTTTAGACTGGCTGAATTTGCCTCTGGAGCCAGAAGTATACTAAAATAATGTTAGAATGAGCTGAAATTTTAAACACATACTTCTACATATTCTAGTGCATGTAGGACAAAATTTCAAAGATTTCTGACAAGCATACCATTGATTTCAAAAAAATAGTCAAAAATCGAGATCATATTACTTAATGGTCTTAATTCCAATATTTTAAATATTTAAGGACATAGAGGTCATTATAAATAAGCCATGATCACCTAAAAGTAGTATCGCAATTAAAAGATATGCAGAAGTCAAGGAACTGGTGATAAGTGGCTTAAAAATAAGCCATTAGATCAAATAGTAAATGGAGGAATTTGGACCTTAGATTTGGTCGACTTGAAGACAATATGGAGGGGTCTAGAATCATTTATAATTTTGCCCAAAATTCTATAAACTTCCCCTTCTTCTCTTGGAAAATCCAACCACCCTTTTTCTTGCCAATTTCCATCATTTTCTTTATTTCTTCTTCCTCCCACCAAATCTCCACCCCAAATTTTTACCACATACTCCAAAGATCCTCCATTAAACCCTAAAAGTATAATTTAACCAAGAAGAAGCTTGTATTTGGAGTTATTTTAAAGAGAGAGAATTGACCTAATTAGGTAACATCTTATGTTTTTGTTAGAATTAGTTTGGGAATTTGTTATGATCTTGTAAAGCATGATTAGGAGAGTTAGTTAGTAGCTTTTAATTGCTTTAATTCATGGATAAAACTTACTATTTTCTCTCTTCAAATTTTGGCCTAAAGAGGAAGATCAAAGATAAGACAAATGCAAGCAGAAAGAAGGAGAAGAGAAGGAAGAATAGGCCATTTTCAAGCTAATATAAGGTTAGTGGATACAATTTACACTTAATTTCATTTACTTTTGTAAAATTTACACAAATTTTACATTATGTAACTAGGTGAACTTATGTGAAAATGAGAAATAATTTAATCTAACATGATAAAATGATGATTTAAGATCATTTAAGTATAAATTGATGAAGAAAACAAAGTGGAACTAAATGATCTTAAGTGGGCTGAATTATGTACTGAAAGAAAGTATGAGCTAACTTGATAATAAATAACCTACTTGATGTAAAATGCATAACATCATAGGTGGAGAATATAGTAGCAATGATTAGAGTGAAAAATGTTAAGTGTACATAATTAATCATAATGGAACATAATGATTGAAGTTAAGGAAAATTAGAAATTATAAGAAAATTTGAACATGTATGATTATATAATTGCTTAGAACGACATTTAAGGCATAATTGGCATGCAAATGAAGAAAGAAACAAAGAATATGTAGTGGTTCCTATTGAGGCCGAATGATATTTGTATGTATATTACCATGTTTTCTTTATTTTCAAACGATATGTTATGTATTTATAATGAATATATGATAATTAAGCATAATGGGATACAATATGAGCATGTAGTGCTTGAGACCTAATGTGATTAGTAAGGAAAAACTTATGAAAATATGTCACAAGTTATAAAATAAGGTTCTCCTTAGTGTACAGTGGATAGTTTAAGACCTTAAGATATAATGGCTAGCCATAGAGACATATATACCGTGATAGTGTCATAAGATTTGTTGAAAAGTACACATATTGGATAGCTGACACACACAATTATAGTGGAGTTATAGGATCACGAAAAGTGGTCCCTTCACTCACACTGTAGTAGTCGAATCATGGTAAGTGGTCCATCCAATCCAATAGTAGTATTGGAGTCTTTGTCCCATATATCCCGTTTGAGAATTTTCACTAGTCACATTAGGCGAAAAATTATAATTTAATGAAAAATTGAGGACTAAGTAGCAAATTATGCCTAAACAATGTTAAAAAATGAAATAGGTGAAAATTGGAGTTAAATGGTAAATTGACATCAAAAATGTGATTAAAAGAGTTAGATTAGTTAAATAAGTGGAAAAGGGCAAAAGGGTAAATATAGAAAAGTTTAGGGACTAAAATGTAATTTGCTAGCATATAAGTAACATTAGGACTAAACTGGTAATTTATCATCTAGAATGGAATACAAGTCTAAGGAAACAGAAATGACCAAAATCGGAGTTAATTAGAGTGAAATATAAAGAAAAAGGAATCTAGGGACTAAACAATAATTTTCCACAAGGTTACGAAATTTGCTAAATTAAATAAAGATATTAATTATAAATTAATTAAATGGAAATTTAAAGGAAAATAAGATTTAAAACTTAAACCAATGTTACAAATATAATAATAGGGGTATAATCGTAATTTTTCTTAAAGTAGTAGGTGAAATTATGTGTAGATGTATCCACCACTAGGCAACAAAGTTGCTTAATGCATGGTTTGTTTGACTACGTACAGGGACAAGTTAAAGAGATGCTAGCGAAGGAGTGCAAGTGGCATGTACGTATGAAGACTTTTGGACTTGTAGTTTTGTGTGTATATGTATATATTTGTATTGTGTAATGTAACTGCATATTGTATTTTAGACTCGATGTATGAAGTGTGGCATGTAATGATTATTAATGTTAGTAAATGTGATGATATGTGTATGGTGAATGCTGCGTTGCATAGATAAGTTGTGACTGATAATAGAAGTGTAATGTACGTAATTGGAGTATTAAAGGTGGAGTTTGCCAATAGGGAGTGTTAATTTGAGAAATTGTAGGTTTGGGTAGCATGAATTATAAGCCATCATGTTGCCAAAATTTATACCAAATGAATAGTAACTCAGCGACATTAAGTAAATGTAAGAATTGGGTTGTTAACTTAAGCTACCAACTCATTATCTAATTTTGACAATGTATTAATATAATGTGTTGACAACTCTAATGATATCGTCCTAGCTATAGCAATATGATTGAACTTAGCGACATTAAGTAAATGTAAGAATCGGGTTCTTTTATATGTCTTTCATGTCTCATGTGCAGGGTGCAAGGCAAATCAATCTTCCAGAAGCTCTCATTCTCTCCTGTATGGTGAGACATTGCTGCATAAATGGTGCGTACCATTTGTGGAACAAACTCGAGGAAATGCTGCAAAAGCCTACTAAAGTGAAGAAGATCTCTTTTGGTGGCTGGGTGACAATGATTGCCAGGCATTTTAGGCATCCATTGGATATAAGCAAGAGCCTCCCTGTAGCTGCTTATATTGATGCCATGTTGAAGAATACGAAGATCATCGTAAATAATGCTACTACGAAGCATGGGTTTAGGCTAACCGACAGAGAAGAGTATTTGCACAAGATGGAGCATAGCCTATGTAATCCTCCACCTCCTCCATATCAAGATTCTGTCACTTTGTCCTCTGTCCAATACACTACTCTGATGGAATGCATGGACATTCTAGCTACAAATCAGTATGAATTCAAGCGTCAACAGCAACAGATAATCGAAGCTTTGGCTGCTTTGAATGCTAGGCTTGATTCCCCAGCTCCACCACACCCCTAAGTAGGAAGTCCCTTCTCCCCTCCTCCCTATTTTGAGAATTATATATGTACCTTACGGAGGATAGCAGGTTTTTTAGTGTGGGTGGGAGAATATTTTTGTTGATATTGAGTTTTGAACATGTTGGTTGAAATTTGAACAATTTTTGGAAGTTAATTTTGTTGTGAAGAAATTGTTTTGTGCAGATTTTATTTTCAAAGGAAGAAGTTGGGATTCAAATGGCTGAAAGTATGAAACTCTTGAACCACAACTCTTTTTATTTTTTTCAGTTGTTTAGTTCATCTCTATTTTTAATTTAATTTTGCATTATGAATGTTCTTTAGTGTTGATTTAATGGAGTTCGTTTTCCTTTAAGTTAATTTACTTTATGTTTTGCATTTCCTTTTGTTTTAAGTAGATTGTTATGTTTTAAAGTCATAGTTTTTCCCTTTAATTTAAGTTAGAATAAATTTTTCTATTGAGATATTAATCACCATACCATTAGTCTGAGCTGCCAGTTGATCTTGAATTGAATTAGCTTAGACTCGTTTTTGAACTGATAAGTTGGAAAGATTGAGTAGCTAGAAACTAGTAGTTTGTTCATGAAAGATTGTTATTTAAATTGATCTCAATTAATCACATATCATTCAATTTCTTATTTAATGAGCACAATAGCCTAAGTTTTTATAAAACAAAAAACCAGTGAGTGAAAGTAGTTGAGTGAAGGAATTCTGGATTAGTTAGAACCTTTCTCATCACCCTTCGAAACAAATATTCAACTCAGTTAAGATTAGGATATGACACAGGCAGCCTTTCTTTGGTAACCAATTTTTAAATAACTTTTGACCTACCTTTGGAAATTTTGCCATTGTTAGCCCCATTGAGCTTAGTTGGTATGCTAAAAGCATACTACATAATTTTTTTAGATTGCATAATTGCTTAACCATATAGCCTAAATGCCTTTGTCTTTCCCATTTTGGAATTGGCCACTCTAGGTTGGGTAGTGAAAATTGCATGATAGGTTTGATGAAATTTTTGATTGTCAATCAATAAGGGGAAGTTGAAAAGTTTTTAGGGATTTTTGAGCTTAATGTTCTAAAAATTTTGGGACAAAGATGATAAGAATCAATGCTTTTGGTACCCCTGTCACCTAAGTAGTATCCCATGGTTACCATGAATTCATAATAATTGTGTCAATTTCAAAAAAAAAAAATCATTTCACATAGAGTCATATTTTACAATTATCTAATCTTATTATCTTAATTGGAAATAGATATTCACACAATAATAATTGGAGAATGATCTAGGCCATTATGTTTTGACGGATGTTGTGGAAGGAGTTGTTTGCTTTTCTTAGGATTATGAAATCTTTAGCTCCATCTTCTATAATACTTAATAAAGACTCTGCCATTCAGTTGGTGAATTGTGCATAAAGTTGGCTATTTATCTAAGAAATTGCTAGAATTCTCGATGTTCTTTGCACTTCAATGTTTAATAAGAGGTTAATTGATTACATTCCTACTTTTTTTAGTAGTTTTTTTATGTTCTTTGAATAAGGTGGTGATTGATTACATTTCTGCTTTTTCTGGCAGGTTGAAAGTTAGATAAAAAAATAGTAGTTCCACTTTACATTTAAAAAAGCTGAAGATCTTACATCATATTAGCCCATGCTCTTATTTTTAATTGGCATGAGAACTAGATTTGTGTGACATTTTGCCTTTCACTCTTTGAAGTTTGTTGTTCTTTTGTACTATATTTTTGTATTCTTTAAAAGAGCTTATGTTACATTGTTCAATGGATCAATGTTAGTTTTGTTCCAATTTGAAGTGTTTGGTATCTTTGCTTAAGTTTTAATTTTAAAGAGGAGAGAAAACATGGCATTGGATTAAATAGGCTTTCTTTGCCTATAAATGTTTTAGTGATAAAATGTTTTTAATTAATGTAAGTTATAATATACAGAGATGGACAGATTATATAAACATTAAGATAGAGAAAGAAGAGTCATAAAGCACTTAGAGATAGAAGAGAGAGAGTTTCAAAGGCTGGTTCTTATCTTGATGTTATTTGTCTTCTCTCTTCTTTAAAATTAATCTAGAGGGCATATCACATCTCCTACAAATAGCCATTAAAGATAATCTAGATAAGCAGGAAAACTTCTCCAATAAGATATTTGTTTTCAAAATTAAGTTCATCATTCCTTTTTTAGAATTAAAAGAAAAAAATCCATCAATCTTATTTGTAAAGAATAAATTAATGAAACTGTATTAGCTTAGATTTCAGATTATCCTAGCTGCTTTTTCATTTTATACTAATTGCTTAAGCTGAAAATAATTATATTTTTATTTACTTTGATAATTTTTTATTTATGCTGGCCATAATCTCTAAATATCCATCATTAAATCCATTAATAACATATATCATATATAAATGCAATAGTAGGTGTTTATACTGTATAAATAGCTAGGTCATTATTTTTCATGTCTAGTACTGTAAGAAACATCTACATTTCTTGAATTTATATATCTACAAAATTCATTATATATATAATACAAACATTTTCTTTCTTTATGCAATATAAAGACCTATTATTGCATTTATTATGCAATATATACATTATACCTAATTGTTCCATTTATAGGCTGACTATTTCAATAACACGCCATAATCTCATTCTTTTTTTTAATTGATCCTTCTTGAAAATTAATATATTTGAAATAAAATAAAGAAACTAACAACCCTATTATAAAAGTAGCATTTCTTGAACTTGGATCCGTAAATGTTACAAGCATTTATGATCATAAAACTTACATGTTGATTTTTTGCCTAATTATTGATTTTTCTTTGCTATTTTAGGCAAGAAAAGATAAGCTTAGGGAAAGAATCTTAGCATTGAAGCAACTTGTATCACCATTTGGCAAGGTGTACAATTTACAGCGTAATAGTTCTTGTTTGAATATAATTATCTTTATCAATATTAAGAAATTGATTATATAAGACTTTCAAAATGATAGTAGGCATAATATACATTCATTCACTAATTAAGTAGTACAATTTCATTTAATTCTTAAGATAGGAACCAGATAATTGTGATATATATTGGAAGTTAGTTATGGATTAAGTACGATTATGCTCTATTCATCTGTTTCTGACATAGTTCATAAGATGCCTTGTAATAGTTCATATGAAAGTCTTTTGTTTCCTAAAGGATATCCTTACACCAAAGCACATTTAACATCTCACTTTTTACTTTTCCATTCATGGTTGTCCTCCCTGGTATTACTATCAACAAGTTCCCTAATATTGCTATCAATAAGTTCCCTCCTTGGTTTGTCCTGGCTGTGGGTGTTCTTACTTGTTTCTTTTGTTATTGCATTCTTTGGCTTACTGTTAGCCAGAATATCTCTAGCTTGACTTATTGGTTGGTGAGTATTTGATTTAGCATTTTTTTTATTTTTTAAATTGCTTTTCTGGGAATAAATTACATAAAAGTAGCTCATAGAGAATTTGAGGGACTTAAAATGGTTGTGTATCCACTCATGAGTTTTATGGATTTTGACTTATAAATGGTTATTTATGTTAGTTTGCATGTTGTTTAGTCCATCCCCTCAGTTAGATAGTTCATTTTTTTAAGGAAAAAATTGTAGAAACCATAGCCCCTATTAGAAGATAAGTTTCCCCTCATTCGAAGTATTTCTTGCTGGACACTTTCTAGATTCAGCAAATATATCATCCAAGGATGCTAATTGTTGTATATATAATCCTTTGCAACAATTAATACTATCTCTATCTTGATGTCTTAGTTTTTTTTTATTCTTTTGCTTAGACTAATAAGAAACTAGTAATAACTTATTCCTGGATCCTGCACTACCTCTATTTTGCTTAACCATATAATTTATAAATACAAGGCATACATCATGCAACATTATTGAGATTTTAAATTTGAATAAATGTAAATCTACAAATTTGACTGATTTTATATGACATATATCCTTATGATTATAGGTATCAAGGGAGCACAACTACCATATTTGTAGGTAAATTAAGAATCCTATATGCTTTTTATATATTATAGCCTAATTTTGTAAATAGAATTACCTTGATGATGCTGGTTTTTATTCATGGGTGGAAATTTGGAATCTATTTAGTTGTCAATCCATAATCAGAATAGCGATCTAAGTGTAGTTTATACAAAACTAGGTCATAATTCAATAGGGTTATTTCCATGCTCTATTTACCCAAGTCAAACACAAATTATTTATCTAAGTCTAGTCTAGTGGGAGACTAGCTAACTATTCAATAGTCATTAAAATGGTAGTCATATAATCATTAGATCATTTTATTTTCTATTTTAAATCTTATTTTTATAATCCGTATGTGCAGTCACTCTTATACATTATGCTCACCTAACTACCACACAATTGGTTCAGTTTATGAAATTTGAGGACACATCAGAGATTTTATCTAGCCATGGCATTATAACTCATCTAGGGGTTGTCCTTGTGCCATGGCTACCAAAATTGGTGGATAGTGTATCAAGTTCAATGTTCTTTTTGTTGAGGATATATATGATTATAAATGTTTCTCGATTATGGATTTTAGGTACTGAGTTTGGCATTTCTATGCCTTTATATATTATAAGTATGTAGGTAGGTAGGATGTATGCCCTTTTTGCTTTTTAGATACGAAATTTGCCCTAACATAGACTTGATACTTTGATGTCTAGGTAAGCATTTTGCTGATTATTATGGTAATTTTAATAGCAGGTTTGGTTCGTCTACTTAAATTATATATATGAAATTTTAATTTTCAAACCATATTAATTTTATATATCATGATGTTGATGTGGAGAAACCTGGATTGATTATTATGGGCAAATAGGTTTCTTAGTTTTTAAGTTTTTATCATTTTCAACTGTAAATTAATTAAAAATCTGCAATAATTTTTAGTAACATACGGCACCCTCATGAAGTTTTTTATTAGTGAGTGAATATGCCAATGGAAAATTAATTTTCGTGGTTAAAAATAGCAACGAAAATCTTTTTTCGTTGTTAAATTTAGCAATGGAAATTATTTTCGTTGGTAAAAATTAGCAATCATCAAATCTGCAATGACTCTTTCCATTGCTAATTGAGTATTTTATTGTAGTGTTATATCCCTATTTTTATGTTTAAAGTGCTCTAAAATTGTTTGGGGAAGTCTGGGTAAGTTTTGACGACAATTTGGAGTCTAAAAATCAAGTGTAAGTTGGAATAGTAAAGGGCAACTCCTGAAAAAAAAATAGTTCGCGCCATGACCATTGCTTTTTATCGATCCAAAATGCTTCGTCATGGCTGATACAAAAGTGTCCCCACCGTGACGATGCATTTTGCCTAAAATTTCACATATAGACTCATAAGTTCAACTTGAACACCAAATTTCTATCTAGCAAATGTTATTTTCTGAAAAATGTCCTTCTAGACATTTGTTTCCCCACATTTCTAGTTTCCAAATAATTAAAAATCAATCCATTTTAGCTTCTAAATCTTTAAATATTCATAATACTACAGACTACTCCCAATAATAGGGCAGCAGACATTACTACAATTCAAGCTAAATTTTGACAATCTTAGGGGCAGAACTAGGTTTCAGCCTCTTATATGAAATTTAGGTCTATGATTCTAGTTTATTCTCCAATTAGAATTACTCAATTTAGAGCTCTAAAACTCCATTTATATGTAAAACAATCCTAATAAGGCAAGTGAACTATAGGACAGAATTTTCCTATCTTAAGAATACTTCCTATGTGTTTATCTTGTGAGGCCTCTACTTAGGTCCTAGGAGAATGTATGTGTATTTAAAGGATGATATGATTGATATATGCTTGGTCAGTCAATGAATTATAGGTTGGGATATAGATGTAATTGTCGTAAAAGAGAAAGGGCAATATGGTCATTTTAAATTAAGTTGTCCATGTGCCTAATTAGGAGGAAATGTAATCCATGGGCTCATTAGAAAGGAAGAGAGAAATTTTTAGGGTTGGAATAGGAAATTAAAAGAAAGGAGGGAGCTAAGTGAAACTTCTCTTGAGCTAACAAGTGGCCCAATGAGAGAAAAACACCTAGCCTCTCTAGATTTATCATGAGAAAGGAAGAAAATTCAAATATTTAAGGGAGACTGTTGGCCAGCCACTTCAAGGGACAAAAAGGCAGCCATTTTCTCCCTAAATCTAACTATCTTAACCCCTAAATTCAGCCTTTGCATTTGAGAGGAAAGAGAATTTAGTGGTTAGTCTTCTTAAAGTAATAACTCTCTCTTCCCTTCTTCTTTTATTTCTTATAATTAGGCATTGAATTTGAGGGATTAGATAAATGATTAAAATTTTAATTCATATTATATAAAAGGAGAAACAAGTAAAGGAAAGGAGAAAGAGATAGAGAGAGATTGAAGAAGATGTTGTGCTTGTTAAAGCTATAGGAACTTCTCATCATTTTATATGTGTATGCTTCTGTATGTGACATGGTGAATGAAATATTAGATGTTGGAATGAAGTATGATCATGAAAATTATGCTTAATGGTGCTTAAGAACCAAATATGAAAGTTGTTCTTGGAATAGCAAAACTTTATCCTAGGGTTCATTTGACCAAGTAGGACTTTTTTGCTTATAACTTGAGCTATAGAGATGGAAACTGAGTACTTTTAGTTGGGATAGAAACTAGACTCATATACCTAAATTTCATATGAAGAAGCAGAAGACTGATTTTGCTTTTAATGTTGTCAAAATTGGACCTGAATTGTGATGTTGTCTAATGCCTTGTCATTGAGAGTAGTTTGCAATATTTAGTGAATATCTTGAGATTTTGAAGGACAAATGTGACAATTTTTAATGATTCAAAAACTAGAAACATATAGTAACAACTTTTTAGAATAATACTTTGCTTGCAAATTCATTTATTAAGTCTAAAATAGCATAGAGGTTGAACCTAGAAATCTACTTTTAGGATTCTTAGAGCAGAATGGTGCTCACGGTTAGAACAAATTAGTTCCCACCATGTGCACCTTCCAGAACCAATTCTGCACCTTGGTCATAGTTGGAATAATTAGTTTCCATTGTGAGCACCTTTCAAAACTAAATAATACCTATTTCATAGCTAAAACTAATTAGTTCCCACCATGAGCCTCCCATGTTTCCTCCTACACTTGATTTTTAGGCCCCAAATTGTCATCGAAACTTACCTGAACTTCACCGAACATTTCCAAAGCATTTTGAACATAAAAATAAGGATAATAGTGACATTAAATATGTGTGGAGTATAATGAAATATTTAAATAAAGTTATAAAATAAACATTAATACTAAAAAATATAAGTATGTGAGTTAGCTTAGGCTATCATTAAGGCATGTAACAACTTTATGCATGTAACCAATGTACTTTATAATGTAACTCCAAACATAACAAGCCATATGCACATAGTATGGTTTATAGGCTTGTTATAAAAATGTTAATTTATGACCAATGCTACATTAATCTGATTACTGAGGGATGTTTATATGCTCATAATTTGGAATGTCAATTCAAGACATGAATAACAGATGGAGTGAGACTATAAGAATATACAAATATATATAGACATGCATATGATGTGAACGTGCATGAATAGCTATTTATCTAAGAATGAAAATGTGCTTACTATATTAACCCAATTGGACATGCAGCAACTTATTTAAATATAAAGATGCACAGGGTATGTACTAAGCGAATTATACACACACACACACACACACACATGTATGTTAGTTCCCACATAAGTATAATCATTACGAAGTATCACATAAATATGGAAATGAAATATGTGTGTATGAAGATATATGCATATGTAATGTATGTTTTAGTTCTATTATATGCCTTAAGGAGAAATAAGAATGCATGCACAAATAACTCTGATAATGAAAGAAATGATAGCACGAGAATAAGTGTTCCATTTATATATACGTGACAAGTTTTATTCTTTGGCAATAATTACAAATACAAGATGTGTGCAAAAAAACATGTAAATAAATTATATGATTATAAAGGTGTATTTATGATTAGGCAAATCACTTGTGCTATTGAAAAGAGAAAAGTAAAGAAAGTTATAGAAAAAAGGTCATAGTTACTTGGCCTGCATTAATGTCTAGGTTGTGATAGATAAGCATGCCTATAAGGGTATCTAACAGCTGCCATAGTTTTGACCCTGTTTAGGTTCATAGCACGGTATTAACCCCATTTAGGTCATTAGCTGACCCTATTTGGGTTCGCTTGATCAGTCCATAGTACAGAACTGATCCCATTTGGGTATATAGTTCGATACCTTTGGGTATCTTTATTGTACCTTTGGGTACCATAGTTTCGCCTATTATCCACATCCTTAGAGAGGAGTATAGGCTTACTAAAGGATATCAAAAAAGTACTATAAAAGGTTAATTGACAAAGATGGTTTGATACTTGCACAGTAAATGATAATGTTAATTACACAACAAATGATAAACCCAAAATTTGAAGAAGTTATCTTTTAAACTTATAACTCTGTAATATTATAATATCACACATATGTTATTATGATTGTAATTACATGATGTCTTCTATACAAAAGTCCACAAAATGGGGTCGAGATGGCTTGACATTAGTTATATTTGCGAATATGCATTCTTATTAGTATTATGTTGCATATTTGACATTGATAATTGATTAATGACCCATTATTGCATTAAATGTGTGGAACTACAACTAGCATATATGTAATTTTCATGGATAGGGGTATACTTGGTACACCCTAATCCATAGGATATGCAAAACCATAATTTATGATACAGTCATGCTAAGCTTTGCTAACTTTACTATTCATTTGATAAAAATTTTGGCAGCATAATATCTAAAAAATCATGCTACCTAAACCTGCAATTGTTCAGATTCACACTCCTAATAAATTTCTCCACCTCCAATACTGCTTCCACAAGCATAACACTTCTAATTGCCAATTCTCATCACAATTCCATGTCAACCCATGCAAAATCCTAATCCAAAGACATAAGCCTCACATAGATTAGACAGTAACATAAAAATAAAACAGGCCATAATTACATGCCATAACTTAAACCAATAAACAACTCCATAATAATAACACATAACATATACGCCTTTCTATGAATCTAACTGTAAAACCCTTTCTATAGCCTCTTTTAATCGCCGATCAAACCAGGGCAAGCTAACAATCTCGAGCTGAAGCTTATCCTGCCACACAAAATCATCGAATCAAGGAAACTCTCACAATGAATGAAAACGTAAAAGTTTGCAACATTAGCAATAAATAACATGCTTGCAATAATCTAGAACTTTAGGTAAACTCGTCTTGTCCTTATAAATTGTACAATTTCCTTTAAGATCAAACCTCGTTACATCTTATCCAGTAGCTCATATCCATCATATTCCACTTATTAGGAATCTAAATATTGTGATTGTCAATAGCATAAAATTCTACTTTAATATGGTTAAACTCATGAAATACATGAAATACGCATTCAATATTCAATCACAACATGAGAGAGAGTGAATACGTCAAATAACATCGACATCCATGAACTAAATAACAATACTAGCAGTCCAACAATGATAATGACAACAGAAGATATTAGCAGGCAAAATTCCTACACATATTCACATAATTTTAAGTATAGAACACATTCCCAATTTTTTACATCCTTGTTCATAATCATGTATTGCGTAATGCTGTCTTAACACGGTGACTAGCGTCATACAACATCATATTGTGTACTTTACTTTACATCAATTCATATCAAAGACATAGTATGCCCATCTATAAGTAAACATATATATATATATAACAAATACAACACTTATATATGATTACAAAGAATAAGCATTAAGCAACATAATTATCCGATAAAGTCACTAAAAGGCAGAATGTGATATGTATACATTTTATAGATTTTAAAGCACATGAGACTCAGAGTCTAACTTGATAACTTTTTGTGCACTTTACAATTATATAATACTGAAAGTAGCCTGCCTAAGTACTAGTTCAAATAGTGGATAACGGGAGCAATGGATATCCAAAGGTATCAAACAATGGATATCCAAAGATATCAAACAATGGACCCAAAAGGGCCTAGCAAAGGTTCCAGCAAGGAACGAACAATAGACCCAAAAGGCTGAACAATGGTTCCATTAAGGAACAAGACCCAACCGGGGTCAACCATGGTAGCTGCAACTATATCCCTCTAGGCATGCCTATCTAATCCACAATTGAACTAAGACCCACAGGCTAAACAATATCCATTAACAATTTAGGTGCTCACCATTATTCTTTCATGGAGTAATATTGGCTTAGAGCCACAATAAATAAAGATGCACATCATATGTTCATATAG
This sequence comes from Excoecaria agallocha, assembly GCA_037975025.1. Lineage (NCBI taxonomy): Eukaryota > Viridiplantae > Streptophyta > Magnoliopsida > Malpighiales > Euphorbiaceae > Excoecaria > Excoecaria agallocha. Next base: position 25,377,378 of record CM075807.1, on the reverse strand, counting down.
TTGCGTCAATATTCAGTAAACCATATTACAGTATTTGCATAACTATGAGAAATGATAATAAAATATAGCATTTAAGACAATTGATTCATTTCATCAAGAACAACATGTGTGATGCTTATACGACAACATGAGTATAATATTTGAGTAATGTAGCCCCCCCTTTTATCCGTAGATCAATAAACATGTTTCAATAATGCTCGCACATATATCACTGCTCTATAAACTTGATAACTCGCATAAAGGGTAAGAACTTAATACTTGTAAACTTCCGAGAGTTATGTACAGGTCTATATATATACATAAACATAACCCTTGACATGGCAATATAGGCTTACACTACGAACAATTGTCTACAAAATGAGTCAGACCACTTATCAAAGGATTGACACATTAACTATATGGTATTAAACTTTACACAGCTCATTCATAGTTCACAGTGACGTACGTTAGAATAGCTTCCCTACTATTTTGTAGTTAATCTTTCTGGCACATAATCATTTGGAATGATATCCAGACATATATGATCAATATAATAGACTAAAAGGTTAGCCCCATTTTTAGGATGACCGCTTGTCATGTTTTAATGTCTTAATTTACTTTTATAGTCTATTAGATTGTAGATAATCAGCTGCATACTTTAACATGTTCAAACATTTATCCATTATCTTACTTTTATCTTTATTATAACATTTTATATCTATGTGAGCATATGTAGGATCATTCCGTCTCAAACATCAGTACAATACCAGTAAGCATCAATTCTTCGAAATAAAATCTAGAGCATGAACAAACAGGCAAACATGTTCCTTTATATAAAGACTACTCACTAGATTCTATCATATCTTGAAGCATAATCTAACTCCTATAGTTTCATTACATGTATTAACACTCTTAATTCTTGTTATCATCAACACACCATTCCTTTCCCAATATTATATACAAGTTTGATTCACTAATACATAGAAATATCTATGTTTTACTAATCCATACATCAAATCAAGTTATACACCTTTACTGTGAGATACCAGACAAGTAACATATAACTATAGGAAACTTACATTAACTATAATGATTATTGACCAAACATCAATGATGCATAAGTTCATTATGCATATAGCTTATAATTCTCGTATGTACTTGCGATATTAAATGTTGTATATATATATATATACATATATAAAATACAACCTCCTTTAATCCTTTTGTTTCCATATTCTAGGTCTATTTAGGGTAATTAATACCTTAAAGATGAATTCCCTTTCGACTCCAAGCTTCCAGGCATTAATCGCCTTACACTAAAATTGGAAGTCTTACTAACTCTCTTTAATCAAAAATATATTTAGAACTATGCAGGAGTCACTATCACATCTATACATTCTAACATGGTTTTATCAATCTCAACTTAAATTCATACATGCGTATAACTCCATACTGAATATTGTTATACAACTATATCATAAATTAAATCCAACATTGATAGTAAAATCGATCAAAATACCCAAAAGGACAATTCTATGATTCCTTCTAGTTAATAATTTGTTCTATCTTCATTCCATAAATCTATTTAATTTATGAGTCTTTTAACCTTAACTCATGTCATTTGAACAAATAAACCTCAAATAACCCTATGCAAGTGGTTAAATCAATTCTATTATAATTCCATAAGCTTTAATCCCATCAATAGATACCCAGGCAAGATGAGAAAGGTTCCCAAACTCTTCTCAATACTTACCTAGATTAGACATGTAATTCAATAATATAATCAATATCGATAAAATAAACATTGAATTCCATACCTTAATCTATGTCCAATAAGTTCATAATTTACTTACATAATTCTTAAAAAGGAAAATTTCAATGTCCCATACCTCAAGGGGTTGAATTTGCTCCAATCTGCCTATTAACGTACTCGTTGGACCGGTCATCGGAGTTCCACTGGAGATGCACCGAAGCCGTCCACTGGAAAATCAAGCCATCGATAACTTCCTGGAGACATTTACGCACCCCAACACTGCTTCCGTTCAATAGGATTGGAGCCGGAGTGTCCTGCCCTCACCATTGTTACCCTACGTACTGCCGACGAGTGGGGAGAAGCTGAAACAGCCAAAGAAGTCGCCTCAGCCTCATGGAGTCGTTGGTACTGGTCGTGACTCCTAAAGCCACAGTCGATCACCGAAGCAAGGAGAGGAGCTCACTGTAAAAGAAAAGAAGAAGAAAAGAGAGGGGAGAAGGAGATCGGAGCTGCCGTTAGTGGGGCGAGAGCACCGATGTGCGAAGGAGAAGCAGCAAGTTGGAAGCCGGCCTGCCGACGACGGCACCGTCAATTGGCTCCACCATTCTCCACCCTTAACCCCCCAAACCTAATTCCCCCATTCCTCAACAAGCCTAATTCCAAAATATCATCCAAAAGAAATTACCAAATACCACATTTGCCCCCAATAAAGCTCTAATAACAATTAAATTCCTTAACTTATCCCCTTTCTAATTATGTCCCATAAACCTCAAGTAACACTTAGCTAATTAATTAACAATTAATTAGCAATAAGGTCATCAAAGCACATGCATTTCTACTAGGGTCAAGACTGCGGCATTACAAATCTCTCCCCCTTAAAGAATTTCATCCTCGAAATTTAAATCGATAATTTGTACAATCAATGCCATCCGCTTCACAAAACTATGCTTTAATCATAAGCAACTACGACCATAAGTCTTCTATTACTGTAAATCAATTCATCTCTCTATACCCATAATACGTTTCCTTGATATCCAATTACTCTTATGCTCGTTATATTCCCTGTTAGTTTTCCTTTTCAGCTAGTGGCAAAAATGTGATAGGATGCTATTCATGTCTTATCAATGATATAGGATGCGATGCAATGCATGAATGAGTTCATGTATGCAAATTAATACAAATATGTATTCTTACATACTGTATATGTTCTGTCCCATCCCGCTATAATGAAACATGCTTAATTACCTAGGCTGATTAGGAAAACTTTAACAAATATATGGAGCATTTTATCGACCTTTATTTCTCATCATCACAACACCTATAATCAAAAGCTATTCTAGACATATAAAACTTTTCCTCAAGCATCTTACTCAATCAATCCATATATACTTATAATTAGACTTTCATTATACAGTACTTGAATCACAGAAGATAGATGCACCTAAGCTATTCCAATATCAGAAGGAGAAAGTTACTAGCAATCTGAACCATAATCCTACTAGTAATCCAATATAGGCCAAACCGTAGATTAACCATTTATAGAAGTCATCAAATCTTAAATCATAACAACATAGAACATCGATATCGGCTCTAGACCAATCCATCTAAACTTCCAAGAATAAATTCTTAACCTCTTGTTGCCCAGAAAAGGCTAAATCTAGGCGCTCTCATACCACTAACTGTCACACCCTAATCCATAGGATATACAAAACCATAATTTATGATATAGTTATGCTAACCTTTGCTAACTTTACTATTCATTTGATAAAAATTTTCGTAGCATAACATCTTAAAAATCATGCTACCTAAACCTGCAATTGTTCAAATTCACACTAATAATAAATTTCTCCACCTCCAATACTGCTTCCACAAGCATAGCACTTCTAATTTCCAATTCTCATCACAATTCCATGTCAACACATGCAACATCCTAATCCAAAGACATAAGCCTCACACAGATTAGACAGTAACATAAAAATAATATAGGCCATAATTACAGGCCATAACTTAAACCAATAAATAACTCCATAATAATAACACATCACATATATCTCTTTCTATGCATCTAATTGTAAAACCCTTTCCAGAGCCTCCTTTCATCGTCAGTCAAACCAAGGCAAGCTAACAATCCCGAGCTGAAGCTTATCCTACCACACAAAATCATCAAATCAAGGAAACTCTCACAAAGAATGAAAACATAAAAGTTTGCAACGTTAGCAATAAATACCATGCTTGCAATAATCTAGAACTTTAGGTAAACTCGTCTAGTCCTTATAAACTATACAATTTCCTCTACGATCAAACCTCGTTACATCTTATCCAATAGCTCTTATCCGCCATATTCCACTTATTAGGAATCTAAATATTGTGATTGTCAATAGCATAAAATTCTACTTTAATATGGTTAAACTCATGAAATACATGAAATACGAATTCAATATTCAATCACAACATGAGAGAGAGTGAATACGTCAAATAACATCGACATCCATGAACTAAATAACCATACTAGCAGTCCAACAATGATAATGACAATAGAAGATATTAGCAGGCAAAATTCCTACACATATTCACATAATTTTAAGTATAGAACACATTCCCAATTTTTACATCCTTGTTCATAATCATGTATTGCTTAATGCTATCTTAACATGGTGACTAGCGTCATACAACATCATATTGTGTACTTTACTTTACATCAATTCATATCAAAGTCATAGTATGCCCATCTATAAGTAAACATATATTTATTTAACAAATTCAACATTTATATATGATTACAAAGAATAAGCATTAAGCAACATAATTATCCGATAAAGTCACTAAAAGGCACAATGTCATATGCATACATTTTATAAAATTCGAAGCACATGAGACTCAGCATCTAACTTGATAACTTTTGGTGCACTTTACAATTTTATAGTATTGAAAGTAGCCGACCTAAGTACTAGTTCAAATAGTAGATAACGGGAGCAATGGATACCCGAAGGTATCAAATAATGCATATCAAAAGATATCAAACAACGAACCCAAAAGGGTCGAGCAAAGGTTCCAACAAGGAACGAACAATAGATTCAAAAGGCTGAACAATGGTTCCATTAAGGAATAAGACCCAACCAGGGTCAACCATGGCAGATGCAACTATATCCCTCTGGGCATGCCTATTTAATCCACGACTAAACTAAGACCCGTAGGCTAAACAATATCCATGAACATTTTAGGTGCTCACCATTTTTCTTTCATGGAGTAATATTAGCTTAGAGCCACAATAAATAAGGATGCACATCATATGGTCATATAATTGCATCAATATTCAGTAAACCATATTACAATATTTGCATAACTATGAGAAATGATAATAAAATATGGCATTTAAGACAATTGATTCATTTCATCAAGAACAGCACGTGTGATGCTTATATGACAACATGAGTGTAATATTTGAGTAATGTAGCCCCCCTTTTATCCATAGATCAATAAACATGTTTCAATAATGCTTGCACATATATCACTGCTCTATAAACTTGATAATTCGCCTACCATAAAAGGGTAAGCACTCAATACTTGTAAACTTTCGAGAGTTATGTACAGGTATATATATATATACATAAACATGACCTTTCACATGGCAATATAGGCTTACACTACTAACACTTGTCTACAAAATGAGTCAGACTATTTATCAAAGCATAGACACATTAACTATATGGTATTAAACTTTACACAACTCATTGATAGTTCATAGTGACGTACCTTTGCATTTTACAATGAATAGCTTCCCTACTATTTCGTAATTAATCTTACCAGTACATAATCATTTGGAATGATATCCAAACATATGTGATCAACATAATAGAATAAAAGGTTTGCCCCATCTTTAAGATGATCGCTTGTCTTGTTTTAATGTCTGAATTTACTTTTATAGTCTATTAGATCGTAGATAATCAGTTACATTCTCTAACATGATCAAACATTTATCCATTATCGTACTTGTGTCTTTATTATAACATTTTATATCTATATGAGCATATGTAGGATCATTCCATCTCAAACATTATTACAATACTAGTAAGCATCGGCTCTTCGAAATAAAATACAGAGCATGAACAAACAGGCAAACGTGTTCCTTTATATAAAGACTACTCCCTGGATTCTATCATATCTTGTAGCATAATTTAACTCCTATAGTTTCATTACATGTTTTAACATACTTAATTCTTGTTATCATCAACACGCCATTCCTTTCTCAGTATTGTATACAAGTTTGATTCACTAATACATAGAAATATCTATTTGTTACCAATCCATACATCAAATCAAGTTATGCACCTTAGCTGTGAGATACCAAACAACTAACATATAACTATAGGAAACTTACATTCACTACAATGATTTTTGACCAGACATCAATGATGCATAAGTTCATTATGCATAGAGCTTATAATTCTCGTATGTACTTGTGATATTAAATGTTTTATATATATATACATATATAAAATGCAACCTCCTTTAATCTCTTGGTTTCCATATTCTAGGTCTATTCAGGGTAATTAATACCTTAAAGATGAATTCCCTTTCATCTCTAAGCTTGCAGGCATTAATCCCCTTACACTTGAATTGGAAGTCTTACCAACTCTCTTTAATCACAAACATATTTGGAACTATGCAGGAGTCACTATCACATATATACATTCTAACTTGGTTTTATCAATCTCAACTTAAATTCATACATGTGTATAACTCCATATCGAATATTGTTATACAACTCCATCATAAATTAAATACAACATTGATAGTAAAATCAATCAATATACCCAAAAGGACAACTTTATGATTCCTGCCAGTTAATAATTGGTTCTATCTTCATTCCATAAATCTATTTAATTTATGAGTCCTTTAACCTTAACTCATGTCATTTGAACAAATAAACCTCAAATAACCCTATGCAAGTGGTTAAATCAATAAATCATCCTCTATTATAATTCCATAAGCTTTAATCCCATCAATAGATACCCTGGCAAGATGAGAAAGGTTCCCAAACTCTTCTCAATACTTACCTAGATGAGACATGTAATTCAATAATATAATCAATATCGACAAAATAAACATTCAATTCCATACCTTAATCTATGTCCAATAAGTTCATAATTTACTTACATAATTCTTAAAGAGGAAAATTCCAGTGTCACATACCTTAGGGGGTTGAATTTGCTCCAATCTTCCTATTAACGTACTCGCTGGGCCGGTCACTGGAGTTCCACCGGAGATGCTCCGAAGCTGTCCACTTTTATATCAAGCTACCGGTAACTTCCAGGCAACGTTCACGCACCCCAACACTACTATTATTCAGTGGGATTGGAGCCAGAGTGTTTCACCCTCACCATTGCCAACCTACTTGCTGCCGACTAGCGGGGAGAAGCTGTAACAGCCAGAGAAGTCATCTCAGCCTCACATCGTCGTCGGTGCTGGTCGTGACTCCAAAAGCCACCATTGATCACCGGAGCAAGGAGAGTAGCTCACTGCAAACGAAAAGAAGAAGACAAAAATGGGGAAAAGAAGATTGGAACTGCCGTTGGTGGGACGAGAGCACTAATGCTTGGAGGAGATGCGACAAGGTGGAAGCCGGCCTGCCGATAACGGCACCATCGATTGGCTCCACTGTTCTCCTCCCTTAACCCCCCAAACCCAATTCCCCCCTTTCTCAACCAACCCAATTCCAAAATATCATCCAAAAGAAATTACCAAATACCACCTTTGCCCCCAATAAAGCTTTAATAACAATTAAATTCCTTAACTTATCCCCTTTCTAATTATGTCCTATAAGCCTCAAGTAACACTTAGCTAATTAATTAAAAATTAATTAGCAATAAGGTCATCAAAGCACACGTATTTCAACTAGGGTCAAGACTGGGGCGTTACAAATCTCTCCCCCTTAAAGAATTTCATCCTCAAAATTCAAATCGATAATTTGTACCATCAATGCCATCCGTTTCACAAAACTATGCTTTAATCATAAATAACTACGACAATAAGTCTTTTATTACCGTAAATCAATTCATCTCTCTATAACCATAATACGTTTCCTTGATATCTAATTACTCTTATGCTCGTTATATTCTCTGTAAGTTTTCCTTTTCAACTAGGGGCAAAAATGTGATAGGATGCTATTCATGTCTTGTTAATGATATAGGATGTTATGCAATGCGTGAATGAGTTCATGTATGCAATAAAATACAAATATGTATTCTTATATACTGTATATGTTTTGTCCCATCCCGCTATAATGAAATGTGTTCAATTACCTAGGCTGATTAGGAAAACTTTAACAAATATATGGACCATTTTAGCAACCTTCATTTCTCATCATCACAACACCTATAATCAAAAGCTATTCTACACATATAAAACTTTTCCTCAAGCATCCTACACAATTAATCCGGATATACTTATAATTAGACTTTCACTATACGGTACTTGAATCACATAAGATAAATGCACCTAAGCTCTTCTAATATCAGAAGGAGAAAGTTACTAGCAATTTGAAGCATAATCCTACTAGTACTCCAATGTAGGCCAAATCGTAGATTAACCATTTATAGAAGTCATCAAATCTTAAATCATAGCAACATAGAACATCGATATTGGCTCTAAACCAATCAATCCAAACTTCCAAGAACAAATTCTTAACCTCCTGTTTCCCAGAAAAGGCTAAACCTAGGCGCTCTGATACCACTAACTATCACACCCTAATCCATAGGATATGCAAAACCATAATTTATGATATAGTCAAGCTAAGCTTTGCTAACTTCACTATTCATTTGATAAAAATGTTGGCAGCATAACATCTTAAAAATCATGCTATCGAAACTTGCAATTGTTCAAATTCACACTCATAATAAATTTCTCCACCTCCAACACTGCTTCCACAAGCATAGCACTTCAAATTTCCAATTCTCATCACAATTCCATTTCAAGACATGCAACATCCTAATCCAAAGACATAAGCCTCACACAGATTAGACAGTAACATAAAAATAATACAGGCCATAATTACATGCCATAACTTAAACCAATAAACAACTCCATAATAATAACACATAACATATATGCCTTTCTATGCATCTAACTGTAAAACCCTTTCCAGAGCCTCCTTTTGTTGCCGATCAAACCAAGGCAAGCTAACAATCCCAAGCTGAAGCTTATCCTACCACACGAAATCATCGAATGAAGGAAAGTCTCTCAATGAATGAAAATGTAAAAGTTTGCAACGTTAGCAATAAATACCATGCTTGCAATAATCTAGAACTTTAGGTAAACTCATCTAGTCCTTATAAACTATACAATTTCCTTTAAGATCAAACCTCGTTACATCTTATCCAGTAGCTCATATCCGTCATATTCAACTTATTAGGAATCTAAATATCGTGATTGTCAATAGCATAAAATTCTACTTTAATATGGTTAAACTCATGAAACACGCATTAAATATTCAATCACAACATGAGAGAGAGTGAATACGTCAAATAACATTAGCATCTATGAACTAAATAACTGTATTATCAGTCTAATAATGATAATGACAACAGAAGATATTAATAGGCATAATTCCTACACATATTCACATAATTTTAAGTATAGAACACATTCCCAATTTTTTTTACATCCTCTTTCATAATCATGTATTGCTTAATGTTGTCTTAACATGGTGACTAACAACATACAATATCATATTGTGTACTTTACTTTACATCAATTCATATCAAAGTCATAGTATGCCCATCTATAGGTAAACATATATATATAACAAATACAACACTTATATATGATTACAAAGAATAAGCATTAAGCAACATAATTATCCGATAAAGTCACTAAAAGGCACAATGTCATATGCATACATTTTATAAATTTCGAAGCACATGAGACTCAGCGTCTAACTTGATAATTTTTTGTGCACTTTACAATTATATAATACTGAAAGTTGCCTGCCTAAGTACTAGTTCAAATAGTGGATAATGGGAGCAATGGATACCCAATGGTATCAAACAATGGATACCCAATGGTATCAAACAATGGATATCCAATGATATCAAACAATGGACCCAAAAAGGGCTGAGCAAAGGTTCCAACAAGGAACAAACAATAGACCCAAAAGGCCGAATAATGGTTTCATTAAGGAACAAGACCCAACCGAGGTCAACCCTAACAGCTGCAACTATATCCCTCTAGGCATGCCTATCTAATCCACGATTGAACTAAGACCCACAGGTTAAACAATATCGATGAACATTTTAGGTGTTCACCATTATTCTTTCATTGAGTAATATTAGCTTAGAGCCATAATAAATAAGGATGCACATCATATGGTCATATAGTTGTGTCAATATTCAGTAAACCATATTGCAATATTTGCATAACTATGAGAAATGATAATAAAATATAGCATTTAAGACAATTGATTCATTTCATCAAAAACAGTACATGTGATGCTTATATGACAACATGAGTGTAATATTCGAGTAATGTAGCCCCCCTTTTATCCATAGTCAATAAACATGTTTCAATAATGCTTGCACATATATCACTAGTCTATAAACTTGATAACTCGCATACCATAAAAGGGTAAGCACTCAATACTTGTAAACTTCCGAGAGTTATGTACAGGTCTATATATATATATACATAAACATAACCCTTGACATGGCAATATAGGCTTACACTACTAACACTTGTCTACAAAATGAGTCAGACCACATATCAAAGCATAGACACATTAACTATATGGTATTAAACTTTACATAGCTCATTGATTGTTTATAGTGATGTACCTTTGCATTTTACCATGAATAGCTTCCCTACTATTTTATAGTTAATCTTACCGACACATAATCATTTGGAAAGATATCCAAACATATATGATCAATATAATAGAATAAAAGGTTAGCCCCATCTTTAGGATGACCGTTTGTCATGTTTTAATGTCTTAATTTACTTTTATAGTCTATTAGATCGTAAATACTCAGTTACATACTCTAACATGATCAAACATTTATCCATTATCTTACTTGTGTCTTTATTATAACATTTTATATCTATGTGAGCATATGTAGGATCATTCCATCTCAAAATACTTGTAAGCATCAGTTCTTCGAAATAAAATATAGAGCATGAACAAACAGGCAAACATGTTCCTTTATATAAAGACTACTCACTAGATTCTATCATATCTTGAAGCATAATCTAACTCCTATAGTTTCATTACATGTATTAACACTCTTAATTCTTGTTATCATCAACACACCATTCCTTTCTCTGTATTGTATACAAGTTTGATTCACTAATTCTTAGAAATATATATTTGTTACCAATCCATACATCAAATCAAGTTATGCACCTTAGCTGTGAGATACCAGACAAGTAACATATAACAGTAGGAAACTTACATTCACTATAATGATTATTGACCAAACATCAATGATGCATAAGTTCATTATGCATATAGCTTATAATTCTCGTATGTACCTATGATATTAAATGTTGTATATATATATATATATATACATATATAAAATGCAACCTCCTTTAATCTTTTAGCTTCCATATTCTAGGTCTATTCAGGGTAATTAATACCTTAAAGATGAATTCCCTTTCGACTCCAAGCTTGCAAGCATTAATCGCCTTACACTAAAATTGGAAGTCTTACCAACTCTCTTTAATCACAAACATATTTGGAACTATTCAGGAGTCACTACCACATCTATACATTCTAACTTGGTTTTATCAATCTCAACTTAAATTCATACATGCACATAACTCCATACCAAATATTGTTATACAACTCTATCATAAATTAAATCCAATATTGATAGTAAAATCGATCAATATACCCAAAAGAACAATTCTATGATTCTTGCCAATTAATAATCTATTCTATCTTCATTCCATAAATCTATTTAATTTATGAGTCCTTTAACCTTAACTCATGTCATTTGAACAAATAAACCTCAAATAACCCTATGCTAGTGGTTAAATCAATAAATCATCCTATATTATAATTCCATAAGCTTTAGTCCCATCAATAGATACCCATGCAAGATGAGAAAGGTTCCCAAACTCTTCTCAATACTTACCTAGATTAAACATTTAATTCAATAATATAATCAATATCGACAAAATAAACATTCAATTCCATACCTTAATCTATTTCTAATAAGTTCAGAATTTACTTACATAATTCTTAAAGAGGAAAATTCTTATATCCCATACCTCAGGGGGTTGAATTTGCTCCAATCTACCTATTAACGTACTCGTCAGACCGATCATCAGATCGATCACCGGAGTTCCACCGGAGATGCACTAAAGCCATCCACTGGTAGATCAAGCCACCGATAACTTCCAGGTGACATTCACGCATTCCAACACTACCGCCATTCAACGGGATCGGAGCCGAAGTATCCCGCCCTCACCATTGTCGACCTACTTACTGCCAATAAGTCGAGAGAAGCGGTAACAGTCTGAGAAGTCGCCTCAGCCTCACGGAGTCGTCGGTGCTAGTCATGACTCCAAAAGCCACCGTCGATCATCGGAGTAAGGAGAGGAGCTCACTGCAAAAGAAAAGAAGAAGAAAAAAGAGGGGAGAAGGAGATCGGAGCTACCATTGGTGGGGTGAGAGCATCTATGCATGGAGGAGAAGCGACAAAGTGGAAGCCAGCCTGCAGACGATGCCACCATCAATTGGCTCCACCGTTCTCCTCCCTTAACCCCTCAAACCCAATTCCCCCCTTCCTCAACCAACCCAATTCCCCCCTTCCTCAACCAACCCAATTCCAAAATATCATCCAAAAGAAATTACCAAATACCACCTTTTCCCCCAATAAAGCTTTAATAACAATTAAATTCCTCAACTTATCCCCTTTCTAATTATGTCCCATAAACCTCAAGTAACATTTAGCTAATTAATTAACAATTAATTAGCAATAAGGTCATCAAAGTACACGTATTTCTACTAGCGTCAAAACTAGGGCATTACAATACTTAGGAATCACTTGACTGTTTAAAGGATTAATAAGTATAACTAAGAGGGAGAATTTGTAATAAATAACAAAGTTGTATTGTAAGCATGTAAGGGAAATGCAGTTAAGAAAATATGCAAATGCATGTACTATTTATACTGAAGAGTTTGCTCAAACCAATATAGGTAATAATGATAACTCAATATTCAGTATTTAATTTTATTTTAATTTGAGTCTAGTTTTCATTGGTTTTCTAGCGTCTTTTGCTTTATTTTTGCTTGCATTTAATAATTTATCCGATTCTCAATTAATTCTAGCTTTTGTGCGAATTTGAGAGCTTTTGATGGATTTTTGTGATTTTTGTAGGTACCTCACGGTTACTAAGAAATTCCTAATAATCGTGACCCATGTATTCTGTCAAAATGCACCATTTTGAAGCTTGTCATGGTCAACATGGCAATTGTGCATGATAGGGTGGTAACGGTGACCTATGGAGTTTTTAGTACAAAAGCTAAAGGAGAAGCACCTCACGGTTACTAAGAATTTCATAGTAACCGTGAGGCAGTTATGTTTTCAGTCCAGAATGAAGAAGAGAGCTATCTCATGGTTACCAGGAATTTCATGGTAACCTTGACCCAATTCCAGATTACAGTTCCAAGCCATCTCATGGTTACTAAGAATTTCATAGTAATCTTGACCTATTCCAACCAAAAGAGGGCTTTTTATTAGAGGTCACTATCACCAGGGATTTCATAGTAACTGTGACCCATGTTGACCTATAAAAGGTAGGTTATTCTGCAGAATTAGGAGAGTTGGATTTTATTTAGGTTTTAGGGTTTTCTCTCTTCCTTCTTTGAGTTCTTTGTTCATTTTACATCCATAGATACATATAGTTACTTGAAAATAGTTAGATTTACACAAAATACTTAGATTAAACATAGATTTACAATTTACAAGTATAGACCTACACATTTAGAGCTAATTTTTCCAGTTAAGCTTTGGGGAAAGAGATTGAAGAACTTGGAGTCAGCTGGATTTTCTTCATCATGAATTTCAGGGGTTATTCTATCCTTTTCTCTTTTCATTTTGTGATGGATAATGAGTAGTCTTTTAGTTGTTTGGGGAATCTTTGAATCCCCTACCCAAAGATGTGAATATTGAACATATTTTTAGTTATATATATATATATATATGAATGAATGGTTTATTTCACTATTGGTTATTTTGTTTCATTAGTTTTCAGCTCTTCAAGTGATTTCCAGCTTTGTTGAATGATTTTTTTTCTTTTATCTTAACTGGATGTTAATGCTTGTGTGAGTTGAATGTTGTGAATGAATCTTTGCTCAGCTTTTCTATCTAAAAGTACTGTCTATTTTAGATTGCTCCGGAATGGGACTCTAGATTAGTAGTAAATTTGGTTGTAAAGTTGAGTGTGTAGTGAAATAGATGGGTTTTGGTTTGTTTGGCTCCGGATTGGGAAAGCAAACTGAACTTAGGATGTTAGACCCGTGCTTAGGCTAGTTGTTGGATCGGTTCCGAAATGGGACATTTAGCAACAAGAATAGCTGGCTCAAGAATGGGATGCTTGGGTTAAGAGGGTTATCCTGAATTCATTCATGTATACTTTTAGGTAAAATTAATTCACATTGGGTATGGGGTGGATGAGTAAACTTGAGCAACATTTAATTTTTATACATTTTCATACCTGTTAATTTTTCAGAATTTAATACATACTCAATTTATTGTTAATAGAATTTAATTTCTTTTCATTGCATATTTTAGTTTTTAAACTTTACATTATACAAATTAAACAACTCATACACACAAACAATTTTGGAATTCTTTAGCATACAATTAATTTCCACATTTTTCACACACAATTCCCTTGGGTTCGATATTGAGGGTCCTAACTATACCCCACTTTATTACTTGTCGATCTAGTACACTTGCTAGGGTTGCAACAAATAACAAGCTAATTAACTTAATATTCATATATAAGGTTTATACATTAGTATAAGAAAAATTGGTGAAGGTAATTGAGCAATACCATGTAAGATTTTAAAAATATCATATGTAGTTATCACTAGTTTATTGATACTTAATTTTTATAATGCATTTGTGTGTGTGTAATTGAGGACCTCTATGAGAGGTCATCCTCATAACTTATGTTCCCCACTAAGTTGTAGAACTTAGCATGGGTGTTTATCCATATAGGTACTCAAGCTTTGACTCTTCTATAGGGATGAGATCTACAACATAAGCCCAACACCAGAGTTAGGAAGAGTTAAAGTATAAAGTTTGTATTTTGTTTTGTTTTGTTTTGTTTTGTTTTGTAAATAACATTTTGTATCAATTGAACTAAGATGTTTAATGTAACAAGATAGTTTATAAAATGTGAGTTATAAAAGTTCACATTAAAAATATTATAGAGTATGGTGTTGTACAAATGAATGGTTCAATGTTATAGTGATATTTGTACAAATGAGCTATAATATGCTTAATGAAGTGCAACATAGTACATATAGTTACAGTACAAAGGATAATTAGAGTGAGCATTACACCTCTTGTGCACAAAAAAGCATCACAACCATGTTTTCACCTCCTTAACATATCTAATATAACATTTCTAATCATTTTAATAGGCAAGCACATATAAGAAAGTAGGAAGTTCCCATACCTCTTTGATGTAGCCAAAAGCACTCTTCAGCTCATCTAATCTCCTTCTCTTTCTTCTTGTTGGATTCTTCTTCTATATGCAACAAATTACATATATAAATATGTATTTACTCTATCAGTTTTAGTCCCTAATATATGGAGCAAGAGAGAAGTGGAAGAGAGAGAATTATTACTTTAAAAATGTCTAAACCCTAAATTCTCTCTCCTCTCAAATTAAGTACTTGAAATTATGGTGTTTATAGAGGTGGAAATGACTAAAATTTTGGGAAGATCTCCTATATCTTAGACCCTAGGGTAGCTGGCCATCTCTTTTCTTTTTTTATTCTTAGTCTTTCATGCACTCTCATGCAATTTCTAAATGAGCAAGGTGGCGTCATCCTATGGGTCCACTTGTGGGTCCTAGGAGAATTTCCATCTTGCTCCCTCACTATTTTTCATTTCTCAATCCATCCCAAAATATTTCCTCCTTTACAATGTAATCCCTACACCATATTTCTCTAATTATGCATGTGTATGCCTAAAATGAAATTACCATAAAGCCTCTATCATTTAAAGTAATTCCTTCTAGGTCCTATCCTATAATTTATGACCTAACCATGTATGATTTAACTCTAATACCACTTAAATATGTACATATTCTTCTAGGGCACCTATTAGGGTGAGCATTTCTCTCCTCCTTAAAAGAATTTTATCCTCGAAATTCATACCTGACTTACATAGTTGTGGATATTGCACTCTCATAATTGACTCAAGTTCCCAAGTTGTTTCTTCCATGCCATAATGCTTTGACTAAGGGAATCTATTTATTTTGTCATTAGCTTTATCATACGAGGAATTAGGTTGAACCTTTATCTTCTGTAGGGAAAATATGTAAGATTCATCCAATCGATACTTCTTAAGCATTGAAACATGAAAGACATCATGCAATTTGGATAACTCTATAGGGAGTGCGAACCTATAGGCCACTGGTCCAACTCGTTTTAAGACTTCATATGGACCAATGAATCTTAGACTAAGCATCCCTTTCTTCCTAAACTATAACACCTTTCTCCAAGGTGACACCTTTAAGAATACTTTATCACTAACCTGATATTTGATGTCTTTTCTCTTCAAAACTGTGTATGAATTTTATCTATCACTAGCTGCTTTCAATCTTAATTTAATAATTTGCACATTTTTTTTAGTATCTTTGATAATATTGGGACCAATTATCTTATTTTCAATTAATTTGGTCCAACAGATTGGAGTTATACACTTTTGGCCATATAAGGCTTCATAAGGTGCCATACCAATACTTGTTTGGTAACTGTTACTATATGCAAATTCCATTAAAGCAAGGTACTTGTCCCAACTTCCCAAAAAATCTAAAACACATCCTCTTATCATATCCTCCAGTACTTATATAACCATTTCAGATTGCCCATCCGTTTGTGGGTGAAATATTGTATTGAAGTGCAGTTATATACCCAAAGTCTATTGTAAACTTTTTTAGAATCTAGATGTGAAACTTGGATCTTGATTAGAAATGATAGACACTGGTATCACTACAAAAAAACTGCCAATTAGTGAATAAATTTAGCGACGGCACTATTTTCGTCACAAATTTAGCGACGAATTCACGACTGTTTTACAATTCTGTCGTGGGGAGGATCTTTTCCATTCTTTTGCGATGAAATAGCGATGGAATGAATAAACAGTCGCTAATTATTGGCGGTAAGTATACTCGCCATTTTTTGCGACGAAATTAGAGACGAATATTTCCGTCGCTAAATTTTATAATTTCTTATTCATGAAATTAGTTCCAGAAAATTTAGCGACGGACCTTTTAATCGCTAATTTTTGAGGGAAAATATAGCCCCTTTTTTGCGACGGTTTAGCGATAAAAATTGGTATGTCGCTAATAGTAATTTGTTACAATAATGCAATTAGCGACGGAAGTATTTAGTCGCTAATCCATCGCAAATAAATTAAGAAATAATTTTTTTTAATTTCAATCACATGATTTATTTATAGTTTTAAGTAATTTTAATATAGACCATATGAAATGAATATTTTATTTTGTAACAGAAAATTAGAAATTATTTTATAAGTTGATAATAATTTTTTATCAATTATACCAAAATCTAAAGTTATTTATTTAGAAAATTTATATTTTTAATAATAATAATAAACTAATTATTACGATTATTATATATTTGTGTGTTCAAGATGAAAAAAATAAATATTTATAAAACAGTAATATAAAATTTTCTAAATGAATAAATTTTCTAATATATATATATATATATATATTTAATTTCTATTTTATCAATCTAAGGCTTAAACTCATACAAGTCAAAATGAATAATTTTTCTAATTTATCATTCGATTTAATTTCTATTATTTGCCGTTAGATCGGCCTGATTTTTGGTGAGTACGTTCAAAAATTTTTGTTGTTAATTTTGAACGGTAAAGATTAGTTTTTAAGTTCTGTAAGTTTAATTTTTGTTGCAAAAAAGAGGTTGTTTTCTGGAGTTTTTACATAATGACCAATTTTGTATGTGAAGACGATCGAAAAATCATTTGCCGTTAGATTGGCCTAATTTTTTTTTTAGTACGTTTGAAACTTCTTGTTGTTAATTTTGAATGGTGAAGATTAGTTTTTAAGGTCTGTGAGTTCGGTTTTTGTTGCAAAAAAGAGGTTATTTATGAATTTTTTACGTAATGACCAGTTTTGTATACGAAGACGATCGAAAAATTATTTGCCGTTAGATTAGCTTGATTTTTGGTGAGTACATTCAAAACTCCTTGTTGTTAATTTTGAATGGTGAAGATTAGTTTTTAAGGTCTGTGAGTTTGATTTTTGTTGCAAAAAAGAGGTTATTTCTGGATTTTTTACGTAATGACTTGTTTTGTATACGAAGACGAACGAAAACTTATTTATCGTTAGATTGGCCTAATTTTTGGTGAGTACATTTAAAACTCCTTATTGTTAATTTTGAACGGTGAAGAATTATTTTTAAGGTCTGTAAGTTCAGTTTTTATTGCAAAAAATGAGGCTGTTTTCTTGATTTTTTACGTAATGACCATTTTTGTATACGAAGATGATTTGAAAATTATTTGCCGTTAGATTGGCTTGATTTTTGGTGAGTACATTCTAAACTCCTTGTTGTTAATTTTGGATAGTAAAGATTAGTTTTTAAGATCTATAAGTTCAGTTTTTATTACAAAAAAGAGGCTATTTTCTGGATTTTTTACATAATGACCAATTTTGTATGTGAAGACGATCGAAAAATCATTTGCCGTTAGATCGGCCTAATTTTTGTTGAGTACATTTGAAACTCCTTGTTATTAATTTTGAATAGTAAAGAATAGTTTTTAAGGTCTGTGAGTTCGGTTTTTGTTCCAAAAAAGAGGTTATTTCTGAATTTTTTACGTAATGACTAGTTTTGTATACGAAGACGATCCGAAATTTATTTGCCATTAGATTGGCCTAATTTTTGGTGAGCACGTTCAAAACTCCTTGTTGTTAATTTTGAACGGTGAAGATTAGTTTTTAAGGTCTATAAGTTCAGTTTTTGTTGCAAACTCTACCCGATCCAAATACCAATAGAGTCAGATTTTGCACATCCCTAAAGACATTGATAGACAATAGAGTTCAATCCAAGACTTAAACTCTTTCTTTAACGAACCAAAATATCGAAAAAAATTCAGAATCGAACTGTACCGTTAATTTTTTGACTGTAACCGAACCGAATTGTATTGTTGACTTTGTTTGGAACGGATCTAGATATTTTAATATTTTTTTACATATAAAATTTAATTCAAATCATTTGTATTTTATATATTATTATTAGTAATGTATTATATGAATTCTTAATTATTATATTTTTTTAATTATTTTTAAAAGATAATAATTTTTTATTCATTATTTCAAAATATAAAGTAAATTATTTAAAAAATTACATTTTTAATATTAATAATAATAATAAACTAATGATTGCAATTATTATATAATTACAATATGAAAATTAAAGAAAATAGATATTTATAAAATAGTGATATAAAATTTATTATCTCATTTAAAATAATAATAAAATATTTTATAATTTATTTTATTTTGTTAAAATTTGACCAAATATTAAATTATAAGAAATTTTAATTATATATAATTACTTAACTATCATTGAATATAAAGATAAAATAATGAAAATTAATGAAAATTCGTAGGGATATTTTATTAATTTGAAAATATTAACCCTACCTATAAAACCTTATTTTTCTCCCTTGGCTCGCTACTCTCAGCTCATATTGTCTTCTTTAATACCTCTCTCTCCTTTGCATTCAAATCCCTAAATCTAAAACCCAAATTCGATCTCCTTTACCGTCGCCTATCTCTCTCCTTTATAACCCACCTGACCAACTCCATTCTCTCCACCACCGACGCCTCCAAGTCCAGATGAACAGCGTACTGATTCCTGGGATGGTACAATGCTTTCAATGTTCTCATCAAACTAGGCCCATCCCCAACAGACCCAGATATCAATTAAGCAAGACGAGGTATTTTTCGAGCTGAATATAGAGGTTTAGGGAATTTAGATTCCACAAAGTTGGGAAGTTGGAGGCTGAAACGATTAGTACTAGTATGGGGGTTTTGACGGGGAGATAGGAAAAGGGTAAAAGTAGAAGAGGAGGTTATGCTTAAAAAACCAAAAGGGTAGAGAATAAGAGTGAAGAGATCAGCAAAAGGAACCATTTTTGCTTTTTCTGTAACTTGTTGGTTTCCATGGGGAAACCCAATTATATTTTAAGGGTGGGGATCTATGCTTTGTGCCGGGAGGGAATCCAATCAAGTAGAGAGAATGTTTTAAGAATTGCGTGGATCGAGAAGCAGAAAGTGCTAGTGGAAGAAACATGTTGCACTTCCTGGTCTAATAAGAACCCTGAAGATGATGGGTAACCATGGCTTGACTTTTGTAGCAATTGGAGGAGTTTATATCGTAGTTGAGCAGCTAGTGCAGAATGCTAGGATGAAGAGAGATTTTGTCAATGGAGCTGTTAGGGGCTTTGTTGCTGGGGCCTCCGTATTAGGCTTTAAAGGTAAGGATTTCAGTCAACTGGATGATTCTTTTTAAGGAGTTCTGATTAAAGTTCTATACGAATTATAAAATTTGGAAAAATAGGTTTTTGGTTTAGCTTGCATAGAAAATGGGCATAGGAAATTTCTTTTTCTCTAGAAGTATTTGTTCTTCAGACACTGGTGGGATTGATAGCTTTTATTGCAAATCATAGATGCTACTTATTTTGAGAGCCTTTTGTTAATAATTTAAAGTTTGTCTACTGGCAAATTTTAGTGCATAAAATTAAAAACAGACGGTTTAAATGAAAGTTTTTATATAGTGTAATTTGTGGATGAAAGTTTGCTGCTTAAATTTGATCAATACAAAATGCATCTAGTGTCTGCTAACATTCTAGATATTTATTAAAAATAATTATCAAAATAGTTAAACATTCAGTTATCACTTCTGTAGTTTGATACGAGGATGAGTTTTGATAGCATTAGATTCACCAATATGGGAGAGGGTCTTTTACTGAGAGAATGCAGGTGCATTAATTCTGGAGCTTAGGTTCTCAAAGAAAGTCTGTAATGCAGGTGCATTGTTTTTGGAGCTTAGTTTCTCAAAGAAAGTCTAAGTATTATGTTATAACATGGAGTGGGACACAGTAATGTATTTGATCTTCTTATCGGGGCATGCTGATTGGTCTTTGGCCTCTTTGAATAAGCTCTACCAAACACTTGTACTGGTGCTGGATACTAAGGGTCGATACCTCTTTTTGAATGTTGTTACTAACCAACTGCGCTATCCAAATAACCATACACATTACTTTTCTTTTATCCTACTTTACGTATTAAAACTCTTTTTTTTTTCATTGGATGGTCTGTTATTAAATGCCATCTGTCATTCTGAAATTGTCACTTAAAATGTTAAATCTTGAGGTTGAATGTGTGTATAAATTCAATGATTATCTTTCGGTAACCTGATTTTATTTTAAATTATTTGCTTAAGTGTGCAATATAAGATGAAAAGGAATAAATTTGTTATTGTCAGTACGGTTTTGTAATTCATGATTGTCAGAGTACAATTTTGTTACTGCTAAGATTTTGAAAAATTGATTAACCTTTTGATGTTTACGATTCTAGAGCATGATGCTTCAAAACTATTCTAGATTGTTCGAGTCTATTTTCACCATGTTGCATTTTTTTTTTTGGTGTTTCCTATTCTATACTCTCTTTCTAGTTTTAGTATGTTCTGTTAGTTCTCTGTTTTGGTTTGCATATAACACTTCTTATCATTATCTTAAATATAAATATAGTATAATGTTACCATGCTTCCTTATCTTGAAGCTGAAAATCTTGCTAACTTTGCTCCATTACTGCTCTCGAGAGCCTTCTTAGAGTGTTATATAGTAGGTTTTGTTTTTGTCTCACCTACCTTTATTAGTTCTATGTCAATTCATACCTCGAGCTTTGAGTAATTTTTTGTTATTATTCCATTTTAGGTAACTTTGACTACAATGAAGCAGAGGCAATAATTGAGCATATTAAAGATGTCTTTTTTTAGAATCCAGGCGCAACTTGCCAGCCATTATTTCAATCTAAACATTTGACCAATAGAGTTATCAAGCTTGAAATGGGAAAAAGTTACCTATATCCTATTGAAGACTTGAATTCCAGTGATGAGAACTCTGCTTTACTACATTATATTCAGGTAATTAAATCTGTTAGTGAAGAAGTTCTATTTGACTTCACAGTTTTAATTGTTCATGATGGACCACTTTTTAATTGTTCAAAACTTTGTTCTACAAAATTTTCTTGCTGACTTGGGGATAAAACTTAGATGCTGCATCCCACATTCCAATTTATTGACTATGGTAATTTTACTCAAATAATTCTTGAAATTTTCAAATTTGTCTTTTAGAAACATCCTTGAACTAAGTCTATAATGCTAAGAAAAATACGTTCTCAGTAAATCTTCATTTATTCGGATTGGGACAGTTTAATTTTGATTCATGGTCTGATGAGTATATGTGCCATGTGTCATTTATTGCAAGTAAATTAAAACCTTTGCTTTTCCATGACTAGTGAACCTAAAACTACTTCGATGTCACTCTCTTGTAGAACTTATTAGTTGGTGAAATTGATTACTGTTTAATTACTCTATAGCAAAATGTACCAACCCATTAACCTAAATCCAATTATAACAAACACAATTATGTTACAATTATACTTTCACTCTTAATTAATGATTTTGCATTGTCAAATGAAGAATAATTAATATATTAATACTTTTTTTCATATTTAATGCTTTAGCCTTAATAAGTGATAATAATATATAAAATTAGATACTTTCACTAGAGCAATTACAATTCTTTTAGCTACTCAATTCTATTAGAAGAGAAAGGTTTCCATTTTATTTCATTATTACTTTTACTCGAGCAATTATAATAGTTTGGCTCTTATTATCAAAGTAAACAAGAAGGGAATATAATAGAACTGTTAAATTTAGAAATTAGTAATTTCTTAGAATTTCCTGGTTAGTTTAAATAAAACTTCATAATCTTAGGGAATTAGTTGTTATATATATATATATATATATATATATATATGGAAATTGTTTGTGTTACCAAGTCATATATATGATTAGTCTTATCTCTTCCTAATATATATATATATATATATATATATATATATATATATATATATATATATATATATATATATATATATATATATATATATATATTCACGGTATGAACATGATTTCTTAATTAAGTGAAAATCTACTATTAATTAAAACTTGATTAACACTTCCTCATATATTAAATCCTAAACCAGTAAGATTGAATCAAAATTAATGTAAAAAATACTCTAATTATATATGTTGTGCCCTGTTGCTTGCATATTCTTACTGTATATATCTATAAAAATAAGAAAGCATGGGTAGATCACTGGATGTGAAAGTGAATGGATAGAGATAATCAAGTCAGAAAGACCTATTGGATTAAAAGAAAGATAGTTGGAGCTAACAGCCTGTATGTATAATTAGGCAAGCCCTTAGCTATCAATATTGTGTAGCATAGAATTATTTGGAAACACATATTGGATCTTCTGTAATTGCAAGTGCAATAGTACATTATTTAGTTTTTTGTATTTTTTATTAGGTTTAATTTTTTAAATATTATGCAATTTAATGTACATGTGTAATATTATATTTTTTAAATTATTGTATTGGATAATTTTTACTTACAAAAATTAAATTATATAAATTATGATTCTGCGTACAATAAATTAATTTGTTGATTATACTAGCAGTAAATTGGTAAATACAAAATAAAAAATTAAATTATGTTATAATTTCACGACGGATTCGCGACAAACAATGTGTTGCTAATATGCAATAAATTAGTTGACGAAATCCATATTAGTGACTAACATTTGGTCACTAAATTTTAAAGTAAATTTATAATTAGCGACAGAATTGTAGTCACCAAATATTATTATTAAAATACTGGCGACTAATTAGGAATATAAATTAGCTACGGAAGAAAAAATTAGCGACGAAATTTTTCATCGCTAAATTAGCGACTGAATTTGAATTCCGTCGCTAGTACATTTGCGACTGGCCTTTTAGGGACTGTTCGTCACAGCGTCGCTAATTTACATTAGCGACGAAAAATAGGTAATTAGAGACAGAATTTTCTGTCGCTAATTAGCAGTTTTTTTGTAGTGTATTCCATGCAACCGAACAATTTCATTTACATACAATTTCACCAACTTATCCATCAAATAATCCGATCGAACCCGTATGAAGTGAGCTATTTTGGTAATTCTATCAACAATCACCTATAATACATCATACTTCTTATGTGTGAGAGGCAGGCCTGTAGCAAAATTCATGGTAATATTGTCCCATTTCCATTATGGAATTGGAATGGGATTTAATAACCTTCAAGGGAGTTAGTGCTCAGCTTTCATCTGTTGGCAAGTTAAGCTCTTAGAAACATATTCCATTACATCACTCTTCATCCCTAGCCACCAATAAAATTGTTTCAAATCTTGGTACATCTTGGTACCACTAGGGTGCATAGTAAAGACTATATTATGTGTTTCATGCAACAAGTTTCTCTTCAATTCTTTATCATCCGGTACACAAAGCCTACTTCAATAATGAACACTTCCATCCTCTTTTATTGAATACTCTAATTTGCTTCCCTCACATGTGGATTGGACTATTTATTATGGTTTTTCATTGCTTTTCTAAGCGTCAATTATTGCTTGTCTAATATTAGTTTATGTCTTTAATTGAGCTATCAATGCTCTATTTAGTGCAAACTCCATTTGCTTTGCTGCAACATCAAGGATACCATCATCTTTTGACTCAGGGCATCAACCATCATGTTATCTTTCCCTAGGTGGTTGTCAACTATACAGTCATAATCTTTAAATAATTCCAACCATTTATGCTGCCTCAGGTTAAGTTTTCTCTGTGTAAGCAAACACTTGAGACTTTTGTGATCGTGTAAACTTTACATCTTTCCCATATAAGTAGTATCACTATATTTTAAAGGTAAACACTACTACTACAAATTCTAAGTCATGTGTAGGGTAATTATGTTCATGAGGCTTCAATTGCCTTGATGTATATGCTACAACTTTGCCATTTTAAATCAGTACACATCCCAAACCATTTTTGAAAGCATAACAATACATGGAATATTCTTTGCCCGAAATTGGTTGTGTTGGGATTAGAGATTCTATTAACATCTTTTTCAACTGTTCAAAGCTTGCCTGAGATATATCAGTCCATTCAAACTTGGCACCTTTCCAAAGAAGCCTAGTGAGTTGAGAAGCAATAATTAAAAATCATTTGACAAAGCGAAAGTAGTAACCTGCTAAGCCCAAAAAATTCCTTACTTTTGTTACATTTTGAGGCAACTTCTAATTAACAATGGCTTCAATCTTACTAGGATCCACTATAATACCCTCTGATGACACAATATGCCTAAGAAAAGAAACTTGTTTAAGCCAAAAATCACATTTACTTCATTTGGCATATAATTGGTTCTCTCATAATGTTTGTAGTACAATTCTTAGATGTTTCACATGTTCTTATTCATTTTTAGAATAGACTAGTATATCATCAATAAACACCATAACAAATTAGTCTAGATGGGGCCTGAACACCCTATTCATCATATCTATAAAAAGCTTTCGGTGCATTAGTCAACCTAAAAAGCATGACCAAGAATTTGTAATAGCCATAACAAGTTTTAAAAGTAATTTTTGGAATATGCTCATCCTTCACTCGGTGTTGATAATATCCTGATTGCAAATCAATCTTTGAAAACACATTGACGTCTTTTAATTGATCTAACAAATCTTTTATTCTCAGTAATGGATATTTTTTCTTCATTATTACTTTATTAAGTTGCCTATATGATACCATATTAAATGGTATATTATTTAATGTATATTATCTTTCATTTAGGTAGCTAAGTATGTTAAATTATTTATATTTTATGTATTTTTGTCTATTTTATGTGTTTATTTGCATTGTAGGGTAATTTGGGTGCAAAAAGGAAGAAAGATCAAACAAGTCGTGATGCAGTGCGTGACTCACAACCAAGCCCACGAGTCACACACAGGTTCATGAGTCACACACAAGCTCACGACTCACACACAGGTTCACGACTCACAACCAGGCTCACGAGTCACACAAAAGCTCACGAGTCACACAAAACTTCACGAGTCACACAAACTTCACAAGTCACACAAAAGTTCACAACTCACACACAAGTTTACGAGTCAGTAGGAATGTCACGAGTCGGAGGGAGATTCACAAGTGAAGATAGTCAGATGCAGTTCACGAGTGAACAGTTTGATGGAGTTCACGACTCATGAAGGTGTTCACGAGTCGGACATGACGCCTGCTCCCAAACGATGCCACCTTTTTTCACCTGATCCTTCAGCCAACCATCAGGACTTTTCAGGGCAACTTTCCATGATTGAAAACTATTCTGAAGGGACATTTCTGTAGACTTAATCTCTATAAATAGGGATCCAAGATGCTGAAAGGGGAGGAGAGGAATCAATATTTTAGTTTTTAGAAATATAGTTATTATTTTGGATAAACATTTTTACTTAGCTTTTATTAGAAGATTACAAAAGGGACATAGCCAAAGGAACAAGAGATAAGTTTCTTTCTCTTGTTTATCTTTAATTCAAATATGTATTTGGCTAGTTTCCTTTGTACATTATAAATATGTACTAGTATTTGTTTAAGACATGTTTATTCTTATTATGCATGAATTATGATTTACATCCATTTGTGTGCTTTGATTTGCCATGTATGATTGGCCACCATATTTGGCATCTTAGTCAATTTGTTCGCAACGAGAGTTGGAATTCTTTGATGGAAAAACAAATGAATGTACTTGAAGCATTGAATTCACTTAGAGATAAGGAATTCACTTTGAGGGGTTAAAGAATTGGCATAGAGCTTCATAATTTTTGTTTATCTCTATAATGACATGAGAGTGCTTATAGACTCTAAATGAAAACATCTTTATTGACAACGAGAGTTGCTTTAAAGAATCTTGGCTAAATTCTCCAGTCACTTTATTTATATAATTATCTAGAACTTGTTCTTAAATGAATTACTATTTCATAATTTTTAATGTATGTTCATACCATCATTTAAGTCATCTTTAATCCAAATTAATTTAATATATTCAAAGTAGTTTAGATATTTAGTTAAATGCATGATCTTTATTTTATTCGTTACCTATCCATCTAGTCTTTGTGATTTCAATACAAAATTTACCCCGTTCCCTTTGGAACGATACCCTACTCGCTCTATACGCAGTCTAGTGAGACTAAGGGTTCAATTAAATCCCCATCACTATAGTCTATAAACATTCTTAAGGTGCCATACTTCTTTTTGACAAAAAAAAAATCAGTATACCCTATGGTGATACACTGGGTCTAATAAAGCCTTTGTATAGTAGCTTTAGCAATTGAACTTTTAATTCCTTTAATTCTGATCATTCCATCCTATATGGTATTTTAGAGATGGGAGATTTACTAGGTAAAATCTTTTTGGACAACTCTACCTTTCTTTCAAGTGGAAGGCTAGGTAACTCCTTGTCAAATACATTAGAAAATTCACTAACCACTGGTTTATCGTGAAGATTTACTTTGTCCCTCTTTGAACCAAGCACCAGAGCTAGGAATGCTTCACACCCCATCCTAAGAAAATGTTTAGCTTGCATAGCTAATGTGACATTTGATAAGGATTTGGACCAAAAACCTTATACCATTATTTCCTTACTGTCAGAACTTATAAGTATTACTATCTTTGCCCCATTATTTATTATTGCTTGATGTTTAGTCAACCAGACTATACCCAATATCACATCAAACTCACAAAAAGGTAGCTTAATTAAGTTGGCCAAAAACTCTTTCCCTTGTATCATGATGGGATAATTTTTACACACCCTATTAACACAAACACTGTGGCCCAACGAACTAGTTACACATATTTCAAAATTTAATTGGTCCACAAATGACTTATTACTCCCTATATCCCTGATGTAAATGTATGAATGTGTGGAGCCCAAATCAATAAGTGCATACACATCAATATCAAAAAGAGAGAAAATACTCACTATTACTTTTAAGGCATCCTAATCACCATGAGCCTTCATTACATATGCCCGTCCAGGGGCTATAATAGTCATATGTTGATAAATTTTCTCAGATGCATTTTTAGACTAGAATCTAAATTGGCTTAATCCACTTTGTCCTCTGCCATGTCCTTTAAATGGCAATGGTGCATTAGAAACTCCCATCCTACCCTACTGCATAGACCCTTGTTCTTGCTTCATCAGATAATTAGCCATGAAGTGATCAGTACTACCACATCTAAAGTAAGAACCTATCAGCAATCTACATGTAGCCTAATGTCTCCTAGCATAATAGGAATATTTCAGTGGCTGTTCTCTACCCTTTCCAGCCGATGCCTCCCTACCAGATCTGGTAGAAGGACTATTAACAAATAATGATCTATAGATACATATTCCTAAGCTTTTTCTATTGGTCTGAACCGTCTAAACCATACTCTAATACCAAAAATGTAATGCTCACTCTAAGTGCCTTTTTTCCTATTACCATATATACCATATCAATAACACACATAACCTAATTACCTATCATTTGCATCCATTAACGAGGAATGTATTAAGTTATTTATTATACACTCGTGTATAATTTCCATGGTCATGATTAAACATTTCATATGTATATTTACATATCCAACTAATTTATATATATGTACTATCACACCTTACAAAATTTAAGTTTATTAGATTATATCATCATCTCCTAATACAAAATACTATATACAAAGATAAAAGCAAAATGCAAGATTTTTACTTTTGACCCTTCTTAGTTCTTATGCTGGCCTTCTTACTTCAGATCACATCCCTGTGGAAGAGTCTTAACTTGGGTATCTATATGGATAAACACCAGTGCTAAGCTATAAAGCTTAGTAGGGAATAGTTAGTTTTGAACAACCACTCATAGTGGTAATTCCCAAGCATATAAGCATGAAATAAATAAAATATAATATTAATCATAAAAAATGTATATTAACTACAAAGGCAATTTCATTAATTAATGGAAAGAACAATGCCATGCCAATATTATATTACAAGTCCAATCATATAATGTGCCATTAATTAGTATTCAATTTGTCTCTTTATCATTTCCTATATTTGCCTCTTTAAGTTCTACGGGTATGGTGGATACCCGATGGTATCGATCATATGAATACCTGTTGCTATTTAATCTTATGGATACCCAAAGGTATCAAACATGTAAAACCACAAAGGGTTGATACTATGGTCTCAAATGAAGACAAATTGTTGACCTAAATGGGGTTAAATTGTGCCAACTAGAACTATACCCTATAAGCATGCCTATTTATCCATAACCAAGTTCTATGTACAGGCATTGAATCATCTTTCCCATTATTTCATTCATCATGTTCAATTTATCATAGTGTACATTTATGCTTATACAAGTATCAACAAGTAATCATAAATTAAACATGATGAATGAGTAAACACATGCACACAAATGTGTGTGTGTGTGTTTGTGTGTGTGTGTGTGTACATACATATACATGTTCAAGTGTGTGTGCATACGTGCATGTGTATGCCTTCATTTGTATTTTTATACTCTAGTTACATCAGTATACATACATAGGGCTGATATGTGGACCTAGTCATGGCATAAACTAACTCGTATGCATGTGTTTCATCATGTTTAGGTTCATTTTATAACTATATCTCAATATTCTATCATGTGTTACATACACTTCATGAAATATTATATCCTTATTTTTATGTTTAAAGTGCACTAAAAGTATTCGAGGAAGTCTGGGTAAGTTTCGACGATGATTCGGGGTTTAAAAATCAAGTGTAAATTGGAATAAGGGAGCATCAATGCTGAGAAAAAAATAGTTCCACCCATGACCATTACTTCTAGTTGATCCAAAATGCTTCATCATGGTTGGGACAAAAGTGTCTCCGCAATGACTATATATTTATCCCAGAATTTCACAAGCAGACTCATAGGTTCAACTTGAACACCAATTATGACGTTGCAAACGTTATTTGCTAGGAAAACTTCCTTCTAGACATTTATTCCCCTATGTTTATAGTTTTCAAATAAATAAAAATCAATCCATTTGAGCTTCTAAATCTTGACATATTCATAAAATAGTACAGACTGCTCCTAAGGACAAGGCAACAAACATTACTACAATTCAAACTAAATTTTGACAATCTTAGAGGCAAAACTAGATTTCAGCTTCTTTATAAAAAATTTATTTTTGTGAGTCTAGTTTATTCTCCAATTTGAATTACTCAATTTGGAGGTCTAAAACTCCATTTATATGTAAAACAATATTGCTAATCAAGTGAACTTTAAGACAGAATTATCCTATCTCAATAATACTTCTTATATTTCATCTCTTATGCACAAATAAGCATCACAACCATGTTTTCACCTCCTTAACATATCTAATATAAAATTTATAATCATTTTAATAGGAAAGCACATGCAATCAAGTAGGAAGTTCCCATACCTCTTTGATGTAGCCAAAAGCACTTTTTAACTCTTCTCAATCTCCTTCTTTTTCATCTCGCTAAATTCCCTTTCTACATACAACAAATCACATATATGGACATCTATTTACTCCATCAATTTCAGTCCCTAAAATATGGAGCAAGAGACAAGTAGAAAAGAGAGAAGTATTACCTTAAAAATGTCCAAACCCTAAATTCTTTCTCCTCTCAAATTAAGTAACTGAAATTGTGGTGTTTATGAAGGTGAAAATGGCTTAAAATTTGGATGATTTCCTATATTTTGGATGTTAGGGTGGCAAAACATCTCTTTTATTTGTTAATTCTTAGCATTTCATGCACTCTCATTTAATTTCTAGAGTGAGCAAGGTGTTTTAATCCTATAAGTGCACTTATGGGTCCTAGGAGAATTTCTGTCTTGCTCCCTCACTCTTTTTAATTTCTCAATCCACCCCAAAACATTTCCTCCTTTTTAATTTAATCTCTATACCGTGTTTCTCTAATTATGCATGTTCATGCCTCAAAATGAGAATACCACAATGCCCCTATCATTTAAAGTAATTCCTTCTAGATCCCATCCTACAATTTATGAACTAACCATGCATGATTTAACTCTAATACCACTTAAACATGTACATATTCTTCTAAGGCACCTATTAGGGCCTGATAATATTTTTAATATATTTTAAATTAATCATCTAGCATTAATCATTTTGAAGTCTACTAACATTACTAAAATAGAGTCTGTTGAATTGTTGAACAATTTTTGGCGACCAATGTTAACTCTTATTATATTATACAGTTTGTAACAACCTTATACCCCTATAAGGAATATAATGCATATACCTATAGTAGCCATGAAAGCCAATAAATGCACAATAAATTTGGTTCTAATATCATTACATACACATGTCCACACATAACAAAACAATAAGGTATAATGTAGCTTTGATATAATTACTTTCACTTACAAAGTTACATAAAGTACCATAGTGCATTTTTAAGTACAACACAAAAAGACTATCCTATATAAAAGCTACAAAAAAAAAGTTTTCTTTGGCCTTTGCAGTTATCAAACCTTTAAATTGGTCTTTAAAACCTACATGCAGGTTATAAACCACTGTGCTATGCATAAAACTTATTAGGGACCAGAAAATATGCATGAGGGTGACTACTCACAACATTCACTAAGCCATACACACAAATGAGGAAAAAGAGAATAAATAAAAGTAAATAAATTTTTGAGATAAGACATAACAAATAATTTAATGTTTACAATAAAGTTTAAGCATAAAAGTATAGATTTATACTAAGCAAGGTTTAGTGTACTTCAAAGTGGATGACAGGTAATAGAAATACTATCATTCAGAATTGCCTACTATTGTATTAGAATGCGAGTAACGGGACAGAACAAAAGATACCATAAGTATCAAAATAGAAGAGGCATTACCTTGAAATAAGAAAATCATCTCATTTCACCAAATAAAAGAGACATGTCTCCAACAGAAGAGGCATAACCTCAACAAAAGACATCAAAGTGTCTATCAAGACAAAAGCATATGTGACTCTTTTAAGCATGCCTATTTACCTACTGTTCAGACATTAACAGGCTCTACTTTTATTAATATACAATATGTCATAAATTGTAAACACACATTATTCCAAAACCATCATATATTAGACAAAGACATAATTAATGTTAAAATAATTTAAAAGCAATTCTCATAACTACATAAAAAATAAACCCAATCAATCATAATTTATGCTTAAATGCATAGTAGATAGGTTGATATAATTGTGTGAAGTTCTTAAAAATCCTTCTAGCTCATTTAAAGAGAAAAACATAATCAATAAAAAAATTTCAAACAAAAGAGGGGGTCACAATGGTCACAAATATGTGTCCGTTGTGAGTTCCCAAATCCATGAGTTATTGTCCATACAGAAAGCACTCTTATGATAGTTACGATATTTTACCTATTATGAGTACTTAAATATAGACATAGGTCACAACGGTCATGCATGTGTGACCATTGTGAGTCCTTAACTAAAACAACACTGTTCACATAGAATGTATCCTCACGATGGTCATGAGATCCTGCCCATTATGAGCCTCTTTAGTTAGAGAGGGGTCACGGTGGTCACAATTCTGTGCCCGTCATAAGTCCTTAAATTGCATCAAAATTACCTATCCAAAATGCATCCTTATGGTGGTTAGGTAATCTTGCCCACTGTGAATCCCTTTGTTTATTCTTAATCCTCACAACATAATTTCTGATGAACTTTGTGTGACCTTTCTGACCTAGTTTCACCATTAATTAGCTAAAATGGTCTTGTTGACTTATATTCCCTTATGTATCTAGTTTCCATCAATACAAAAATTAGGTCATTTTTACCATTCTATAAAAAAAAAACCTAAAAATCCCTAGACTGTCTAGAATATCATAACAACATCTAAACTCTCTTTACAAGTTAAATTCTAATGACTTTAATGTCAAAACCACCTGATGATCCCTTATATGAAATATAGATCTATGTTTTTAGTTTAATTTCCGTTTGGTCTCATGCAATTTAAAGACTTACAACTCCAATTATGTCAAAAGTAGTCTTAAAAGGTCTTAAAGATCCTACACCAGCAATTGCCATTCTACCTCCTTTCTATTCCACTGCCTTTTATATGTCTAAATTAACATCAATTCTATAAATTTATATCAATAATAAAATCTAAATTATATTTTTATCAATCAAGAACAAGAAGTACACTCATAAACATGAAAATTGTTCCGTTAACTTTCCTTACTTCCTTGTTGCTTGCCTAAGCTCTTTAAATCTTCTCCTTACCCTTATCAACCTCCCTAACTCTAACTAGTTCCTTCAAATTTGACTAATTCTTCCTCCCAAATCACTTCCAGTAAAAGGGTAAAATTTAATGTGTATTTAGAATGAAAAAAGAAGAAGAAAATCTAAAAATTCGATGCATGTATGGCCAACCCCCTCTTGTTTTTTGTCTTTAAATTTTTCATTCATGTTACATAGAAATGCCCCTTTTCTAAAATGCTAGGTGTAAGGATGCCACTGGTCAAACTTTTTGGCTCTCACCTAATTCCCTTTTTAAGCCCTCCTCTTTACTTTAATTACGTATTTCACATGAATTATCATCCATTCTTCAATTTAACTCCCAATTACACTCATTATGCATGAAAGTTTTATAATTTGTAAAATTGATAAGTGTACCCTTAACTTAATTACTATTACCAATTACATCTTCCTAATTAAATCAATACTTGCCTATACATACATAAACACATTTTAATCCTACCAAGATATTATTTACGGCCCTACACACTCTGTGTCAGGTGTTATGGAATTGTCCTTATGGAGGATTTGTCAATGTTAACTTCTATTGAATTTTCCAGTTGGACTCATTATTATGGAATTACTGTAGGGATTGTCAAGTGAATCAAGAAAAAACTAAGGGACACACAGTGGGAAAGGTTCTCTAATTGTCGTGAGGGTGCATTTTAGATGGATACTTTTATTGCAATTTAGGGACTCATAGTGGTCACACATCTATAACCCCTATCTAGATTTAGGAACTCATAATGGGTAAGAATTCCTAACCATCTTGAGGATGCTCTTTGTATAAGCAGTAGCTTTCAAGCATAAAGACTCACAGCTGTGTGATGCATGCCGAGCCCTACTCGATTTGGGTTAGCACTTAGAGGCTTGCTTTTAGGGTCTAAGACTGAATGAAGTTCATAAATTTCAAAGATTGTCCACTTTACAATAGGAAAGAAATTTTGGCCCAATTCTATTATTGGTAGTCAATGTACAATGGCATCTAAGTAGACTCAAGAGATAGGTATCATGGAGTCACTACTCAATAGAACATTAGGAAATAAAGCTAACCTTTGAAGCCCACACTAAAGAGGTGTTCAAGATATCACTCTTCGTTATACACCAGTTAGGAGTTGTTTATAAATGAGTTTTTAATATTAAATGAATCTCTTTTCAAACATGATGCATAACATAAATAAATAAATAAACACATCAAGTATGTAAGAAATAAATAATCAAAAGAATTAAGTAAAAATAACTACTTAAACTATTACATAAGTAAATTGTCTAACATAAAATAAAATAAAGTGTCATACATAAAGCGAGGAATTTATTTAAGGCCGGGAACATTGGTTCCCTCATGTATTTACAAAAAGACATTTTCATTATGTGGTTTTGGATTAGAAAATTGGACATTGGTCCCTTTTATTATAAAAGCCCAATTTAATTAGCAAAAATGGTTTTGTGAGTTTTTATCAATTATTGTGTGAAAACTTATTTATTACTAAACTATTACTTCCCCAAAATAAATATATCCAAATAAATTATATAAAAAATAATAAATAAATAAACAAAAAGATAAATAACTAAATAAAAAAAGGAGCAAGTTGCCTCATGGGAAATCCTCCAAAGATATTCTAGTCACAAGATACTAACTCCTAGATGCATACCACATTAGTCACTCAAAAGAATACAAAGAAGGTAAACTGGTTGGCAATATGTTATAATAAGAAATAAAGAATGAAGTAAAAAAAATACAACACACATTCTAGACTAATATACTAACAAACAAAATGATAAAATGCATGAAACATAATTAAAATAACATTTAAAAGTGTAATTAAACATGCCAATCAATTTAGAAAGAGAAATAAACATGAAACAACATAGAAACACTCAAACAATGGCCACAATAGACATAAATGGCTAAGGTGAAAGAGTAAAGACAGGATAGAAAGAAGGCTCTACTATGACTGACGGTTCTTCCCGTCTGCCATGCAACAAATAGACAGAACATAGGAAAACTAAGCCTAAATCATAAGAAAATTGCTTTAAGCCTAAACAAGCATATTTTAAGTCCTAAATCATGGAAAAATTAATCTGGAACATCAAAACATGTTTATATCATACAAAAGAATTAAATTAACCAACAGAACAAAATTATAATCAAGAAAATCGAGCATGCATCAATGGAGATGTAAATCTTAGATCATGTCATTCTATGGATCAATCATATTTTGTATTTAAACGTGGCATCATAAATATACAGGCACATGTAAGAACAAACATACGATACTAGATCATGGCATAAACATTAAAGATCAACTCACATACACTTTAATGGTATAAATTAAGAGATAAAGAGAAAGAGAAAGCAATCATGAATATTAACCTCAAGAAGATTATATTTCTATTCTTAAGATGTTGCTCTCCAAGTTACAATCCTAATGATCTTCAAGTTTTGAAAATAATGATGTCTTTGTGTGTGGGAAAAAGTGGGAGAAAAGACTTTGGTTCTCAAGGATAGAAATTAGATCCTCCTACTTCAAGAACGTAGTTGTTTCTCTAAATCCAAATTGTGTTCCTCCCCTTTCTTCAACTAGGATTTTTAGGACAAATATCAAGAGAAGAGTTTGAGTCCTTTTAGAATTGAAAAACCCTAAAAATTCTCCCTCATATCCAACAAAAATATAATCATTAAAACTGCCACTTTTGTTGGGCTTTTAAATAATAATTAAAAAAATTACAATGAAAAATAAAAATCCACCAAGATTTATGCAATCTAATTGATTCAATAAAAAGGATGTAATGGTTACCAACCTCTCAAAGCACAAACAAATCAAATTTACAGGTGTTGCCTCACGTGAAACCATACCTTCTGTCGATATCCACATGCAAATATGATAAACAAAATCACCTGGGGTGCTAGCTCCCTTCCTTGGCAGCTAAGGTATGATTTTATATTTTTTCTCAAAGTTACAAGAAAAAAATAAAATTTTTTTCGCTCCACACAAAGTGACAGCTACCACTCTAATTTTATATGCTTAATTAGGATTTAAACTATATATATCACTATATATATAGTTAACCTAACCTTAGTTTAGAGAGAGAACATTTTTGGCCCACTTTTCTTATTAAAATAAGAAATACTTTATTTTTTTATTTAAAATAAGAATTATAATATTAATCTTAAATATTATTTTTTATTTATTTTGAATTTTAATTTATTACAAAATAAATTTCAAAACGCCCACATTAACCTGTAGTTCATTCATTACATTCTACGTGTGCAACCCAATAGGTTCATATTATATTTGTAATAGGCCCCATTCCCATCATGAGCCCACAAGTCATAAGCGGCCTCTTGCAAGACATTATGACTACCCAAATAATATGAATATCGATAATTCAATTTTAACCTAATAAAATATGTTATAATCCCTTTGTCACATGATATCTTGTTTGAACATAAGTCATGGTCCATGCCAAATTTATATATTTCAAACATATAATTTTTTGATCACTAAATAGATTGATAATATCAAATGACATTAATCGCTCCATCAATTCATTTGAGCACGGCCATGCATTTCTCAGCCCTACTTATCGAGGGGCCCAATAGATATCTCTCTCATAAAAGAGGGATGAGAGAGGGACAAACTCCTTCTTGATTATTCACTATCTTCTGCATGATTCTCATCATGTCTAATCATAACCTTTATGATTATCTGATTAAAGATAATGTTTGATTATGTCAAAACATAATGTTCGTTATGTAAGATACTGTGATATTCTTAGGTCTAAGAATCAATAGCATAACTATTATAAGATCACTAATGACATTAACCCATATTATATCTCATAACGGGTCTACCTAGTACTATGTTCTCTATGATGGAATATGACATGGTATGAATATCATGATAGCACAACGGAAAAAAAATTTTTTATCATACATACCATACATATCCAAAGCTAGAAACGAAACATGCAATTTTAGGGTTGTAGAACTTACAACTTTTGATGCCTTTTAAATATTGAATTAGGTGATGGCCAGCAACTAAGATAACTTTGTCCGCCTTAGATCTCGATCACCAATGCTAAGGAATAGCCTTTTACGCCACTCCCTCTATTCTCACACACACAATTGCACCGACGGCTTAAAATCGAGATTGCTAGCTCTCTTTTTCGGTATTGTGTAATGGTTATAGTTTGAAGCTACAAATTTTGATTTTGTACTTCTCTTAGGTTGCTATTACTACCCAATATCACAAGAGAATGAGGAACTATCCTTTCTCCTTGTGAAAAATTGGCTAAAAGAAAACTTGAGAGAGAGAGGAAGAGTTCACGCAAAACTAGAAAAAACTAGGGTTGGCGTTTTTCTCTTCTTTCAAACATATATCCTTTTATTTTAAGTGATAAATCTAAAATCAAATACTTAAAGATAATAGATTTCAGCCTTTATCACTTCTTTAAAATAAGAGATATATATTGATTTAAATTCTTTTGAATTAATCCAAGATTAAAACATAAGACATATTAACCAAATAAATCACTTAATAAATAAAAGCATGTGCCGAAATTCATTTTCTTTTCTCTAGGAATTTCGGCCACCTATATTTATAATTAAGTGATTTAATTTGATCATAAATCTTTTAGGCTTTAATACTCAATTAATTAAATTAATACAATACATTTAATTAATTGAAATTAAACCTTGTGGGCTGAATTTCTCTCTCTTATGGACCAAGGCCCAATAGCAATTTTATAACCCATTACATACATTAATTTTACTTTAATTAAAAGCCCAAATTAATGCCCAATACTTAATTTAAGTATTTTAAGCCCAATGCTTTGTGTGCGATCCTATAGGTCCATTTAATGTTGGCAATGAATTAATAAATTAATTCAAAGGCTATATATATTCTCTAGCAAGATATTATAGCATTCCAAATTAAATGAAAATGCATATGGCATTTAGTGACCCAATGCAATTTTGTATAGTCCCTTACCCATAAATATCATAATTAATATAAGGCATGGAACTAGTCATCCTTATATATATTAATTCCTTTCTTGATATTCCAGTGATACTAACCTCTCAGATAAATAATGATTACTCATTATCTTATCTCGGTATGGCCATACACTTCTCAGTTCACTGATCAAGTGGCCGATGATATTTTCTCTCTTATTGAGAGGGGTAATGCCTTCACTTCTCTCATGCTCTCTAACATGAATTAATGCATACCCAATCATACCCGTACTTGCCACTCTGTTACGAGCACGTTAGGTGTATGTCAAAGTACACAGTAATTCATAAAGAGTTTCATAGAGATTTCAGGTCTAAGAACTCCGATACAAAACTTACATATGATAAACACTTATGACTTGTACCATGTAGTGTTCTCATGAGCGGATCGTATCTAGATACCATGTTCTTTAACATGTATCTATGATCTCTGATTGACACTCTTGTCCTAATGATCCGTAAGACAGAACTCATAATATCAGAGAGAGCATACTAGTCTTAATTCATCGTTATTCCCATAACAATGACTGACTAGGGATATTCAGAATGATATTTCATTTGTTTCAAGGTCTTACAACCATGTGCCTCACACATGATAACTTAAACCGAAACAACACTCTTGGATGGTTTTATCAATTGATATGCACAGGAATACAAAGGATAAAACAAATGCCTCATTTTATTAATTCAAAGTGCTTTATTACAATGCATTGGGGCTAGGGCTTACACTAACACTCTAACAAGTACCTATGTCACCATATATAATTACTCCATGATTATCAATCAAACTTATACCAGTCTTTATTTATTATAATTCCTTTAATGATAAATGACTAGGGATAGTCAAAATAATATTAGATTGTTATTTACAAATATTATTATAATGTAACATGCCAACAATATAATAACATGAAGAAAACCCATGTTTATAAAATGAAATGTGACATTACATAAAGGACCAAATGTTTGGCCTAAGGCATAACCACTAGCACCATTTGTCTAGGTTCATTCTACTAGGAAAAATATGGGAATTGTTAGAAAACACCCATAGACGGGTGTTTGTGAGTGATAGACTAGTGTCTATG
Organism: Excoecaria agallocha; assembly: GCA_037975025.1. NCBI lineage: Eukaryota > Viridiplantae > Streptophyta > Magnoliopsida > Malpighiales > Euphorbiaceae > Excoecaria > Excoecaria agallocha. Next base: position 25,337,817 of record CM075807.1, on the reverse strand, counting down.
GGAAACATTTTCTAAAATCTCAAAATTGCCCTCAAAATCTTGGCCTAATGAGTTGCGGGCATCTGTCAAGATATGGATAGGAGAAAAATGACTATAGACGGGCGTCTATCATAGAAAATGGCCAAAATGCAAGATTTTTCAAACTCTTTTTCATGCCCTGGAAATGCAAAGTTAAAACTCACAAAAACATTTTAAAAAAAATTGTGAAAATCATGGACGAAACTCGGAGTTTTCCTTTCCATTTCAAATATGAATTTTTCATGATCATTGGGTAACTCCAATCTGGGCTGTTTTAGGACCTAGTGTTTACAGGTGGGCACTAATTCATGACTGTCGTGACCCCCCTTCTATTTGAATATTGTTTTTATTGATTTTTCTTTCTTTATATGAGTTGGAAATTGTCTAAGGACTTTATATGATTATAATGATTTATTTTAATGTGCATTTAAGTATAAACTAAGATTGAATATATTTGATTTATTGAAGAAAAATTGCTCTGGTATATTGAAGGTATAGGAATTGTTTTCAAGATTAATGTGGCATTAATTCTATCTTGGATGCATAATGATGTGATCATAGAACCTATTTAGTTTATACTTGTCAATATCTCCATTTCTGCTACGGGTGCACGCCTTATATTCCTTCCAAGGATATATGGGTGTTATAGTTGTTCTTATGGAATTGTGTCTTTTGTAATTTTGTTCAATACTTTAACTCATTAAGTAAATATCAAGGAAACATAATACACTAATGGTACACAATAACATTTCACACTTGCACAATACAACATTGGACTAAAAGTTACAAAACTAATACATTAATAATCTTAAATTGTCATATATAATTAAGCCTAAATCAATCCTCCAATTAAAAAGGCCAAAACCATAACCAAAATATAACAAAAACAACCATTTCTCTTTCCCCAGTTTCTGTTCCTCCAATTACCAACATCCTGCTCCATTTCTCACAATTTTCGAAGAAGTCCCAAAATGACATGTTTGTAATGTTCTGAAATTGGTGGATCAACCCATAAGAAGAACCTGCAAGCATTTGTTTCCTACGAAGACACCATACCCAACACAATGAATCAAATGGGGGATGGCAAATTTTAAAGAAAAATGCTAATGAAAAAATAGAAACTCAGCCCATCATAGTGAATCAAATAAAAGAGCATCAACTAAACGGAATCCCAAAACATCATAAAAAAACAAGCAGTAAGAATATATTGAACAAGAAAAAAAGGGGAAACCATAAGCAGTAATCAAAACAATCTTAAGAAAATAATGGAATTGTCAATAAAAAAATATAAAAATATGAGAACCCATAACGTTGGCAACCAAATAACGTCTTTCCTGGATTAAGTGTCGTCCATAATGTGCGTAGTTTAGCCAATTGATAACAATCACATTCTAGCAAATTTTCCATGACAATCTCCTCAATCTTCTTTACTCGACTTTTGATTGAGATTTGTGACAAGGAACAAACAAAATTTCCCCATGATTTTACCATTTCAATTTTGGAGAAGAAAGAAATTTGAGAATGGAGGAAGAAAATAGAGTTTTATTTTGCCAGGGATTTTACCATTGTCTAATAGTGGAATATTGGCTCTCATGCGTCTCTAACGCGAGATATACACCCACTTTTGCCATATCAATGTACTTTATGCCATGTAGAAAGTCCAGTCAGCATTAGGTGTTTATTTAACTACAAATATTCAACAATAAGTATTAAAGTGGTAAATATGTAACTTTAGGTGACGGTTTGGTAAAAATGTGCAAATTCTAAAGGCGAGTAATATATTAAGCCAATTAATTTATTGTTTAATGTGGGGCCCACATGATGAGTTAACCGCACATGCATCGTAATTGTGTTAGTCCCGTTAAAAAAGGGTTCAATATGTAGTGAATTTCTAACTAAGGGATTCAATTTGAGATTCTTTTTTTAGGAAATTTAATGCATAAAAAGTGAATAGTTCAGAAACTTGGGAATAGTATATTTTAAGTTGATCCGTGCATAGAAAAAATAGAAAAAGAAAAAGAGAAAGGAGAATCTAATCAAACATATGATATACAGTAATTACAGCTTGAGTTCACATGCATGGAAAGTGGCTACAAAAGCAGCATAAAATCTAGTTCATGAACAAAATTTCATTTTCAAGCATGGTGACATTACACCAAATTACAAAAGCTATAAATGTTTTATGCTATAAAGAGTTTTAGATTGAAGAGTTATGGACGCATTCTCTCAAGGGATGTCTATCTATAAATCTATATCTACCTTAATATCAATGTTATTAAAATCGGATCGGATAACGAACCGAAAAGCTTAAGGGTTCGTGGTTCGACCGGTTTTTAGGGTTCAACCGGATTTTTTTCATTTTTTAAAAAATATATTATTTTTTAAGTTTTATATAAATATTATAAAAATATCACTATATAAAAAAATTAAAAATAGTTTAGAAAAATATATTTATCATCAAACATTAATAATAGGACTATATTTTCAAGTCATTCAACATTTATAATAAAAATTTAAGATAAATATAGTAAAAAATTGTAAATTTTTAAAGAAATTCTTCAAATATAAATTATAAAATTTTATTTTATTTTATTTATAAAAAATTCAATAAATTGTTTGAATTTTAATTATTTTGTATTTCTAATTTTATTTTATTTTTTTCCAGAAAAAATAATATTGTATAAATATTTTGGACAAAAAGTTGGTTTTTCTAAAATCAAACTGGTTTTTATCATTTAACCTGATTTTTTCCGGTTTTATCCCGGTTCAACCGGTTTTTTGGCAGTTTGAAACAGTATTTCCCGGTTTTTATCCAATTCGGTTTTCATCCATTGAACCAACCGGACCAGCCAACAGTTCGCAGTTAAACCGGTTCGACTGCCCGGTCCGGTTTTAATAACCATGCTTAATATACTATCAACTAACCACTATCCTCAGCTGGATCTAGTGGACCTTAAATTGCTAGCAGACAACGTTAAATTATAGCAGAAAAAAAAAAATTATAATTCACCTGTTATCCGAATCCATTGACCCAATTCCAGTAAGATTTGTAAAAAAAACAAAACACTCATTTATAAACATTTAAATAAACTTAATTTTCAAATTTAGAACTCAACACCTCTGATTAAAAAAAAATATATGTCATTTTATCTCAGCGTTTGGATTAAAAAAAAAATTCCTCTTTAGGTGTCAAACAAATTTCAATATTTCTTTTTATTTATTTAAATTCAAATAAAAAAAATTAAAACCAAAACATTAGGATATATAAGGCGGTTTTCTTGACTTCTTTCATGACTGCCATACACTACACGTAACTCCAAGAAAAAGAATAACTTCACTTTCCTTTCTTTAATTTATTTATTTTTTCTTTCTTTTGTTTTCACATATCTGTTTCTAACTTTCAAAATTTAAAGAACGATCCAAAGAAGATTGACAACGAAGGTGCAAGAATTCAATACAAAACAAGTTCCCTTTGATTTTGGGACCGCACCAAGATAACCCAATATGATTCTTATTTCCTTTCTCAAATAATATTTTTTTTTTTGGACTTTGTATTGACATATATAAAATTGAGAACAGATTTATTCAAACAACAATGAATAAAAAAAATCTATGCTTAATAATTACTATCTAAGTCCATCCTCCAATGAAGGAATATAATTAATGAACATGGATATTTTTTCCATTTTTTCAGAAAAAAAAAAAACAAAGCAAAAAAGGAAACAGAAAAAAAAAAAAAGAAAAACATTAATTTCCTTGGAAATTAGAATTGGTGATTTTATTGTTGGCATTGCTATTGGGGTTGCTAGTCGTAGTTATATTGGGAGTGGTGTTGCTGGTAGTTGTGAGGCTGGTGTTATTAGAATTAGTAATGTTGGTTGGTTGAAGAGGATTAGCATTAGCACCACCAATTATTGAGGTAATGGCATCAGCCAAAGCTGCAGTAAAGTTAGGATCAGCAGCTATGGCAGTAACTGTGTCAGCCAATGAATTTTGCTGCCCTTGCTGTTGGCCTAGTTTAGCATTACCTTCCATATCTTGAGACATATGCAGACCAGAAAACTTGGACTGGTTGTGAAGTAGTTGTCCAAAAATCTGGGGCAGCAAAGCAGCAGCTTGGGAATTTGCAGGACTCTGAGATGGGTTTGGGAATGGAAGCTGAAACTGAGTCGGGTGCCTTTGGAATTGCAATGGGTTGGGATTTTGGGTTAAATCCAATGTAACAGTAGGAAATGGGGCTGAAGCTGAAATAGTTGCCATGCTTGAGGAACATGGTAACAAAGTTCTTGTTAAGAAATTTGAATTCATTATCCCATCTGCACTCGACATTGATCCTGATAACAACATTCTTGCTGCTGCTGATGTTGTTGATGCCATTGCCATTGCCGCCGGTGGCAATGGATGGTTGTGATTTCCCTCATATGTTGTTATGAGAATTGTTCTATCTTCTGCACATCTTTGTACCTATATTCAACATCCCCGATTCTCAAACCATTTGCTTTTTTTTTTTAATATATATATATATATCAAATGTCTAATTACGAAAATATTATTAAAAAAAAATCCAACTCCAAATTTCTTATGCTGGAAACCAGGCCAACTCCTGCAGTTCTTAAACTAATTTAATTATCTATTGAAAAATGAAAACATGTATGCACGTACCTGTTTTCTAACTGGGCAACCAGCTGCCATTGTGCAACGATAATAAGCTCGAGGACATGGATTTCCTTTGGCCATTTTCTGTCCATACTTTCGCCATTGACATCCATCAGTAATCTAAAAACACACCCAGATTAGCTATTGAAGTATAATATGGAATTAAGAAAGTGAAATTTAATTAAGAGGTAATTAAATAAATACCATTGGAGCCTCTGATCTAGCTCTCACAGAGACACGAGCCTTTCTAATGGTGGCCTCAGTTTGATCAACATTAGTTTTGGGAGAAGAATTAAATCTAGCAACCTTATTGGGAGCCCAACCTTGAGACCCTTGATCTGGGCTATCTTCTCTATTGCTAATCCCTTTCTTATCTTGATCAAAAACCATTCCATCTTCATTATTTCTATTCTCTATAGTATTATTATTACTATTTCCCACCGGTGACCGTGACCGTTCTTGGCTTCTTCCTTCCGATGAAGATAGAGATATCTCATTAGTATCACCGGCCCCGCCGGCCAGACCAAGATCCATGAACTGTATAGGAACCATCACTGTTTCATTTTTCTTATCTTCCAGATTTTTCTCTCCATTACTAATCTTCTGTTCCTGCATAACTGTCATTAAATGAACCTGTAATGCATTATAATTGCTCGTAACCTGATTTAGCATGTCTCTCAATCTCATATTCTCCATTTTAATCGTCTCCAAATCAGCTTGTAAAGCTCCAATCTACGGATTAAACCATTAATTAATGTTAATACACCAAAAAATACAAAATAAAAAAGAATGGATTAATTAATTATACCTCCGTTTTAGCTCTTTTATCTTCCGTATTTGAAGATATTCCATCATCCACCATGGATTGGTCGCTACTAGTGTTTGTAGTAAGAAGATTCAAACCAGTCTGTTCAAATTACAAAAACAATCAAAAACTATAAAACAAAATCTGACAAAAAATAAATAAAAAATAAATAAAACTCACGTTTACGTCAAAATCCAATCGGGAGAGGTTTTTATTATCTTTAAACTCAACTGGCTTAGAATCATGAAGAAGATGATGAGGGTTGTTTTTCTGAGGGAAAAACTCCATCTCGTCAATGACCTTCCGTTTATCATCAGACGGCAAAGAGACATCATCGTCATCATCATGAGCAACATGATTAGAGTTAAGATTAACAGGGAATTGAATAGTAGGGGGAGGAGGAGATTCAGTAGAAGTAGAAGTATCCATGAAAGTGAAATTGAAGTTGGGATGTGGATGATGATCAGGGAAAGAATTGAGCACAGTAGGTGGCTTGTGTATGAAGAAACCACTGGAAATTAGATCTAAATCAATGGAGATTCCACTTCTTCCTTTGGCCATAAATCAAGAATCAAGAGAAAGAGAGAGAAATGTGCTTTTAAGTCTTTAAACGGTGCAATAGACTCGGCAATAAAAAGGGAGCTTCAAACTTTAGAAGAAGACCAAACAGTAGTAATTGCTAAATAGTGGTGTGCCTTTTCTATTTTTTTTTATGTTTTTATTTTAAGGTATGTTTGGTAATATTTTTTGTTTTTTATTTTTTAAAATTTATAAATTATGTTTATTTTTTATTATTTATTTTTCAAAAACTATTTAAAAATATTTTTCTGTTTATTTTTTAAAAAATATTCTAATATCCATTAATACATATTATACATATATATAATCTAATTATTAATATTAAATAATAAATATTTAATAAATTTAAAATTTAAAATATATTATATTAAAAAAATCATAATATAGTAGTAGCGATGGTAGAGGTGGTAGTGGCGACGGTAGTAGTAGTATGGTGGTGGTAGCGACGGTGGTAGTAGCAGCGATAATCTAGTAGTGGTGACGATTACAGTAATAGAGATGGCAGTGCAGTGACGGTAGTAGCGATGATGGTGACAGCAGTAGCAGTGGTAGCGGTAGCGATGGTGGTGGTGGCGACGGTGTGGTAGTGGTGATGGTGCTAGTAGTAGTGTGGTGGCGATGGTGGTGACAAAAATAGCAGTGACAATTGATAGCGGCAGTGGTGGTAACAACAATAATGGTGTGGTGGTGGTGGTGACAGTAGTAGTGTGGTGGCGGTGGTGATGGCAAAGATGGTAGCGGCAGTGGTGGCGATGATGGTGGTAGTAGTGACAGCGACAGTGGTGGCGATGATGGCGGCAATGGTGGCGACGGTGTGGCAGTGGCGGTGTGGTAGCGGCGGCGGCGTGACGGTGTGGTGGTGGAGGCAAACGGTGTGGTGGTGCTGGTGATGGCAGTAGTAGTAGTGGTGATGTGGTAGTGGCGGTGGTGTGATAGTGGTAGCGGTGATGATAATAAGGATGAAGTAATTAAATTATTGAGAAAAATAAAACCATAAAAATCACATTTTAAAGATTTTTAATTTTTTTATTGCCAAAATTATTTTTTAAATTATTGTAAAAATAAAAATAAAATTGCCGAACATATTTTTATTTTATTTTTAAGAAAAAAATCAAAAACTAAAAATAAAATTATCCTCGAACACACCCTTAGATTTTTATTTTGTTTTTATCATATCAATTGTTTGATATATATATATATATATATATATATATATATATATATATATATATATATATATATATATATATATATATATTAGATTTTCTCCATTAAGTTTACTTCCCTTTTTTTTTTCAAAGATCATTCAATTTTACATTTTTTTCTGACTAAAAAATAGTTTATTAATTAAAACAAATGCTCTTTCCGTTTTAAAATAATTATGTTTGAACCAAATTTTTTTTTTCAGAACATATGTCCCTTTGAAAAGTTGAAGAGAAGAGAATATTAATTGTCTTTTTTCATATTTATCGTTATTAATAATTTTTTCAATTTTTTAATTGTCTTGCCCTTCAATTAAGTAGTTAACATTAAATTAAATAAAATTAAAAAAAACTATAAATTTATCTAATATTTAGATTATTAACTAAAATTATTGTTTTGTGTGAACAGCATATAATTTGAGACAGAGGAAGATATAATATTAAGACCCGCATATTAACGCATTATGTGAGAGCTATAATGATAATAATATACTGGATTGTTATTATTCATGTTCATGCATAGTAACTGTCCATGGCCTGATTTCTAGGTTTTATTATTATATCATTATAATTTTGAATGCTAACTAGAATTTTGCAAATTAAAAATTAAAAAAAAAAGAAAAAAGCAAATTTACTTTTATCTACATCTATCATAATAAGAAAGGATAAAGAGATACATTTGAATTGTAGAAAATCATAATTGCTTTTAGTTTTGAATGATGGATCCTTTTTCTATAAATAATAAGAAAGCAAATTTCCCTTTTTCTTCTTTAATATAGAGAAATTCAAAACTTCTATACTAAAATAAAATTTTCGTTTACTTTTTACGTTATTTCTTTTATATATATAATAGATATTTAGATTTAAAAAAATAAATTTACAATTAAATTTTTAACGGTTGAAATTTATTTTTTTAAAAAAATAAAAAGAATTATTGTTTGTAACCACACTTATATTATGTTGGTCAAATTGAAAATGCAATAGTGTGAAAATAAGATAAGAGAATCCTCAGTAGGGCGGTGATTTTAAAGCAATAAAAGAGAGACAGGTGGAATGGGACCAGATGGCAAGTGGGGCCCACGAGAAGGAAACTCGGTTGATTTTAAAATAATATAGTAGTAAGAAAAAAAAACGTGGGACCCAAAAAGCTCAGATTGACGCGTTCCAAAAATTCACCGCCCCTATTGGCCCGGCGCCTCTTCCTCTGTGAAAAAGAGTTGCCTCAGTCAACGGATTCCTCAACTGGGCCCCACTCACTTGGGACTATGTGGGGCCTTTCATACATTTTGTTTGACTTTTTTGACACGTAGGATGGCTCGGTTCAAATTCGAACCAACTTATCGGTTTGACCCCGTCGGCCTTTGTGGACCGAATCCCTTGGCCTTTGTGGTAAACTGTCAATACCACAGGCTCTTGACTTGACTTTAACAAAATATTTTATTTCTGTTGTAATTAAATTTATTTTTCTTTCATCCATAAAATATTTTTTCTCGAAGGCCATTAATTTGGTATTTTGCACCCAATGTAAAGAAGCTCTCTATTACTATAACTATTGAACAAACTACAATCTCTTGTTACTGCCACTATAAGTTTATTTTGTGACCTGAATATTAGCCACTAACTCAATACATATTTTTTTAATTACATTTTTTGATGTGGGCAAGAGGAAAATCAAATTATCAATTGACAAATTTTTAAATTTTTAATAATTTAAATTATAAATAATTTTCAATTCATAAAACATTGATATAACCATGGTTATTAAAACCGGACCGGGAGGTCGAACCGGTTTAACCGCGAACCGTTGACTGGTCCGGTTGGTTCAATGGATGAAAACCGGATTTGATAAAAACATACTGTTTCAAACGGCCAAAAACCGGTTGAACCGGGCTAAAACCGGAAAACCGGGTTAAATGATAAAAACCGGTTTGATTTTATAAAAACCAACTTTTTGTCCAAAATATTTATACAATATTATTTTTTCTGGAAAAAAATAAAATAAAATTATAAATACAAAATAATTAAAATTCAAACAATTTAATGAATTTTTTATAAATAAAATAAAATTTTATAATTTATATTTGAAGAATTTCTTTAAAAATTTACATTTTTTTACTATATTTATCTTAAATTTTTATTATAAATGTTGAATGATTTGAAAATATAGTCTTATTGTTAATATTTGATGATAAATATATTTTTCTAAACTATTTTTAATTTTTTTATATAGTGATATTTTCATAATATTTATATAAAACTTAAAAAATAATATATTTTTTAAAAAATGAAAAAAATCCAGTTGAATCCCAAAGAATCAGTCGAACCACGAACCCTTAAGCTATCCGGTTCGTTATCCGATCCGGTTTAATAACATTGGATATAACATGTCATTTGAATTTTTGCCAACGCATGCATGTTTTATTATTGTATTTGTATCTATTTGGAGTTATGAACTAATTTTGTACCATATTGCCATAAATGCAAAATAATGATAATTACTGGTTAATAAATAATTCAGCGATTACATGGTATATCAACCTAATTGAAATTATCTGCAAAATAAATTATTCAAATTTGACCTGACTCGAATGCAATGCATTCATAATGATTTACCCTATTTGATCTGAAAATTTTTGGACAGATTTGGATCTTGCTAGTTGCTCAAAAAGATCCATATGAATTGGGTACCCATTTTACTTGCTTGATCCATTTAGAATTTTTACCTACAAAAAATAAATCCTAAACTCAATTTTTGCTAAAAAAATCACTATTATAAAAAATAAAAAAAATTGCACATAATACCTCTTTTTTTTCCTCTTTCCTTCTAAAAAATTAAATTTTCTTTTCTTTTTTAATTTTAAACATACATTTTTTTTAGGTTTACGTTTTTAAAAATATCATTTTTAGTGGATTAAATTTTAAATGTTACTTGACAATATTATTTAATAATATCATGCACAAAAAATAAAAAATCCTTAATAATATTATTTTATACCAAAATAAAATATTGCAATACTTAAGTTAAATTCCATATATAATGGTCTACTTAATTCCAGATTGAAGTTACTTTCATTGCAGTTTGGTATACTTAAGTACACAAACATATATTAACCAATATGCAGATAAAACAAGTTGTAATTCGTCAATGCAATACACTCCAATTTGTTCTACCATAGTGTACCTATGTATACATATTGTTATATCAAACTAGAATATTGCAATACCTATATTGAATTCCGCATACAGTTGGTCTACTTAATTCCATATTGAAATCACTTGCAGGGTAGTTTGGTATACCGAAGTATACAAATGTATACTAACCACTATGCAAATAAAAAAAGTTGTAATTACACTGGTGTTTGGTATACCACAGTATTTTAACAACAAGATTATCAAAGTTGCATGATGTTAGAATTAATATTTCTTTAACATCAAAATCAACAAAATTGTTTTTATTGTTCCATGGTCCTTCGTGTAATTTGACCAAAATTAGTATTCTTAGATCTAGCCATAAAAATAACTTAAAAAATTTGCACCAAGAATAAAAAAATAAAATAATATCAGATCAAGTTTGTTATATCAATAAAAAGAGGAAAAGTCTGGAGAGAGAGAGAAAGAAAATCAATGAAATTATAGAAAGAAAAATTAGCACAAAGCACATCAAACCTAATTTGATTTGTTTATTGATGGTAACTAACTATTTTTGTAAGGACCCAATCATGACCCCAATTGAAATATTGTTAATTAATGAGGACTATTGTTAATTAAGGCCAAATTGAATTATTTTGCAACTATCAAGATTAAGTTGCAAGAGGGGTATTTTGGTAATTTCAGCATGTAAGCATATGAGTTAAGTTAAATTATAATTAAAGACAAGGATATAATTGAAGTGAATTAGAAAGCCTTGAGGTTAATTTGGAAGAAATTGGAATGATGGGGGTTTAATTGTATGTAAGGGTATAGTGGTAATTTTAATAGGGAGATATTTACCCCACTAACTCATGTATTTAGCTTCTTGAAGAAGGAGCCCTTGGAGATTTGGAGTGTGGGTCAGTTTTTAAGGGAGATAGCTCTCTCTTTCTCTCTCTCTCTCTCTGGTTACGATTTGGAGAAGATGAGATTAGGGTTTGCTATTTATGCATGATTAAGGAATGGAGAAAGAAGCAGACAAATCAAGTGAAAAGAGAAGAAGAAATCATTAGTAAAGAAGTTAGAGGAAGGAAGATTTGAAGCTTCAAAAACCAAGTACGGGAGTTAAGTTTTGGTACTGTTCGGGTGAATGATCTAGGGTTTTCCACTCTTATCTAGTAGGTGTCCCTCTTGAAGAGTTTTTAAAGGATTAATCTAGTAAGCTTTGATGAGTATGGTATGATTTGAAAACTTAAATGATCATTTTAAGTAGGTGGGAAGCTGATATTTGTGATTTAAATGCATGTCTGCATTATCGAGGTTTATGGTTTCTGGGCATCTTCTTTACGCGTGGCCACTTGTGTTTTTCTTCTCCTCCATGCGTGGCCACTCATACTTTTTCTTCTTTCCTTTGCATGGCCACTCCTTGTTTGTCTTTGAGGATGCGCGGCCATGTGTGTGTTTCCTCTAGGGAACACACGACCACGCCTTGATTGCCCTTTTGAGGATGCACGACCACGCATGTTTGCTTCCTCTCTTGCATGGCCACACACTATCTTGCCTTGAGAACATACGACCACGTGCATTTGTTCTTCCTCTTGCACACGACCACACGTGTGTTTTCTCTTTGGAAATGCATGGCCACATGATGCTTTCCTTCCGTCCACACGTGGCCACATGATTTTCTTTTGTCCTTGCACACGGCCACTTATGCTTTTATTCATGGGAAGGCATGGCCACTTGTCTTGTTCTTCTTCCTCATACACGGCCAAACATGCATTTTCTCCTTGATGTATTCAACCACTCACTCTTTCTCTTTGAGAATGCACGTCCACTTGTACACTTCATTCATTGAAGGCATTGCCAAACATATTTTCTGCCCTCCACAGTATATTCATACCTAAGATTTAAGCCTTGTAACTAGATATGGAACACCATATTATATGGTCATTAAAATCATTCAGAGAGTAAGAATTGAGGTTAAATGACTAGTAATAAGTGAGACAGAGGATAAATGGCTAATAAGTGAAGTTTGATATGTTACTTATTAGAGTAATAGATTATGAAAGTCTATCCTTAAGGCTAAAGCCTACAAAAATACATTTTAGAAAGACATGAATTATGATGAAAATTTAAAAGACATAAATGCTATAATTAGAGGAAGAAGAGTGAGTTAAGCTATAAGTTATCCAAGTCACCTATCAGGTGAATCAATGTATGATCACTTAATATGAAGACCTATCTATTTATATATATATATATACCTTGATATACACAGAGTAGAGTGAAAAGCTTTAGGACAATAATCCTATAAAGTTATGAATTGGAGTCTAGTTGAACTCTAATTAGGAAGACTTACATATGATAATGCTAAAATAATTAGGCTGATAAAATGTGTTTTAGTGCATAATGGCATGAAACTATTAAGAGTGAAAGGAAATATAAGAATCATAAGAGTATGCTAATTGATATGCCCTTTATAGTATAGTATAAAGTATACGCTTGGCCAAAGTGAACGGTTCTACCTAGATACTATACTTTGGTAATCCTTTTCAACGGCATAGGAATAATATGATTTAGCCTAGTTGATAAGAAGATAGTTGTAATGTTGCATGTAATCTAGTAACTGTAAATATACATGCTAATTAATGTATTTATTCGGGTGTAAGATATGTAATATGCCTAAGTTAGCATAAGAGGAATGTTTTTAAAGGATATTATAAAACTATAGAAGGTTAATTATACTTCAAGTCACAATGGGAATTGATGGTGAACTTTGATGTAAAGGATCATACTCATATGTTATTCATACCTTATGATGTAAAATGAAAGTTACAAGTCTGCAAGAAATGTTTTAACGATTAAGATGATATAATCTTATACAACTCCTCTAAGAAAATAATGTTATAAAATATAAAGTACAAATAAGATGATCATGATATATGTGATAATGTTAAGGTAAATAATCTATTGCCTATGATATAATAGACTATAAAAGTGAACTAAAGAGGCTATAGATGAAGAAGTGTTGACCTTAAGCCATATGAGAACATAGTTATTCTATCCTATGAATCATGAATGCTTAAGAGTGATGCTATATATGATTATGTTTAATGTGATTAATTATGGGAATAGGGAAACTACTCACGACAAGCAATAACAAGGTACGTCCTTGAGAACTATTCTTGAGTTATGTAAGTATATGTGGTAGAATTGATTCGAGCATGTTATGAAAAGTAGCTTGATTTAATATGCGAACAAGTATGAGTAATGAAATCATGTATTGCCATGTTTAAACTGCACACATATGTACGAGTGCATATGGGTACGCGTAATGCTAACCATGAAAGATGATGTGTTGTTATTGTTATATAAATATGTAACTATTATGATATGAACGAAAGAAAATTGATTCAAGCATATGATCATATGACAGCATCCATATGTAATGGAGCCTAAAGCTCAGCATTGATGAATGAAAAGAATGATATGCATTCTTTTATGAAAAGTGGCTTTAAGCCAAATGATGTGCTAAGTAAAGAAGAGTATGTTAAATTAAGAGATATCTTAAAAAGTTAAGCCTGCAGGGTCTTAGTTCAGTTATAGATTAGATAGACATGCCTAGAGGGATACAGTGGCAGCTGTTATATGTTGACCCCATTTGGTTCTTGTTCTTTAATGGAACCATCATTTGACCCCGTTTGGGTCCATAGTTTGTTCCTTTCTGGAACCATTGCTTAACCCCGTTTGGGTCAATTGTTTGATATCTTCGGATATCTATAGTTTGATACCTTCAGGTATCCATTGCTCCTGTTATCCACCTTTCGAACTAGTACTTAGGCAGGCTATTAAAGATGTAAATGGTTCAAGAAACAAAGTAATGTATGTTTCGATCGCATCACTTATATATATATTGGAATCATGATAATGATCTATTCTATTACTTTAATCTAAATTTTAGTTAGCTATAAACTATTGCTATGAAATGAAATGCCATGTTATGTATTACTTGATTGTGATGTCTTACATCAACCATGAGAAAGGTCGTCGTGTGACTGCTAGTGTAAGTTGGTTTCACGGTGAATAGTTGGGCTGCATGAGCCACAAGCTTACAAGATTGAATTAAACGTTATATGAACTATGACATGCATAATAACATTCATGTATGGGAAAATTGGAAAATGTTTGCATGTGGTATGGAGACAGTGTCAGTTAATCATGAGGTGTAATACCTATTCATTGGAATGGCATGCAAGTTTGTGTGTATATGAACATTTATATATATATGTACGTGTATAGGTATAATTCTAATATAAATCAAAGTGCAAAGCATGATATGATATTAATCTGTATGATGTTTAAAGTGCCATGAGAATATAGCATTAAGGAAGACATGTGTAGAATCCCGAACAAAAATGATAAGTTTGTATATATATATATGTAGTAAAATCATGCCTAGCAATATCTATTGCAATGTTATATAACATGAGCGCTTCCGTTTGGCTATGAATGAATGTTAAATGCACATGTTAGGTAACCAAATTGGTTAATGTTATTAAGTTGATGGTTGTAAGAATATAACGACGATATCAGTATTCTTGAATATAAGAGTTATAAGATGCATGAATCTTCTAGGCAATAAGAGAGGGATTAAAGATGATCATTAACTAACAAGTTTTAGGGATAAGATAAGTTTATACAATGCTTTTAGTATTTGGTAATGATGGCATCAATGGTAAGGTTGAAAGCTCCTCGGAATGCTCAGTATGGCATGATAAATAATGTAACCTCATATGTTATTTTATGCTATTATGATAATTATATTTGGCTTGATAAAAAATATTGTAAGAGCTTGTCCATAGATTTTGTTCCCTACTGAGCTTTATAGCTTAGCACGGGTTTGTTTACCCATATAGGTTTCAAGAGAACTTCAGAGGATCAGGCAAGATGTGGTTGCCTTGAGGTTTTCGGGATGCTTGAAGGCCCTTTTATGTTATGATTATTTATCCATAAGTTTATTTATTTATGGCATGTAATCAAGGCTTGTGTTATTATTATTACTATTAGTATTTATGCCTGATCTTGATTAGGTATGATTGATGATGATTGATAATTAAACATGGTTAAGGAATTAGGGTGTTACAATTTTAATATGTTGGTAATTGAAATCTCTTTCCAAAATCTTTGAAGTTATCGTGATTTAGGGGGAAAAAAGATTAGAGAAAGGATAATAATGTACATTAGGTGAATCGAAAGTTAAGTAAAAATAATAGTTTTAATAAAAATTGGTATTTTTAAAAAGAAAAAAGTACTAAAATGTCCCCTATATTTTCTTAGAGAGGCTGGAATGCTCCTAAACATTTTTTGAACAAAAATGCCATTTAACTTCTAAAAACGATACTAAAATGTCTTTTCGTTAATCTGTCGTCTATTTTAGGGTAATGGATATAATATCACGCCACATAAGCACTACATAAGTAAGGGACCCATTGTGATGCATGCCAGAGCCATGCTCATTATTCGGATTTGCTCTCGAAGATTCGGTTTTAGGGCTCGAGACCGAATTAGGTTCACTTAACTCATAATTTGACTGCTTCATAATAAAAAAAGATCAAGGCCAAAATATTGCTAATAGTCAACCCATGAAAATGTCTATTAGTGGGCCCAAAATAGGTAGGTATCATGGAGTTACCATCCAATAAAATGTCAAAAAATAAATATTGATCTTTTAATACCCAAACAAATATTGGTGTTCGGGACATCACTCTTATTAGGCATTTTGGTTAGGTGTTTATTTTCTAATTGAATTTTATATTTAATCCTATCTTCTCTCTCAGATGTTGAAAGACGATAAAATTAAATAAACATCCCATTTAGATAAATAAAGTGGCAAAAAGGCAACAAAATAAACCTACTTAATTATTACATAAGCAAATCGTTCAATAACAATAACAGGATAATATACATACATAAATCTAGGTATTTGTTTGGGTTGGAAACATTGGTTCGCTCATTCATATTTTACAAAAATCTTTTATTATACTGTGCAGATTTGGGCTAAAAATTAGACATTGGTTTAAGTTTTGAAACAAACCCAATTAATTTGATATAAAACATTTTAATGCCTTTTTCTTTTATCTGCATAAAAAGCTTTTTTTACTAACTATTACATCCCTGGAATAATAATATATCCGAAAAACAATATCAAATAAACAAATAAATAAACATAAAATAAATAATAGCTATATAAAATCAAAGATAATAAATAAATGAACGATAAAAGAAAGTGGTTAAACGAGCTAACCAGATGGGCTAAGGATGGTGACCAACTTGGGAGCATGATTTTCCATGCAAAAAATCACACAAAACCCTCCAAAGAAAAATAATTTATATACTCGAAAAAACCACAAAAATGCAAATGAATTAGTATTAAAAATAATACAATAAAAATAATTACAGATTTAACTATACAAACAAAATAAAAAACAAGCACAAAACCACACTATACAGAGTCAAAATCATATAGAACAAAGCACAAATGTCATGAAAATTGAATAAATGGCATAAAAATTACATAAAATGCATGAAATACACCAAAAACACACAAAAATACAGCCACAGACGCCCAAAATCAGGTGAAGGGTGCCCACAACAAAGTGAGGGATGGTACGAGGAGATGAGCTCATGACGTCCCATCTATTAGTTGAGTCATCTTCCCATCCGTCACCTCTAAATAGAGCAAGTTATAGAATTTCCATGGCAAAAATATGCAAAAAATCATACAAAGTGTATTTTAACCCTAAACATGTAATTATTAGGCTCTAAATCATGCCAATGCAAGGTTGTAACATCGAATCATGCACAAAACACCTTAAAAATCATCAATTTAAAGAATTAAACAAATTAAACCAAAGCTTGAGATAATACAATAATGGGTGAATCTATCACCTAATCATGCCTCTAACATGCTCTTTGATCTAGATTTGCATCTCAATAAAATTTAATCATGTCAATTACACAAACACAACATATGAACATATTATATTTGCGTCAAACAATCACATAATTATGCAAGATAATTTGTAGAGAGAAAGCATGAAAGAGCCTAGAATATTACCCTCAGGAGATATTCTGACTCTGAAACTATTGTAGTCTAAATCTCTACTCTGATTCATGCTTCTTACTTTTCAAAAAAATGTAATGAAATTCATTGTGTGTTTGAGTATTTTAATTAAGAGATTACTAGAGCAAGAACTTAGAGAGAGAAAAAATTGTCTTTTCTTTTTCTCTAAAGTGGCTTTGTAAAAAAAAGTGATTTCTTTCCCTTTAAAACCTTAGATTTTTAGGTTTTATACCTAGGTTAGAGTTGGAGTTGGATTCCAACTCTAAATTTCCAAATATGGAGATAAAATCCCCAAGAAATCCGGATAAAATCCCTTTAAAACCATTATCTCCTTTTTTGAATTCAAGAAATGTGGGAATTCTAGAATTCGAGCCACGGACGGGCATCCCTCAGCTTAGAATCTTAGAATTCCTAAAATGCCCTTTGTTTGGCCTGTGTAGGAGAGAAGGAGCTATAGACGAGTACCTCTCAGGTGACAGACGCCTATCTGTCACCTCTGAAGATTCAAATCAAGGTTTTTATGAATCTTTTGTTAAAACACTTAGAAACATTTGGAAAATTATAAAAAAATATTTGAGAAAGTGTGAGAAATTCACAATCAGAGCTTCAAGATCCGAACCTGTTGTTAGTAATATACTATTTTCTCATCATCAGATAACCCTGATTTAGGCTAGCTTGGGTCATGATGTCTACACCCACCATTAGACATTTTTGAAAAATGGTATTAAAATGCTTTCCATATTTTCTCAAATAGGATAAAATACCCCTAAAGTTTTTTTTAGAATAAAATGCATCTAAACTTATAAAATCAATACTAAAATTCCACTATATTAAACTGCCTTCCACTTTAAGGGTAACGAAGCTAACGTGTCACATTAATATAACTGATTATTGCTTACGTAGTAGCCATACAAGTAGATTTATGCCACATAGGCACCGCATAAGGACGGGACCCAAAATAAATCTTTTTTTTACCTTTTTTCCCTCTTTTAACTTTTCTCTCCAAAGCACATTGTCGTCCATTTTAGGCAACGAAATTGATGTGTCATATTAGTAGGACTGATTATTACTTATATAGCGAACATGTAAGTAAGTTTTTGCCACATAGGCATCATGTAAGTATAGAACTTAAAATAATTTTTTTCTTTTACTTTTTTTTTCCATCTTTTCCCTTTTCTTTCCCAAGCACAATCTATGTTTTTCCCTGTAGAAAACATAAAAAATCCTTAAAGTAGGCATTTTTTAGGGGAGAAAGCACATATTATTCTTAGGAGAGAGGAGGAAAAAAATAAAAATTTTTTATCATTGGTTTCACTCTTACGTGTCGCCTACGTGGCATAAACTAGTTTGCATGTCTACCACATAAGCAATAACTAGTCCTATTAATGTGACATATTAGCTTTGTTAACTCTAAAGTGGATGGTAGCTTAATGGAGGGGCATTTTAGTACCAATTTTATAAGTTCAGGGGGTATTTTTGTTCTAAAAAAATTTAAGAGGCATTTTAACTCCATTGAAAAACATGGAGGGTATTTTAGTAATATTTTTTAAAAATATTTAATGGTAGATCTCTCATTTACGTGGTGCTTACGTGGCACCATGTCAGTATTATTATCCTGAAGTAGACAATAAATTAAAGGAATGACATTTTAGTACCCTTTTTAAAGATTAAGTGGCATTTTTGTTCCAAAACAACTTCAAGGCCATTTCAGCTCCCATGAGAAAACATAAAGGGCATTTTAGCATCTTTTTCCTTTTAGAAATGGAAATTTTAAAAGACCATTTTTGTAACCAGGAATTTTGGATAGTAATGTTGTAACAACTTTCACTTTTTTTGATATTTTTGTAAGAATCCCTAAAAAATATAGACTCGAATGATGAGAAATTTTTTTTGTTATATTTTGATTAAGAGAGTTTTAAACTATACATAAACAAAGAATCACATTTGAAAGATGACAAATAAGAAAAAGAAAAAAAAAGGGCAAAAAACTCACTAACAAACAAAACTAGTAAATTAAAAGTAAATTCCATGCTTCTTCTTTTTTAAACTTCTTAATTAACTATGTTGACTCATCAATCTGTTACCTACTAATAAATTAAATAACTATAGTATTCTTCATCCTCCTCTTAAATGAGACTTTATTAAACATCAAACAAAGCCAACTTAAATTGAAGATTTGAAAATGATAGAGGATAAAAGGGTTTAATGATTATATTTGTAATTTGTAAGGATAAAGAAATATGTAATGGATTGATGAAGCCTTCTTTAAACTTATGTCTGACAATGTGGCAATCAATATCAATATGTTTAGTATGCTTACAAAAGACCAGATGATAAGTAATATGGATGAGAGTCTTGTTGTCATAAAATAGATTAATTGGTAAGATAACTAGGATACATAAATTAGCAAGTAGCAAATCTATTGTAATTCATAGTCAGCAGATGCCATAAAACAATATCTAACCTCATTAAACTTTGAACAATAGTAAATTTCTTTTTAAATTAGACAAGAGCCCAAATAAAATGCAAAAACTAGCGAGTGACTCACGAGTTTCAAAGAAAGTAGCCCAATCAGCTTCTCATTATGCATTAAGTTTGAGATCATATTTAGCTAGAAAGAGTAATCCTAGAGAAAGATCTTTCTCCAAATACTTAAGCAGATGGAAAGCATTTTTAGATTGATATCCCATAGGAATCAAAGTACAATACCTATTACTTGATTTACCATGATGACCTTAATTTCAAGGATGCTTGCATCATTGATATATAGAGATTTTTAACTAAAATAGAATAAGTATCCATGTTAAGATTATCTTATCAAGTCTCTAATGTACTTAATTCTCAAACAAGCATCCACATGTTAACTTTAAGTATTTCTATACTTACAATTTATGAGAACTAATGCTTGACCAAGTCAATGAGTATAACATGTGTTAGCCTATCTGAGTTAATAATACCCTTTTTTAGTAATACTATGATTAGTGATAATTTAGGTAGTAATATATTTACATGCAATATGAATTTCATATGATGAACATGTCATGATTTTCTTTGCACTATGTTTATACACATGGGACTTCATTTTATATTTTAAGAATATTATCAAACAAGTATAAATGACACAGTAATATAAAATAAGAAAGCCTTTTACAAACAATTTAAAAAAGCCTTTTATAAATAATTAGACCCCTATAACACTTATGGTGTGAAATTAAATTCCATTTGGGCTCTGGAGAAAAAATCTCCAGTCATCTATTCCTCTATGCACAAAAACCCTAAGAAGGGCTTCTGAGCCTAAAATGACCCTAAGTTAATTTTCCCCTTATGTAATAACATATTATGGCATCCTATGTCATATTTACTTTTTTCATTTCACCTTAATCCTTTATTCTACTATGTGTGTAACCCTACGGGAATTCTATGCAATTTGGTAATTTTAAATCATTTTATTAATTCCCAATTAATGTTTACATACATTTAAATACTAATTATGAAATACCTTTATTCAAGTATCATAACTATCCAAGTGATAGAAAAACAATGGTTTGACTTTTTTCTTCCCTTATATATCAAGTTACCATGTAATATGTTTCTTCACCACATTTATATATCATTCATGAACTAAATATAGAATTGTACCAATTCATCGAGAACTTATTGT
This sequence comes from Excoecaria agallocha, assembly GCA_037975025.1. NCBI lineage: Eukaryota > Viridiplantae > Streptophyta > Magnoliopsida > Malpighiales > Euphorbiaceae > Excoecaria > Excoecaria agallocha. The sequence continues at coordinate 25,316,644 of CM075807.1, read as the reverse complement.
ATTCTCATACCTTTTATCTTTATTTACAAAATACCTTTATAAATCTCATTCACCTTGTATTCCACTTTAGACAAAGTTTCTTGAATAAAAATCTACAGTAATACTTGAGATAGAACTCTCAACTTCAACTAGGGTGATTAATCCTCTATTGCTCACTCAACTAACTCCAAGTAGTTCATGCTATACTTAATCTCTGAGCTATGGACACCTGAGTGATAGAGTCAAAGTATAATGCTTGCTACCTGAGATATTTTGATGATCCCAAGCCCAAGGATACTTGCACTATTGATATGATGAGATATTTAACTTAAATAGTATGAATATATATGTGAAGTTTCTCATGGTAGGTGCCTAATGTACTTATTCCTCTAACAAACATCTACATGCTTGTTAACTTTGATCATCTCTTGACCATAAAAAATGAGAACTCCTACTTAAACTAGTCAAAGATGAATAATATATACTAGTTTATCTATATCAATAATGCTCCATCTATTGATATTATGATTAGGGATATTTTAGGTATTAACATATTTGTATACAAAAGGCATTTCATGTCATGAACTCTTCATGATTACTTTATTACTGTGTTCATATACTAGTGAATTTATTAATTAGTTTAGTATGCATACAAATGTTATAAACATTAGACTAATAAATGAAGAAATGCCTTTTATTTTCCAAAATGAATACCTATACATGGAAATAATTCATATTACACATGGACTCTAGGGTATATATCTAACACTATGATCTTGTCAAAAACCAAATGCTAATGATAGATCCTTATCCAAACATTGGAAAGGTATATTCATGCTTATGAGTGTTGAAAAATAGAGGGAAGTTGCAGTGAATTTTTCATATTCAATTGAGTGCAAAACTTTAATGGCAAATTCTAGAAGTTATAAATATCATAATAGTAAAAAACAATGGTTTAAGAAAAAAAAACAAAGAAAAAACACAAGTATTGCAGTTTTTGCAAAGCAAATGGTCACACAAAGGAAACTTACTTTAAGACTAATGGGTAAACAAATTGCTACAAGGATCTTAAGCAGCAGTAGTAAAAGAAAAAAAGAGGCAGACATAGGTAAGCTAACCTAACTTAGTCACCATTGGATGAAGAAGTTACAGTAAAAGAAAGAGCATAATGAACATAAGAGAGATAATTTAATAGGAATTCTCAAGGCCGATAAAAGGGAAACAAGTCTAAGATCAGGATTATGTCAACTTCGTTAAAGATCTTGTAGGTAATATTCTTGGATCTAAAATGCTTTTGATACCATATAAGGCATATACAAAATAAAGAGAAAATATTTTTTTTTTGTATTTTGACCCATTTGAATTAAGTACGTACCCATTTAATCCATTTGGTCCATTTAAAATTTTTATCTAAAAAACTAAATTATAAACTTACATTTTGCTGAACAAACTCACTATAAATTTATAATTATTGATGATACTCATTGCCCCCACCCAATCACTCAGGCCTAAGGCTTAAAAGAGAAAAAAGCCCAATTTTTGAAGTTGCCAACTTGCTGGGAAACATCAATCTGATCAAAACACTAACAGAGTCTACTGCTTTGTCACGTCTTTGACATGTGCCATCATGCCTATCCTTTCAGCCACCACCGACATCGAATTTACCAAGCTAGGTGCTCAAATGTCTAGTATACTTACCTATCACCCCTACCTATATATATAATTCCACTTCAAAAAATATGGGTAATGTCACTTTAAGACATCATCTCTCTAGAATGCTTACTGACTTAAGCATCAGAGCTCTTATCTTGGGTCAACTGAGTATTCTTTCTTTCTTGTAGGTCTCAAGTGGTCTTTTTTCGATCCGATCAACCTACCTCTAGTCACTTCCCAACTCTATCTTCTTTAGATATTTCAAGGAATATCATTTGGTGCTTATGTTGAGAGCTATGAGAGAATCGTATAGGCAATCTAAACATTTTAAATCCAAAGCTGATAATCACCCCAATAATGATGACAGCGGACTTGAATCGCTGACTAAGGGAACAACATGGATGGAACCCCTCCCATATCATGTGCATAGGGAAACCTCATGAATGTATTCCTCGAAGAATTTGTAGCTCAACCCAATGCCACCCCATCACTATGAGGTATTTGAGGACCATCTTTAGAGATTTTAGTCAAAGCATAATAAAATCCATATAGAAAAATAAAAAGCCTAAAACTTACCTTAGAGAATTGAAAGGTGAAAGTAGAATATGGAATGTCAATCATTGCAAAAGTAGGTCATTGCGAATTAGAGAGCTTGTCGATGAAATAGGGTCTAGCACTCAATCTAATGCATACATGACTGATGTAAGTAGAAAAGGAAAATGGAAAATATCATTCCTAGATGGGAGCTATACCTCTCGAAATAACCTAACCTATACCCCAAAAGATCACTTTTGCCTTTTACTAGTTTTGGAGATGACCTTGGATATATGCACACCTTGAAGTAAGGAATGATGAAAAAGGTCAAAGAAAAAGATGACTCACTAACTGACCAGAACAAAACATAGTTCCTATACTAAGTTAAAAAATTTGGCCTCAAGCATCCAAAAAGGCCATTATTTTACGGCAAAACTATCTCCCCATTCAACAAGGTGATCCAAGAGGTCAAACTGCTGAGTAAATTCAAAGAAATTAAAATGGCAAGGGACATAGGTAAAGCTGATCCAAAATGTCATATTTTTTAATATCTAACACAAGGGCAAATGTACTCCTTTGATGATTAGATATTTTACTGAGTGTACCCTACAATTTTAACAAGCAATGCTCTGGATTGGTTGTACGATCTTCCTCTGGAGTCAACCCACTGCTTCAAGCAGCTATGTGACCTACTCGCCATAAGTTTCATCATACAAATTAGAATGTTTAAGAATGTTAACGACCTGATAAATCGAGTATGGGGGCCGGATCAAACATTGAGAGACTACATCAAAATGTTTTGGAGCCTCACCTCTGAAATAAAAAACCTTTACCATGACATAGCAACAAATGCTCTCACACGAAGCATCATAATTGTATAGCTATTTGAGACCACGACCCACCCTCTAACCAACTTTGCCAACTTAATGGATATAGCTAATCAATAGATACAACTAGATATGTGTTAAAGGTGAGAGGACAAATGAACTCGGTTGTAGAAAAAAATGCTACCATATGGATGGGAGACACAAAGAGAAGAAGTCCGAATAGAGCAGGAACTTCAAAGGGCCCACTCAGGAGGAAAGAATTTGAGCATGGTAGGGCTAAGTGCCATGTTAGCAATTCGAAAAAGACATACTCTCCACTCAATTCTTTCCACACTAAAGTCCTTATGTGGATCAAGGAAAAGCATAACAATGTGAACTGGCCAAAGAAAATGTCTGCCTGAATGGCACACAGAAGCGACAAAAAAATATTGTGAATTCTATAAAGACATAGGCCATACCACCAATGATTGCAATGCCTTAAAAGAAGAAATCAAAATACTCATTCAAATAGGGTTTTTAAAAAGGTTTGTGGGACTAACGAGCAAATACCTAGAGACTACAGTCGACAAAAACAAAGGTTATGAGTTATTAACATGATTGCATAACAGTATTGGGTAGGTTTATTTCCTCATCAACCAAGTAATGATGCCCTTCTTCAAAAAACTAAGAATAAATGAAACCTTTACATGGGTGAAAGATTGTAAAAAGACCTTTAAAGAGCTAAAGCAATTTTTGGCCAGTCCGCCATTATTGAGCTAACCTAATCTCAGAGAGAAACTTTACTTGTACCTCTCCACTTCAGGGGAAGCCATAGCTATAGTACTAATTAGAGAAAAAGGAAATCTATAGCTCTCAATTTACTTTGTCAGCTAGGTTTTAAGAGGTACAAAGTTTAAGAAATTTGATCGAACAATTGATTCTAGCCCTCATGATGTGTGTAAGGAAGTTAAGGTGATACTTTGAAGCACATACGATCATCATCCGATCAAATCAGCCACTTGGAAAGATACTCCAAATGCCTAAATCAAAAAGAAAAATGATCAGATGGCCTATAAAATTGCAGTCTTTTAATGTAAGATACGAGCCCAAAAATGCAATCAAAGCCCAAGCTTTAGTGGATGAAATGTCAGCAGTTGATCGTTTGGCCAAGTTGGCATCCTTTGATTAGGATGTGATGGAAGAAAATGTGATATTCAAAGAACAATCACAACTATCACTCAATGAGCCAGAGGTAATGGAAATTGACCAGCAGGAAATCGTTCGCTATCTCCAATCGACGAGCTGCCAAAAGACAAAGTGAAAGATAGGAAAATAATGAGAAAGGAACTCAGCTACTCTATAATTGGAGATGAGCTTTATAAAAAAGCTTTTAGCCATCTTTGGCTCAAATGCATTTCAAAGGAAGACGAGGACTACATCATCCGAGAAATTCATGAAGGAATATGAGGCGCATATGAAGCTAGTAGAAAGATCTTTAAAGATGCATAAAATAGGGTCAAGAAATGTTCACAATGTCAAATTTATGGAAGGATCATAAGACAACCTACAACTAAGCTAAACCCAGTCGGAGTATTATGGCCATTCGACCAAATGGGGCTTGGAAAACTTGGGGCCTTTCCTCTAAGGAAAATGGTAGATAAAATTCCTCATTGTAGTAGTAGATCACTTCTCCAAATGGATAGCAGCCGAACTGTTAGCCACAATTATTGCCAAAAGGGAGAGAAATTATTTGTAGGAACAAATTGCCAAAAGTCTTCATAACAGACAGTGGAAAGCAATTTGACAGTTTAATCTTCAAATCCTTCTACTCCAACCTAAAAATCAACCTAAGGTTACATCCATAACTCACCCTCAGAGCAATGGTATGAAGAAGTCTCAAACAGAACCATTGTAGAGGGGTTAAAAAAGGCTAGGAAAAGCTAAAGGAAATTAAAAATAAGAATTACAGAGTGTGCTATTGTCCTATAGGACCTCGCCAAAGGATTAGAGGTAGTAATCCTAGTGGAAATCAGATTGTGATCTTACCAATCAACTTTCTATTCCAATCGAAGTAATGAGCAGAACTGAAAGTAAGACTTGTACTTGTTCGAGGAAAGGAGAGAAGATGCTCATACGAGAACTACAACCTATAAATAAAGAATTGCCAAATACCACAACCGCAAGGTAAAACCACGAACCTTCAATGTTAGGGATTTGGTCTTGAGGAAAGCAAATATCGGCCTAGGAAATACAAGAGTAGGTAAGTTGATGCCAAATTGTGAAGGACTTTATGAAATTAGTAATATCTTGAGCAGAAGCATCTATAAATTGTGAGACTTAGTTGGGTAAAAAATCCTAAGATCATGGAATGTTGAAGTACTTAAAAGGTATATGCTATAACCCAGTGTAACTTTACAATTTTTAGATGTTTACTGTTATTTCCTATAATGTAACTATGATGATTGAATGATCAAAAAATTTGTCCTGATCAACATTTATCCCGATCGATGGCTTTTCTCATTACTATGCCCCACTTGTTCATTTATGCTTATTGTTTCTCATTCAGTGGTACTCCAACTGAACAAGTTTTTTCTAATCAAAATGATTGATGAGCAATCTTTCTCGATTGATGTATTTCCAATCAAAAAATTTATACTCAATCGAAATGATTGATGTATAAATTACAATATATCCCAATCATCTAGATATCGATCAATGAAATCACACATGCGAAACCAAATTGCTATATGTTTCATAATCCTAAACGAAAATCTAATCAAACTTTGGAAGTTATATTATGAATATATGAATTAGTCAACCACTATCAGCAAAATATACAATAAAACACAACAAAGAGACAATAAAAGGATATGAAATTGGAATCTTATTAAAAATTTATTCCAAATACAAAGAGATACATCAAAGAAAATTTCTATTTCTATAAGCTACAACTTGGCATATTGAGATCACTTTTCATCAACCTGTTGTAGTCTTATTCCTCTTTAATCCCAACCAAAAGTCAAGCTAAGAATGGAGAAGAAAATACAAACTTCTGGCCATCCAATCTACAAACCACAGTACAATATGGAAAGTAGAGGGAAGTAGAGAAACTTAAGTATGTATTCCATGGCAAAACACCCATTACATATAGGCGATGCCATAGACGAAGTTTATTCATCTTCCTAAAATTGTAAACACCAAAAAAAGCAAAACTGAAAATATCTTAGAAACTCCATTGAAGAACCATAAAAAAGGGGTCTTTGATGTTCAAAGGAAATTTCAAGAAGAATAATGATTTATAGGGAATTATAAAAGGAGCCTTAAATGCAAATGGCCACATGGCGATCTCAAATCAATAGGGAACCAAAATTAAAATGTCACAAATTTATGGAGATTCACTTTTTTCAATGACATCATTAAAGAAACGTGTTGAACTAGGTATCCAAGTGTTAGTGTAAGCCCTAGCCCTAATGCATTGTAATAAAACACTTTGAATTAATAAAATGAGGCATTTGTTTTATCTTTTGTATTCTTGTGCATATCAATTGATAGAACTATCCAAGAATGTCGTTTTGGTTTAAGTTATCATGTGTGAGGCATATGGTTGTAAGACCTTGAAACAAATGAGACTTCATTCTAAACATCCCTAGTCAGTCATTGTTATGGGAATAACAATGAATTAAGACTAGTATGCTCTCTCTGATATTATGAGTTCTGTCTTACGGATCATTAGGACAAGAGTGTCAATCAGAGATCATAGATACATGTTAAAGAACATGGTATCTGGATACGATCCGCTCATGAGAACACTACATGGTACAAGTCATAAGCATTTCTCATATGCAGGTTTTGTATCGGAGTTCTTAGACCTAAAATCTCTATAAAACTCTTTATGAATTACTATGTGCCTTGACATACACCTAATGTGCTCATAACAGAGTGAAAAGTACGGGTATGATTGGGTATGCATTGATTCATGTTAGAAAGCATGAGAGAAGTGAAGGGATTACCCCTCTCGATAAGAGAGAAAATATCATCGGCCACTTGATCAGTGAACTGAGAAGTGTATGGCCATACCGAGATGAAATAATGAGTAATCATTATTTATCTGAGAGTTCAGTGTCACTAGAATATCAAGAAAGGAATTAATATATATAAGGATGACTAGTTCCATGCCTTATATTAATTATGATATTTATGGGTAAGGGACTATGCAAAATTGCATTAGGTCACTAAATGCCATATGCATTTTCATTTAATTTGGAATGCTATAATATCTTGCTAGAGAATATATATAGCCTTTGAATTAATTTATTAATTTATTGCCAATATTAAATGGACCTATATGATCGTACAATTTTCTTTGAATTAAAACAATCTGTCAAACAATCTCGTGGACAAGGTGAACAATTTTTCTCTTTTGTCCGAAATACACAAGGGGAATAATACTTTCTTGATTTCTTGTGTTCTTGGCATTAATAGCACCTACAAGAAGTGCAAGATCAAGTCTTGTAGCTTCAAACTATTGCCTTTACACAATACTTTAAAAGAGAGCTAGCAATCTCTATTTTAAGCCATCTTTGCAAGTGTGTGTGTGAGAATAGAGGGAGTGTCGTAAAGGCTATTCCTTGGCATTGGTGATCAAGATCTAAGGCAATTAAAGTCATCTTAGTTGCTGTTCATCACCAAATTCAAGATTTAAAAGGCATCAAAAGTTGTAAGTTGTAAAAACCCTAAAATTGCATGTTTCGATTCTTGTTATGGAATTGTTTGGCATGTATGATTGTTTTTCATCGTTTTTCCGCTACACAATTACCATGAACATATCATGTCATATTCCATCACCAAGTTCAAGGAATCAGTCAAAACTAAACTCGAATAGTTAGTACACGAATTACTTCATCTGTTTGATCAGATATTTTTAGAGGAAGGCAAGACTTTTTGTTATCCCAAGGAATTGCGTCTAATAAACTATCTAAAATAATATATGAACAAGAAAACTAACAATATATTGATCAAGAAAAGAAGGTTCTCATTACTGCCGATGTTCAATTACAAAGAAGAAAATACGATATCCTTGATTATATTTAAATGCTCAAGCATTCCCACCATTCCCACTTGGATATTCTCTTTTTTTCTTCTTCTTCTTCTTCTTCTTCTTCTTCATCAGTAGGAGGGTTAAGAAGCATAGAAGGATCATCCATGAAGCCATAGTCTTGATTAGGAAGGCACTTTTGGCACTCAAATTGCAGGCAACCAATAAGATCACTCTGAAGCTCCCCAAAATAGCTCATAACCTCTTTCTTATGATTGTTGAGATCTGCCAAATGTGTCTGATTAATGAAACTCAGCTTTGAATTAAGCTACTCATTGATAGACTCCACTGATTGAACATTTTTTATAGATCTTCCACTTGGGTAGAGAACAGAGTAACTTATAGAGAGAGTTATTTAATTCGAGCAATTTTTTCGACACGAACCAATTCAAGTTGAGAAGCATGATTGGCCATGCTAGCCTGAATTTTAGCCTTGGTTATAACCAACTCTTCCCTCTGCTTCTATTTTGAATGCAAATTTTCCAACAATTTCTCCTTCCACTAAAAATTCTCACTATAAAGGTGTATCACTTCCTAAATAGCCTGTTAAGAAAATAAAAGGGTTAAATGGATTCATGAGGAGATCCAACAAATCCTAAATATTTGATTCCTACCCAATAGGCATTTAATTTAATTTTTACAAGCTCACAGCTAGGTGAAGTGACCAAATCCCTATCATTCATATCATTTTTAAACATCATACCCCTGCTTAGAAAATCCAAAACTTGAAGGTTCCGAATGGAATAGTCCTGAAAAAACCTTTGAGATAGGATCTCCTTCAGAGAAAAAGTCCCTATATCAGAAGAAAGGATAGAAGTGTGAGCAGGGGTAGAAGCCAATAGCCTTTCTAAAAGATTTTGCTTGGAAAAATTTATAAGAATTGCTTGGTCAGATTAGGTCACTTGATTGATTTGAACCTTACTCATAGAAGCGATTGCATTGACCTATGGAAAAGAATTTTTGTTGAAGGAGGAACTTCCTCCATGTCCCTAAACACCTCATCCCTTACAACTAGCTTCCTTACTTTGACTGTGCAAGTAGTCCGATCCTCTCCCTTGTGCAAATTTCTCTTCTTGTTCTTTTTCTCCTCTAGGGCTTTCTTTGTTAGGTTGGCTATATCCTTATTCATCTGAGGATCTATAAAAGCTACAAAATCCCATGAAAAGGTCAATATAAATAGTAGATATACATATGTATTTGGTAATGCATATATGCTTATGCTCACATTTGGCCTCAGGAACATATGGATCGTTTAGAAAATACAACAATGACTTGGAGTTAATTATACCATTTACATGATCTTCGATATACTTCATCAATTTATCTATATTTTTTATACATTTTTAGATCTTTGGTTAGGTCCTTTAGATGATTCAACCTTTCTGATCCTCGCAGACTCACCATGAAGCCTCCCTTTTTACCAATCATACAGTAACTATCCCTGAAAACCTTGATCGAAGTAGGGAGAGAGAAGAGCCTCTGATTATTTTTGCTCAAAAAATGGTGCTCTAGTCCACCATCTAACTAGAGAGGTAGAAGAAATGAGTAAACATTTCTACCCTTGAAGCAATCCCTAAGTTGTTACAGATTATCTTAAAACAAGATATAGCCCTCCAACCATTCAAATTAAGTTAATTCAAAGCTATTTTATAACTCCTAAGGATGCTAGCTTTAAATGGTTTAAAAGAAAACCTAAGTCCACAGTCTAAGATGTTATGACGACAAAGGAACCACTCATTTCCATCCTCTCCAAATAGACCATCGAATATACAAACATAGAGATAGGACATTACAATAGTTCAATCCCCTTGGGTATTTCATATTCTTCTCTTAATCTCTTCACCTAAGGAGTAAAAATTTTGCTATGTTTAATTACTTGTTCCCTTTACCTATAATCCCTAAAAAATTTGATATCTAAGCCAATCAGATCGCTACTACTGGAAGTTATGCTTAAAGGAATTGGGATAAAAAAGGTACTCCTAATTTGCTCCCAGGAAGCAATTTTCAAAATAGAAATATAAGGATTAGGCAAAGATGATGAAGATGATGATGATAATGATGGCTTAGAATCTGAAATAACAATAAAACTTTAAGACATACAAGGAAAGGAAAGCTTACTTGACAAATTTTTGCAGAGATCAATCCAAAAACACTCAAACTAGAAAATCCTTGAAGGAATCTCCAAAGAACTGTGGGAACTAGAAAGATACAAGAGATAAAGATTCAAAATTTTACAAAAGTAAGAAAAGACTACCCTTTTCCCCTTTTATAGTAGAAGGGAATAACTTCCTTGAGAAGTTAAGCACTCCCAACAAGAACATCTTATTAAAGGCCAGCCATGTGTGAATTAACGATTGGCCCTCTAAGTAGTGATCGCCATTTTGGAATCATCATTAATGAAGTAGCTATCAGCACATAGTGATTAATGCTATAACAGCCATTCCATCAGGCACGTGAAAAGTTTCGTTCATTTCAAATTTAAAAATCCAAATCAAAATTTAAAATTTGAGAACCAAATCCAAAGATACGATAAGCATCCAAATGCTCCTCGTCTGAGCTAATTCTTTAAAAGGGGACATATGATGATACTCATTACCTCGACCCAATCACTTAGGCTTAAAGCTTAAAAGAGAACAAAACCCAATTGTTTAAGTTGTCCTAGATACTAGGTCTTTAGGTAGCTCTTGATCAGGGTTACCAGATGAGAAAATAGTTTCTCATAAATGGACAAGGAATGGAAGTGCTAGGTTTTTCTTGGATTTTATGGTTTCAAAATGCTTTTTGAGCTCTGCTATGGGTTTTAAATGTTTAAAAATCCTTTTTGAGTGTTTTTCTTCTTTTCCCTCAGTCAGCAAGGTCCAAATGGGTTTTAGGGGTTAAAACAAGTCAAAGTTAAGGGAGTGAGTCACACTTTTAACTCATGGGTCAAGGCCATGTCTCAGTCACACCTTTGGCTCAGTGAGTCAAGGCAGTGACTCACTCTTTTGAAAGCATTTTAACGGGAATGAGGACATAAATAGGGGAAAAAAGAGAATTAAAAAGATCTAATTTCATACTTATCAAAAGAAGGATTTTTTTATGGGTTTTCAATCCCTATAATTGGACAAAAAAGGGAGGCTCTTCTCTCTCATGTCTCTTTGTTCTCTCTCTCTCTCTCCCTCTTCCTTCTTCTCTTGCTCTCTGTAACTTAAAGCAGAGGAAGCAAAAAAGGGAAAAAAGGCCGAAAACACTGGTTTCTCTTGTTCTTTGATGGAACCAACACTGATAGTAATATTTTTGAGCCGCAAATCTTGTAAATCTAGTGTTTAAATTTAATTTTATTGTACAGATTTCATTTTCCATTTTTATAGTTTGGTTTTGTTTAATTCTTGATTCCTTTAATTTGAGCTTGTTTATAGGTTATTTTATTGTGGTTTAAGATTGTTTTGCTCATTAATTCATATTAATCAATTAAAATTGTGCTAAAATGAAGATTTGATGCATTTTTGGAATCACTATTCATCATCTTTTTCATTTTGCTCAAACTTTGAATTCCCTAGTTTTTTCTTTAATCTTGTTTTTCTTCATTTAAATCATGTTATTCATGCATAATAATGAGTTTTGTGCCTTTTTCATGCTTTAAATGATGGGATATCACATGAATAAAACATAATGATTACGTAGAGGAAAAATTAAAAATTTTGATCATACATGCCATGCAATATACAATATAGAATCGAAATATGCAATTTTAGGATTTTAAACAAACTTACATGCTTGAATTCTCTTCAAAACTTGATTTTGAAATGACCAATATATAAGATGGACTTATATATCTCTAATCTCGATCCCTATTGCCAAAGATGCTGCCTTTACGCCACACCTCTCTATGCTCACACACACACTTGCAAAGAAGGCTCAAAACAAGAGTGCTAGCTCTAATCGTTTTGTATTTGGCAATGGGTATTAAAATAAAAACACAAGATATGTTCTTGTTCTTTCTAAGGTTCACTAATGGCTGCCCAAAATCCAAGAGAAGAAGAAAGAGTTCTTTTCCCTTGAGAGTGGCGGTAATGAGAGAGAAAAAAAACCTCACTTGGTCAAATAAAATTAATTAATTTATATCACTTGTTTAGGAAATATTGTGTTGACCAAAATCCCCTAGGTTTTAGGTATAATTTTAGCCTCCATCACTTCCTAATTAAGTGATTTAAATTAATTCAAATTCTTTTAGTATTTAAATTCAAATTAATTTAAATTGGCATAAGACATTTAATTAAAATGCATCACTTATTTAGGGTTTATTACTTGCCAAATTCAACTAGGAATCCTAGCTTGAATTTCGGCCACAATATCTCCCTTTTAAGTGTTGCTAATTAATTCAAATATTATTTAGGGTTTAAACTCAATAACCTTAATTATTCAAAGATAATTAATCAATTAATTTTATCCTAGTCATGCTGATTTTTCCCTTTCTAATGGACCAAGATCCATTTAGAAATTTAATACCCATTACACACATTAATTTGACTTTAAATAAAAGCCCAAATTAATGCCCAATACTTTATTTTAAATATTTTAAGGCCAATACTTTATGTACGATCCTATAGGTCCATTTAATACTGGCAATGAATAAATGAATAATTCAAAGGCTATAGATATTCTCTAGAAAGATATTATAGCATTCCAAATTAAATGAAAATGCAAATGGTATTTAGTGACCTATTGCAATTTTGCATAGTCCCTTACCCATAAATATTAGAATTAATATAAGGCATGGAACTAGTCATCCTTATATATACTAATTCCTTTTTTGATATTCCAATGACACTGAATTTTTAGATAAATAATGATTACGCATTATTTCATCTCGGTATGGCCATACACTTCTCAGTTCACTAATCAAGTGGTCGATGATATTTTTTCTCTTATTGAGAGGGGTAATCCCTTTACTTCTCTTATGCTCTCTAACATGAATTAGTGCATGCCCAATCATACCCATACTTGTCACCCTATTATGAGTATGTTAGGTGTATGTCAAAGTTCAAAGTAATTCATAATGAGATTCATAGAGATTTTAGGTCTAAGAACTCCAATGCAAAACTTGCACATAAGAAACACTTGTGACTTATACCATATAGTGTTCTCATGAATAGATTGAATCCAAATACCATGTTCTAAACATGTATCTTTGATCTCTGATTGACACTCTAGTCCTTATGATCCGTAAGACAGAACTCAACTTATCAGAGAGAGCATACTAGTCTTAATTCATTTATTATTACCATAAAAATGACTGACTAGGGATATTTAGAATGAAGTCTCAATTGTTTCAAGTTCTTACAGCCATATGCCTCACACATGATAACTTAAACTAAAACAACATTCTTGGATAGTTCTATCATTTGATATGCATAGGAATACAATAGATAAAACAAATGCCTCATTTATTAACCTAAATATTTTATAATACTATATTGGGGCTAGGGCTTACACTAACAATCTCCCACTAGCACTAGTCCCAATTGGGCATATCTCTAAGACCGAACGATCTCAAATGAGCTTCGTACAGATTTGGACGCAACTATTTCGTCAAAGGATCTGCTACATTATTTTCACTTGCTATCTTGCTAATCTTGACGTCCCCATGATCAATAATTTCTCTGATCATGTGGTACCTTTTGAGTATGTGTTTGGATTTTTTGTGTGACCGGGGCTCCTTTGCCCGTGTGATGGCCCCATTATTGTCACAAAAAACTTCTGATGGATCTAGGATGCTTGGAACCACTCCTAATCTAGAAATGAAATTTCTAATCCAAATTGCCTTCTTTGCAGCCTCACTCGTTGTAATACACTTAGATTCTGTAGTTGAGTCTGCAACGGCCTCTTGCTTTGAGATTCTTTAGCTGATAGCACCACTATTCAAAACAAAAATAAAACTAGATTGCAATATAGAATCTTAAGTGCTGGTCTGAAGAGCAGCATCAACATAACCTTGTATGACGAGCTCTTCTTGACCACCATGCACCAATAAGTGATCCTTAGTCCTTTGCAGGTACTTTAGAATCCCCTTTACAGCAGACCAGTGCTTCTCACCAGGGTCTTACTGAAACCTACTGGTTATACTTAGTGCATGAGCAACATCCAATCTAGTACATAACATAGCGTACATGATAGATCTAATGGAAGATGCATATGGGATTCTACTCATGTTGTCCCTCTCCTCTTTGGTTTTAGGACATTGTTCTTTAGTCAAAGGAACTCCCAAAGCCAAAGGTATGTACCATTTCTTTGAGTCTCCCATACTAAAATGCTTTAGTACTTTGTCTATTTACTTTTCTTGACTTAGTCCCAAAAGTCGATGTGATCTATCTCTATAGATCCGAATACCAAGTATTGTCTCGGCTTCATTTAAGTCTTTCATTAAGAAACACTTCCCCAACCATTGCTTAACCTTTTACAATGTTGGAATGTCATTCCCAATGAGAAGGATGTCATCCACATATAGGACCAGAAATACTATTATGCTCCCACTAACCTTCTTGTGCACATAAGGCTCATCTTCATTTTTGATGAAGTCAAATTCTTTGACTGCTTCATCAAAACGGCAACTCCGGGATGCTTGCTTTAATCCATAAAAGGATTTTTGAAACTTGCAAACCTTCTTAGGATGCTTGGGATTGACAAAACCCTCAGGTTGTGCTGTGTCATATACACATCCTCAAGTAGATTTCCATTGAGGAAAGTAGTTTTGACATCAATTTGCCATATCTCATAGTCATGATATGCAGCTATGGCAAGCAAGATCCTAATAGACTTAAGCATGAATATAGGCAAAAAGGTCTCATCATAGTCTACACCATGAGTTTGCCGAAAACGTCTTACTACTAGTCTACCTTTGTAGGTCTTGTCAGCTTTGAGTTTAAATAGCCACTTGCATTCAATTACCTTAGCACCTTTCAGTGGATCAACCAAGGTCCAAACTTGGTTATCGTACATTGATTACATCTTGGATTTCATGGCTCCAAGCCAATTTTTTGAGTTAAGGCTCTCAATAGCTTCTCGGTAGGTAGTTGGATCCTTATGATCAACTAACTCAATAGTGTCACTATTGATGGTTAGAAATCCATATCTCTCAATCTCCCGATGTACCCTATCAGACCTTCTAGGTTCTTGTGCAATGGGTTCTTGTTCCACAACTAGTTGTGAACTTGATCCCATTTCCAACTCATCCTCTATAGGAGTTTGTGGCACTTGAATTTCTCCAAGTTCTACTTTACTCCCACTATTTTTCTTGAGAAGGAATTCCTTTTCCAAGAAAATAGTCTTGCGAGCAACAAACACTTTGTTCTCGGCTTGTGAGTAAACGTAGTATCCCTTTGTTTCTTTGGGATAACCTATAAATAAGCAAACAGTAGATTTAGACCCTAGTTTGTTAGATGTTAATTTCTTAACATGTGCTTCACAGCCCCAAATTCTGAGAAATGGAATATTGGGCTCTTTCCCAATCCATACGTCATATGGTGTCTTCTCAATTGCTTTAGTTGGAGTATAGTTCAGTAGAAATGCAGCAGTTTCTAATGTATAACCCCAAAAAGAGATAGGAATATTAGCTTGACTCATCATTGATCGAACCATGTCTAACAAAGTTTGATTTCTCCTTTCAGACACACCATTCCATTTTGGTGTTCCAGGAGGAGTGAGCTATGAAATAATTCCACACTCATTCAGATGACTATCAAAGTCTTGGCTTAAGTATTTGCCACCTCGATCTAATTGAATGGCTTTTATACTTTTGCCAAGTTGGTTTTCTACTTCGTTCTTAAACTCTTTGAATTTTTCGAAAGTCTCAGACTTATGCTTCATTAGATAGATGTAGCCATATCTACTGAAGTCATCTGTGAATATTACAAAGTAACTAAAACCACCTCTAGCCTGTGTACTTAATGGTCCACATACATCGGTGTGTATTAATCCCAATAAGTCACCAGTCATCTCACCTTTCTTGTTAAAAGGACTCTTCGTCATCTTTCCATGCAAACA
This sequence comes from Excoecaria agallocha, assembly GCA_037975025.1. Taxonomy (NCBI): domain Eukaryota; kingdom Viridiplantae; phylum Streptophyta; class Magnoliopsida; order Malpighiales; family Euphorbiaceae; genus Excoecaria; species Excoecaria agallocha. The sequence goes on along the minus strand of CM075807.1, from coordinate 25,300,555 downwards.
TGGCTCATACGTGTCATAAGATTCCAAATCGAATGACCCAAGCACTCCAGATTTGTGGAGTCTTGAAATGCATTTTTTGTTTGCATGTCCTAAATGATAATGCCAGAAGTAAGTAGGGTTTAATTCATTTGATTTAACCCTCTTTGTATTCATATTTTATATGGACTCTTTGTTTTGTAGATCAAGGATAGAAAGGCTATTTTGTAACATAGCAGTGTCATATAAAATGCCTTGGCAACGAATATGAATATTGCCATTATTAATAACAAAGGTAAATCCATCAATATCCAAACATGAAACTGAAATAATGTTTCTACTCATAGTAGGCACATAATAACAATTTATTAAATATAAACAAAGTCTAGAAGGTAAAGTGAGTTGATAGTCGCCTATCTCTATGGCCGCAACTCATGCTCCATTCCCCACACGGAGGTCCATGTCATTCTTCCCAAGTAACTGCCTATTTCTTAGCTTTGCACATTTGAAAAAATGTGAGCACCACAACCAGTATCCAATACCCAAGTGGTAGAAATATAAAGGTTAATTTCAACAACAAAAATACCAGAACTGGATGCCTTGGCTCCATTCTTCTTTTGTTCTTCCTTAAAGAGAGTGCATTTCTTCCTCCAATGCTCTAACTTGTTGCAATGGAAGCACGTGCTCTCACTCTCTTTGAGCTTTTGCGCCTTGGGCTTGGGTTGGGCCTGAGGTGCACTTCCACTAGACTTAGGCCTTGCGTAGTCATTCTTGGGTTTTGCCTTTCCTTTCCCCTTTCCCTTAGCGGGTCCCTTTTTAATGCCCCCTTGAACCATAAGTATGGGATTGGTCTTTCGAATGTTCTCTTCAGCATTCTTTAGCATCCCATGAAGCTTGGTGACTGTCTTGTTCATTGTATGCATGTTATAATTCATAACAAATGGATCACAATCATCAGTCAATGGGCCTAAGATCAAGTCAGTGGCCAATTCCTTTAGGGCTTATACCTCAAACTTCTTAAGAGTATCAAGATACCCTTTCATTTTGAGTACATGGGTACTAATAGGAGTATCCGCAACCATCTTACAAGAAATTAAGGCCTTTGTTTTCACGAACCTCTCATGATGAGCTTGTTCTTGGAACATCTCCTTAAGGTGCACCATGATCGCATATACCTCTTGGTCCATGAATTGCTTTTGCAAATCGGGCACTATAGTGGCTAGCATCAGACATGTCACATCGTTGGAGTCACTCTTCTTAGTCTCAAAAGTTTCCTTTTGAATTGCAGAGGCATTCCTAGTAGGTTCCTCTGGCAAAGGTACATCCAAAACATACGACTTTTTCTCTTACTTAAGAACAATTCTTAAGTTTTGAGACTAGTCTATGACATTGGTGCCATTCAGTTTGTCCTATTTTAGGACTGATCGCAATGAAAAGTTATTGTTTGAAGAAGCCATTTTTCAATCTGTAATAAATTTAGCAAGATTAAATAAGGTCTTAATAAAATCCCACAAACCGAATTAATATCCCTTTAAATAATTCACATTAGTGATTTATTGTGGGCCAAGATCCATTTTTCACAACAACTCATTAGTCAAGCTGAGCTTGTACACCTAAAAAGTTAAGTTACTTAGGTAGGAAAACTCCAATCATGTCTCGTACATGACTTTTGGATCAAATAGGCTAACATCTTAAGATGTTATAGTACAAACCCATTTATTAGTTGCCTAGGTCTGGGCATCCCTTTTCATGTTAAGTCCAACCTACATTTGCAACCCATGCCTCATAAAGATAATCGGGCACATCTAGGACTTCTAGTCTATGTGATCGATGATTGATGCCTTGGCATGTTTCGAATTAGGAAGGCAACTTTATGACTTATTATTTTAGGGATTCATATTATTACGGCTTACATAGTGCTTTATCATCCATTCATAGCATGTATATATTTAAGTGTATAAAGTAAAGCGTGACAAACATGGGCCCAAAAACCTACAACTAATATTCTATACTATTACATATGAATCTTCAAGTTGGGCTTCTCCGCTCGGTGGGCTTCGTCTTGATTTACAAAGTCTTCAAATAAATTTTAAATTAAGAAATAAATGAAACTCTTACAATAATCCATAATGGCATGCGAGCCATATTTAATTACATAACCTAGGGTCCATGAATGCACCATGCATATTCATTCATCACACAAAACAAGCAAACAAATATACATAACATTCATGTTGGGAATTATCGGTTACATGCATCTCATACATAAGAAGAATTTAAAATTTTAACCAATAGATCTAATCTTGCCATAATTTACAATATACATATTAATTAGAATAAGAAAAAATCACCTTTGATTTTTTTTGAACAGTTGATTTTCCTTCTCACCAAGTTATCACAAACCACAATTTCCAAAATTGAACACCTCCTATGAGTAATCCACACTAGAGAAGGATTGAATGAACAAAAAAAGGAGGAGAACAAGGGCTGGCTAAAATCCCCTTGATTCCAGCAAGGGGGTGGACGCTAGGGTTGAGAGAGTGAGAGAAATTCTTTTCTCTTAATTGTTCACCTTAACCCTAATAACCTATCACTTGGATTTTTATAGTTAGATTAAAAATCCAACATTATAATAGGATTGGGCTCTTTAAAAATGTTGGAAAAATATTAAATGGGCTTCTAGAATTATTAATAAATTATTTGGGATCAATTAAATCCAATTTTAGTCCTTTCACAAAAGACTATGCACAAAACCCACAAACTAGGCCCTTTGTGCATATACTTGGATTTAATCACCTAAATGAATTCCAAATCCATCTAAATTAAATATGTGGGCTCTATAACTCTTATAAAATATATTTAATTTATTTTGGTCCAAGAATTAGGCCTCTAGGGCCTTCTACTAGGGCTTGGCGTGTAACCCTTCCTCTGGAGGGTTTCTACACCAAAGCCATTCTTCTGGGCCCCTTTTAATTTCTATAATGGATCTATTAATTATTATATTAGTCCTATAATGCTTATAGTCCAATAATAATTAATTATGAAATACAATATTTCAATTAGGTCCATTTTACTGAATATTTCTAAAAAGTTCTACGAACAATTTTACTTAACCATAATTAATTAAACTCTTTAATTAATTATTCTCTTATTCACTTCTATACTTCTATAATAATATCAAATATTATTATCCTTGTCATTTTACCATTTTATCCTTTTCTCTATATGTGTGTGACCTATTAGGTTCCTGTCCAGATTGGCAGTATAATATGTAATTGTGAGTTCTGTTCAAAACTCACATGATATAAACTTCTTTAAATCATTTTATCAATTCCTATTGATATTTATGATACACTATTATACAAGTTATGATTGGCCTCTAGCTAGGTATCATGACTACCCAAATGTCAGGAAAGTCAAGTGGTTTGACTATACTCTTCCATAGAAATAGTTACCGTGCAATTACTCCTTTCACCACTCTTATTATCTCAATTAGATTCTGAGTATGGATTTCTATCAACTCATATAAATCTAATTATGTATGTTCTATTAATTTAACTTTTTTTCCCAAAATGACCTTCATGAATCCCTATCCATCTTGGCATATTACTCTGGCCAGAGATTCTTTGAATAAGGCAATTATAAAATCATGCGAGATAACTTCCCTTAATAAATCTAGGATGGTGAATCCTTTGTTAATCACTCAACTATCTTTAAGTAGGTCATGATATACCAAACCTCCTAACTATGTTCGCCCCCAGCTAAAAGTAATCAGTTATGAAGTCAAAGTATACCACTTGCTACTTAAGATAACTTTGGTGATCTCAAGTTTAAGGATACTTACAAAACCACTATGAAGAGATTCCTCACTGACATAGATTTAATATCCATGTGAGGATTCTCTTTGTAGGTCTCCAATGAACTTGTTCTTCTAATAGGCATCCACATGTTAGCTTTGATTATCTTTCATAATCACAGTTATGAAAACCACTGCTTAAACCATTCAAGAAGCATAACATGTGCTAGTCTGTCAAAATTAACATTGTCCTATCTGGTTAATTCTATGACTAGGGATATTTAGATATTAACACATTTGCATGCAATAGACATCTCATATCATGAACACTTTCATGATTGCATTTGCATTGTGTTTATAATATCTATGACTTCATTTATTAATTTAAGATTTACAAACTCATGTATTTAAACATAGTATTAATAAATGAATGAACCCTTTTATTAAAAATATGAGTTCATACACATGAAATACATCCTTATTACATGGGCTCTAGGGCATACTCTCTAACAATCTCGCACTTGCACTAGAGCCAATCACTCATATGTCTCTGACCCATGTTATTTATATAGTGATTGTGCTTAATCTGGGAAAGTGCTTTAGTGAGGGGATCTGCCACATTATCATCTATGGGACCCTTTCTATTTTCACATCATTTCTAGCTACTATTTCCCTTATGAGATGGTAGCATCTGAGAACATGCTTGGATCGCTGATGAGACCGTGGTTCCTTTGCTTGCGTAATGGCTCCATTGTTGTCACGATATAAAGCAATCAGATCAACAATGCTAGGCACCACTCCTAGTTCAAATATGAACTTTTTGATCCAGACTATTTCTTTGGTTGCTTCGAAAGCAGCAATGTACTTGGCTTCTAACATGGAATCAGCAGTTGTTTCTTGTTTGGAACTCTTCCAACTAACTGCCCCTCCTCCCTTTATGAACACAAAACCAGACTATGACTTACAATCATCTTTGTCAGATTAGAAGCTGGCATCTGTATACCTATTTACTTCCAAACTACCCTTCCCATATACCAATAATATATCCTTAGTCCTTCTCAAGTACTTAAGGATATTCTTGACAGCAGCCAAGTGTTCCTCTCCAAAATTGGATTGGAATTTGCTTGTGACACTCAAAGCAAATACTACATCTGGTCGTTTATATGACATAGAATACATGATAGAATCAACTACAGATGCATATGGTATTCTATTCATGCTCTCTCTATCCTTTTGTGTCTAAGGAAACATATACTTAGAAAGGTGTTTCCCATGCACCATGGGTATAAACCCTTTCTTAGAGAGATCCATATTGAACCTTTTCAATACTTTATCTATATATGTACTTTGAGAAAGACTTATCAACCTATTGGATCTATCTCTATAGATCCTTATTCCCAGAATATAGGATACTTCTCCAAGGTCTTTCATGGAGAATTGCTTGGATAACCATAATTTAACAGATTGGAGAAGAGAAATGTCATTTCCCATGATCAATATGTCATCCACATATAGAACTAGGATGAAAATTGCACTCCCACTGACCCTTTTATATACACAAGGTTCATCTTTATTCTGTGAGAAACAAAACTCTTTGATCGTCGTATGTTCCAACTCCTAGAGGCTTGCTTCAATCCATAAATGGATCTTTGAAGCTTGCATACCTTTTCACCATTTCCTGATATGAACCTTCTGGTTGTGTCATATACACATCCTCAGTCAGATTTCCATTTAGGAAACCTATCTTCACATCCATTTGCCAAATCTCATAATCATAATGAGCTGCAATGGCTAAAAGTATTCTTATAGACTTAAGCATTGCTACAGGAGAAAATGTTTCATCATAGTCGATACCTTCTTTTCGATTATAGCCTTTTCCTACTAAGCGAGCTTTATAGGTAACTATATTACCTTCCATGTCAGTCTTCTTTTTAAAGATCCATTTGTACCCTATAGGTTTTATCCCTTCGTGTGGTTGAATTAAAGTCCATACTTTATTCTCATACATGGAGTCCATTTCAAACTGCATAGCCTGAAGACATAAATCACGTTCTGAACTATTCAAAACTTCTTGATAGCTTATAGGCTGATTGTCCTCTACTACATTTATGCCTCTATCTTAATCAATGTGAAATCCATATCTCATAGTGATAGAATGCATCCTAGTAGATCTTATAGGATTTTGTGTATAATTAGGTTCAACTATAATCTGATCATTATGAAATTCAGTCTCAGGTTTAATCGGTTGATTTACTTCTATTTGTGGGTCTTGAACTTCACCAAGCTCAATTTTACTCCCACTGTTCTTTCGTAGGAGAAATTCTCCTTCCAAGAAGACAGCATGCCTTGAAACAAACACCTTTTCTTCTAAGGAATGGTAGAAATAATATCCAAACATTTCTTTTGGATATCCCACAAATAAATATTTGTTACATTTAATATCTAGTTTGTCTAACATTGTCCTCTTCACATTAGCAGGACAACCCCATGCTTTCATATGAGAAAGTGTGGGTTTCTTGTCATTCCATATCTCATATGGAGTAACGTCAATCGATTTACTAGGAACTCTGCTTAACACATAAACAACAGTTTCTAGTGCATATCCCCAAACGGACTTAGGCAAGTCTACTCGACTCATCATGGATCGAACCATATCTAATAGTGTTCGATTTCTCCTCTCAGATACACCATTGTGTTGTGGTGTATATGGTAGAGTCCATTGAGATAAAATCCCATTATCTCTAAAGATAATCTTGAAATTCTTGGCTTAAGTATTCTCCACCTAGATATGATCTAAGTGTCTTAATACTCTTGCCAAGTTGCTTCTCTACTTCATTTCTTAATTCTTTAAACTTTTCAAATGCTTTTGATTTGTGTTTCATTAGATAGATATATCCAAACTTGGAATAATCATCCATGAAAGTAAATGAAGTAGGAGTAACTCTGGCATGTGTAGTCATTGGACCACATACATTTGAATGTATTAAGTCCAAAACCATTTTAGCTCATTCTCCTTTACCAATAAAGGGAGCTTTTGTCATTTTCCCAATAAACAAGATTCACATGTATCAAATGATTCATAATCAAATGATCTCAAATCACTTGGCTTGTGCAATTTGGTCATGCATTTCTCATTTATATGGCCTAAACGACAATGCCATAAATATGAGGTATTTAGAATATCTTGTTTCATTCTCTTGGTATCCACATTATTCACTTCTTTAATTAAATCAAGAACAAATATACCATTCTCAATGATAACTTTTGCATAAAACATATTGTTCTTAAAAATGGAACAATACTTGTCCTTTAAAGAAATGTCATAATAGTTCAATAAAGAACTGAAAGAAATAATACTTTTGGACAATGCTGGAATATAATAACAATTATTTAACTCCAGTATCAATCCACTTGGAAGAGAGAAATGGTAAGTCCCTATAACTATTGTAGAGATGTTTTTTTAGTAGCTAACTGTAGACATATTTTTGCCTTTCCAACTCTTCTACTGCTTTTAAGCCCCTGTAGATCATTACACAAATGAGATCCACATCCGATATCTAATACCCAAGATTGTTTTGAAGTAATAGAATAAGTATTAATTTCAATCATATGAATACCTAAAGTAGAAGCATCAGCTTGCTTCTTCTCCTTGAGAGAATCTAGATAGGCCTTGCAGTTACGCTTCCAATGACCATCTTTTCCACAATAGAAGCAAGTTTCTTTGGGATTCTCTTTCTTGGCAACCTTCTTCTTAGAAATCCCACTATGCTTTGGCTGTGCCTTGGTCATCTTATTCTTCTTTTGCTCTTGCCTTTAGCAGAAGTGACAATAATGACACCTTTTGAATCCTTTTTGAAAGATCCATAAGCTATTTTAAGCATGTTGATTAACTCAGGAATGGTTACTCAGATCTTATTCATGTTGAAGTTAAACACGAAAGTTGCATAACTTGGAGCCAACGAGTACAAGATTAAATCTATGTATACATCATTATCCATTACATAGCCAAGTTTACTCAAATGCTTATTATGCCTATACATCTTTAATGCGTGAGTAGCAGCCGAAGTGCCTTCCACCATTTTGCAGCTAAATAGAGCTCGAGCAATCTCATATTGCTCAGTTCTAGCCTGAGAAAAATAAAGCTCCTCTAGATGCAAAATGATGGTTCTAGCATCCATCATCTCATGTTGTTTCTGAAGCTTTGAGGATATGACACCCAGCATCAGACATGTTGCTGCTTCACTATCCTCCATGTAATTTCTATAAGTGCCCTGATCTCATCAATGGCATCATCTGATGGAAGTGGTGGTGGATCTTTATCCAAAAAATAATAGATCTTTTCAACTCTGAGAACAATTCTCACTTGCCTGATCCAGTCATAATAGTTACTGCCAACCAGCTTGTTATCCAAGATTGATCATATTTTTATGTTTGATGTGCTCATGATGATGACCTAGATGTGAAAAAGAAAATATATGAGAGTATGTTCATATATATGAATGCATTAATTAGGTATTTAATTAATCCATTTACTCCTACTATTTTATTGCGAATCAATAGCCCTCACTATTTAATCCAAGAAAACTCAATAGTTTTCTTAGTGGGCTAATATCCAATCTTTGATATGAAATTTAACCTTGACTGTGGTCAACAAATCAAACTTCATACCCTTGGAAGGTAGGTATCTCTATACCAATTATGTCTCTACACAACTATTGGATCGTTAAGTTATCAACTCTTGATACATGCATATCATATATACATTCCCTAATCTTGCCTCTAGAACCATTAGCCTTGACTATAGTCAACAAGCTAATGGGCTAGCTAAGATGACCCATTTAATTAGATTCGAACATATTCAATATAAAGTGAGCTTGACTGTGGTCAACAACCCACACTATAAAGAACTCTGGTTCTCCTCAAATTAATGGAAGGCTTATATACCTTAGTATTAGTTTGAGGGATTTTAGTTAATTAAGTCTCATCATACATGGTTGGTATACATTGGTATGCATCCTATATCTATCTCATAAATATAAGCATACAAATATGGTATAGTTATGGACTTTACTACATTGATTTCCTCAAACTAAGAGGGAAATCAAAAGGTCACACCTAGGTAATATGCATGATTCAAACAAGTAAAAATAATTAAATTATCTTCAATCTTGTTGGGTCTCCATCCGGCCCATCTTGCTCCTTGATAGTGGTTTCCATCTCTATCCCTAATTCTAATCTAAGTATATTAATTACTTATTACAATTTGAAAATAAATACAAACCAAAAACAAGTGGAAGGGACATGAAAGTTCTCATTGGGCCAAAAACATGCATTATGCTCAATCACATTGGGCCTTGTCCATAACTATCCATCATGCCAATCATACACCCTTATATGCATTTCTAATGCATAAAGTAAAACATATAATGGATTCCTAACTTTATTTCAACTCTTGAAACATACTTTTGAGTTATTTTAATAATGTGATCAAATTAGGAAACTTTTTCCATTTTGAAAACTTTCATTTTAGGAAACCTTTTTGCATGTATGTGTTTTTTCCTTAATTATCAATCCAATTGATTATTAATTAATTATCAATTGATTATTTAATTTATTAATCATATTAAATAATTCAAAAATCAATTTTGGGATTAAAACAAAGGTAGGTCAAAACCCACACAATAAACCCTAAGATGTGTTTACACACAAACTAGTTTTGTGTCTATTGGACTATTTGGGCTATTTGGAATGAGCCAAGCCCACTACAGCCCTTAAAACCCATTAATAAACTTAATTATAGTTTATAATATTTAATTTAAATCAACTTCTTGGGCCCAAAAAGTCATTCACTAATTTAAACCAAGTCCGTAAACATAATTAAGCCCATTAAGTGGTTTTAATGAATTAAAATTAATCCAATTAATTTAAGGACCATTTTAATTAATCCAATTAATTAAAAACACATTAATATATCAGATATATCGGATTTTGAAGATAAATTTTTTTCTAAACATGAACACACCAAGAACATAATAAGAACACACGAAGAACACCAATTTATTGAACTTTTCGACTAAGCTAGTTTACATGCAAAACTTGTTCGATTTTAATTTTGCTTGATCCTATGGCTTAATATCACATATTAGAAACATATATTATCATCAAAATGATCTTAGAGTGGATCAATAAAAAATTAATTTAGAACAGCCCCTAAGCTTTATTGAAAAATAAAACCTTACACGCCATTCCCAATGGTTCTTTTCTTAAAAGAGTCGTTTTTATTTTCGTTTTATATATTTTGATCACATACATCTAGAAATCAATATTTCTCATTCAAGAACAATAAAATCTGATATTTTAAAGTTCATGAAATAAATAACTCAAAAATAAAAACTATTCCACAAAATGTAGAATTGTAAATTCATGGCAAAACCGAGGCTCTGATACCATATTGGAAATTATCGGTTACATGCATCTCATACATAAGTGGAATTTAAAATTTTAACCAATAGATATGATCTTTCCATGAATTTACAACATAGATATTAATGAGAATAAGAAAAAATCACCTTTGATTTTTGTTAAACTGTTACTTTTCCTTCTCACCGGGTTGTCACAAACCACAGTGTCCAAAATTGAATGCCTCCAATGAGTAATCCACACTAGAGAAGGATGGAATAAACCAAAAAAAGAAGGAGAAAAAGGGCTGGCTGAAATCCCCTTGATACAACCAAGGGGGTGACAGCTAGGGTTGAGAGAGTGAGAGAAATTCTTTTCTCTTAATTGTTCACCTTAACCCTAATACCCTATCACTTGGATTTTTATAGTTAGGTTAAAAATCCAAATTCATAATAGGATTGGGCTCTTTAAAATTTTTGGAGAAATATTAAATGGGCTTATGGAATTATTAATAATTTATTTGGGATCAATTAAATTTAATTTTAGTCGTTTGACAAAAGACTATGCACAAAACCGACAAACTAGGCCCTTTGTGCATATACTTAGATTTAATCACCCAAATGAATTACAAATCCATCCAAATTAAATATGTGAGCTTCATAATACTTACAAAATATATTTAATTTGTTTTGGTCCAAAAATTAGGTCTCTAAGGCCTTTTACTAGGGCTTGGCATGTAATCCTTCCTTTGAAGGGTTTCAGCGCCAAAGCCATTCTTCCGGGCCCCTTTTAATTTCTCCAATGGATCTATTAATTATTATATCAGCCCTATAACACTTATATTCTAATAATAATTAATTATGAAATACAATTTTCCAATTAGACCCATTTTATAGAACATTTCTAAAAAGTTCTGCAAATAATTTTACTTGAATATAATTAATTAAACTCTTTATTTAATTATTCTCTTATTCACTTCTCTAATTCCATAATAATATCAAATATTATTATCCTTGTCATTTTACCATTTTATCCTTTTCTTTATATGTGTGTGACCTATTGGGTTCCTGTCCATATTGGCAGTATAATATGTAATTGTGAGTTTTATTCAAAACTCACATGATTTAAACTTATTTAAATCATTTTATCAATCGCTATTGATATTTATGATACACTATTATACAAGTTTTGATTGGCCTCTAGCTAGGCATCATGACTATCTAAATGTCAGGAAAGTCAAGTGGTTTGACTATACCCTTCCATAGAAACAGTTACCGTGTAATTACTCCTTTCACCACTCTTATCTCAATTAGATTCTGAGTATGGATTTCTATCAACTCCTATAAATCTAATTTTGTATTTTCTATTAATTTAACCATTGTTCCCAAAATGGTCTTTATGAATCCCTATCCATCTTGGCATATTACTTTGGCCTGAGATTCTCTGAACAAGGCAATTATAAAATCATGCGAGATAACTTCCCTTAATAAATCTGGGATGGTAAATCCTTTGTTAATCACTTAACTATCTTTAAGTAGGTCATGATATTCCCAATCTCCTAACTTTGTTCACCCCCATTGGGAAGTAACTTTTTATGGATTCAAAATTTACCACTTGCTAATTATGATAACTTTAGTGATCTTAAGTCTAAGGATACTTGCACAACCGTTATGAAGAGATTCCTCCTTGACATAGATTTAATATCCATGTGAAGATTCTCTTTGCAGGTTTCTAATGAACTTGATCTTCTAACAAACATCCACATGTTAGCTTTGATTATCTTCCATAATCACAATTATGAGAACCACTGCTTGAACCATTTAAGAAGCATAACATGTGCTAGTCTATCGAATTAACAATGTCCTATCTTTTTAATTCTATTACTATGGATATTTAGATATTAACACATTTGCATGCAATAGACATCTCATATCATGAACACTTTTATGATTGCCTTTGCACTATGTTTATAATATCTAGGACTTCATTTATTAATTTAAGATTTACAAACTCATGTATTTAAACATAGCATTAATAAATAAATGATACCTTTTATTAACAATATGAGTTCATACATATAAAATACATCCCTATTACATGGGCTCTAGGGTATACTCTCTAATAATCTCCCACTTACACTAGAGCCAATCACTCATATGTCTCAGATCCATGATATTTATATAGTGATCATGCTTAATTTGGGAAAGTGCTTTAGTGAGAGGATCCGCCACATTATCATCTATGGGGACCCTTTATATTTTCACATCATTTCTAGCTACTATTTCCCTTATGAGATGGTAGCGTTTGAGAACATGCTTGGATCGCTGATGAGACCGTGGTTCCTTTGCTTGCGTAATGGCTCCATTGTTGTCACGATATAAAGGAATCAGATCAACAATGCTAGGCACCACTCCTAGTTCAGATATGAACTTTTTGATCCAGACTGCTTCTGAAGAAGCAATATACTCAGCTTCTGTCGTGGAATCAGTAGTTATTTCTTATTCAGAACTCTTCCAACTAACTGCCCCTCCTCCCATTATGAACACAAAACCAGACTGTGATTTACAATCATCTTTGTTAGATTAGAAGCTGGCATCTGTATACCCATTTACTTCCAAACTATCCTCCCCATATACCAAGAATATATCCTTAATCCTTCTCAAGTACTTAAGGATATTCTTGACAGCTGCCCAGTGTTCCTTTCCAAAATCAAATTGAAATCTGCTTGTGACACTCAAAGCAAATGCTACATCTAGATGTGTACATTGATGGAATATGACATGGTATGAATATCATGATAGCACAGCGGAAAAACAAAAATTTTTCTTATACATACCATACATATCCAAAACTAGAAACGAAACATGCAATTTTAGGGTTGTATAACTTACAACTTATGATGCCTTTTAAAAATTGAATTTGATGATGTCTAGCAACTAAGGTGACTTTATCCGCCTTAGGTCTCGATCACCAATGCCAAGGAACAGCCTTTAATGCCACTCCCTCTATTCTCACACACACACTTGCAAAGATGGCTTAAAATCAAGAGTGCTAGCTCTATGATTGTGTATTTGGCGATGGGAATGATTTGAAGCCACAAGATCTGATCTTGTTCTTCCTTTAGGTTACTGTTTCAGCCCAAGAACACAAAAGAACAAGAAAGAGTTCTTTCCCCTTGAGTATTTTGGCCAAGAGAGAAAAATAGCAAAACGGCATACCTTTTTATTCATTTAATTCATTAATATATATCACTTAATCTAGGTCAAGTGTGAGTGCCGAAAATTAAGTGTTAATTTCAGCCTCCATCACTTACTAATTAAGAGATATATCTTAATTTAAATTCTATTAGAATTTAAATTCAAATGGCATTAGTTATTTAATCAAAATAAACTTACTTATTTAAGGTGATAAGTTGCCGAATTCAACTAGTATTTTAGTTTGAATTTTGGCTACTTTAATTCCCTCTCAAGTATTATATTTTGATTAAATACAAATTAGGATTTAATACTCAATTAACTTAATTATACTAGATAATTAATTAATTGAAATTAAACCTAGCACATGCCAACAAATTTCTCTCGTGACCAACTGTTAACAGATTTGCCTAAAACAGCTTGCTGTTTTAGGCAAAAAAACAGTTCAACATATTGCCTAAAACAGCTAGCTATTTTAGGCAAAAAAACTTGTTTCACAAATTGCAAAATCGTGGCTGAACAGATTTGCCTAAAACAGCTAGCTGTTTTAGGCAAAATCGCACCTTGACTAGCTGTTTTAGGCAAAAAAACTGTTTTTATAGATTTGCCTAAAACAGCTAGCTGTTTTAGGCAAAAATCTGTTTACCCATTTTATGCATTAATTTGACTTTAAATAAAAGTCCAAATTAATTTCCAATACATAATTTAAAAATTTTAAGCCCAATGCTTTGTGTGCGATCCTATAGGTCCATTTAATGTTTGCTATGAATTAATAAATTAATTCAAAGGCTATAAATATTCTCTAGCAAGATATTATAGCATTCCAAATTAAATGAAAATGCATATGGCATTTAGTGACCTAATGCAATTTTGCATAGTCCCTTACCCTTAAAGATCAGAATTAATATAAGGCATGAAACTTGTCATCCTTATATATTTTAATTCCTTTCTTGATATTCCAGTGCCACTGAACTCTCAGATAAATAATGATTACTCATTATTTCATCTCGGTATGGCCATACACTTCTCAGTTCACTGATCAAGTGGCCGGTGATATTTTCTCTCTTATCGAGAGGGGTAATCCCTTCACTTCTCTCATGCTCTCTAACATGAATCAATGCATACCCAATCATACCCGTACTTGTCACTCTGTTACGAGCACGTTAGGTGTATGTCAAAGTATACAGTAATTCATAAAGAGTTTCATAGAGATTTCAGGTCTAAGAACTCCGATACAAAACTTGCATATGAGAAACACTTATGACTTGTACCATGTAGTGTTCTCATGAGCGGATCGAATCCAGATACCATGTTCTTTAACATGTATCTATGATCTCCGATTGACACTTTTGTTCTAATGATTCGTAAGACAGAACTCATATTATCAGAGAGAGCATACTAGTCTTAATTCATTTGTTATTCCCATAATAATGACTGACTAGGGATATTTAGAATGAAGTCCCATTTGTTTCAAGGACTTACAATCCATGTGCCTCACACATGATAACTTAAACCGAAACAACATTCTTGGATAGATTTATCAATTGATATGCACAGGAATACAATGGATAAAACAAATGCCTCATTTTATTAATTCCAAGTGTTTTATTACAATGTATTGGGGCTAGGGCTTACACTAACATACATAACATAGCATAAATGATAGAACCAATTGCATATGCATATGGTATTTTATTCATGCTCTCTCTATCCTCTAGTGTCTACGGACACATTGACTTAGAAAGGTGTTTCCTATGCACCATGGGTATAAACCCTTTCTTAGAGAGATCCATATTGAACCTCTTCAATACTTTATCTATATATTTACTTTGAGAAAGACCTAGCAACCTATTGGATCTATCTCTATAGATCCTTATTCCCAGAATATAGGATGCTTCTCCAAGGTCTTTCATGGAGAATTGCTTAGATAACCATATTTTAATAGATTAGAGAAGAGAAATTTCATTTCCCATGATCAATATGTCATCCACATATAGAACTAGGAAGACAATTGCACTCCCATTGACCCTTTTATATACACAGGTTCATCTTCATTCTGTGGGAAACCAAACTCTTTGATTGTCTCATTGAATCGTATGTTCTAACTCACAGAGGCTTGCTTCAATCCATAAATGGATCTTTGAAGCTTGCATACCTTTTCGACATTTCCTGATGTGAACCCTTCTGGTTGTGTCATATACACATCCTCGATCAGATTTCCATTTAGGAAAGTTGTCTTCACATCCATTTGCAAAATCTCATAATCATAATGAGTTGCAATGGCTAAAAGTATTCTTATAGACTTAAGCATCGCTACAGGAGAAAAAGTTTTATCATAGTCAATACCTTCTTTTCGATGGTAGCTTTTTGCTACTAAGCGAGCTTTATAGGTAACTATATTACCTTCCATGTCAGTCTTCTTTTTGAAGACCCATTTGCACCCTATGGGTTTTATCCCTTCAGGTGGTTGAGTTAAAGTCCATACTTTATTCTCATACATGGAGTCCATTTCAGACTGTATAGCCTTAAGCCATAAATCACGTTCTGAACTATTCAAAACTTCTTGATAGCATGTAGGCTCATTGTCCTTTACTACAGTTATGCCTCTATTTGAATTAATGCGAAATCCATATCTCACAGGGATAGAACAATTCCTAGTAGATCTTCTAGGATTTTGTGTATAATTAGGTTCAACTGTAATCTCATTATTATGAAATTCAGTCTTAGGTTCAATCGGTTGATCTACTTCTATTTGTGGGTTATGAACATCACCAAGTTAAATTTTACTCCCACTATCCTCTCATATGAGAAATTCTCTTTCCAAAAAGACATCATGCCTTGAAACAAACATGTTTTGTTCTAAAGGATGGTTGAAATAATATGCAAACATTTCTTTTGGGTATCCCACAAATAAATATTTGTCAGACTTAACATCTAGTTTGTCTGACATTGTCCTCTTCACATAAGCAGGACAACCCCATAATTTCATATGAGAAAGTGTGGGTTTCTTGTTATTCCATTTCTCATATGGAGTAATGTCAATTGATTTACTAGGAACTCTATTTAACACATAAACAACAGTTTTTAGTGCATATCCCCCAAAGGACTTAGGCAAGTTTGCTCGGCTCATCATGGATCGAACCATATCTAATAGTGTTTGATTTCTCCTCTCAGATACACCATTGTGTTATGGTGTATATGGTGGAGTCCATTGAGATAAAATCCCATTATCTCTAAGATAATCTTCAAATTATTGGCTTAAGTATTCTCTACCTTGATCTGATCTAAGTGTCTTAATACTCTTACCAAGTTGCTTCTCTACTTCATTTCTGAATTCTTTGAATTTTTTAAATGCTTCTGATTTATATTTCATTAGATAGATATATCCAAACTTGGAATAATCATCTATAAAAGTAATGAATTAGGAGTAACCTCCTCTAGCATGTGTAGTCATTGGACCACATACATCTAAATGTATTAAGTCCAAAACCATTTTAGCTCATTCTACTTTACCAATAAAGGGAGCTTTTGTCATTTTTCCCAATACAAAAGATTCACATGTATCTAATGATTCATAATCAAATGATTCCAAATCACCTGACTTGTGTAATTTAGTCATGTGTTTCTCATTTTTATGGCCTAAATGACAATGCCATAAATATGAGGTATTTAGATTATCTTGTTTCATTCTCTTGCTATCCACATTTTTCACTTCTTTAATTAAATGAAGAACAAATATACCATTCTTAATGATAGCTTTTGCATAAAATATATTGTTCTTAAAAATGTAACAACACTTGTCCTTTAAAAAATGTCATAATTGTTCAATAAAAACTGAAAGAAATAATACTTTTGGATAATGCTGGAACATAATAAAAATTATTTAACTCCAGTATCAATCCACTTGGAAGAGGCAAATGGTAAGTCCCCACAACTGTTGTAGAGATGTTTTGTCCAGTAGCTGACTGTAGACATATTTCTGCCTTTCTAACTCTTCTACTGCTTTTAAGCCCCTGTAGTTCATTACATAAATGAGATCCACATATGGTATCTAATACCCAAGATTGTTTTGAAGCAATAGAATAAGCATTAATTTCAATCATATGAATACCTGAAGTAGAAGCATCAGCTTGCTTCTTCTCCTTGATAGAATCTAGATTGGTGTTCCAGTTACGCTTCTAATGACCATCTTTTGCACATGGAAGCAAGTTCCTTTGGGATTCTCTTTCTTGGCAACCTTCTTCTTGGAAATCCAAGCATGCTTTGGCTGCACCTTGGTCATCTTATTCTTCTTCTGCTTCTTTCCTTTAGAAAAAGTGACAACCATGACACCTTTTGAATCCTTTTTGAAGGATCCATCAGCTGTTTTGAGCATGTTGATTAATTCAGGAATGGTTACTTAGATCTTGTTCATGTTGAAGTTAAGAACAAAAGGTGAATAACTTGGAGCCAATGAGTACAAGATTAAATCTATGTATAGATCATTATCAATTATATAGCCAAGTCTACTCAAATGCTCAATATACATATACATCTTCAATGCGTGAGTAGCAGCCAAAATGCCTTCCACCATTTTGTAGCTAAATAGAGCTCGAGCAATCTCATATTGCTTAATTTTATCCTAAGAAGAATAAAGCTCCTCTTAATGCAAAATGATGGTTTTAGCATCCATAATCTCATATTGCTTTTGAAGCTCTGAGGACATAACACCCGGCATCAGACATGCTGCTGCTTCACTATCTTCCATGTATTTTCGATAAATGCTCTTGATCTCATCGATGGCATCATCTAATGAAAGTGGCATTGGATCTTTATCCAAGGCATAATAGATCTTTTCAGCTCTAAGAACATTTCTCACTTGCCTGATCCAGTCAGAATAGTTGCTGCCAACTAGCTTGTTATCCAAGATTGATCGTATATTTATATTTGATGTGCTCATGATGATGATCTAGATGTGAGAAAGAAAATATATGAGAGTATGTTAATATATATATATATATATATATATATATATGTATACATTAATTAGGTATTTAATTAATCCATTTACTTCCACTATTTTATTACGAATCAATAGCCCTCACTATTTAATCCGAGAAAACCTGATGGTTTTCTTAGTGGGCCAATATCCAATCCTTGATATGAAATTTGACCTTGACTGTGGTCAACAAATCAAACTCTATACCCATAAAAAGTAGGTATCTCTATACTAATTGTGTCTCTACACAACTATTGGATCATTAGATTATCAACTCTTGATACATGCATATCATATATGCATCCCTAATCTTGCCTCTAGAACCATTAGTCTTGACTATGGTCAACAAGCTAATGGGCTAGCTAAGATGACCCATTTATTTAGATTCGAACATATTCGATATAATGTGAACTTGACTGTGGTCAACAACCCACACTATAAAGAACTCTGGTTCTCCTCAAATTAATAGAAGGCTTATATACCTTAGTATTAGTTTGAGGGATTTTAGTTAATTAAGTCTCATCATACATGGTTGGCATACATTTGTATGCATCCTATATCAATCTCATAAATATAAGCATACAAATATGGTATAGTTATGGACCTTACTACATTGATTTTCCCGAGCCAAGAGGAAAATCAAAAGGTCACACCTAGGTAATATGCATGATTCAAACAAGTAAAAATAATTACATTATTTTCAAACTTGTTGGATCTCCATCTGGCCCATCTTGCTCCTTGATAGTGGTTTCCATCTCTATCCCTAATTCTATTCTAAGTAATCTAATTACATATTACAATTTGAAAAGAAATACAAACCAAAAACAAGTGATCAGGACATGAAAGTCCTCATTGGGCCAAAACATGCATTATGCTCAATCATATTGGGCTTTGTCCATAACTATCCATCATGCCAATCGTACACCCTTATATGCATTTCTAATGCATAAAGTAAAACATATAATGGATTACTAACTTTGTTTCAACTCTTGAAACATATTTTTGAGTTATTTTAATAATGCTATCAAATTAGGAAACTTTTTTCATTTTGGAAACTTTGATTTTAGGAAACCTTTTTGCATGCATGTGTTTTTGCCTTAATTATCAATCCAATTGATTATTAATTAATTATCAATTGATTATTTAATTAATTAATCATATTAAATAATTAAAAAATCAATTTTGGGCTTAAAACAAGGGGTAGGCCAAAACCCATATAATAAACCCTAAGATGTATTCACACACAAACTAGTTTTGTGTCTATTGGACCATTTGGACCTTTTGGAATGAGCCAAGCCCACTCCAGCCCTTAAAACCCATTAATAAACTTAATTTTAGTTTATAATATTTAATTTAAATAAGGTCCTTGGGCCCACCAAGTCATTCACTAATTTAAATCAAGTCTGTAAACATAATTAAGCCCATTAAGTGATTTTAATGAATGAAAATTAATCCAATTAATTTAAGGCCAATTTTAATTAATCCAATTAATTAAAAACACATTAATATATCATATATATCAGATTTATAAGATTAGAAATTGTTCTAAACATGAACACACCGAGAACACACGAAGAACACCAATTTATCGAACTTTTCGACTAAACTAGTTTACATGAAAAACTTGTTCGATTTTAATTTTGTGTTGATTCTATGGCTTAATATCACATATTAAATACATAAATTATCATCAAAATGATCATATAGTGGATTAATAAAAAATAATTTAGAACGGCCCCTAAACTTTATTGAAAAATAAAACCTTGCATGCCATTCTCAATGGTTCTTTTCACAAAAGAATCGTTTTTATTTTGGTTTTATATATTTTGAACACATACATCCATAAATCAATATTTCTTATTCATGAACAATCAAAACTGATATTTTAAAGTTCCTGAAATAAATAACTCAAAAATAAAAACTATTCTGCAAAATATAGAATTGTAGATTCATGGCAAAACCGAGGCTCTAATACCATCTTGGGAATTATCGGTTGCATGCATCTTATACATAAGTGAAATTGAAAATTTTAACCAATAGATGTGATCTTTCCATGAATTTAAAATATACATATTAACGAGAATAAGAAAAAATTACCTTTGATATTTTTGAACAGTTGATTTTCCTTCTCACCGGGTTGTCGTAAACCATAGTTTCCAAATTTGAACACCTCCAATGAGTAATCCACACTGGAGAAGGATTGAATGAACCAACAAAGGAGGAGAACAAGGGCTGGCCAAAATTCCCTTGATGCCAGCAAAGGGGTGGCGACTAAGGTTGAGAGAGTGAGAGAAATTCTTTTCTCTTAATTGTTCACCTTAACCCTAATACCCTATCACTTAGATTTTTATAGTTAGGTTAAAAATCCAACTTTATAATAGGATTGGACTCTTTAAAATTTCTGGAGAAATATTAAATGGGCTTCTAGAATTATTAATAATTTATTTGGGATCAATTAAATCTAATTTTAGTCGTTTCACAAAAGACTATGCACAAAATCGACAAACTAGGCCCTTTGTGCATATACTTAGATTTAATCACCCAAATGAATTACAAATCCATCCAAATTAAATATGTGAGCTTCATAATACTTATAAAATATATTTAATTTATTTTGGTCCAAAAATTAGGTCTCTAAGGCCTTTTACTAGGGCTTGGCGTGAGTTCTATTCAAAACTCATATGATTTAAACTTCTTTAAATCATTTTATCAATCCTTATTGATATATATGATACACTATTATAAAATTTGTGATTGGCCTTTAGCTAGGTATTATGACTATCCAAATGTCAGGAAAGTCAAGTGGTTTGACTATATCCTTCCATAGAAACAGTTACCATGCAATTACTCCTTTTGCCACTCTTATCTCAATTGGATTTTGAGTATGGATTTCTGTCAACTCATATAAATATAATTATGTATGTTCTATTAATTTAACCATTATTCCCAAAATGCCCTTCATAGATCCCTATCTATCTTGGTATATTGCTCTGGCCAGAGATTCTCTGAACAAGGCAATTATAGAATCATATGAGATAACTTCCCTTAATAAATTTGGGATGGTGAACCCTTTGTTAATCCCTCAACTATCTTCAAGTAGGTCATGATATACCCAAGCTCCTAACTATGTTCACCCCCAGTTGGAAGTAATTAGTTATGGAGTCAAAGTATACGACTTGCTACTTAAGATAACTTTGGTGATCTCAAGTCTAAGGATACTTGCACAACCGCTATGAAGAGATTCCTCACTGACATAGATTTAATGTCCATGTGAGGATTCTCTTTGTAGGTCTCCAATAAACTTGTTCTTCTAAGAAGCATCAACATTTTAGCTTTGATTATCTTCCATAATCACCGTTATGAGAACCACTGCTTGAACCATCAACAAGCATAACATGTCCTAGTCTGTCCGAATTAATAATGTCTTATCTTATTAATTCTATTACTAGGGATATTTAGATATTAACACATTTGCATGCAATAGACATCTCATATCATGAACATTTTCATGATTGCCTTTGCACTGTGTTTATAATATCTAGAACTTCATTTATTAATTTAAGATTTACAAACTCATGTATTTAAACATAGCATTAATAAATGAATGATGCCTTTTATTAAGAATATGAGTTCATACCTGTGAAATACATCCATATTACATGGGCTCTAGGCATACTCTTTAACAATTCATGGATAAAACAAAGTCCAATTTTAATTAATTAAGCTAAGCCCATTAATGGAAATTTTGTACTTTTACTTTTAAGAGAAGCCCCCGTGATGGGCCTGGGCCGAAGCCCAATGGACTAAATCCTCTTATTGAATAAGTTCTCTTAAAAGCCTAAAACACAAACTAGTTAGATTTATGCCATAAGTCAACTTTAGTATAATTTCTAATTTTGCCATTTTTAATATTATGTCGTACAACCCATAAACATTAAAAATACAAATAACATGAACCAATATGAATTTAAACATAAAAATTCATGAAAAACATATACCACATACAACATAGATAATAAAATAAACAAACAACATGAAACTAGTTGTTTAATGCTCATCTAATGCCACAAACAATGCACAAACACTTAAAACGATTTTATGAGCCATTTAATAACTTAAATAAGGTCATAAAAATTGAGTTAAGGTTTTTTTCAGATCTCATCTAAATGTTTTTTTCCATTTTAATCAAAACAAAACAAACAATGTTGATTAAACATGCAACAAACACAAACTAGTCATTGTTTTAAGTGATTTGTAAATTAAACAATTAAATTGTCATGGACCAGAATTAAAACCATTTTTAAAACATTTCCAGACCTGTCATTAATATTTAAAAATCACTTACAAATATGCCAAAAATGTTTTATATTTAATTTTGAGAAATTAGTTGTTTACAAACACATATCATGCAAACTAGCACCTAGTTTCAAGATTAACATGTACAATCAGGTATATATAATTAAAACTGACCATGAACAGCTCTAAGAACATCTTAAGACAGTATATAAATATGTCATAATAATTATAATACCTAAATAATCATTGAAAATCGTTTTTATACTTAACCAATGCAAAAAAGCTCAAAATAGAAAATTTTAGCATTACGTTTTATGTAACGAACGATTTTGAATCAAGTTATAATGCATCCAAATCACTAAAACAAGCATGATTAAGCTCTGATACCACTGCTGGGATATCAAATGGCAAAAATATAATGATCATGCAGCGAAAAAATTAAAAATTTTGATCATACATGCCATGCAATATACAATATAGAATCGAAATATGCAATTTTAGGGTTTTAAACAAACTTACATGCTTGAATGCTCTTCAAAGCTTGATTTTGAAATGACCAATATATAAGATGGACTTATATATCTCTGATCTCAATCCCCAATTCCAAAGATGCTGCCTTCATGTCACATCTCTCTATGCTCACACACACACACACTTGCAAAGAAGGCTTAAAACGAGAGTGCTAGCTTTAATCTTTTTATATTTGGCAATGGGTATTAAAATAAAGACACAAGATCTTATCTTATTCTTTCTCAGGTTCACCAATGGCTGCCCAAAATCCAAGAGAAGAAGAAAGAGTTTTTTTCCCTTGAGAGTGGCGGCAATGAGAGAGAAAAAAAAACTTACTAGGTCAAATAAAATTAATCAATTTATATCACTTGTTTAGGAAATCTTATGGTGGCCAAAATCCCCTAGGTTTTAGGTATAATTTTAGCCTCCATTACTTCCTAATTAAGTGATTTAAATTAATTCAAATTCTTTTAGTATTTAAATTAAAATTAATTTAAATTGGCATAAGACATTTAATCAAAATGCATCACTTATTTAGGGTTTATTACTTGCCGAATTCAACTAGGAATCCTAGCTTGAATTTCAGCCACAATATCTCCCTTTTAAGTGTTGCTAATTGATTCAAATATTATTTAGGATTTAAACTCAATAACCTTAATTATTCAAAGATAATTAATTGATTGATTTTATCCTAGTCATGCCAATTTTTTTCTCTTTCATGGACCAAGGTCCATTTAGCAATTTAATACCCATTACACACATTAATTTGACTTTAAATAAAACCTCAAATTAATGCCCAATACTCAATTTTAAATATTTTAAGCCCAATGCTTTGTGTGCGATCCTATAGGTCCATTTAATATCAGCAATGAATTAATGAATAATTCAAAGGCTATATATATTCTCTAGAAAGATATTATAGCATTCCAACTTAAATGAAAATGCAAATGGCATTTAGTGACCTATTGCAATTTTGAATAGTCCCTTACCTATAAATATCGAAATTAATATAAGGCATGGAACTAATCATCCTTATATATACTAATTCCTTTCTTGATATTCTAGTGACACTGAATTCTCAAGTAAATAATGATTACTCATTATTTCATCTCGGTATGGCCATACACTTCTCAGTTCACTAATCAAGTGGCTGATTATATTTTTTCTCTTATCAAGAGGGGTAATCCCTTTACTTCTCTTATGCTCTCTAACATGAATTAGTGCATGCCCAATCATACCTATACTTGTCGCCCTGTTACGAGTATGTTAGGTGTATGTCAAAATGCACAGTAATTCATAAAGAATTTCATAGAGATTTTAGGTCTAAGAACTTCGATGCAAAACTTGCACATAAGAAACACTTATGACTTGTATCATGTAGTGTTCTCAAGAATGAATTGAATCTAGATACCATGTTCTAAACATGTATGATCTTTGATTGACACTCTAGTCCTTATGATCCGTAAGATAGAACTCAACTTATTAGAGAGAGCTTACTAGTCTTAATTCTTTTGTTATTCCCATAACAATGACCGACTAGGGATATTTAGAATGAAGTCTCAATTGTTTTAAGGTCTTACAACCATGTGTCTCACACATGATAACTTAAACTGAAACAACCTTCTTGGATAGTTTTATCATTTGATATGCACAGGAATACAATAGATAAAACAAATGCCTCATTTATTAACCTAAATGTTTTATAACAATGTATTAGGGCTAGGGCTTAAATTAACATTCAATTGATTAAAGATGAGTTTTTGGGTTTTTTAGCCATTAATGGCTTCGTTTTAGTGACTGGAATGATTTTTTGGGTTAAGTCATGGCCTCAGGACATGACTTATTGTCGAGTCATTCCCTTGAGTGAGTCACACCCTCAGGCCATGACTCGGTGTGCCACACCCTTGAGTAAACTACACCCTCAGGCCGTGACTCATGTATTTATAAATATAATTTCTTTTCTTGTATTTATTTATGTATTAATTTGACATTGTATTTATCTGTTATTCACATTAATCTTTATTTGCCTATTTATTATTGATCCTATTATTATTAATATTATTATTTACCATACAATTCGCACAACATGCCCCATAATATTATTTATTTATTATAATTTATTGTAATTTATGCATTTTATTTATTATTGAGATTTATTTTATATAAATTATGCATTTATGTACTTACACTTATATTTGATTCTCCTTAATTCAATTATTATTATTATTATTATTATTATTATTGTTGTTGTTGTTGTT
Source organism: Excoecaria agallocha (assembly GCA_037975025.1). Classification (NCBI taxonomy): domain Eukaryota; kingdom Viridiplantae; phylum Streptophyta; class Magnoliopsida; order Malpighiales; family Euphorbiaceae; genus Excoecaria; species Excoecaria agallocha. Next base: position 25,275,148 of record CM075807.1, on the reverse strand, counting down.
GTTGTTGTTATTATTATTATTATTATTGTGACGTGTGTTAGAGCCTTCGATTGCTTCTGGTTTTACTTTCAGAGGCTCGCTTTTAAGGTCTGAGATCGGAGGAAGCTTACTTAACTCATGAATTGGCCACTTTGCCATAAAAAGGGATCAAACCCAACTTATAGTTGGTAGTTAACTTATGAAGGCATGTACTAATAGGCCTAAAAAGGTAGGTATCATAGAGTCGTCAGCAAACAAAATATCGAGAAATGAATCTTGACCTTTTGATGCCGAAACAGAGATTGGTGTTCAGGACATCACTCTTATTGGGCATCTTGGTTAGCTGTGTATTTTATAATTGAGTTTTAAAATTAATCTCCTCTTCTCTCTCACATAATGTAGGCGATAAAATTTAAACATCCCAATCAAACAAAAAGAAGTAAATAAATGCTTAAAAGTAAAATCTTACTTAAAATTATTATAGAGAAAAGTCATTTTAAAGAATACTATACAAAACAAGATCAATATACATACATAAAATGGACTATTGATTTAATTTGAAGTGTTGGCTCCCTAATGTATGTTTGCAAAAAATCTCTTTTATTATATTATGTGGATATGGGTAAAAAATTGGACATTGGTATATATTTTACAAGAAAACCCAATTTATTTGATAGAAGAAACATTTCAATGTCTTTTTATTTTATCATGCACAAAAATCCTTTTTTGCTAACTATTACATCCTCGAAAATAATAATAAATCCTAAATAAAATAAAAATAATGGCAAGAAATAAAAATAATAAATAAAAAAACCATAATAAGTAAAAACAAAATAACTAAGGTAACCAGAAAGTGAGGGTAGATTAACTTGAGAGCATGACTTCCCATGTAAAACCACAAAAGACCCTCCACAACAAAAAACATTAAATACTTAAAAAAAGTCATAAAAAGACATGGATTAGTATACACAAAATAACATACCAAATAATTATAGATTTATTCTATACAAATATAACAACTTAGATGCAGAATGATATGGTACAATGTTAAAATCACATTAAATAATGTATATGCATGATAAGAATGAATAAATGACATGAAAATACATAAAATGTACCAAAGATGCCTCAAAGTCACCCCTAGGGATGACTAGAAGGGAGCGAGGGATGGGACGAGGAGATGAGCCGAGGACGTCCCGTCTGTTGGGTGATAGACGGCTATCTATCAGTTCATCTTCCCATTCATCACCTCTCGACCTAATGGAAAATGCAGTAACATTTCAGAAAATGCAGAAAACCATGTAGAAAATATTCCTAGCCTCAAACATGCATTTATATAATCCAAATCATGCTAAAAACATGTTATGACAAAGAATCATACATAAAATATATAAGAAGCATGCATTTACAGAATTAAAAGAACTAAAATTAAAACTTCACATATACAACAATGGAGGAAATCAACATCAAAACATGCCTTTGTCATGCCTTGCAGTCCCAAAACATCTCACACCTCACTTAAACATACATATTAGTTAATTATAATAATTTAAACATATCAACATGCATAAAAGAGTCTAATGATCATGCCAATTGAATTTTAGAGAGAGAAAGTGCGAAAAGAGCATATAATATTACCTTTAGGAGATATTCTAACTCTGTGATTATGGAAGTCCAGATCTTTCATGATTGTTGCTCCCAAAATGAAATTTGAAATTCATTTATATGTGTGTGTGTGTTTCAAAAATAATTGCTAGAGCACAAAGTTTAGAGAGAGAAAGAAACTAATTCTTCTTCTCTAATAGTGGTTCTCCAAAAAATGATCCTCCCATTTTAAAACCCTATATTTAGGATTTCATACCTAAAGAAGAGTTTGGGTTCCATTCCAACTCAAAACTCCACAAATTTGCAGATAAAATCCCCTCAAATTTAGAATTCCATCTTAAAAGATAAAACTTCCTTTTTTGAAAACCCAGGAAAATGTGAGAAAATTTAGGTTTCGAGCCAGAAATGGGCGTCCCTCAATGAAGGGTGGTTGTTCCTCATCACTAAACCCTGAATTTCCTAAAACAACCCCTAGTTTGGCCTACACAGGAGAGAAGGACCCACAGACATGCATCCCTCAAGTGATAGACGACCATCCGACACCACTAAAGGTTGAAAACTAGGTTTTTATGCACATTTTGTTAAAATAATTGGCAATATTTGAAAGTATTGCAAAAATCATAAAAACTCTTTAAGAAATAGTGAGAAATTCATAATCAAAGCTTCGAGATCCGACCCTGTTGTCAGTAGTATGCTATTTCCTCATCATCGGGTAACCTTGATCTAGGCTACCTTGAGTAACGGTGTCTATAGCTGCCCTCAATCTTGGGGAGCTTGTGCACTGGTGTGAATGTTAGTTAAAATTCAAAGTGAAGGAAGAGGATGCATACCTAAGGTAGCAAATCTTTGAATGACTTATTAGTTGAAGTTCCTAATTAGCACTTGGGGCATGTAGAATTAAGGTTTGAGACTAACTCCATTGAAGGCAACGAGTCTTCACTTGTCCAATTAGCACCTGGGGCATGTAAAATTGAGACAAAAAAGAAGGTTTTGCGTAATTAGTGCTTGGGGTATGCAAAATTAAGGCTTGAGATGTTGTGCTTAATCTGCAAGCGCATGGTTTACCGATTAGTACTTAAAATATCATTCCCATAAGGACCAGATTGGTCATTACACACTATGACTCAATCTCAATCTTGTTTACAATGTACAATAATTGGGTTGGAAAATTATACTACTAATGCTATATTAAGACTAAAATATTAATTAAACCTACTTTAGTTATGGTCAAAGAAGACAATTAAAATTAATGATATGAGTTAACAAACGTGAACTTGATATTATTCTTTTGATTAAAATGCAACCTTTATAATGCAAGCCAAGTTCGATTAAGGTTCAAATTCACTCTCTCGACATGCAACAAAATGCCTAAAATATGCAATTATGATTTTATCCCTTAACTCTCATTAATGAATTAGTTAATCATAAACACATATTTTAAGATTAATATCCAACCTATAGCAATCATAATAACATTCTGATCTCTCAAGTAATGTTATGACAATGAACGTCTATTAGCTTTAAGAAAGAATATATCTCTTAACTATACTTTTACTTACAATGATCATATATAAGGTACTAATAGAAAATTCTACAATAAAAGAATACTTGAATTAATGAAAATGGAACAAATATAAACATGGTTCAAGTTCATAAGATATCATTTAAGCATTTAAAAAGAAGAAGTAATAGATGAAAGATAATAAAAAGAAATCTCTCAACCCTTTTGATCATGAAAAATATTCTTCTTCTTCTTCACTTATCTTTTTTTTCAAAAGATTAATTGTTCTAACTTTGTATAGTAAAATAATAAAAATTATTATCTAAGAACTTGTATCTCTTTTGCTTCACCATCCTTGTATATATATCCTCTTACCAAGCAATGAGTCCCTTTAAGTACCTTTATAGAGGTATACAACATTTGGTGGAAGTCATGTCTCTTGAAGTGCCTTTTTGGAAAATAACTATCCAAACGTCTCTTAATGTCACTCTCGCAAAGGATGTCGTGCTCGCAAAAGGACATGCTTCTCTAATGTTTACTTTTCTTTTACTTTGACTTCTCCTTATGCTTCCTTGCTGGGTCATGCTTGTGACCTCTAGTGCACTTGCGATGGTGACTCTACTTTCTTGCTCAATTGCTGCCTTCTTCTTCTATCATTCACTACTTTACTACTAAACAAACAAAAAACACACAAAAACATAAAAGATACCCCATTTTACACAAAATAACTAAACCTAAACATTTACTTAACAAACATACACATAAAATACTAAATTAATATGCATTAAATTACTCACATCAATTTACCACACTTAAACCTTTGCTTGTCCCAAGCAAAAACTTAAAAATGTAGAAAACAACAATACAAATCACAACAAATCAGTAAAAACATCGTCATGGAGCTCATCATAGTTGATAAATATTTAATGACAAATGAAACAACCTTCATCTTACAATCCATCAGTCTATGTTGACAAATTGTATGGCAATATCATGAATATGCAAGCTTTAGTAACCATGTAAACTTAACCAAAAAATCATGAGAATGCAAATTATTTCCTACAACATGTACCAATCATTGCAAATGTCATATTGCAAAGAGTAACTCTTTCTCAAGCCAACACTTTTCCACTCAATTCCTTAAATAGATCAGTACTTCATAATTATAGCTCTTTTCTCACAATCTTTACTTCCTAAGAATAGTTAAGAACAAGACTTCAATTCTTTAATAGAAGAAGAAAACTAATATTTGCAACAATCACCCCATGCTTAAGAACTTGCCATAAACTATATTATTTTTTCAATCAATCTTCCTTTCTTTCTTTTTCTTTTTCTCTTTTTTTAACTCCATAATCAATGTTGAGGGTGAAAGAAAACATAAACTTGATTTCAAAAATAACTTCTTATACTAATCCCACTTATTTTCTATTCCCATAAAAGAACCAGTCATATTAATCTATCCAAAACTAGAGTGGCAATTCTCTCAAGGGATGATAAAAGCTTTTAGGTTATATGGTACTTAATGAGGTAACAAAGAAAAATTAATGTGACACACATTAAGCATGTCCTTTTAAGCTCAAAGTGGGTTAATAAAGGTTAAAAATATATATTAGGGTAGGAAAACAATTTATATTTGGCTCAAGAAGAAAAATTTGCCTAGATCATTTTCTAAGTTGTAATGAGTTATTTTTATGCTTCAAAAGGTGATGAGGAGGGTTCTAGTGTTCTAAAATTCCTTACTCAACTAGTTCAATTCATTGGTTTTTCTTTAAGTTCAAAAAATGGTCTAATGTGCTCAAGATTTTAGAAAAGACAAGGTGCTTACACAACATTTAATAATATAAAAATAGTAAAAACACACCAAACTAAAAAAAAACAAAAAAAACTAAAGTACTTAAATGAAAAGGAAAGAAGAAAGATTTAACTTCCTGTAAAATTTGAGCTTTAGATAGCTCTACCCCCCTCTCAAAATGTTGTTGTCCACAACAACTATCACTTTGCTAGTGGTGAAAAATATGGTGAGCAAATAAATTAAGAAGAAAATTACACAATTAAACTTGATTCGGTAGAATGCTTAAGTGAGTTGAGGGAGAATGAGAGTGAAAAACTAAGAGGAAAAGAGCAATTGGTGGAATGTGTGTGCAATTGGGCTACTTATGGTAAATTCGGTGGGATGAGAAGACCCATTTGGTGGGATAAGAATCCTCATTCTACTGAATGGTCCTTTACTGCCTATTAAAGCCCAAAAGTCAACAAAATAAGGCATACATAAGGAAAAAGCCATTCGGTGGAATCAATAGGACATTCGGCCAAATCAAGATGTCCCATTAGGTGGAATCAAAATTTGATTCTACCAAATGGTCCATCACTAGATTAAATAGCCAAAATTTGATGAAATTAAGTTAATTTGTGAAACATTCCCATTCGATGGGATCAAAAGGAATTCTAACGAATTCTTATCTGTTGTAACAATAGACATAGAATCCATTAGCTAAAAAAAAACTCATGGTAATCGTCAATCATTGGAATAACCAATGTTGTCATCTAATGCCCATATACTTATCTAAATCATAGTAATTCCACCATATTCTAAATATTTTTAGCACACATTTAACTTGTCTTCACTCAGTCTACAATCTTCCTTCTCTAAATTGATCTTTTAACTGCTCACTATTCATTATGCTCCATGCAACAACTCCTGGTTAAAAGCTTTACCTTAGGACTGGTTTTCTTGCTAATTCGCACTCATCTTACACTTTAACAACTTCATCACTGTCTCTTTCTCTCAAGAAATTGATCTAACTTTACAAAGTACTTCCTAAAACTAAAACCAAAATAATCAACATAACTGAAAACAAAACACACAAAAAAAAACCAACTGAAAGCAAATGATGTAAATGCATTAAGTAAAATATAACGGATAAAGAAATTAGTTCTGAGTTTAACAAGTCTTCAACTAAACATTTTGCCTTTGATGTTATTCTTGAAATACCAATACTACTTTAGCCACCTCCACTCTTCCTTCAAAGTATGGCTTCAATTGATGTCCATTCACTTTATACTCCCTGCAATCTTTCAAACTTTCTATAGTTACCATTCCAAATTTTTTGCTAGACAAAACTTGATAAGGCCCCAACCATCTAGATTTCAGCTTACCTGGAAACAAACGCAACCTGCTGTTATATAATAACACCATCATACCAAGAATAAATTCTTTAAATTTCAAATGCTTATCATGCTAATGTTTTGTTTTCTCCTTATAAATTGCTGTATTTTCAAATGACCCCCACCGAATTTCATCGAGTTCATTGAGTTGTAGCTTTTTCTTGTCTCCTACACATCTCAAATCAAAATTAAGAAATTTTATTGCTCAATATGCATTATGTTCCAATTCAACAAGTAAATGACAAGGTTTTCCAAAGATAATTCTAAAAGGAGACATGCCTATAGGAGTCTTGAATGCAGTTCTATAGGCCCAAAGAGTCATCCAAACTATAATACCAATCTTCCCTAGAACTATTGATAGTCTTTTCTAAGATTGATTTTAACTCCTTATTAAACACTTCAACTTGCTCATTTGCTTGAGGGTGATATGGGATTGTTATCTTATGCTTAACACCAAATTTTTTTAGCAATGTTTTAAATTGATAGTTGATAAAATACTTGCCTCCATCACTTATAATGGCTCTCGGTGATCCAAATCTGGTAAAAATATGTTTTCTAATAAATTCAAGCTCTACCTTGGCATCACAAGTCCTAGTTGCTATGGCTTTTACCTATTTACTCACAATCTACAGTAACTAAAATATATTAAAATCCAAATGAGTTTCGAAATGGCCTTATGAAATCTATACCCCAAAGACCAAAAATTTCCACTTCAAGTATGTTATTCAAAGGCATTTCATCTCTTTTAGAAATATTTCCTACTCTTTGACATTTATCACAAAGCTCAATGAACGATTTAACATTTGAAAAGAGAGTATGCCAGAAAAAACATGATTGGAGAATCTTTTGTATCGTATAATTACGTCCATGATGTCCTCTAACTTCTCCTCTATGGCATTGTCACATGATGTCTTCTTGTTCTCCCTCTGGAACACATCTTCAAAGTACTTGATCCGAACAAATCTTGATTAGGTATGGATCATCCTAAACGTAATGTTTGGCATCTGCTTGCAACTTTTTCTTTTGTTGCCATGTGAAATATTTGGGAATATAACCTCTTGCAAGAAAATTAGCTATATTAGCATACCAGGGAGTCACAAAGTTACAAGCATAAATTACACTAATGTACTCATTAGGAAATAAATAAGCAATTTCTCCCTTTTTAATATTGGCATGGTTGAGTCTAGAAAGATGGTCCGCCACATAGTTTTTAGCTCATTTCTTGTCTTTAATATTGACATCAAATTCTTGTAACAACAATACCCAGCGGATAATTCTTGGTTTGGAATTCTTTTTGGCAAAAAGGTGCCTTAATGCTGCATGATCCATCCATACTGTGACTTTGGAACCTAGATGATAAGATCGAAATTTGTCAAAACAAAAGACAATTGCTAGCAATTCTTTCTCCATGGTGGTATAATTGACTTAAGCTTCGGTGAGTGTGTGGCTTGCATAATAAATAGTATAAAATATCTTTTCCTTCCTTTGGCCTAAAATCGCTCCCACAACATAGTCACTAGCATCACACATGATCTCGAATGGTAAACTCCAATTGGGTGATACAATGACAGGTGTTGTGATTAGCTTTTTCTTTAATGAGTTAAAAGCCTACAAACACTCCTCATTAAAGTTAAATGCAGTATCCTGCATCAACAAATTGGAAAGCGATTTAGCAATCTTAGAAAAATTCTTAATAAAATGACGATAAAAGCCCACATAACCAAGGAAACTTCTAATACCTTTAACACTTGTAGGAGGAGGTAATTTATCAATAACATTAATTTTAGCTTTATCTACCTCAATTCCTTTTTCAGAAATTTTATACCCTAAAACTATCCCTTCTTTTATCATAAAATGGCATTTTCCCAATTTAGAACAAGATTAGTTTTTTTACACCATTCTAAAACCAATTCAAGATTTTTTAAACATGATTCAAAATCATGACCATGTAGTGTAAAATCATCCATAAATACTTCCATACATTTTTTAAAAAAATAATACAAAATGGCTATCATACATCATAGAAATGTAGCAGGCACATTACATCGACCAAAAGGCATCCTCCTATATGCAAATGTACCATAAAGGCATGTAAATGTGGTCTTTTCTTGGTCCTTCGGGGCTATTGGTATTTGCATATATCCCGAATATCCATCTAAAAAGCAATAGAATCTATTTCCCGCTAATCTCTCTACCATTTGATGCTACATTCAATAAAGATCGTGTAACTTGATTCACACCTGTATAAAAAATATGCATTAATTGATAAACAACAAATTCATGATGTGGATAGCTTTTTAATAATCTCCTAAATCTTTTCCAAGCGTCATGAAATGGCTTATCATATAACTGCTAAAATTTATTGATGTTTTCCTTAATAAGTGTAGTTTTGGTGGGTGGAACGAATTTGCACAAGAACTTTTCTTGCATTTGTTGCCATGATTGGATAGATTGGCTTGGAAGCATTTGCAACCAATCCCTTGCTTTACATATAAGGGTAAAAGGAAACAATTTAAGTCTAATGGCATCAGTAGACACATTTAGTATTTGAACCATGTCACTTATTTCTAAGAACATATCTAGGTGTTGTGTAGGATCCTCTATCTCTAAACCTGAAAATTGATTTCTTTGCACCATAGTAATGGTGGTAGGTTTAATCTCAAATGGTTGGTTATGAGGGATCCTAATAATCCTATGTTCTTCATTCCACCTAGGAATGGAATAATCCCTAATGGTTCTAGGTATAAACCCATTCCCTTGAGGTTGATAATTGCCTTGCTCATTCCTATGTTGTGGATCTTCCACCCTAGCTAGTGGGTCTATTATGAGAGGTGGATCTCTAAGGATTCCTTAATCTTCTAGAATCATATTGGCTTTTAACTTTCTAATCCTATGAAATGTCCTCTAAATTTTAGGGTTAATAGGCAATATTGGTCGATTCTTTATCATAAACTATTGACACATGTATGAATAACAAATAGAATTAGAACAAAAACAGATAAAAGGAGATAAGAAACAAACAAAATTCACTATAAAAAATAAAGTATATAACACACGCCAATCTATTCCCTGGAAGTAGCACTAAAAACATGACCAGTGTCTAGCAAGTGTACTAGATCAGCTAGTAATATAGGAAAATAAAGATTAAGACCCCAAATATCGAACCCAACGAAAACTTGTGTGTGTATGAAAAGATTTTGAGTTTTAGAATGAAAATTATGTGTAAAGAGAGAGAAGATCCCAAAAGTTATGATGAAAATTTAAAATTGAAATAATAAACCAAAAAAAATTATAAAAGACTTGAAACAAATAACCAGTAATTAAAACAAGGTAACAATTGATATTTAAAACAACTTTCACTAAGGAACTATCCACATTAACCTTTCATTTCAATGGCTTCAATTCTTAAAACACACAAGTAATTATTGAAAACTAGATGAATAAAACCTGATACCTTGAATCAAGAATATCTTTCTTGAATATTAAACTCCTTGTTAAGAACAATTTAACATTTAGCATAAAATTCTAGTTTAACTTCCTATACTTTCATTAAACTCTTTTCTAAGAAAATTCAATTCCAATATATTCTTGGTTCCTCATCTCTTATTATTAATCAAAATTACCAAGACATAATCATCTCAAAACAAAAAACAATCATGCATTGATTCAAAAGATTAATCCAAGAACATCCAAATCCTTAATGATGCTTAAATCAACTTTTAGTTATTTAAACCAATAAACCAACAATTAATCCAAACAAAATTAAAGATAAGAATATGCTTAGAACCGAGAAATAATTAACTTGGGTTAACCTTAAAGCTCAATTAAGTCATTACAACAAAAGATTAAGGATTCAAGTATCCTTAGCAAAAGTTAAGAAAAACTACTCACACTTCATAATTAAAAGCTAAAAATTGAGTTTAAAATAAAATTACAGAAAATGTAAACTAACTTTTAATTCTCACGTAAAACAATAACTAAAAAACTCTAAAAACCGACCCTTTAACTTGTGTCTTAAGTCTTTTATTTATAGGCAAAGCAAAGGCAGTAAAACAAGAAGTTTAATCCACCTTAACTTTTGAAACCGAGCATTTGCAAACTTCCTGATTTAATTGACATAAGACTTCCTATTTCAGTGAACTTCCTTGAACTGGTAGAATAAGACTGGAAACCACTGAATCACTTCTTTTAAAATCTCAGCAAAAATTAATTTGGGAGAGTAGAGAATCAAATTCCACCGAATAGTCCTATGTTAAACTTTAATAAAGTGCATGCGGTAAGCCAATGGAATTAGAATATGAGAGTATAAAAGAAGATCGGTAAGCCAAATATGTGCATGTATATATATATATATGGATACATATACATATATAAATGTATAGGGACATAATATTGATAAGTTATGAAACATGTGTATTTAATAATAGCACATTAAGATATATATTATAAAGAATTGGGACACATAAGTTAATTCAAGCTATTACCAAGCTTATATGTCAAATGGTATGTTTGTAAACTAATGTGATTAGAGTATACGGATAACAATAAAGGCATAAACATATATGCTTGAAAATACATATGTATATAAGGGTACATAGGGATAAATAGAACTAATAATACTCTAATTAGGTGAAGTATATGTTTATAGCTGTGCATGGATATTTAGACCTTTAGGAATATGCATTTGTGTTCCAACCACATTATTTTAGATAGGTGTGGTTATTGATGTATGTATATGTATGTGTATGTATATTGGAATACATTGGATATTTATCTATATATATATGTATGCATAATGTGATGTATTAGACGTAATATAATAGGCTCAAATGTGACTATGAATAGTATATGTACAAGATGAATCATACACGCATATGTGCATTCATGTATATATATATAATAGTCTCTATATGGATGTAACTCTTATGAATATGTCATATAGTCATGGTAATGATCATGCATGACTAAAGCTATTACAATTAGAGAATATAAACTATATAATGCATATAAGCTTGAGATTATACATTGATGCTCAAAGCTATGCTGCTATGATTACAAATGGATAATAATATATGTTCATATGTATATAAAGGTAACTTGATTATAATAACATACAGAAATGTATGAACTTGTATATGATGCTATGCTCAAAGATATGTTATAATCGAGTTAAAGGCATATAAGACAGTAAGAGAAAAGTAAAGATAACTAAAGCAAAAAGTTATAGTTGCCTACATCTGTGTCTAGATTATGTATAGATAGGCATGCCTATAAGGGTATTTTGCAGCTGCTATAGTACAGATTTAGCCCTATTGGGTTTACAATATAGAATTTGACCCATTTAGGGGACCAAAATTCGACCCTATTTGGGTCCACAGATTTTATATCTTCGGATATCCACAGGATTTAATACCTATGAGTATTCATATGCCTAATACCTATGGGTATCCATAGTTCCCATTATCCACACTCTTAGTGAAAGGTGTAGCCTTATTACAGAATTCAAATAAAGTAATATGAAAGTAATTGGATAGAAATGCTATGACTTAACATAATTTGATACACATGTTGTTTTACCTAACGTTACCCATGTATAACATATAGAGAGCATGAGACTATATGTAGATGTGTTTAAACATGAGGTATGTACTACTATAGTAACTCTTGCATATAATATTAATGATAAGTAATTCAATATGATGGCATGATAACATATACTATGATCTGATTTCCAACATCATTATATATATATATATATATATATATATATATATAAACTTATGTATTTCATAGCATATGAAGAACATGAAAAAGAATACATTAATTGAGTACACAAAATTTAAGATCATTGTATTTGTATACATATCTACCCACACAATTGAGTACACAAAATTTAATCAATAATTGTCATTAATTATAGTAAACACTTGCAATCATAATAATAAGTCTTGTACAGTTGTTATGGAAATTTTATACTGTGGTTCTAGATTATATTGACTAATATTTCACCTGTTTGTGTAAGTTATTGGCGGCTATGGTAAGAGGTTATTTTTAGAATATTTTTTCTTTGTTCCCTACTAAGTTGTAAGCTTAGCACAAGTGTTTATCTGTGTAGGTACTTGAAGCTATATTTTCTCTGGGTGGGACAAGATTTGCTACAGCAAGGCCAACACTAGAGATAGGAAGAGTCCAATTTTGTATACAGTTGTAATTTATTTTGGTCTTTGTAATTATTGTATTTAGTAGAAGGTAGTGTAAGAGTTGGATAAGAGTCAGTGTAGAGTAATCTAGAGTTTTATTTGTAAATCTCTTGTGATGTATGAGGAATGTTATATAAGATAGTATGTATGATTACAGGTATCATTAGAGATTAGAGTGGTCTTTACAGATGGTCATCTCTGATGCCTTTTTCAATAGCTTGATTTTTCTTGGTCTTTTGTACCTTTGACCCTTCCAAGCAAGCTCTCTTCTAGGTATTCCTCTTTCTTCTTTATTTTCTTTCTTGTTCTTTATTTTTAATTTTTAGTCATTATTTTTGGCTTTTAGACTAGTTGAATATTGCTGCCAAGTTGAATCCTGCCATAATGAGACTATATAGAGTACTAGATGACTCAAAAACTTGGAAAAATGCTAATATGATCCTTTACTCAGGCTTGAGGTTCTTGAGGAGAGTAAAGACAAACAAGACTTTGATTTTCTCTACCACTCATCACTAGGACCCATAATTCTACATTTTCAGGTTCACTCATTAAGATTCATAAGCACTAGCCAAGGAGTTTGTTAAGATAATTGAAGTTAGGTTTTGCACCGGGCATTATTCCTTATTTACCTCAGTGTGTCTCCAAATTTCCAAGGGAAGTGACAAGAGCTTTGGGTGTCCTTCCCTCCAAGATCAAAGGATTAGTTTTTCAGGATGATATCCTCTGACTAGAATGGTTAATTAATATCGTAGATGATTTCTCTAATGTGTCTACCTTCTAAACTCACTTCATTCTACCATATAGTTTTGCCTGATGTCTGATATCATCTATAGATGATTAGGCAGGAGATTATAGGTTATTCGACATTATAGATGGTGTGCATAAAAAGTTTCACTCCATTCCCCTTAGTTTTGGCAGAGACGTTCCTTAATCTGGATACTATACATGTTAATTCCACTGCTCACCTTATTGGTAGCCCCTCATTACTCCAGATACATCATTGTTTTAAAGGTAATGTGCCACTTTCACACTAGCTTTTTTTATTGGAAAATGTGTCCTTTTAGATTTTCACATATTTTCTTGCCTTATTTTGGCCTAAGATGAACCCAACTCACCCTAGCAGCTTTTTTTCTCTTTTCTTTTTTTCTTTTTTCTTCTTTTTTCTTCTTTTTCTTTTTTTTAGGTGTGACTACATGAGAAGCTGAAGCTACTGTTGGAGCCTTCTCATTGAGCTAGATTTATGACCACTTATTCGCTAAAGCATTATAACTTTAGGCATGAATGGCATGAGTTTTATTCAACCCATGGGAGAGTTGATTGTTTGGCCTACTAGCAGATGGTGATATCAATTTTAGGTGCCCTTGGTTACCTATATTTTTTGTGGTTTAGGATGGACCTTTTGGATGCATCCCTCTGTGTGGCTTGCATCGAGCCAATTTTTACATCACTGCTTGCTGTGTTTGCTAGTGTAGGGACCGTCAGGACATTATCAAGTGCCCTTGGCTTTTTGAGGTAGACCACTCTCTACTCCCTTCTTAATAGGTTATTACCATTGGATTTGAGCCCTGAAATCCCATATAAGAACTGTCATTCTTGATATTAGTGATAATGACTTTGCTACCTCTACCATACAAAACCAGTGGGTTATGAGTCTAGCAATCGATAATACGATGCTTCAGCTTACGAACCTAAAGGGGAAGAGTAGTGTGACACATATATACTAGATTAGATGCTATCATGGACTGTGCTTTTTGTTTCTTTATTAAAACCTTTAAAGTTTGAAGAGGAAAAGGCTACTTTTGTATACATTAATAATGTTTTGAATACAAATGTGCATTTTCTGTTTGATTTCATTACACATGATCATTATTCAATATCATCTCAGTGACACATATTACTTAATCTTGAAATAGAATCTTAAGAGCATCAGAACTCTTATCATCAAATAGCCTTTCGGGTTTTCTTAATTGATTATTTTCTTTCAGCCCCTAATTTTTGCCCAAGATGCCTTTTTTTCGATTTTTGACCATGACAGGGCACCTAATTTTAGCTGGGCCACTATTTTTTTTGTTTTTGACCTATATGGCTTTTTATCTCTTTCTTTTCTCTTTTGAGTCTTAGCCATGGAACCTTTTTGATCTATTAATGTTTTTTTGGTTCTTCGCATTCATTGCCATCACTGTTAGTCCAGAATAACAGCTCTTATAGATAATAACTTTTTAAATATAAAGGGTTCCTTCCGCGTAAGCCATAAACTTCTGCCTTGGATGTCTAAAATCCCAGGTTTTATATGCTCGAACACCAGATCTCCCTCTTTTAGAGGATGTTTCTTAACCTTTTTCCCAAATGATTGAGCTATTCTTTTTTGATAATCCGATTGTGATAATATGCTCTCATCTCATCCCCATCTAGTAGGTTAAGTTATTACAACCTCTGTTTGGCCCATTCTGCCTTTGGTAGTTTAGCTTTTAATGCCATTCTCAAAGACTAATGCTTAATTTCCACTAGCAACACGACCTCTATCCCATATGCTAGGGAGAACGAGGTAGCCCCTTATTGAAGTTCTATCTATAATTCTATAACCCCATAATGCAAAAGGAAGCTTATCGGCCTAATCTTTATAGGTTCGAACCATTTTAACTAAATTTCTCTTAATGTTTTTGTTGGCTATTGTAACTGCTTTATTAGCTTGAGATCAATAAGGAGAAGACTTATGATGTTAAATCTCATATTTCCCAAGCATTTGCTTAGTTTCCTCGAAGAATTGCAATCCTTTATCTAACACTATATGATCGGATTCATTTTCATAAACCTAGCCACGTCCCTAACATCCACCTTCTTAAAGGATTTTGCATCTACCCATTTGGTAAAGTAATTTATGGAAACTATAATAAACCTATGGATGAATCATTTTCATGATGTCTATGCCCTATATGGTTAATAACCAAGGCGATGTAAGATTGCATAGTTTAAAAACTGGCAAATATCTCAAGAATGCATATTTTTAGCACAACTAACATTCTTTGACGTGCTTAGAACAATTAATTACAAGCTAAGAGAGCTCTTGGTGCATGATCTGCCCTCATTTTTTTATTTATCATTCTCCTTCCCCCCCTCCCCCTCATTTTTTCTCTTTTTTTTCCTTTTTTTCTTTTTGTTATAATCATTCATGTGAGAACCTCATAAACCTATAATTCCCTTTTCACTTAAGCACTCCAACTTAATACCATCATGCTACCTCTTATGAAGCCTCTTACCTACACCGATGCACCAAGTAGGCATCTCATAGACCATTCCTTAATCCTCTTTAGTGACATCTTCTAGGAGCACTTATTTCTCTATTTTAGCATCCATTACTTGCTCAATTTCAAAGTGTGGCTTGTCAAAATTGGAGATCCATGCAAGTTTCATGGTTACTCCTCCCTCTAGGCTATCCTACATCAATACCAAAGTGGCTAAAGCATCCTCAGAGTAACTCCTCAAGATATTTTTCATAAGGTAACAACAATTCTTTATTGATCATTAACTCTCAACTGTTAAAGATAACCATTCATATATTTTTGTGATCTTTGCCCACCACTGCTAAGGCTTTGTACTTGAATGGGTTATAGCCCATATGAACAAATATCTTTTTGCCTAACTCCTAGCAAGTCATCATAGGTCTAGGTGAAGACTCTTTTATATATTTTTTTTCATTCTCTCAATCTTTTCCTCTCTCTTTAGGAAATATATCTGATACTAATTGGATTTCTTTTGGATTTTCTTTTGTTTCTAGATTAAATGAACATGTATTTTTTGAGTTAATATTGAATATGAATGTTTTATGATCATGATTATGCATATTAAAATCAGAAGAAACATCACACAAGTAAGAAAAATTGTTCATCTTAGTAATATAATCAAAAGAAATGGCATTTGTTCAAATTAAAAAGTTCCAAAAGAAAAAACAATGTGTATAAAAAGGCCATTACTTTTGATCCCTGGCATAGCTGTTATGACATCTTCAAAATGGGTCAAGCGATGTTATGGCCCTTTTGCCTTTTTTCAGGGTCAAAGATTTACTTGCTGTCAATAAGATCTTAGATTCGATACTTTAAAACCCAACAATCATCAGTTAGATGGCCAGTGTGCTGGTGGAAGGAAAAAAATAATATCAATCTATGATACGACAAATCAAAATCCTTAGGTGGTTTGTATAGTAGAGATTGTAGTTTCCCTTCCTTGACCAATTATGTGAATACCCAAGATAAAGGTTTCCCTAAATTAGAGAACTATCTTTAAGATGCTTCTGCGGCCTATACTCCTCTTGTCTTTTGAGTACCTCTACTTACTCTAGTAACAAACTCTCCTTATGCTTTTTTTTTCTTTTCAAATTTAGCACTTGTTTCTCTTATGAGACAATTGAGATAATAAGATAATGGCTTATCTATAGTAACTAGTGAAGCCATTTTAGGGGTGAATGCTTCAACCATCTCATCATTGTTGTTTATATCATGTCTTATCCTATTCCATTCTTAAAAGTTAGCACCTCTTCTTTTAATGAGATTTTCCCCATCGAGTGACCATCCCTCGTCAGTTTTTTGCTCAGAATCAACTATGCTTTGGATGTGATCTCTTAGAGTCTGACATTTATCCATTAGATGTCTTGTGTCATGATGATAGGCACAATACTGGTTGTTCGATAATTTAGCATTCCCTACCACCAATAGGTTTAGGTGGGATCAATTGTAATTTCCCTTGCTTATTGAGACAAGTAAGGTGCCAAGATAATGGTTTATCCATGATGGTGTAATGATCCTGAGTAATTTTTTAGACTAGAACCCTCGTGGCCTTATCATTACCTTGCATGTTCATTTTCTCGATCAGGTGCATTTCTGTAGCTTTGCCATTAGTCATTGCAAAGGCCTCTTCAGTCTCGATGGCCGAGAATGGTGGGGTCACATGTTGAGATTTAGCTGATAGTGCAAGCAAACCCTTAATTTTAGCCAACAAACTTTTCTCAAATTCTGCCAAGTTTTGGTCTAGCAAGCCTACGATTTTAGCCCATAAATTCTTTTTGAACTCCTAAAATCTTCTATTTAACTCTTTATATAGTACATCTTATGGAACTGGAGGCACTAAAATAGTGGTTAGTCTATCCCTTAAAGCAGATATCCTCGCCCTAAAGATTTTCTATCATTCTGTAATCTTTTGATTACTTCTTAAAAATTGGCCCAAACTCAACCCTGAACTAATATTTGATTCTAACACTAAACTTGATTTTGACCTTAGCCTCGATAGCTCAAACATAGATCTTTGAAGCACACGACCGTTTGATCTTTTAGACCACCTAAATGAATATAAGATGGCTACAAGAATTAAACATTAGGAATGGTGCATGATAAGTGATGAATGAGCATTGTACATATATGATGCATGAATGTTATCATTAGATGTCAATCACAATCACACACAAGCATAGACAAAAGCCTTCTAACCATATTACTCCCACACAGGAGTTTGTGCGATCTCTTTTCTAGGTGGGCTTAGCCCATGGGTCAATAGGGTACCCAATGGACACGTATGGTGCACAGGAGAAAACCGATAGCATAACCTCTCTAATTAAAAGTGCAAGCATATGGGTCTTGACCATTATGTATTCTAACTAACTCATACAAATCGAGTTAGGCCTACCGAGGTATGGCAACCTTTGACTGGTACCCTCCTAATTTGTTTGAGTTTGGTCAATACATAAAGATCCACATAGCAAGCTAAAGTATTATGGTTATACAACCTAGGGGAAATTTTTATTGTCTTTACATCCTTGATAACTTTCGGACAGACTAGCACATGTTATGCTTCTTGAATGGTTCAAGCAGTGGTTCTCACAATTGTGATTATGGAAGATAATCAAAGCTAACATGTGGATGCTTGTTAGAAGAACAAGTTCATTGGAGACCTGCAAAGAGAATCCTCACATGGATATTAAATCTATGTTAGTGAGGAATCACTTCATAGCAGTTGTGCAAGTATCCTTAGACTTGAGATCACCAAAGTTATCTTAAGTAGCAAGTGGTATACTTTGACTCCATAACTGATTACTTCCAACTGGGAGTGAACATAGTTAGGAGACTGGGTATATCATAACCTACTTGAAGATAGTTGAGTGATTGACAAAGGATTCACCATCCCAGATTTAATAAGGGAAGTTATCTCGCATGATTCTATAATTACCTTGTTCGGAGAATCTCTGGCTAAAGTAAACTGCCAAGATGGATAGAGATCCATAGAGGGCATTTTGGCAACAATGGTTAAATTAATAGAACATATATAATTAGATTTATATGAGTTGACAAAAATCCATACTCAGAATCTAATTGAGATAAGAGTAGTGAAAGGAGTAATTGCACGGTAACTGTTTCTATGAAAGGGTACAGTCAAACCACATGACTTTCCTGACATTTGGGTAGTCATGATGTCTAGCTAGAGGCCAATCATGACTTGTATAATGATGTATGAAAATATCAATAGAGATTGATAAAATGATTTAAAGGAGTTTAAATCATGTGAGTTTTGAATAGAGCTCACAATTACATATTATACTGCCAACATGGACAGGAACCCAATAGGTCACACACATATAGAGAAAAGGGTAAAATGGTAAAATGACAAGGATAATAATATTTGATATTATTATGAAGGTAGATAAGTGAATATGATAATAATTAATTAAAGAGTTTGATTAATTATGATCAAATAAAATTATCCGCGAAACTTTTGAGAAATGTTCTGTAAATTGGACCTAATTGAAATAATGTATTTCATGATTTATTATTATTGTCTTATAAGTGTTATAGGACTACTATAAGTGTTATATGACTGGTATAATAATTAATAAGTCCATTAGAAGAATTATTAAGGGCCAGAGGAATGAAGCAGTTGGCGAAAGCCCTTTTGTAAGGGCCACACGCCAAGTCCAGAACAGAAGGACTTAATGGCCTATTTCATGCACCAAATTAATTTATATATGTTACATAAGTGTTATGGAACTCACATATTTAATTTGTTTTGATTTGGAATCCATTTGGGTATTTAAATCCAATTAGTTGCACAAAGGGCCTAGTTTGTGGGTTTTGTGCATAGTCTTTTATGAAAAGGTTTAAATTGGATTTAATTAAGCCCAAATGATTATAATTAATTCCAGAGGCCCAATTAATAATTCTCCAGCAATTTTAAAGAGCCCAATCTCATTAAGGAGTTGGAATTTTAACCTAACTATAAAAGGCCAACTAATGAGGAATTAGGGTTAAGTGATTAAAACAAAAAGAAAGTCTTTTTCTCTAATCTCTCTCTCCTTTTTACGCCAACTCCAAGCTAGCTTCTTGGAATTTTGGCCAGCTCTAGTTAAACACCAATTTTTTGAGTCAATTTATCCCTCTCTAGTGTGGATTACTCATTGGAGGTGTTCGATTTTGGACACTGTGGGTTGCGACAACCCGATGCAAAGTAAAATCAACTATTCAACAAAAATCAAAGGTGATTTTTCTTATTCTCATATAGTTATATTGTGTATTCATGGCAAGATCAGATCTAATGGTTAAAAAATTTTAAAATTCCTCTCATGTATGTGATGCATGTAACCGTTAAAATCCAACACACTTAACTTATGAATTTGCCACTTCACCATAAAGAGGGATCAAGCCTAACTTATGGTTGGTAGTCAACCCATGAAGACTTCTACTAATAGGCCTAAAAAGGTCGGTGTCATGGAGTCGCCACCCGATAGAATGTCGGGAAATGAATCTTAACCTTTTAATGCCTAAATAGATATTGGTGCTCAGGACTTCACTCTAATTAGGCATCTTAGTTAGGTGTTCATTTTATAATTGAGTTTTAAAATTAATTCCCTCTCCTCTCTCACAAAATATAGGGGATAAAATTTAAACATCCCAATCAAACAAAAAGCTGTAAATAAATGCTTAAAAGACAAATCCTACTTAAAATTAGTATAAAGGCAAATCGTTCCAAAGAATAATATATAAAACAAGATCAATATACATACATAAAATGGCCTATTGATTTAATTTGAAAGCGTTGGCTCCCTAATGTATGTTTATAAAAAATCTCTTTTATTATATTGTGTGGATTTGGGTAAAACAATTGCACATTGGTTTATATTTTGAAAAAAAGAAACCCAATTTCTTTGATAAAAGGAATGTTTCAATGTCTTTTTATTTTATCATACACAAAAATCCTTTTTTTACTAACTATTACATCCTAAAAAAATAATACATCCAAAATAAAATAAAAATAATGGCAAAAAATAAAAATAATAAATAAACAAAGCCATAATAAGTAAAAATAAAATAATCGAGATAACCAGGAAGTGAGGGTAGGTTAACTTGGGAGCATGGTTTCCCATGCAAAACTATACAACAAACCCTCAACAACAAAAAAACATTGAATACTCAATTATGGATTTATACTATACAATAGAACAACTTAGATGTAGAATCATATGGTATAATGTTAAATCACATTAAATAATATATATGCATGATAAGAATGAATAAATGACATGAAAATACATAAAATGTACCAAAGATACCTCAAAAACACCCCCAAGGATGCCCATAATGGATGAGAGATAGCCAGGAGGGAGGAAGGGATAGGACAAGGAGACGAGCTAAGGATGTCCCATCCGTCGGGTGATAGACAATCGTTTGTTGGTTTATCTTCCTGTTTGTCACCTCTGGACAGAACGAAAAATGTAGCAAAATGGCATAAAATCATTTAAAAAATATTCCTAGCCTCAAACATACATTTATAAAATCTAAATCATGCCAAAAACATGTTATAACAACGAATCATACATAAAATAAATAAGAAGCATGCATTTATATAATTAAAATAACTAAAATTAAAGCTTCATATATGCAATAACGGAGGAAATCAACATTAAAACATGCCTCTCTCATACCTAGTAGTCCCAAAATAGCTCACACATCACTTAAACATACATATCAGTTAATTATAATAATTAAAACATATCAACATGCATAAAAAGGGTCTAATGATTATGCCAATTGAGTTTTAGAAAGAAAAAGTGGAAGAAGAACCTAGAATATTACCTTCAGGAGATATTCTAACTCTATGATTGTGGAAGTTTAGATCTCCTCTATGATTCATGATTATTGTTCCCAAAATGATATCTAAAATTTTTTTGTGTATGTGTGTGTGTTTCAACAATAATTGCTTGAGCACAAAGTTTAAAAAGAGAAAGAAATTAATTCTTCTTCTCTAATGGTGGCTTTCTAAAAAATGATCCTCCCTTTTTAAAACCCTAGATTTAGGATTTTATACCTAAAGAAGAGTTTGGGTTCCATTCCAACTTAAAACTCCCCAAATTTACAAATAAAATATCCCCAAATCTGAAATTCCATCTTAAGAGATAAAACAACCTTTTTTGAAAACCTAAGAAAATGTGGAAAAATTTAGG
This sequence comes from Excoecaria agallocha, assembly GCA_037975025.1. Lineage (NCBI taxonomy): Eukaryota > Viridiplantae > Streptophyta > Magnoliopsida > Malpighiales > Euphorbiaceae > Excoecaria > Excoecaria agallocha. Next base: position 25,253,220 of record CM075807.1, on the reverse strand, counting down.
TTTCGAGCTAGGGATAGGTGTCCCTTAATGAGCAGTGGCTGTCCCTCATCACTAAACCTTGAATTTCCTAAAAAAACACTAGTATAGCCTGAATAGGAGAAAAAGACCCATAGACAGGCATTCCTCAAGTGACAGATGGCCACCTAACACCACTTAATGTCCAAAAGTAGATTTTTATGCACATTTTGTTAAAACACTAGGCAATATTTCAAAGTATTTAGAAAATCATGAAAAATCTTTAAGAAAAAGTGAAAAATTCACGATTAGAGCTTCGTGATCCAAACCTGTTGTCAGTAATATGCTATTTTCGCATCATTGGATAACCCTGATTTAGGTTGCCACGGGTCACAATGTTTATAATAATAATAATAATAATAATAATAATAATAATAATAATTATAATTATTATTATTATTATTATCATTATTATTATTCACAATTTATTTAAATGTTTTAGCATACACGTGCCTGTAAATACTGTATGAATTTCGGATGCATTATGCATTTTATTTATTTTCATTATATTAAATAAATTATTTATCTAATTTATTTGAATTAATTATTTATTTATCATTTATTATGTGATTTAATTCATTATTGACCAACATTATTTATTTGCCATATTTTAATACACATCACATATTTCGGGTCAGGATGAAGAATAAGGCGAAGCAGATTAGTCTAGGATTTATTTTATTTGCTATCTATTTATTTATTTGGGGCTTGTATTTAATTTTCCCTTTATTTTCCTTTATTCCTTGAATAACATGTAATAATAAAGGTTTTTTTTTTTGCACAATTGAATTAAAAAAAACACCAAGACTATTTTTACTTAATTAATCAACCTTTTTCTAGCAAAATGGACCAATGTCTATTCTTTATTCCAAAAATCACAAAAAAGAGCTTTCATAAATATACATAAAGGAATCAATGTTCCTAATTCAATAAATAGCTCAATTTATTTATGTAATTTTACTTGCATTATTGTCAATATGTAGTAAGAAATGTTTTTCAAACAATAAACCTAAGAGCTCATCAAATGAGTTTTATACAAGTTTGGAGTGAGATTTTTCTATAATAAAGGGACCAACATTCCCTTTTTTTGTACACAAAATAACATGTAAAATTAAGGATTTTTCTTTATAAATACAAATGATTCTTTTACCTTAACATTAATTAACACAATTCTTTTTCAAAAGCCACAAGGGATATAATGTCCTCATTTTCTATCAAAAATACACTTTAAACTCTTTCTTTTTTATAAATATGCATGCGGGGACCAACAACCCCATCGAAATAGACATTCTGAAATAATTCCCTAATTTATGTATGATTTTATCTTTTCATTTATTCTTATATTCTTTATTGCTTTATATTCCATGCTTTTTCAACTTTTGATATTTGTGCTTTATAGCTTTCTAATGTGCTTAAGTGAACCTTACTTTTCTAGCATGATATCTCATGTGCACTACAAGAAAATTGATTTTTAACGACCAAAACTTAACGAAGGGATAAAAATCCAGTCGTAATAATATACAAAAAGCGAAGGGAATTTTATCCGGTCATTAGATTTTAAATTTTATTATTATTTAATGAGGGGATAAAATTTAGTCGTTGAAAAATTAAAATTTCGGTCGTTACTGTCTTTAAGAAAATGGCGGGACAAAAATTCTATTGCCTCCAAAATATAATTCACAATTATTTTATAAAAAATAAAAGCAAAATACCCAAAGTTTAAAATTAGGAAATTAAAAATGCAAATTTATTCCCTGTAAAACGTAAGCTAAATTATATTTGTTTTTGTTTCCACCCTTTTTCTCTAAAATCTAAATCTATTATGCTTTATCTTCCAAATTCGTTTCCTACAAAATACAGATCCCAAAACCTAATAGAAATGGCAAAAAAACTTTCATTGCTATCCTTGTGGCTAGAGATCTAATTTTGCTTCTTCAATTGGACTAGGGCACCGTGGAATTAGCGATTGCAGGTAAGTGATTAATTTTCTGGCTGTTGGTTTTTGTTGTTTGTTATTTTGGCTTCCTCTTTGTTCGTTGCTCTTTTTTGCTCTCTTGGCTACTGTGTTGCTGGTTGGTTTTTCTCTTCCAGTTTGGCTCTGCTGTTGGTGCTCTTTTTGCAGTCTGGTTGGGAGATGAGCGGGGTTTTTCTTTCTAGTTGTGTTGTGTAGGGGGGCTAATAGGGTTATTTGTTGGGTTTTTGTTGTTGCTCTTCTTTTTCTTCTTCTGCACTTGTTGCTCTAGTTTTGCTCTATCAGCTTTTGTTGTTGCGGGGTAGAGCTTCTATTCTGTTAATTGAATTTTGTTCACTTAATTATGTAGTATTGTCAAACTCTCAAATAGAAAATTTAAAAAGATATTTGATAATTGAAATGCAAGAATTGCTCTACTGCCCACCACTCCATTAAAAATTTAAATTTAATTTCTTCTAAATATATTTATATTTGTAATAGGATAAATTTATCAAATTTTAAAATATTATTGCAAAGTTTACAGGTTAGGGCTTATTGATTCATCAAGATAAAAAGGTTTTCCTGAATTTCAGTGGCCCAATCTTGTGCTTTTTCTAATCTTTATTTTGTTATGGATGGACAATATAATTGCGTTGCTTTTATGAAAAGCCATTGTGCTGCGAGTCCTATGTTTAGGTGTTAAAGCTGAACAAATTTCCAATTTTATAATATCTTTTTAAATTTTCTATTTGAGTGTTTGAATAAAATTCCCGTTCTAAGTGAGATGTCTTGTATTCCTTGGTTTTTAGTGTTCGATTTCTTGTATTCTTTTAATGGAATTTTGTTCACTTAATTATGTAGTATTGTCATACCATGAGGAATAAACACAACTCCTTTTCTTTTTTCTTTCTGGTAGAATGAATCAAATAAGATTTTAATAATCAGTTATATAAAAAATGAATAGAATTTGGTTGATGTTTACCATTCTCTTCATCTTACTTTAAACAGGGCACTTCAGATCACTTGCAGCTATGGTTCATTTGCACTTAATTTTTTAATTATTTGGTATTTGTAAAATCTTATTGTCAACTATTGCATCATGATAAACATTGGCTTTAATACTTATTTATTTGTTATTTTAGAGATCGGAACTTCTGTAGATTTTTCCTCATATATGTGTGCATGTGTATGAATGTATGTATATATGTGTAATACATATACAAACACACACACTGATATGCATGCATTGTCTTTAAGTATCTGTTCGTATCTTTTACTATGATGAAGTTGCTTGCCTGACAGTTGGTTGGTTGTTATATGATCTAATTACTTACTATGTCCCAATCACTCTGTTGACTTCTCTTGAATTGTCTAGTGAGTAATTTTATTAAAACTGGTCCTTCTCTCCATTGCTTTTTATTAATTATTGTATTGTTTTATTTTCCAAATTAGAATCTGAATCTGTATTGAGCTACAATAGAAAGTGGCGTTTAGTATTGTATTGATTTCGATTTTCTATTTGTCTTTACATTTAATCTAAAAGCTGCTCAATGTGTGGGACAGTTCAGTACTTAAATATTAGGAGTATCAGCTTTTTTTCTTGGTATTGGACCTTTCAGACAAGTCAATGCAATATTCAAACATTTATCAGCATTATTTATCCAAATAAAATATTAATTTTGCATTATTGCTGCTGCTATAAATAACAATTGAATTATCATTCACCACTTTTCAGCATATGAGATGGAATTTAGTACAACAATTCGACATCTCATGGCAAAGTCTAAGGTGTAATTAGTATTATGTAGTAAATTAGAATTTATTAAATTTTCAAACGTGAAAATATATTTTAAGTTATTGTTTAGTTGTTTGCAGTTTTTACAATTATAAATTTTGATAAACACTATCCTTTTATTTTCTAAATAACATCTCAGATAATTCTAAAGTCAAAATCGGATAGATCTATTCTTGAGATTTGGATATAAAAAGAAATAATAATAATTTTATTATGTTAAAGGACCAGCTTCAAATATAATAGTGGTTCAAAAGTTGTTAGTGTCATGAATTATGGTCTTGTCACATTATTCTACTCCATCTCTTAAATTCCAGCCTACAAAAAAAAGATTATCTTAGTCTGTGTATTGAGGTAGTTGCCTTAGTTTATTTAGTTTTATTTTTGTGACCTTTTGATTTACAAGAGCATGAGTTCTAAATTACTGGACTCGGTTATGATCTGTTTGATTTCGTGGGAGTTGAATTGAATTTTTTTTTTCATCTGTTTACCTACTCTTGCGTGAATTAATATATTAGTAGCATATGAGAATTTACTTGTTTCTTGATTTTGCTATGTTCATTTCTTGCTTTTCTTATGCATTTGCACATTGTTGAGCTGTTTATAAAATGAATGATTAGTTGAATTATTTGGGATGACAAAAACAAATACATTATTAGATTCCTCAACTTTTTTTATAGAGTTAGCTTTGGCCTATTTTAATTCTCTTCGACATTCTCTATAGGATAGACGAAGCAAGGGTTCCTCAGGCCAAAGTTGCGATAAAATATATTTGAAACTTCGCACAAGCACAGGTTAGCCTCATCATATTCTACTTTCTGTTATATAATTGAAAATTTGACCTGTTCTATGATTTGTATATTAAGAAAGAGAAAGAAAACAAAGAAATGATTTGATGCACATTGAATATGATATATGCCATTATAAATTCCTGAGTTTCTTTTAAATTTTTGTGCATAATTTGTCATACCAATGATTGTGAATGTGCATTCAGTAGTAATGATAAAGACTTGTCTTACATATGTCAGTATATTGTGATACTTTTCTATAAATTGATAGTCAGTTAAAATAGGTTGTTTGTTCTATAAATTAATACTTTTTTTCTCTGTTAGTTTTTATGCTAATATATTTTTATTGTAAAGATCATGGCACCTAGTAAGCAACGGGTGCAGCTTGTTCATAATCGACTTGATAATGCTTATATATCTGGTGTGCAAAGTTTTTTGGATTATGCTTTCACAAGAACAGGAGAAATGCATGAAATACCATGTCCGTGTGTCAAATGTTACAATACATCTTTGGGAACCCATGATATGGTCAATTCACATTTAATAGCATATGGAATCATTCAAAATTACACCTTTTGGTATCACCATGGGGAGCAGTTAGGTGAGCCATAGTCAAATTGCTTAGATTTAGATGATAATGAAATTGAAGAGGTTGAAGATGAGGATGAGGATGAAATACAAGGGATTTTAAGAGACTTGTATCCCGATTTTGAGGGAGATGCTATTAACAGTGGTGATGATGAAGTTCCTGAGGAAGAACCCAATCTTGAGGCAAAAAAATTCTATAGGCTATTAACTGATTTTGAGTAACCCTTATACCAGAGTTCAAAAAGCTCTAAGCTTTCGAATTTGGTAAAATTGCTTCATATTAAAAGTGTTGGCCATTGGAGTAACGAGTCATTTACAATGTTGTTGAAATTATTAAAAGAAGAGTTATTGCCTAATGGATCCAACTTACCCGATTCATATTATGAGGCAAGGAAGATAATTTGGGACCTTGGGCTTTCTTATAGAAAGATTGATGCATGTAGGAATGATTGCATGCTACATTGGAAGGTAGATAAGTGTCTCAACTCTTGTAAATTTTGTGGTACATCTAGATGGAAGCAAGATAAACATACCGGGGAAAGTAAAAGTAAAAATGGGAAAAGAATACCTTTCAAGCTTTTACGTTATTTTCCCTTAAAGCCACAACTTCAAAGGTTGTTTATGTCCACCAAAACATCTTCTTTAATGAGATGGCATCATGACAAAAGAGTCGATGATGGAGTTATTTGACACTCGGCTGATTCAATGTCATGGAAATCTTTTGATGAACTTCATCAATCTTTTTCTAGTGAGCCTCGAAATGTTCGACTTGGTCTTGCTACTAATGGTTTTCAACCATTTGGAAATTCAAAGACTCCATATAGCATTTGGCCAGTTGTCCTTATTCCTTATAATTTACCACCTTGGCTATGCATGAAGCAAGAAATTTTCATTTTATCAATGATTATTCCTGGTCCTGGCGATGCAATTGATTTTTATCTCCAACCTTTAATAGAGGAATTAAATGAATTATGGGAAACTGGGATAGAAACCTTCGATGCATCAATTAGACAAAATTTTAAATTACATGCAGCTTTGTTATGGACCATTAGTGACTTTCCAGCATATGGGAATTTGTCTGGTTGGAGTACAAAAGGAAAGATGGCTTGCCTATGTTGTAATAAAGAAACTTGCTTAATGAGGTTATGCAATGGCAAGAAACAATGTTATATGGGCCATAGACGTTATCTTCCACTTAATCATAAGTGGAGGAATGATAAAGACTCATTTGAAGGAACTAAGGAGAAAAAGGTTGCCGCCTAAATTGTTGTCTGGCTATGATATACTTGATCAAGTGGCTGATTTAGATGGGTTATTACTAACCAAGGATCCAATGAAGAAGACTAAGATATCCCACGTTAATAGAGGTGATAATTGGAAAAAGAAGAGCATTTTTTTTAATCTTCCATATTGGAAAATGCTATTGTTACGACACAATTTAGATGTGATGCACATTGAAAAAAATATATGTGACAATATTTTGGGAACAATCTTAAATGTCAAAGGAAAAACCAAGGATAGCATAAATTCTCGATTAGATTTGCAAGCAATAAATATCAGGAAGGAATTACATCCCATAAAAAGTGGTGATAAATATGAGTTGCCTAAAGCAAGTTACACTTTATCTCTTGAACAGAAGCACAAGTTTTTCATTTTTTTAAAGAATCTAAAAGTTCTAGATGGATTTTCATCTAATATTTCTTAGTGCGTTAACATCAAAGATCGCAAAATCTTAGGCTTAAAGAGTCATGATTTCCATGTTCTTCTATAACATTTACTTCCTCTTGCCATACGTAGTCTGTTTTCCAAAATTGTGTGTGAACCACTTATCGAGTTGTCATACTTTTTCAATGTGCTTGGAGCAAAATGTTTAAAAGTCGATGAGTTGGAGCAAATAGAAGCCCAAATTCCTTTTACCTTGTGCAAGTTAGAAAAAGTCTTCCCACCATCATTTTTTGATATCATTGAGCACTTGCCAATTCATTTAGCTAATGAAGCTAAGATTGCTGGACCTGTTCAATACCGATGGATGTATCCGATAGAGCGGTGGTTGTACTTTTTAAAATCTCTTATAGGTAACAGGGCTTGTCTTAAAGGTTATATTGCAGAGGGATACTTGGCAAGTGAATGTATGACCTTATGTTCAAGGTACTTGCAAACAATGGAAACAAAGTTTAATCGACTTGAACGGAATTATGATGGTGGGGTTAAATGTGATGAAGGTTTATCTATCTTTTGTCAACTTGGAAGAGCTTTAGGTTCTCCAAAACAATGTACACTTAATGCACATGAAATGGAGCAAGCCCATATTTGTATTTTGAAGAATTGTGATGAAGTTTTGCCCTTTCTCGAGTATGTATCTCCAATAAAATACTTCTATCTATTTTCTATTTTTTTAATTTTAATTAACATATTGTTTCACTTTTGTTTTATATAGAGAGTTTTCAAAAATTCAATATGATACCTCTCAATCCATTTCTGATTTGGAATGGAACAAGCAATTCATTAGTTGGTTTAAAAAAAAGGTAAGTTTTTGGTTAAAAATAATTTGCCTCCACTTGGTTAATTTATAGCTATTGATAATATATATAATGTAATTTTGGCAGGCAATACAATTGCATAGGCAACATGATAATAAGATGATAGCTGATTTGTTATCACTGTCACGTGGCCCCACACAATATTTGTCAAGTTTCAATGGCTACATTGTTAATGGTTATAGGTTTCATGTTCAAAATTATGATAAAGGTTTGAGAACTCAAAATTATGGAGTGGTGGTTGTTGGAGAGTCCGATAAAGAGACTGGGAATATTGATTACTATGGAGAATTGATTGAGATACTTGAATTACAATTTCTTGGGGGAAGAAGAGTGAATATGTTTTGATGTAATTGGTTTGATGTGTATGACAAAGAAAAAGGGATAAAAATAGATGAATATGACTTCGTAAGCGTTAACTGTCAACGTATTTTTAAAATAAATGAGCCTTTTGTGTTGGTCAATCAAGCATCACAAGTTTTTTATGTCGATGACTAGAGGAATAAAGGTTGACATGTTGTGCGAAAGGTCATACCTCGTGATTCCTTTGATGTTATACAAAAAATGGAAGAGGATTTAGAGGAGTTTGATAATTCAACATAAAAGAGAAGAAAAATTGTTGATCAAGGTTATATTTTTATATGATTGTGATGTTATGTTCATATTGTAATTTATTTATTTATTTTTATTTTTATTAGGTTTGACATGAATCCATCAAAGTTTCGAAAGACTGAAATGGAAATCAAATCAAAAATAGGTAAGCAGACATTCATTGCACCAGGTGCTTTAGGTAGGGGATGCAGACAAAGTTTAAGATCTTTCACCTCTTCAAGAGCCACTGAACAACAAATTTTAGCTGCAACAAGTAAAAATTGCCAAATAATAGCTGCTAATCAAGATGGGCCACCGCTTGTACCTCCTGAATTTCGATCGATTAAAGATGACAATCTTTCTCCTCAAGTGGATGAAGAGATGCAAGACATTCAAATAAGTATTTTATTAAATCAAATTTAATCTATTTTTATCATTAATTGACCATGAGTTTGTATATTTGATTTAATTAAATCTGAATATCTATTAAAGGGATGCACAAGAAAAAGGTCCGAGGAAGGAATAAGTGTAAAGAAGTTGCAGGACTCAAAGCTGGAGAAAAATTGAAAGTAACTTTTTTTAACAATCGAGTTGTTGGGGAGCATCATGAAGATTTCTCAAGAAACTTGGGTATAATAGTTCGTGATCGTAATATGTGCCCTTGGAAAGTACACTCATGGAGAGAAATTCCAAAACAAAATATAGAACATATATGGCAAGCTGTTCTTGTAAGAATTTACGTCATTATGTTCTTTAAATTTTTTATTTCAAGCTTTGCTTATGCCAAATATACTATAGGTCCAATTAATGTTAATTGATTTTAATAATATTTAATTTAGGATAAATTTGAGAGTGATGACATAATTGAATATCGTGAGCATGTTGTGAAACATATGAGAGGATTATGGAACAATTGGAGAGGATGGATGAATTTCAAATATGTAAAGTCTAGGCCACTCCCACGGCCATGAAAAATGTGCCAGAAGGGGTGGACAAAAATGATTGGGAATGGTTGGTCAAAGAACACTATTTTAGTGAAAAATTCCAGGTATGACATAAGTTTATATATTTTATGCATATTTTTATTTTGCTTGTCAAATCATAAATTTACATGTCAAGTTGTTAATGTAGAAAACAAGCAAAAGAAACTCCATTAATAGGTCCAAGTTGGATATGCCACATCGTACAGGCAGTAAGCCATTTAGAGAGATTATGTATCAACAGGTATTTATCATCATTAAACATCATTAGAGAATTTATTATTCATTAATTAAAAAAAAGTTTCATTTGATATGTTTATACTTGTTTTGAAGGGAGGCAAAGATGGTAATCCACCAAATTTGGCTACCATGTTCTTTGAGACTCGCAAAAAGGACAATAAGCTTGTTAAAACTATCACTCGTGATAGATATGTGTGTATGATTGATTTAATTTTCATTATGCTACCTTTTAGACAATATGTTGATACATTTTAAATTATTTTCATATTATAGACTCAAATTCAAGAATTAGTGGAAACAGAACCTTTTCTTTCCAACATAGAAGTAGCAGAAAAAGTCTTTGGACCTTAACGAAAAGGTCATGTTCCTAGATTTGGGGGTGGAGTAACTGCAACACAATTGAAAGTGCCTAGTTCATCGAAAGAGGCATTGTCATCTAAGCTAAAGAAAGTTGAAGAAGAAAATATAGAATTGAAAAGAAAAATCGACGCTTATGATAGTAAATTCGCACGACTTGAAGCTGCAATTTTTGGTAAACAATCTAATATGCATCCTGCATCACCATCTTCAAGTGAATCCCAAATAGAGTGAAGCATTTAATAGGTAAGTAAATATGTTCCAGAGTAAAAATTCTATAATATTTTTTAAGTATATAGCAGCATATATATTGTTCTTTGAAATATTAATAATTTCTTCTTTTATGATTAATGTGATTGCATTTTACATGTATTTCCTGTAGTCTTTCTACACAAATTTTCATCATGTTTGATTTGCAATATGATAATATGTTGTTAATATATTATTAAACTTATTATTATTTTTTACTTTCTTAGCCATTTGATCTACTGCCTTTATAAATGAATATTAATTATAAATTTATGTTTGCATGTTTTTTTATCAATGGACAATGAAGATTTGATGCTTATTATTCATTTTTTTTTTTGAAAATTCTAGCTAGATAGATGTTGGTATAACAATGGACTATTTTTCTAAACAAAATTATATATGACAAATAGAATGTTAAACAATTTTGAAATATTGCTATACTTTGTAATTGATTTTTTTCAATTTATGAAAAGAGTATTTATTATATTTTTGGATATATATGTATTTGTCAGAGTGTGAATGGGGTGTAAGTGAAATATTTAAATAAAATTATTTATATTAATTATCGAATGTACATTTAGCAATGTAAAATTCGGTCACCATTTTTAATTATTAACGACCGAATTTCCTTTTATTAAAAGATATAAACAATTCGCGAAGGGAACTTTTGGTCGTTATAAGTTAATTTTTACGACCAGTTTTTCCTTTGCTGAAAGTGTTAAACAATTAACGAATGGAGAAACTGGCCGTTAAAAGGACTTTTTTAACGACTGGACTTCCTTTCGTTAAAAGCAGAATACAATTAGTGAAGGGAAATCTAGTTGCTAAAAATTTATATTTAACGTCCGGATTTGTTCCAGTCGTTAATAACTTTAACGACCGGATATCAAACCGGTCGTCTATTCTATTAACGACGGGGGTTTTAACGACTGGTGACGACCGAATTTTTTCGATCGTTATAGTGTTTTAAGGACCGGATTTTCCCTCGTTAAAGAGCATTTTTCTTGTAGTGGTGAGAGAAGAGATGAAATAAGTTAATCATTAAAACTCATTTATATAACACTAACCAAAGGCATAAATAAGAGTGATGTCTGAACTATCTTTGATTTTGGCCTCATAAGGTTAGAACTCATTTTCCAATGTTTTATTAGGTGGTGGCTCTATGATACATATCTCATGATGCCCAATAGATGCCCTCGTAGTTTGATCACCAATAATTGAATAGGGGTACCTCGAGACATTGTCTCAAGCCTTTTTGAGGCCTGAGGCATGGTGGATTAGGTTGAATCCCTATCCATTATGAAGCAACCAAACTTTACAAGTTAAATGAATTTTATCTAGTCTCTAGCTGCAAAAGAAGGCTTTCGAGAACAAACCAAATGCCTACGAGGTTCGGTACGGATCACAATAGTGACTCCACTAGGGACTCATGATATTTTTCTCTAAAAGTACCTTTCATTAATTTAACATAAATGAGTTTAGTGGTTAAGATGTTTTATCTCTTTTCAAAAAATTGCATTACATTCATGCTAGGTGTGGACACTTTGACTAGAAGTAGCCTAGATTAGGGTTACCCAATGATGAGGAAATAGTATATTACTGACAATAGATGTAGATCTCAAAGCTTTGATTGTGAGTTTTTCACAATTATCTCAAAGATTTTATGATTTTTCGAGTGTTTCCAAATGGTTTTAATAAAAGTGCATGAAAAACTTTGATTTTGGCCTTAAATGGTGACATACGATCGTTTGTCATGTAAGGGACGGTTGTCTCTCTCCTATCCAGATCAAATTAGGAGGTATTTTTATTAATTCTAGGATTTTCACCTGAGGGATGACTGCTTATCATAAGGGATGACCATCTATGGTTGAAAACCTAGATTTCCCATGTTTATAGAAATTAAAAAAAGAAAGATAAGTTTTAAGGGATTTAAATTCGTACTTTAAGGGATCAAGATCTCCAGATTTTAGAAGATAGAGTTAGGGTTCAATTCTAACTTTACCTTGGGTATGAAAGGAAAATATTTTAAGGTTTCCGGGGGGAAATAATTTTAGATATAGAGGTAATTCTTGGAGAGGAAGAAAAGAAATTTCTCTCTCTCTAAGAAGAAATTTCTCTAACAACTCTTTTGATCCACACACACACAGAATCCTTCAAATTTTTGGAAAAAAAAGAACACAATCGGAGTGGAGGTCTATCTTACTTTATGTATAGAAATCTTCCCATGCATTATATGCATGCCATGCTCGTGCATCACTTATATATCACACATAATTTTGTTTCATGCTAACAACTGAGTCACACATCATATTTATGTCATTCATATGCATCACTCTCATGCATTTATGTATAACATATTCACCATACATCATGTACATAACACATTCATGCTCCATACATCACATGTATTGTAACACCCTAATTCCTTAACCATGGATAATCATCAATCATCAACCTAGTAAAGGTCATGTAGAAATAATAATAATAATAATAATAATAATAATAATAATAATAATAATAATAATAATAATAATAATAATACAATCCATCATTACATGCCATAATAAAATAATTAAGCTTATGTTAAGATAAACATAACATAAATGGCCTTCAAGTATCCTGATATCCCTAAGGCAACTGCATCATGACTGATCCTCTGGAGCTTATCCTGAAACCTATATGGATAAACAAACCTGTACTAAGCTTTAAAGCTTAATGGGGAACAAAACTATAGACAAGCTCATACAATTTTCTTCATGAAACCCAAAATCAGCTATCACAATAACATAACATATGAGATTGCATTATTTATTCTACCACATTAGGCATTCCAGGGAGTTTTTAACCTTAACCATTGATGCCATCATTACAAAATATGAAAGCATTGTATAAACTTATCTTATCCTTGACACTTGCTAGTTAACGATCATCTTTAATCCCTCTCTTATTGCCTAGAAGATTCATGCATCTTATAACTCTTCTATTCAAGAATACTGATATCATTGTTATATTCGTACAATTATCAACTTAATAACATTAACCAATTTGGTTACCTAACATGTGCATTTAACATTTATTCATAGCCAAAAGGAATGCTCATGTTATATAACATTTGAAAAAGATATTGTTAGGCATGATTTCATTACATATATACAAACTTATCATTTTTGTTTGGGATTTTACACATCTTTCTTATTTCTATATCTGTACCTATACATGTACATATATACAAATGTTCATATACACACAAACATGCATGCCATTCCAATAAATAGGTATTACATGTAGCAACCTTAGCCTATAATCTATACATATCACTTTATCCAACTCATTACATATGTTTTACTGTGTAACAAAAACATATACCAACTACACAGAGAACATATAATCAAACTTAATACATAAGAGTGCTATACTTTTAAAAACTTTTCAATGTACATTAAAGTCTCTTTACAAAATACAACTGTTTAACATTTTTACATATAATATCTCCAATACCACTATCCTATAATCTTTACTATATACAAAGAGCCAAAATAAAAGTCTATAAATGTCTCTCTCGTTGACTTGAGTTGGCCATCCTACTGCAGATATCACCCCAACAACCTATACGAATGAAACACCCGTGCTAAGCTATAAAGCTTAGTGGGGAACTAAATCATGATAAACGACGACTCACAGTGATCGTCAACAAGCACACATCATGCCTCAAATATAACAAAGCTTTATTCCAAGAAGTGAACAAAATACAACGGTTAATTCATATTACAAAAATCATAAAATTCAGCAATAAAATTTGCATTGATGCTTTAATCAACATATATAACCATGTAAGCTCTATTGTTCTATGGCTTTAAATTCAACTAATTATCATGTGTCTAGTTTTTGAATTGGTACTAAACCGTAAAAGCATAAATATCTATTATCTTTTCATCTATTTAACATGTCTTTGATATATACACATTAGAATTAAATAGCAAATCCACACTTCCAATTACCATGAGATTATTATATTACTATAGGCTTATTTTATATTCCACAAGTTATTCATGTTATAACATATTAGATGTATCATAAATATAAGCCTTTCAACTAAACATAACACTTATATATCATTATCATAAATAGCAAATACACGTTAAAGAATGTGTACATGCAACAATGGAAACACATATATATAATCATAAGAAGAATATTTCAAAACAATGGTTGTTACTGTCTAACCTTCATAATCTTTAATATACAATATGAATATGCACTTATAAAATTGTTGCGCACATTAGACTTTTATAATACTCTTGGACTTAATAAAAATTCCTTCATCAATCATGTATTGGCATACATATAGAAATAAGGTTTATGATCACAAAGGCATATATATATATGATCAATTTAATCAAAATATTAATATAATGTAAATTCATCATTTCACGATTAGAATGTATTTGGGATACTAGCAGTATAGATACATATACTATTGCACATCCTTTTAAATGTGAGTTTTATGTGCAATAAAAGGAATTTCATATGTAGAATAGTATAAAGTCAATTAAGAATTTGCATGCCTTATTGAACTTTTCTTAACCTTTGACAATAAAGCTTGCACTATTCTAAAGAGGTGGATAACGGGTTATACGATGGCACCCGAAGGTACAAGTATGTTTAGTCACCCAAACGGGGTTGAAAATGGTCCAAATAGGATCCTGTCTATTTAGTCACCCAAACGGGGTTAACTACAACCCAAATGGGGTTGAAAATATCGCAGCTACAAAGTACCCTTATAGGCATGCCTATCTATCCACTTCTTAGACCCAACGCAGGCAGTACAATCTCTTTAATTTATCTTTTCTTTATTCATTCATATTCTTATATGCACATGTATACTCTTGTATAACAACGAACAATGTACTCATATACATGCTCATGTGTAACTTTATATAAACCTTTGAACATGCTCACTATTGGGTATTACTATTCTGTATTTGAAATCTTTTTCAATCATGTAACTATTTCGTATAACATGATTGTATCTATATTATACTATTTGCTCCTGTGCATAATCATGTATAGATATATATATATTCTCTAGAGTATCAACATATATGCATAATTCTTAAAACAATTTATATAATTGGCTCATGTAACAATCACATGACAAAATAATCCCTCTTTAATGCATACACTTGTATACTTATTGTCATATAACATTGCTATTATGTACTTTAATAAGATTTCTATAATTGAGTCTATTGCTCTGTAGATCTATGTTTCAGCTTGCTAACATGTGACATCACATATACTTGTTCATGTCATTTTATTTAAGTAAAGACATAATCATACATTTTTCTTTAAATCACATGCTTTAAATCATTTCACTAAAATATCTTTCAAACCCGATCATGTAAGATCATATTATATATGTATATGTTTATATGTACACATATATTCTACTAAACATATTACTTCTTTTTACAAGTAGAGTTAATATTTCAAACTATAAGTATCATACGAACAGTCATGGGTTGCATTTTTAATATTGACTATCATGTATGTATTCATATCCACATTTGAACTCTGTTGCAGGCAACACTATGTTCATGTTCAACTCACATATCAAGATTGTATTCATAGTATACTATTTGTACATATACAGAGTCTTGTAAAGCTACAAGTACTCTGGTGCATAGAAAGATATATGCACATTCATATAACAAGTTATACATCTAGCTCATCCAATCCGTGTGACTAGAAAATTTTCATCGTGACATAGTGGCATGACATATAATCATCACATCAGATACTTGATCATGTTCTCATTAAGCATCTCACATGTTCATAGTCATGCTAAAACATTTTCTATCTCATAGGGCAATTACATGCTCATACACTCATATACATAATCATGTGCTATACAAAATATCGACATGTTTCCATATGGGCATATACATATGACACGGTCATACTATTATATTTCATATTTCATAGAATAGGTACATGTCAAAATATGCACTATCTCATCATAGGATTACATATATACACATAAATTTTGCATATGACAATCATGTACAAATCTAGTTACATATATAGGTTAGATATTTTCATCACCATTATTCATTTATGTACACATACAAATATATATGTATGCCTATAAATCCTTCATTGATAATCATATTACATGCCCTATCCAATTTATTTTACTATCACATAAACAACTATTTATCTCAATTAATTAAAAAAGTTATAAAATAAAGTATCACAAAAGTCTGCACAGGGTAGCATTCTGGACTCGATTTGTGAGCCACATTTGAAATTGAAGATGTCATTTTTAGGCAAAATTATCTCCTACAATCTTATCCCCCTATGTGTTTAGTTTCCAGATCATCAAAATTCATCTTAATATCTGACCTATAGCTCTAGTTATTTGAAAAAATACTATAGGCTGTTCATAAAGCCAAAACAGTGTGGGCTGTCACTTAGAAAAATTCATAACGTAAAATTGAGAGAGATTTAGACCAAAATTTATTCTTAAAAGTTATACTTTCATGTCTTTAGTTTTAACAGAAATTTTTTTGTAGCATTTGAACACTTCTACAAAAATTTATGCCTATTATTGTAAATTCTGTTTCTATGAGCAGTCCAGGGGACTAGTCTGGATTCAACCCTAAATTCCATATACTTAAAGGCAGATTTGAGCTTAGATTTATGCTTAAAAATTGTAGATATAGAAGTATATGTTCCATAAAAATTAACTTTACATCATTCCGATCATTGTAGTCGAAGTTATCTCAATTTAATTACAAGCTGTTCCAGACTCCACATTAACAATTCACCTGATTTTTCAATAAATTATAAAAATTAGCTAGAGGCAGAATCAATGCCTAGTCTCTTCTACAAATTTGTAGTTTTATGTCTCATTTAACTATATAATTTTTAATTGGTTCATTTTGAGGTCTCTAACTCAATTTAAAATAGAATTACCATTACTAGGTCAAAGAAACCCTATTAAGGTTTCAAATGCAACTTACCTCACATTCTCAACAAATCATTCAAATCATTCTCAAAAAATCATTCAAATCTCAAGTCCACCTCATCATGTCTAGCAAAAAATTACAGGCACATGAAAACCCCTAAAATTCCCATACCTTGGCCAAAATTTCCTTTAGCCAACTAATCTTTTGCAAGACCTTTTTCCTTTGTCTCTTTTATCTTCTCCTTCTTTATCTACAATGTAAATCATTCTCTAATCCATCATTTCCAGCAGCTTTTCCCAACCAAAATCCAAGTAGAGAATGAATAAGAAGATGATGATAATGAAGATAACCAAAATTAAACCATACCTTATAAATCAATATCAATATTTCCTTGAACAATCCCACATGCATGCAATGGCCTTCATGAATTTATGAGAGATGAACATTAAAATTGAAAGAGATGAAATGAATTCCCTCCTTTAGTGCCGTCCCACTCTCCCTTTCTCTTTCATTCCACTAACACCAACATTTATACAGTGCTTTGGTAAAAGTCTTTTTAGGTCCTTCAAGGTTTTGCATGTCACACTAAAGACATACAACTTTTTGCATGCTATAAAGTGACCCCTCCTGTAGCACCCTTACCCTGTACTTAGCTATAACACTTTGATTAATGTTAATTAAGCATGCTTATCATAACATTTCATCTGATAATCTACTAAACAGATATCCAAAAGTTAACTATTAGAAACTTCACTTATAGGTGCATCTCGCTAACATAAAATATTACATATACAAAGCATCTGTAGTAAATACAAAATTTCCAACATATTTAGAGTTTCCACAACTACAAAACATAAAGACAAAAAGAAGACTCTATTATTAATCTTCTAAGACTTGTGTTGGCCAACCTGCTGCAGATATCAGTCCTGGAAGGAAGTCCTGTTCTCACAACCTACACGGATAAACAAAAATCCGTGCTAAGCTATAATGCTTAGTGGGGAATACTAAATCATGATAAACGACTACTCACAGTAGTCGCCAATAAGCATACATCATGTACTATAAAGTATAACTTGTACTCAATATAAGAAAATACAGACAAGAGTCCACATATGATAACCGAATGATTTAATGATAGTAAATTCGGCATTGACGCTTAATATACACCACATTTAACCATGTAAGCATATTTGTCCTTTAATCTTGCGATTCATTCATTGGTTGTTACACCACTGTTTATACTCAGTCATTCCTTCCATTTATTACATACTTTAACATATGCTAGGAATACATGTATATATATATATTCACATATAAACTTATGATCCACAAGGACCTATGCATATTCGTAAGTAAAACAAGCATTAGTACTATGAAAGTTTATCATTTATCAAGAATTATGTTTGTATACTTATTGTACCAATGCATACATAGAATTTCTAGCTTGCTTCTATCTCAATTGCCATTATCATGTGAACTTTATCATTGTAAATCTGTAAACACTTTATGTGTGTGCACAAGACAATATACATCAATTCTCAATAAAGAGCAAGAACGAGTAAATATAGGGAAAACATATAACTCAACTATATTAATTTGAAAAGCAATCACCAACATGAATACCTATTCATAAACTCTTATATTCATTTGCTATAGAAAACATACTATCTCTAATATAGTTCATACTTAGATATTAGTGATGCACTAGTTCATTTATATAACTCTGTATGTACTATTTCTATATGCGATAATCATGCATAAGTGTATATTGCAACATCTTTAAATATCATAATTTCCATATGTGCTGAAAAGGAATTTCACAAATAAATTAGATTATGAAATCGATTAATGAATTGTTATGCTTCATAAAGCTTTAAATTAAACATCAAACTATTCTTAACTTTGGTATAAGGCCTGCACTATTCTAAAGAGGTGGATAACGGGTTGAACGATGGTACCCGAAGGTACGAGTTTGTTTAGTCACCCAAACGGGGTGAACTGCAACCCAAACGGGGTTGATCGATGTACCCGAAGGCACAAGTTATTTATTCACCCAAATGGGGTGAACTGCAACCCAAACAGGGTTGATCGATGGTACTCGAAGGCACAAGTTATTTATTCACCCAAACGGGGTGAACTGCAACCCAAACGGGGTTGATTGATGGTACCCGAAGGCACAAGTTGTTTAGTCACCAAAACGGGGTGAACTGCAACCCAAATAGGGTTGAACAATGGTACCCGAAGGTACAGGTTGTTTAGTCACCCAAATGGGGTGAACTGCAACCCAAACGGGGTTGAACGATGGTACCCGAAGGTACAGGTTTGTTTTTATAGCTGCAAGGTACCCTTATAGGCATGCCTATCTATTGACTTCCTAGACTCAATGCAGGCAAAAAGATCTATTTACTTTATCTTTTCTTTATACATTCATATTCTTATATGCACATGTATACTCTTGTATTACTATGAACAATATACTCATAAGAGCGCTTATGTGTAACTTTCTATAAACCTGTGAACATTTCACTGTTGGGTAATACTGTTATGTTCTTGTAATTCTATTAAATCATGCGACTATTCTGTATGTCAAGACTATACTTATATAAGGCCATTTGTAACCGTACATAGGCATGTAAAAATATCTATATTCTTTAGTACATATACATATATGCACAATTCAAAAACAATTTATACACTTTTCGTATATAATAGTCAGATGACAATATACTCCTTCTCTAATGCATACATTTTTGTATACATGGTCTCATATATCAATGTCATTGTATGCTTTAATAAAATTTCTATAATGGAGTTTTAGCACTGTAGATCTGTATTTCAGCATGCTTACATGTGACAACACATATGCTTAATCATATCATTTCAATTAAGTGAAACCATATTCATACATTTCACTTTACACATATTCTTTGAATCATCACTCTAAAACATCTTTCACCATTCAAACCTAATCATGTAACATCGTATTATATATTTATATGTTCATATATAATCTACAATTCAAATTACTTCTTTCTACAAGTAAAGTTGACATTTACTCCATCATTAAATAATATGTACATGTAAGCATAATTGCACACAACAGCCATGTACATAAGTTTGATCATATTCACATTAAGCATCTCACATGTTCATAGTCATGCTAAAATATCTTCTATCTCATAGGGCATTTACATGCTCATACATTCATGTACATAATCATAGATGTACGTACCTGTGGGTACATTCACATATAGTAGACTTATTCATATAAGCATATTTACCAATATATAAATATATATCTTTATCATCATTAAAATCATGTGCTATACAGAATGTCAACATGTTTCTATAAGGGCATATACACATGCCAAGGTCATACTATTGCAATCCTTATTTCATAGCATAGATACATGTCAAAACGTGCTCTTTCATGTCATAGGATTATATGTGTATATTTATATATATATATATATATATATATATATATCAATTTGGCATATGACAATCATGCACAAAACTAATTACATGTATAGGTTAGATATTTCATCATTAGTCTTTATTGATATACACAATTGAATGCATATGTATTCATATAAATCCTTCATGGATAGCCATATTACATGCTTTAACCAATTAACTTTACTGTCACATAAACAAATATCTCTCTCAATTTATTAAAGAAATCATATTATCAAGTGTAGCAACAATATGCACATAATAGTAAATTCTGTTTTTGTGAGCAGTTTAGGAAACTAGTCCAAATTCAACCCTAAATTCCATATACTTAGAGACCGATTTAAGTTTAGGTTTCTTCATATGAAATATAGGTATGGAAGTCTAGTTTCTAACGCAAAAATAATCACTCAATTTGCTGTTCTATAGCTCAACTTATGAGTAAAACAATCCAGATAGGTCAATCAGTCGTGAAGAAACGTTCTACTCGTGAAGAGGCTCACGAGTGAAGTAAAAGGGCAACATTTCACGACTCGTGAAGGGGCTCACGAGTAGAGAAAAAGGGTAGCATTTCACTACTCGTGAAGGGGCTCACGAGTGGTGAAAAAGGGCAGAATTTCACGACTCGTGAAGGGATTCACGAGTCAGACAATAGTTCACGACTCGTGAAGAGGGCAATCTGTTCTTCAACCTCAAAACGTAAAAATCCAGAAAAACGTAACTTCAAATTCTGTAAATTATATCCAAATTCAGCAAGCAATTCAACATGCAATATGAACAACCTACATTCCCATACCTTAGCTGAAAATTCCTTTGTCTTCAACCCCTTGCAAGCCCTTTTTCCTTGTTTCTTCCACCTTTTCTCTCTCCTTATAGATTATTTCATACATTCAACAACAATCTTCCATCATCAATCAAATTAAGAAAGAGATGAAGATGAAGAGATGAACTATCAAGTTAGGATATTACCTTAAAGTTATACTAATGATCTAGATTGAACAACATGCAATATTTCCTCTTCAAAAAGACCTTGAGAATTCATCTATGGCTTTAAGAAATATGAAGAAGAAAAGGAAATTGTTGTAACTCTCTCTCTAAAATTTCGTTCACCACCATCTCTAATGAGTTTTTCCTTTCATTCCACTAGCAAAAGACTTTATATAATAGTTAGGAAAATTCCCTTCTTGATCCCTCAACAAAATGCATGTCCTTTAATCAACCCACACCTTTTTGCATGTCATAAATCAACCTAATCACTTATTCTTTCTCTTAAATTAACCTCTCAATTATTCATTTATTCACCTTTGACCTTTAAGATGCTGAATTTACAAATTGAGCCCTAAACTAATACTTGTACTTCAATTACACCATTGAATGTTATTAAACCAACTATAATAATTTAATTATGACTTTATAAGATTCATACCATATAATTTACACATTTATCACATAATTATAGATAACTTAATAACACTTATATCCCAATTAATCCTTGAAGTAAAATATTATTTCAATTACACATAGATATAAACAACTAGTTTATCCTTCAATATATAAGATTATAATAATTCATCTAATTAAGCTTGATTAAACATTAATAATTGGAATTATGTCCTTGAATTTTACTAAGGCCTAATTTGGGCCCTTACACCTCCACTAACTCTTTTTCTTAAATCATCCTTTCTATTTAATCCCTTTTTTGAATTGACCTCTTAATATATACTTCTATCCACATTTGACCCTTAAAATGCTATATTTATAAATTGACCCTTAAATTAATACTTAATGTTAAACATACTCACTTTCTACTGCTCACTGTCTGATTTTTACATAGTATTTTTCACATGGAAAAAGACATTTTTCAAGAAAATTTTCTTCATAACAATTGATACTTAAGATCTTAACTATATGATATAAAAATTTCAAGTCATTTTTATGTATATTCCAGGAGTTATAACATATGAAACACCTACTGCTCCAATGACCCACCAAATGAAAAAGGGCTACTATTTTGGGCATTTTTGAAGACCTTAGAGGTAAACTTTCATTATTGTTATTTCTATAAAATTTGTAGAAAAAGATGTCCCGGTTCTATCCCAACTAAAATCATCTAATTTAGAGTTCAAAAACTCAACTTATGATTAAAATAGTCGTTGGAGGTCAATCCAAATTTCTGGACAGCACTTTCACCTTAATGCCTAAGATCTTAATTCAAGTCAATATACTTATAAAATCCCTAATCAACACAAGTATTAATGCATGCAAGAAATAATAGTTCCCAAATAATATCTTAACTATATTTTTGCTCGAATTATACATGCTATGCTATAATGTCATTTGACTATGGTATACTCTATCTCTTAAAACCATGAATCCATTAGATCATTAGTACTACTAATTTATCCCCTAATGCTCAATTTGACTTTAATGACATATGTTTGCCTTTGAATTCCACTAGGGCTTCTTTAGGGTCCTTACATTACACCTCATGATTAACTGACATGGTCTCCATACCACATGCAAATATTTTCTAAATTTCCCATACATGAATGTTATTATGCATGTCATAGTTCATATAACATTTAATTCAATCTTGTATGCTTGTGGCCCATGCAGCCCAACTATTCATCGTGAAATCAACATACATTGGCAGTCACACGGCAATCTTTCTCATGGTTGATGTAAGACATCACAATCAAGTAATACATAATATGGCATTTCATTTCATAGCAATAGTTTATAGCTAACTATAATTTAGAGTAAAGCAATAGAATAGATCATTATCATGATTCCAATATATATATAAGTGATGCGATCGATACATATGTTGATTTGTTTCTTAAACCATTTATATCTTTAATAGCCTACCTAAATACTAGTCTGAAAGGTGGATAACGGGAGCAATGGATACCCGAAGGTATCAAATTAAGGATATTTGAAGCTATCAAAAAATAGACCC
This sequence comes from Excoecaria agallocha, assembly GCA_037975025.1. Lineage (NCBI taxonomy): Eukaryota > Viridiplantae > Streptophyta > Magnoliopsida > Malpighiales > Euphorbiaceae > Excoecaria > Excoecaria agallocha. Next base: position 25,229,749 of record CM075807.1, on the reverse strand, counting down.
AAACGGGGTCAAGCAATGGTTCCAACAAGGAACAAACTATAGACCCAAATGGGGTCAAACGATGGTTCCATTAAGGAACAAGACCCAAACGGGGTCAACATATAGCAGCTACGACTATATCCCTCTAGTCATGCCTATCTAATCCACAACTGAACTAAGACCCACCGGCTTAACTTTTTAAGACATCTCTTAATTTAACATATTCTTCTTTACTTAGCACATCATTTGGCGTAAAGCCACTTTTCATAAAAGAATGTATATCATTCTTTTCATACATCATGCTGAGCTTTAGGCTCCATTCCATATGGATGATGTCATATGATCATATGCTTGCATCAATTTCTTTCATTCATATCATAATAGTTACATGTTTATGCAACAATAACAACACATCATCTTTCATGGTTAGCATTATGTGTACCCGCATACACTCGTACATATATGTGCAGTTTAAACATGGCAATACATGATTTCATTACTCATAATTGTTCGCATATTAAATCAAGCTACTCTTCATAGCATGCTCGAATCAGTTCTACCATAAATACTTACATAACTCAAGAATAGTTCTCAAGGACGTACCTTGTTATTGCTTGCTGTGAGTAGTTTCCCTATTCCCATAATTAATCACATTAAACATAATCATATATAGTAGCACTCAAGCATTCATGATTCATATGATAGAATAACTATGTTCTCATATAGCTTAAGGTCAACACTTCTTCATCTATAGCCTCTTTAGCTCAGTTATATAGTCTATTATATGATAGGCAATAGATTATTTACCTTAACATTATCACATATATCATAATCATCTTATTTGTACTCTCTATTTTATAACATTATTGTCTTAGAGGAGTTGTATAAGATTATATCATCTTAATAATTAGAACATTACTTGCAAACTTGTAACTTTCATTTTACATCATAAGGTATGAATAACATATGAGTATGATCCTTTACATCAAAGTTCACCATCAATTCCCATTATGACTTGAAGTATAATTAAGCTTCTATAGTTTTATAATATCCCTTAAAAACATTCCTTTTCTTTTAACTTAGGCATATTTCATACCTTATACCCGTATAAAATACATTAATTAGCATGTATATTTATAGTTACTAGATTACATGCAACATTACAACTATCTTCTTATCAACTAGGCTAAATCATATTATTCCCATGCCATTGAAAATGATTACAAAAGTGTAGTATCTAGGTAGAACCATTCGCTTTGGCTGAGCGTATACTTTATACTATACTATAAAGGGCATATCAATTAGCATACTCTTGTGATTCTTATATTTCCTTTCACTCTTTATAGTTTCAGGCCATTATGCACTAAAACACATTTTAGCAGCCTAATTATTTTGGCATTATCATATGTAAGTCTTCCTAATTAGAGTTCAAGTGGACTCCAATTCATAACTTTATAGGATTATTGTTTTATAGCTTTTCACTCTACTCTGTGTATATCAAGGTATATAGATATATATATATATATAAATAGATAGGTCTTCATATTAAGTGATCATACATTGATTCACTTGACAGGTGACTTGGATAACTTATAGCTTAATTCACTCTTCTTCCTCTTATTATAGCATTTATGTCTTTTAAATTTTCATAATAATTCATGTCTTTCTAAAATGTTTTTTTGTAGACTTTAGCCTTAAGAATAGACTTTCATAATCTATTACTATCATAAGTAACATATCACACTTCACTTATTAACCATTTATCCTCCGTCTCACTTATCACTAGTCATTTCACCTCAATTCTTACTCTCTGAATGATTTTATGGACCACATAATATGGTGTTCCATATCTAATTACAAGGCTTAAATCTCAGGTGTGAATATACTGTGGAGGGGAGAAAACATGCTTGGCAATGCCTTCAATGAATGAAGTGTACAAGTGGTCATGCATTCTCAAAGAGCAAGAGTGAGTGGCCGAATACATCAAGGAAAAAATGCATGTTTGGCCGTGTATGAGGAAGAAGAACAAGACAAGTGGCCGTGCCTTCCCACGAATAAAAGCATAAGTGGCCGTGTGCAAGGAGAAAAGAAAATCACATGGCCATGTGTTTCCAAAGAGAAAACACAAGCTTGGCTATATGCAAGAGGAATAACAAATGCACGTGGCTGTGTATCCTCAAGGTGAAATAGTGCGTGCCAATGTGTGAGAAGAAGAACATCATCATGTGGCCACGCATAGGGAAGTAGGAAACCACACGTGGCCATTCATAGGAAAGAAGAAAAACCTATGTGGCTGTGTAGAAGAAGAAAAGGAACTTCACGTGGCCTGCACGGGGAAGGAAAAAGCAACACGTGGCCATGTATAGGAAAGAATAAAAACATGTGTGGCCGTGTGTGAGAAGGAACGAACAAAATCCAGACTTCAGATCATGAAAAACATAAATTTAAAACCCAGATCTCACTTCCCCTCTTACTTATATGATCATTTAGGTTACTAATCATGTTATAATCAATAACACCTATTAGCTTAAATCCTTAATCTCATTATCAAAGCACATATAACATTATAGGGAAAACATGCACAGTAACCATCCCAAAACAATGAATCTTGTACTTGACATTGAAGCCTCCCTCACTTTACTTGATCCATCCCTTTAACTCTTGATTCCCTTCTTCTCCTTGTACACGGAGATAAAATACATGATATATCATCACTCTATACATCCTTAGTTCCATTAAATCAAACATAAAGAAGAGATCCATGAGAGGAAAACATTACCTTCATAAGGTTGAAACACCAAAACCCTAGGTTGCTCTTCTTCAACCTATAACTAGAGAGTGAGAGAGAGAGAGAGAGAAAAACTCTCTTGCCTTAGCTGATCCCCACATCCAAATCCCTAAGGGTTCCTTCTTTAATAAGCTAAATATAAGAGTTAGTGGGTAAATATATCCCAAAGAGAAATTTCCAAAATGCCCTTATACATTTTAACCCCTTAAAACTTATTTTCTTAGCATTCAACTCCAAAACTTCTTATTTAATTCAATTGCATCCTTCCTTACTATTTTAGCTACACTCCAATTCACATGTGCATAATTACCAATATACCCTTAATGTGACTTAACTTTAATAATACCAAATAATCAAATTTTGCTTAAACTTTAATCCTAATTAATTAACCATAATACTGTTAGGGCCATGATTGGGTCCTCACATGTATGCCATGCACCATATGTATACCTAACATGTCCACATACCATATGTATCTCGTGCATCATTCTAACCCTCTAGATTTTTAGCCATTCCAGATCACGTGTCTAAGTGGTTTAGAGGTCCAAGTGGTCATCCTGTTATAGAGCCTTTAGTAGAGTAGGCTATATTAGAAGCAGAATCAAGATCAGATTTGGATTTGGCTTATATCTAGAGAGTGAATTTAAGACATACAACAATGGTAAAACCATAATAGATTAGAGCTTTTATCTTTATGAATTAGATAAAATATTTAATGAGTTAAAAAGAAGAATAAGGGCGACAATGAGTGAAATGGTGTCTATTTTAGCTCCTACTTCTAGACTAAACCCTATAGCACCTGCTACTATTCAAGTTAAACTGACCAAGGTCAGGGAGACTCTTACGACAGTAGTTATAGCCTTTCTAACTACTATTGGTTATAGTGGTAAGGCATCGCTTTTTACCCCAGTTGAGCAAGAGGAATATGAGGGTTATGCACGAAAAGATGACTGTATATAAGCCACAAAAAAGGAAGGTAACAAGAATAGAGGATCCAACCTTGACAAAAATAGAGGAAAAGATGGAGGCTATGGCCCGGTTAATGCCAACATGTAAGGGTATTGACCCAGAAGATAGGGATTTAGATAGTAAGGAAGTACTACAACAAAAGTTTAGCACGTTAAACTTGCCTAGGTTAGATGACACTTCTGATCCAGCAGTCAATATAAAGAAATACGCTCTAATAATGAAAGGGACCATCCTCACTAAATGACAAAAGGATGAATATTTAGACCTCAGTTTTATGGGTCTTTCGATTAGCTCGTACCATAAGCTGGACTGAGAAATAAAGAAAGACTAGGATAGGCTGAGAGAAGAGTTCCTAAAGCAATATGACTGTAGAATAAGGCTAGAAGTGACCCTATAGGATCTAAAGCTACTACATTGAAAGCTAGAAGAGTTTTTTTATAAGTATCTTTCCTGATAAAATAGCAAGGTAAGCAAAATGAAAAAGAAGCCATAGATTGTTGATCAAATCCAGTTTTTCATTCAAAGTGCCAATCCCTACCTGAGAGATAGGCTCAAAATGAAAGGCTTGAAGGATTAGGATTCTTTAAAGGATATAGCCATTGAAGTCAAGGCTACTATGCCTACCATCAACACACGGGCTATAAAATGAATTATTGTCATGCTCTAAGGAAATGCATTCGGGACTGGTTTGACATTGAAAAAGTGCCAAATCCTAAAGAAATGCATTTAGTACTGGGTTATCATAGTGTCATGTCATCACCAGCTTTTGTGTTTGACCGAGGATTACTAAAATGGTGTATGCCCCAAGACTCATATGGCATGTAAATATTTAGTCATCACCTTTTCAGTTCTAATGATAAATGGTTGTAGGATGTAAATATCATCACCTATCTTAAGGGCATCATCTAAAAAAGGAAGAGCCTAAGATGTTGAAAAACTTTTTACTATTTGCATGAACAATAGGAGAGGATGTTATAAGCCACATTTTGATGATGTTAAATGTGTTTCTAAAATATTTATATGCTTCTCTAACAATGTTAATAATATGAGCTCTTTTTATGTATGCAATGTCCTATTTTCTTGCATCATACATGGCAATAAACATAGCTCATTTCTAAGACAATCATAGCTCATTTCTAAGACATCGATCTAATAAACACAAGTCTTAATTCAATCTTGGACATAGAGACATCTTGAATGCATTTGTTATGACTGTTGAAATAAGTCTTGAGAGGATAGAATAAAAGTGATTAAAACTTTCCCTAAACCTACAATGGCACCCAAAAAAAAATATAAGAATATTGAAACATGTCATTCCTATCCTTCTTAATAGTAAACTTGAATAGAAAACCTAACTCACTTAAGTAAGCGAGCCTAACTTACCTAAACTGACTAATTCAAAATTCCAATAAAACTTATAAGGGTTGACTGACAATAGGAGTTTGATGCATACCAGGTGTCACCCTCTAAGATAAAATTAAGATATGTGTTCTTGTATCACCTATCTAGTCATGATTGTTATTATTACCGCATGATGCATATAAATTGGAATGCATGCATAAGTTAGGCATAAATATATGGTTAACCTATCAAGAGAAACCTATAGCATGTGTGAAGCACCTGATCCAAGCTTGATCTGTGTCTGCTCTTGAAGGCCCACTTTTAGGGTCCAAGATGAGAAGTGGCTCACTATAACTCAAAAATTGGCTAATTCACAATAAAAAAAAGGGTTTAGGACCAATTTATTATTGGTAGTCAACTCTTGAAGGCATCTACTATGGGCTCAAAGAGGTAGGCATTATAGAGTCGCCACCCAACATAACGTTGGGAAATGAATCTTAACCTTTTGATGCCAAAACAAAGATTGGTGTTTAGTACATTACTTTTACTTGGCACCTCAATTATGTGTTATTTTATAACTAGGTTTTAAACATTAATCCACTCTCCTCTCTCACAAGATGTATTGTGATAAAATTAAGTAAACATGCCAATCAAATAATAAAAGAGGTAAATAAATAATTAAATCAACTACTTAAATTATTGCATAAGTAAATCTTCCAAAGAGAAAAGTAAGGTATCATACATAAATTGGGGCATTTATTTAGGTTGGAAACATTGGTTCCCTCATGCATACTTTACAAAAAAAAAACACTCTTTTTATTTATCTTGTGATTTTAGGTTAAGAATTAGACATTGGTCCATCTTATTAAGGAAAATCCCAAATTAATTGGTAGAAATGATTTTAAGTGAACTTTCAATTTAAATGTGCAGAAAAATAATTCTATCACTACCTATTGCATCCCTAAAATGAATACATCTGAAGTAAATAAAATCAAACATAAATAAAACAAATGCAAAAATAAAATAAATAAATGAAAAGGAAAATGAACCAATTGGGGGCATAGCCCCTGAGGTGCAGATGTCCCACAAGATACTCTAAATGCATACTGAATCAATTGCTCATATGAAACCACAAAAATTGATAAATTAACTTTGTAAAAAAAATACAATAAAAAAGCAAATTAAAATAACATACAAAACAATATTACAGAAAAATCAAGCATGCATAAAGCAGTAAAAAAATATTTAGAGAAAGACATAAAAATGAATTAGGCCTCAAATATCAATAAAAATAACATGAAAATGATGGAAAATACATGAAAATAAGCATAACTCTAGCCATGGATGTCTTTAGACAAGTGAAAAATGACCATAACCAAAGGAGGGATGGGATAAGAAGAAAAAATCTTCATGTCCTGTCTATCTCGTTGATAGAAACTATTTGTGGTGCTTTCTTCCCTCTATCACTCGAGGGATAGATGTAGAAAGCTAATAGTTAAACACAAAAAAACCAATAACTCAAATAACCCTAAGTACTTGAATGTATGGATCTAAAGCATGTCAAATTTGAAATACTAGCCTTAAATCACATTCTAATATAATAATAGCAAAATAAACAATTAAGATAACATTTTAAAGTAAGGTATAAAAACATGCATTCATAGAGTAGAACATGCCCAGATATACTATTCTATCACACATACAGATTCAAATCAATATGGCATTCAGCTAAGCATGCAAATCTAAATAAATAACATAACAAAATAGACTTGTAAGACTATTAAATAGCAAACATGAATATAAGAATGAACTCGAGAGAAAAAGAAAGGGAAAACCTAGTATATTACCCGTAGGAGATATTCTAATTATCTCTAATCTAATTCTTGGCTTTTGCATTTAAGAAAACAAAATGATTTTCCATATTTTTATTGGATCCAAGTATGTGTTGAACCCTTAACCTTAGAGAGAAAAGAATTAATTTATTTCTCTCTAAGCACATTGTTCTTTGTTTTAAAAGAAGTTCCCCTCTTTTTTTCAAAACCCTAATTTTGTCTTTTATACCTAAGAAAAGTTAGAATTACACTCCAACTCTATCTTTCCAGGTATAGAAAGATTTTATCCCCATAAATTTGGGCTAATCCCAAAAAAATCCCTATCTTTCCATTTTTTAAAAATGAAAAAAGTGGAAATTCTGGAAATACAACCATAGATGGGCATCTCCCATGAGAAACAGTTGTCCCTCACACAAAACCTTAGAATTTACAAAAATGCTCCTAATCTAACATAGATAGGAGGGAAGTAGCCACAGACGACCATCTGTCACATGACAGATGACTGTCTGTCATGGCTAAAGGCCAGAATCACAGTTTTTTTGAAAGCTTTTTATTTAAAACCTCCACAAACACTTGGAAAATCATTAAATTTTCATGAAAATGTGAGAAATCTAGATTGAAGCCTCAAGATCCATGCTCTTTATTAAAAATATATTATTTTCTCATTATCGAGTAATCCTGATCTAGGCTGCCTTGGGTTATAGTGTCTACAACTGCCTTAAATTTTAGGGAATTAATGTATTAATATTGAAGTGATATGAAATTCATAATAAAGGAAAAGGATGCTTACCTAAGGCAATGAATCTCTAGTTGATTTTCTTAAAACACGTACCATATGAGGTAGTAAGTCTCTTAGTCAAGTAGTTACCATCAGCTTGTTGATGTGTTAACCTTTTTTTGGGTAGTTAACATCAGTTTGTCAATGTGTTAACCTTTGGTTGGGTAGTTAACATCAGTTTGTTGATGTGTTAACCCTTGGTTAACTATTTGATTAGCGCTAGCTTATTGACATGCATAATTGAGACAAGTTGATTATATCTTATTAGCACCATCTTATCAGCATATAGAATCAAATGAGACTATTGAATGGTTGGTGCCATCCATAGGCGTACCTAAACTTGCTTTTTATAGTGGTTGATGCTCATGCAGGTGTATCTGCACCCTTGAAACAATATACTTTTGGAGAAATTCTAGCAAATATACATTTGTGTGGAGTCACTGATAGTATATGCCTAAAGCTTACCTTTCATATACATAGGTCTAACTTGGAGACACTATAGCATAATTCTTTCACTCATTATTAGAAGTTAAAATAACCTTCTGGACCATAGGTTTGTCTTGAAGACACTACGACATAATTCTTTCCCTCATCATTGGAAGTCAAAACAACCTTCTGGACCATGCCTTTTTCAATGTGCTTCAGTTTTATACTGTGATCTTGGATTTAGCCATATGGATCAATTGATGGTAAAGTGTCCTATCAGTTCAATAATTCCTTTACCTAAAGGGAATAAGGATGACTTTTGACCATCTAAAGTTTAAAAATATCTGCACTTCTCTTTATTGTGCATCTTTTTTTATTTCAACCTATTCAGTTGAATTCCTGTAGATTTCTTTTTGTTATATATCTCTTTTGATTTTGACTATTTTAGGTAACTTCTTGTAGATTTCTCTTTCTTGTGCATCTCTTTTGATTTCAATCTATTCAGGTGACTTTTTGTAGTTTGGTGGATACCTTAGAACTTTGACCAAGGGAGAAGGATTAGCATAGGTCCCTTCCCTTCTGATTCACAAATACTTTATCATTTTGATCTAGTTTAGTGTGGGTTTTATTCCATTATGTCTTGCAATTAGGAAGTACACCTTTTTTGAGTCCTATGATCTATGTATCCTTTCAGTAAGGTTTTAAGTAGCTATGAAAAAAGATGTGGTATTAATGTTTTGTTTATTGAACTTGATTTTGTTTTTACTACTTTCTCTCTTTACTATTTTGTTGCTTTTGTTTTTTATCGGTGATTTATCATTTTGTCCCATCATTTTATTTACCTATTAAGTGGTTATTTTAACCATACATCTTCCTGTCAATTTTATATTGTCATTTTATTATTTCCAGACATATTAAACATGAATACAAAATAAACAAAACATAAGATAATTGTATAAATTAAACACACATAATAATTTATATACATCAAAATGTTCAAAAGTGTTTTTTTTTTTAAAAACTCCCTGAATATAAAAGTAATGAGGCTACTGAGATAGTTCTAGCCCTTTACAATAAGCTGGTGCAACTGGAGCATAGAAAGCTGAAGGTTCGAGAGGTTTGGATGGTGCTATTACTTGTGGTGCTACTGACAGTTGCTCTTCCTACTGCCTTAACTTGAACTGAAACCTAAGTAGTGTAGTAGATAATTGCTATTAGATCTGTGCTATCACCTCAGCTAGGTGCTCTAAATTCTGGCCTACCCCTGAGACAACTCTAGAATACTATTCTAGGTACCTCATCAAATCATTCCTCAAGTCCCTGATGTATCTCCTAAGCTGCTCATCTATCTCAAACACCTTTTATCTCCCTTTAGAAACCTCAGTCTTAATATAGCCTACCTACTCTTTTATCTAGGTGTGTGACTCATCAACCACCTGTAGGGTCACCTCAAATCTCTACCCTACAGTTAGTAAATTAGCTTTGATACCTTACATCTCAGTCTATAAGGACTATACCCTATTCAACACTGATTGTAAGGTCTAGTCCTACCTCCTGACAATCTCCTCTATAGCAAATAACCTCCTCAAGATATCATCAGGTAAGGGATATGATAAAACCCCTAAACTAGTGTCTTTATCATAAATTATATAGTCTACTTAGTCCTGTTATGTTAGACAATTAACCCGATTAACATCTACATGCATTCATGTCACCTAATCCATCTAATCATATAACTTGTATTCTAATTAGTCTTCTCACATCTTTAATGTACATTTCATTTTGAATAAGTATAGTGACTCATTATGCAACCCATTATCTTAATCATACTAGATTTAACTATCTTATTCATTTCATTATCATGCATAGCATTCAATATTTTAGCACATTTGAATAAAGTCATTCTAGCTTCTAGATGCATGCATATACTAGCATTCTCACTATGAGCTTATTACAACCTTAACCTTCATATGACATACATATATAATATAAAATTTATTCATATTAAACATGTAAGGAACTATACAAAATTAATCAAAATTCCTACATCAACTTCTATAGACTGGTGTTTACCTATCCGAATGTAGAGAACATTCCTGTGCAAAAGCCTTGACTACCAAAACCAACACGGATCAAAATAACCCGTGCTATGCTACACAGCTTAGTGGGGATAATAAAAGTGAAGGAAAACCACTCACAATGATCGTTAGATTCATTAAATCATACATAATTTAAAAATATTTAAAATAACACATAAACAATAAGCATATGATAAAAGTAAAAATGTTTTTGATTAGCAATGTATTCCTGCATCTAAGTAGTCTCTATACATTCAACATTTCATAGAATGTTTTGTACATATATATATATATAAGCATAAGAATAAGATACATGTATTGGAAAACTCAGTTAAACAGGATATTCCATAAATTATATGCCTTAGTATACTATACCCAATTATGATGTATTTATACTGTAACATAGCCTACTTAAGTTCTAAAGGTGGATAACGGGACCGATGAATACTCGAGGGTATCAAAATAGTGGATATCCGAGGATATCAGATCTATGGACCCAAACGGGATCGACTGTACGGTAGACCGATCAAATGGATCCATACATGGTCAACTAACAACCCAAATGTGGTGTTCATGATCCAATAGGATCGCTATACTTTAGACCTAATCAGGTCGATGGTGGTAGTTGTAAAATCCCTATAGGCACCTATCTATCCACAATTAAACTCTAATTACAGGCAATACTTTATTTAATTCTATTTTCATATATCATGCTTGCACTTGATTAAATCAATTTGCACACGTATAACCAAAGTACAAATATATTATTACTATAGTATAACTATGTATACAAAGTTCATATAATGTTTCATATAGTTTTTGATCATGTTATCAGTAGGCATCATATTTAGCTTCATCATACCATGACAATTAGGTAACATATCATACATATTCAAGTGTTCAACATAAGTCATGCCTTGTTCTTAGAACTTTCCAATACAACACAACTTAGGTATGTGATCATGTAAAAAGATCCAAAATCCCTAGTTTATATAAATACATGCAACCAATTTGACATTTAACATTTCAATATTTTGACAATTGAGCATATATCACCATAATAGATACTTTAACATGTTATCCATAAGACATTACATGTGAACATAGTCATACTATTGTATTTCATATTTTAAACTATAGGTACATGTTAAAATATACACTTACTCATCATAGGATTACATACACAAAATTTATCTTGCATATAACAATAATGTATAAAAGTTTAGTCACACACACACATATATATAAGCATTTATTAACACAAATTTAACTCAACTATATAAAAGGCATAATGTAAGATACATTAAAATTCTGCACAGGGCAGCATTCTAAACCCAATTTGTGAGCCACTAATGATTTTGAAAACGTCATTTTTAGGCTAAATGATCTTCTACCATTTTATTCCCCTATGTGTCTGGTTTCCAAAGCATAAAAATTAACCTTAATATCTTGTCTATAGCTCGAGATATTTGAGAAAAACTATAGGCTATTCATAGAACCAAAATAATATTTGTTACCACTTATAAAGAATTTTATAATAAAATTCAGAAGGAATTAGACCAATATTTCTTCATCAAAGTTATACGTCCATGTCTCTACCATAATTTTACTTTGTAGCATTTTAACAACTCTACCAAGATTTATACCCCATTTACTAAGGTTTATTCACTAACAGTACATCCAGTCCCTATGAATTTCAAGTCAACATTTGACATGCTTGCATACATTTTTAATTCATACTTCTTTCATAAAAATTGTGGATTTTGGAGTCTATTTTTCATAGGAATTAAAGTCATGTAATTTTGATCATTGTACATCATATATCTCAATTTTACCACAAATTATTCTAGAACTAGAATTAACAGTTCACCTAACATTCAATAAATCATAAAAATTATTTAGAGGCAGAATTAAGGCTAGGTTCCTTCTAGAATATTGTAGGTATATATCTCAATTCACATTATCTCTTCATGCACACTTCTTAGGTTGTATTCTCTTTTTAATTACTCAAAATTCAAGTCAATCACAACATGTTTCCATCAAACACATCCACAAGCATTTAGGAAGACCCTAATCCCATACCTTTGGCCGAAATTCCCTTTTCCTTCAATCTCTTGCCACACCTTTTCCTTTGATCTTTCTACTATCTTCTTTTCCTTTACAACAAACATCATCATTAAATTAAAAATTTTAGCACCATACTCAACCATTACTTCAAAAAATTGAGAAAGAGAAGGAGAAGAAGAAGATGCAAATTAATTAAGGTTGTTACCTTAATTTGTTACACAAATACTCTTGATTAACAACATGCATAAATTCCTCTTCAAGATCACTTAAAGAATTTAAATTTGGATTTTAGAGTGGAGAGAAGAACATTTCTGAATTTTCTTCAAGAAAATCCTACCCACTCTCATCCCTCCCCTAAATATTGGCTTTTTATAATAGCAAGGGATAATCTCCCTTTTAGTCCTTTAACTTTTTGCATGTCCTACATTTAACCCTCACCTTTTTACATGTTATAAATTGGCCCCTCCATTTAATCCTTCTCTTAAATCAATCTCTTTATTTATTCTTTCTCTTAATTTAACCTCTCAATTTATTCTTCTATTCATAATTGACTCTTAAAATGCCATAATTACAAACTTACCCTAAATTAATACTTTTTACTTCAATTAGACCCTCGAAATAATATTAAACTATAATATTAAATTTTATTTTCAAGCAATTGATATAATAACAAATAATTTATCGCTTGTCCCATACTTTATATGAAATTCTCATTTTAATTTAATCTTAATTAAATAAAATCCTACTTAAAACATACAATTTCAATTAGGGTTATGTTTGGGGCCTCATATATGATGTCGGCTGTATTAGTGGTGAAGCAGTAGATATGGAAGCCTTAGGGTGTCCAAATGGCGGAGAAGCAGTAGAAGTGGATACCCCTCGATTCCCATATGGCAAAAACCTACCTAATCTCCTGATAAGTGACCGCTGGTGTCTAATCGATGATCTGGGATGCATCGAAGGAGTGAGGGACATGCCAAGGAGCTCATCCAAGTTGAGCTATATGTCCATCTCGTAGTCTAAATCTACACCTCCTTCTTAGGTCTCTGTGGCTCCTTCCCTTATGCATCCTGCTGTAAGGATCCTAAATAGGCCTTAGTAGAATTCAAAGGCAATCATATGTTAATAAAATCTAATTAAACATCATTGGATGAATTATTATTACTTATGATCTAATGAATTCATGGTCTTAAGTTATAGAGTATACCATAGTCAATTGACATTACAGTATAGTGTGTTTAATTAGAGTAAAAATATAGTTAAGATATTGATTGGGGCATAAATTTTATTAAGTTATAATTAATTATGTGATTAATGTGTGAATTATATGGTATGAATTTTATAATGTTATAATTAAATTGTTATTTTGGTTTAATAAGGTTCAAGGGTGTAATTGAAGCATAAAGCATTAATTTAAGGGTTAATTTGTAATTAAGGCATCTTAAGGGTCAAATGTGAATAAAAGAGAGATTTGAGAGGTTAATTTAAGAGAAAGAATAGTTGGATAAGCCAATTTATAACATGTAAGAAGATAAGATACAAAGGTGTATCATGTAAGAAATTGAGAGAAGTTAGTGGAATATGCAAGATTTTGAGGGACCAAGAAAGAAATTTACCTTGCCACTATATATATATTACAATTCACAAGAAAGAGAAAGAGTGCATTATGAGGGATGGAAATTGAAGAGAGAGTTATAGAAAATTCTCTTTCTTCTTCTCATTTCTTAAAGCCATAGTTGATTTCTCAAGGTATTCTTGAAGAGGAAATTCTTGCATATGGTTTAATCAAGACAATTAGTGTAACAATAAGGAAAATAAGAAGGTGGAAGGAGTAAAGAAAAAGGAAAAGCACAAGATTTAAGTGAAAGGGGAAATTTTGTCCAAGGTATGGGAATTAGGATTTTAATGCTTGTATGTGCATGATTTTAGTAGAAATTTAGTGTAAATGATTTGAATTTTGAGTAATTAAAAAGAGAATAAAACTTAAGAATTGTGCACAAAGAGATGACATGAAACCACTTGACCTAGTGATTGTAATTTTAGTATATGTTGAAATAGAAACCTCTAATTGAGACCATTAAAATTTCTAGAGTTACACAAGACATATACCTATAAAATTATAGAAGGAAGTTTTTACTAAAAATGATGGAAGTACTATGAATTATTAATGCATGAAACTTGAAATAAAATGGTGTAAACTTGAGTAAGTTATTTAGGCATGAAAAGGAATCCTTATGAGAGTTGTTATTATTGAAAGGATATTGGAATTGTGTAATCCGCATCTGTTGTACTCGCGACCATAGTCACACTCGCGACAATGCAGTATATATGGGCTTTTATTTTTGCCTTGGTCGGGCTCGCGACCGTAGTCACACTCGCGACAATGTAGTATATGTGGTTTTTTAATTTTGCCTCTGTCGCACTCGTGACATGCCTATGTAACATGTATTCTTCTTTTATTGCCATAATTTTGTATGAGAAAACTTGCTATGCGATCTTAGTAACTCTATTGTATATGAACAACACTATAGTATGCTAAGAACCCATATGAGCATAATATTGATTTATGTCAACTTAAGGTATGACAAAAGAATTCATTGATTTATATGATAAAAATGAAATTGAATGTTATGACATGTTATAGAGTTTCACATGTGAGGCATGTGTTGATAAGCAACCAAACAAGTATGTTCCATTACTTGATTTAAAATGTATGTGAATGTTATCTAAAGTAAGTTAAAAGAACATAGAAGGCTATATGATAGATGCTTTTGAAATAAGAGATGCTTTAAATTGGCTATGAACACATGTAATGTCTAATGATAACATACTTATGTATATTACCATGTCAATATGTTATATATGTGTTAACTTGGAAGCACATTGAATTTATATGATCAACTTATGAAAAAACTTGTTATATGCGAACATACTTAAATGTAGATATAAATACATACAAGATAGTTCATATTAAAAATGTTACCAATAACTATTCATTTCATGCTGGAGTGTATGAACAAAGAAAAAAAAATGAAAACATGTCATGTTATATATATTCATATGTAAGTTTGAAATGTTAACTTTACTTGTATAAAGAAGTAATATGTTTTGTAGATTATATTGTTAGAGAGTATGCCCTAGAGCCCATGTAATAGGGATGTTTTTCATATGTATAAAATTTATATTCTTAATAAAAGGCATCAATCATTTATTAATGCTATGTTTAAATACATGAGTTTGTAAATCTTAAATTAATAAATGAAGTCCTAGATATTATAAACACAGTGCAAAGGCAATCATGAAGGTGTTCATGATGTGAGATGTCTATTGCATGCAAATGTGTTAATATCTAAATATCCCTAGTCATAAAATTAACAAGATAGGACATTGTTAATCTGGACAAACTAGCACATGTTATGCTTCTTGAATGGTTCAAGCAGTGATTCTTATAACTGTGATTATAGAAAATAATCGAAGCTAACATATGGATGCTTGTTAGAAGAATAAGTTCATTGGAGACTTGCAAAGAGAATCCTCACATGGATATTAGATCTAAGTTAGTGAGGAATCTCTTCATAGCGGTTGTGCAAGTATCCTTAGACTTGAGATCACCAAAGTTATCTTAAGTAGCAAGTGGTATACTTTGACTCCATAACTGATTACTTCCAACTGGTAGTGAACAAAGTCAGGAGATTGGGTATATCATGACCTACTTGAAGATAGTTGAGTGATTGACAAAGGATTCACCATCCCAGATTTAATAAGGAAAGTTATCTCGCATGATTCTATAATTACCCTGTTCAGAGAATCTCTGGCCAGAGTAAAATGCCAAGATGGATAAAGATCCATGAAGGGCATTTTGGGAACAATGGTTAAATTAATCGAACATACATAATTAGATTTATATGAGTTGATAGAAATCCATACTCAGAATCTAATTGAGATAAGAGTGGTGAAAGGAGTAATTGCACGGTAACTGTTTCTATGGAAGGGTACAGTCAAACCACATGACTTTCCTAACATTTGGATAGTCATGATGCCTAGCTAGAGGCCAATCATGACTTGTATAATGATGTATCAAAATATCAATAGAGATTGATAAAATGATTTAAAGGAGTTTAAATCATGTGAGTTTTGAATAGAAATCACAATTACATATTATACTGCCAACATAGACAGAACCCAATAGGTCACACACATAGAGAGAAAAGGGTAAAATGGTAAAATGACAATGATAATAATATTTGATATTATTATGAAGGTAGAGAAGTGAATATGATAATAATTAATAAAAGAGTTTGATTAATTATGATCAAATAAAATTGTCCGCGGAACTTTTGAGAAATGTTCTGTAAATTGGACCTAATTGAAATAATGTATTTCATGATTAATTATTATTGTCTTATAAGTGTTATAGGACTACTATAAGTGTTATAGGACTGGTATAATAATTAATAAGTCCATTGAAAGAATTATTAAGGGCCAGAGGAATGAAGCAATTGGCGAAAGCCCTTCTGTAAGGGCCACACGCCAAGTCCAGAATAGAAGGACTTAATGGCCTATTTCATGCACCAAATTGATTTATACATATTACATAAGTGTTATGGAACTCACATATTTAATTTGGTTGGATTTGGAATCCATTTGGGTATTTAAATCCAATTAGTTACATAAAGGGCCTAGTTTGTGGGTTTTGTGCATAGTCTTTTATGAAAAGGTTTAAATTGGATTTAATTAAGCCCAAATGATTATAATTAATTCCAGAGACCCAATTAATAATTCTCCAGCAATTTTAATGGGCCCAATCTCATTAAGGAGTTGGAATTTTAACCTAACTATAAAATGCCAACTAATGAGAAATTAGGGTTAAGTGATTAAAACAAAAAGAAAGTCTTTTTCTCTAATCTCTCTCTCCTTTTTGCGCCAAATCCAAGCTAGCTTCTTGGAATTTCGGCCAGCCTTAGTTAAACACCAATTTTTTGGTTCAATTTATCCCTCTCTAGTGTGGATTACTCATTGGAGGTGTTCGATTTTGGACATTGTGGTTTGCGACAACCCGGTGCGAAGTAAAATCAACTGTTCAACAAAAATCGAAGGTGATTTTCCTTATTCTCATATAGTTATATTGTGTATTCATGGCAAGATCAGATTTAATGGTTAAAAAATTTTAAAATTCCGCTCATGCATGTGATGCATGTAACCGTTAAAATCCAACATATATGTGCACATATAAACATATATATATATATATATATATATTATGATCATATATGATAGGGTTTGAATCTTGAAAGATGTTATAGTGTAAAAATTCAAAGAATATGTTTTAAGTGAAATCTCTTTAATTAATGACAACATAGATATGTACATGCATTTGTATATAATTATATTTTAATGTAAAAATAGAATATAATTGTGTATATTATGTGTAGAGTCACTCAATATAATATGATGATAAATGTTGTTCATGTGCAAATACATGCCGTGTTTTCCTTGCAATTAAAGAGTAGCAATACTTAAAGGTGGAAATTACTGCATGTCCATTTTCTTACACAATTTCATCAAGAATACATTATATATATATATATATAGTTTAATATTTGAATAAAGTTATGAAATTAAGTGAAGTGAGTTTTGCAAAGAGATTTTAACTGCCTGCTTTTAGTCTAGGAAATGGATAGATAGGCATGCCTATAAGGGTACCTTGCAGTTGTGATAGTTTTAACCCCGTTTGGGTTGTAGTCAACACCATTTGGGTGACTAAATAGACATGGTCCCATTTGGATCATTGGTGCCTTCGGGTGACCTATTATTACGGTGGTGCCTTCGGGTGACCTATTATTATAGTGGTGCCTTCGGGTGACCTATTATTACAGTGGTGCCTTCGAGTGACGTATTATTACAGTGGTGCCTTCGGGTAACCTATTATCTCTTTACTGCCTTCGGGTGACCTAGTACCTTCGGGTGCCACCGTATAACCCATTATCCACCTCTTTAGAGTAGTGTAGGCTTTACACCAAAGTTAAGGAAAGTTCAATATTAAAGTTTCATGAAGCATGACAATTCTTAAATTGACTTTAATATATATATATATTATATATGAAATTTCATTTTATCACATATGGAAATTATGATATTAAAAGAGTTTGCAATATACACTTATGCATAATTTTTACATGTAAAAATTGTATGTATAGAGTTATATGAATAAACTAGTGTGTCACTAATATCTAGTTATGGACTATATTAGAGATAGTATGTTCCCTATAGTAATATGTTGCTTGCTTAAGTTAGTTAAATGACTTGTATGATTCGT
Organism: Excoecaria agallocha; assembly: GCA_037975025.1. Classification (NCBI taxonomy): domain Eukaryota; kingdom Viridiplantae; phylum Streptophyta; class Magnoliopsida; order Malpighiales; family Euphorbiaceae; genus Excoecaria; species Excoecaria agallocha. Next base: position 25,211,175 of record CM075807.1, on the reverse strand, counting down.
CTTATATGTAAGCTATGAAAATGTTTTGCCAATATAAGTGTTTTCTTTACAATGGAATATAAGAGTTATGTTTAGGTATTCATGTTGGTGATTGCTTTTTAATTAATACATTGGGTTATATGTTTTCCTTATAACTACTCTTTCCTGCTTTCTATTGGGAAATGAAGTATAATGTCTTGTATGCAAACATAAAATATTTACGGATCTATAAGAGATAAACTTAGTAAGATATTGGTATTTGAAAGAAAGTAAGTTAGTAAGTCAATGTATGCATTTGTACATTAAATATCACAAATACATTTTAAATCAATAAATGAAGAACTTGCTTAGTACTAATTCTCTGTCTTTCTCATGAAGATACATATATGTTCTTGATGATCATATGCTTATATTTGACCATAAGGTATACTTGTAGTTCATGTTGTAAGCTTGTTAGCGATCACTATGAGTGGTTGTTTATCATATTTTGTGTTCCCCACTAAGCTTTATAGCTTAGCATGGGTTCTTTATCCATGTAGATTGCAAAAATAAGACTTTCTCGCAGGACTAATATCTGCAGCAGGTTGGCCAACACAAGTCTTAGAAGATTGAAGTAAAGTCTTCTTTTTGTTCTTTTATTTTGTGGTTATGGAAATTTTAATTATGTTGGAAATTTTTGTATATGTACAAATGTTTTTTTTGAGAAAACATTATAATGTATTAAAGACTCTTATATAAATTAAGGTATTACTCTTAAGTTTATGATATAGTTTTACATTTCTTCTATGAATTATCTCATAAGAAATGTTTTCGGCTTGAGAACATATAATACATGTCTTATGATGCAAGATTTAGTGGTAATAGCTAAGTATAAAATTTGGGTGTTACACCTATTATGCTAGTGGTTTGGAGGTGCTTGAGGTGGCTAAGGCTGAGGTGGTTGAGCCTGATCCTGACCATCCCCCTCCGCTAGTGGCTTTGGCATAATAAGCTCCAAGTCATAACTCTATCTGGTCTTTGAGACAATTAATAGTTTGTACTGGCCCTCTTGTTCCTGTATTGACTCTGCCATCCTCATGGTGAGAGCAGCCTACATATCAATAAATATGTCCTCCTATAGTGGGCATCTAAACATCCCTTCATTTGCCCCTAGAGCTAATAGCAATCGGGTCACTACACCTCCGATGCATATATATATATAGTAGGCTAGGTGGTGACTCTAAGTAGGGTAGTGATGATCTCATGCATGACATCTATCCTCTTACGTGTATACATCACCCATAGATAAGCAATGTTGACTGCATTGACCGACCCTGGACTATTGGTGCGGTCGAGTTATGATGTAGACAACACCCTCTAAATGTACCTATAGGCTTGAGTAGCTAACATTATGCTCTTGGCCATTTCTGACTGGTACATAGCCCCCGAGAGTGTGATGACTGCCCATCTTGCTTGGTCAACTGTCCTCTATAGGATCAGAACATTTGGCCCTACCAGTAGTCTTATAGCCTCTACAAATCATTAACTGGTGATATTGTAGTGGATGTCTCCTACCCTAAACTATACTACTCCTTCCTCTGTATCTGATCTCTTATACCCTCTATACTATATAGTAGCTAAAAACTCTCGAGTCACATTTGGGTAGGTCTAGAAAGCTGGAGTAAGGAATGCCATCCACCCTGCTACGGCTAATAACCCACCGATCTGATAAGCCAACCCTATAGTCTGTAGAAATTGTCTTGACATGAAGTGATTGTATCTAAAAAACTAACCTAAGATAAGGCCTGAGGAGTCCTATATAGAGGCGTGGATGGAGCGAGTGCAGTGTAAGCATCTTTGTATGGTATCCTACAAAAGTTAAGTGTTAGTTTCCCATGGTTGACTTGGGTTGTAAACAAGCTAAAATTAATGCACTAAAAACATGTAGCAAAATTTTGGCAGCATGCTAGCTTAAATCGGAGCTATCCAATCTATAAAGAAATGCATGTTAAGCTCCATAAGACAAATTAAAACAACCTAGACTTGTTATTGGGCGATCTAGTAAACATGCACAACAAACAAGGCAAACTATATACTTTAAATACCTATAGAAATTCTAACAAAAATTCAGCAGCATTTCGACTAGGAATGTGCCTGCCCCCTACATAAGAAAAGCAATTTAAAATACCACAAACCATCATTGGTTGCCAAGTAATCTAGTTCAAGTTATTTTGCATCAATGTAACATGCTTAACATACATCCTAATCCGAAGTTATTCTCAATTACATTGATTTAATCACAATATGTTTTAAAGTACAAACCTATGGAAAATTATTTTTGTTGAATACAAAAATAAAGCGAATTATAAATAGTGTTATTTACATCCTCATTTTTAAAGGCTTACTTTCCTAACTACAATGTCATGCAATCAAAGGTTTGCAAGTTCAAGTTTAACTCCTATAGGCATTACAAGAAAAAACTATAAGGCATTTATCATTTAAATTAATCTTATCATAAATTTAAGAAAATTTAAAGCATAAACAACATGATTAAAAAGAAAAAAAAAGGTGAAAAAATACTTACTTGATACGAAGAGGATAAAGGAATAAAAAAAATAAAAGAAAAGGTAGAATAAATACTATCCTGATGTGTGCATTGATTCACGATGAATTTCCATGTGAACAACATGAAAAACGGACAAAAAAAGAGAGAGAAAGGGAAGAAAAATCGAGAGAAAAAGCTTGTGAAAATGGCAGTTATAAGAAAAGTGAGGAGGAAGAAGAAAAGGAAGAGTTTTATTTTTCAAATTTTTGAGTGATAGACGGGCAGGCGGTCCATCTCTAGCAATAGACGACCACGTCATACATCCTGTCGATCACACCTTTTTCACTTTTTTTTGTTTTTTTCTTTTTCATTATTTCTTTTATTTCCTTATTTTGATTTTTATCATCAATTTTATCACATTATTTTGTCATCATACACCTCATTTTTATCCATATTTATTATATACATGCATACGTGCATATGCTATTTATTTATCTTTTTATTTTCTTCCTTTTTTACATGCTCCCTAAAATTTTAGGTTCTTTCTAAATTTTCAACCATTTCCATATCTAGAATCTTCTAAAGCTTTCACATTGTCTATGAGTTTGTTGAGTTTCCTGCAAAATGAAGACAAGAAAGGATGCAAATATATGCACTTGCAATGTATAGGACATTTAGAAGAGACTCATTTGGGCAGTCCAGAAGTGACAAACAAGATGGCCATGGCTCTCTTCTTAAGGACAACCATCTGTCACTCCTTTATTATAAATAGTACAAATTTTTCCTTGGTCTTTGTGCATTTTGACCTTCCTTTTTTCCAAGAAGCTTCCAAGTATTCTTCTTTTCTCCCCTTTTTCTTTCTTTTTTCACTCGGGTCATTTTTCTTCAATTATTTATTTTATCTTTATTATTTTTGCATTTAGATAACTCAAGAATTGTTGTCATGTTAACCTATGCTCTTGCAAAATTACACCGGTTGTTAGATGACATGAGAACTTGGGAGGACCCAATTTTGGCTCTATATTTCAATTTTGACCCACAGGGATTTTGTTCTCTTCTTTTTCTCTTTTTAGTCTTAGCCATGAACCTTTTTAATCTATCTACATTTATCAGCTATATAAATTCATTGCTATCACTGTCTAATAAAATAGCAACTCCTTTGGATAACAACTTTTTTAACATAAAAGGTTCCTCCTAAGTGGTTTCGAACTTACCTATATCTGAAATTCTATGCCTTATTTGTTTGAACGCCATATCTCCCTCTTTTAAAGGATACCTCCTAATCTTTTTCACAAATGAATGAGCTAGTACCATCTAATAAACCTGGTTATGATAGTATACCAGCATCCTATCTCCATCCAGTAGGTTGAGCTATAACAATCTCTATCTCTCCAACTCTGCTTCTGGTAATTTAACTTCTAGGATCACCCTCAAAGACTAATGCTTAATTTCCACTAGCAGTACAACTTTTATCTCATATACCAAGGAAAATAGAGTAGCTCCTATTAAAGTTTTAGTTGTGGTCCTATAGTTCCATAATGCAGAATATAGCTTATCAACCCAATCTTTGCAAATTTGAACCATCTTAGCCATAATTCTTTTGATATTCTTATTGGCTGCCTCAACTGCCCCATTTACCTGAGGTCGATAAGGAGAAGACCTATGATGTTAAACCCTTTATTTTATGAGCATCTATCTAGTTTCAGCAGAAAACTGCAATCCATTTTATGATCATCATTATGCATATTAAAATTAGAAGAAACATCATACAAGCAAAATTGTTCATCTTCTTAATATAATAAAAAAAGAAATCATTGTTCTCATCAAAAGGTTCTAGAACATAAACAATATCAATAAAAGTATCTTCTTCAGTTTTGTTAGCATTAGATGTCTTTCCAACCTCTAGTTCAACCTTGGGTCGATCTTCAGCTTCAATATTTTCTTTGCCCTTTACTTGAACAACAAGTAGTTTCTCTATTATGACCTCTTCTGGAACTTTTTTGTCCCAAGCTAAATGATGCAGCAGGATCTCCTCATTCTAAAAACCCTCAATGGGCTTGATAATTCCTTGTTCACAGTCAAAGACACCATTAAATAACTCAAATCTTGATACTACTTCTCCTTTTATCACCTAAGGTTCATTCTCCCTACAGTAAAAGCAGACACCTGAAGTTGGCATAAAGCTTTGAGAAATATGGGGAATCCCTTTTGCTATTTCTTTCTTCTTATTTTTCTGACCTGGACCAGTGAAGCTTAACCCCTTCCAGTCCTTCAGACCTTTAGTAGTGATGGCAATCTGAGGCCTCTGAGAATTCTTACCTAAACCAACCCCAGGTAAAAAGTTCATCTTCTTCAGCATATTGATCACTTATGGACTATCAACAAAGTTACCTTTACCTTCTTTGTCACTAATTACAGACACATGAAACCCATTGAAGGGCTACTTAGCAATCTCCAACATAAACACCTAGTTCTTTCTTGCAGCTTTAATGGTCACCACATGACCATCATAAGATATTTTGATCATCTAATGCAATGTGGAGGGCACCCCACCTAACTTATAGAACTATGGTCTTTCAAGTAACACTGGGAACTTGGTAAGAATCGGCAATACCACAAACTCAGCTTTGGTTTTAATAGGTCCCATCTTCACTACAACTTTAAAGGTCTCAGGAACTTTCCTTTTGCAATTATCATAAGTAGAAATGGTCAAATCAAACTTGTTGAACATACTCTCGTTAATCCAAAAGCAAGGATTGCCACTAAAGGACAAATATTGATAGAAGACCCATCGTCCACCATCACACATGCCATGTGCTTACAATTCACTTAAGCTTTGATATAGAGAGGGTAATTGTGGTTTATATCTTCAACAGGTAGGTCAATATTAGAAGACATAATATTCTCTCCTATACCTCCCTTGACTAAGTCCAACAACTTAGAAGGTGAAATAGTAGTGACAATAGTAGACTCACTCAAAGCTTTCACTAACTTCTATCTGTGTGATGGAATCGTCTTAATAATTCCCACATAAAAATTTTGGCCTGTGTCTTCTTCAATTGCTTTATTATTTGATTTTTCTTAGCTTTTTTATCTATAGGTGTTGTAGCAATGGTTGGTTACCTTTCAATCTCTAGGTCCACCCTTCCACTTTTAATGACCGCCTTCACTCTTTTCTCTTCTAATTCTCCCTCACTCTCACTGGCTGAACTCCAGATATCAATAGGTACCACAGTCCTTTCATCTTAACTTTTAGTGGGGGAATCCCAACAATCAATCATTGAAAATAGCTGATTTTCTTCACTTGGCTTTGTTACTTTAGGACTGGGATGAGTAATGACCAAATTAGATCCAATCATAAATAGCGGAGGTAACACAACATTGTACCCTCCTTTTTCTTCTTGTCCTTCTTTTTAGGATCTAAAATCTATTTAGTATCTATCAAATCTTGAATTCTATTCCTTAGGGTGTGGAAATAATCAGTAAGGTGCCTAGTATGCTGGTGGTAAGCACAATACTAATTTTCCCTATGATGGGCAACCCTTAACTCCCCTCTGGTTTTGATGGCAATGATTGAAGCTTCCTTTCCTTACTTAACCAGTCTATGCAATGTCCCCAGATGGTCGCTTACCGATATTGTCCGCTTTAGGCCTTAGCCCTCACGGTTTTATTTTTTAGTCTCCCTAAAAGGCCTCAACAAGGGAGAGGTATCTATAGCCTTATAAGAACTACTTTGTTCTCCTCTCCAACCGATGTGGAATCCTTTGACTGAATCCACCTGTATATGAGAGCCTTTGACTGACTCCATCCCCCTTAAGGAGGCTCAGTACCCTCGCTAACACATCAGGCCCCATAGTGCTTAAACACCGATCCGAACCAGGCACTGATACCATATGTAATGTCCCCAGATGGCCACTTGCCGATATTGTCCACTTTGGGCCTTAGCCCTCACGATTTTATTTTTGGGTCTCCCCAAAAGGCCTCGACAAGGGATGGAGTCAGTCAAAGGCTCCCACATATAGGTGGATTCAGTCAAAAGATTCCACATCAGTTGGAGAGGAGAACGAAGTAGTTCTTATAAGGCTAGGGATACTTCTCCCTTATCGAGTCCTTTTGGGGAGACCCAAAAACAAAATCGTGAGGGCTAAGGCCCAAAGCGGACAATATCGGTAAGCGGCCATCCGAGGACATTTTAGTTGGTATCAGAGCCGGTGTTGGATCGATGTATCGGCTATATAGGCCGGGCCTGATGTGTCAGCAAGGGCGCTGAGCCTTCTTAAGGGGGTGGAGTCAATTAAAGGCTCCCACATACAGGTGGATTCAGTCAAAGGATCCCACATCGGTTGGAAAGGAGAACGAAGTAGTTCTTATAAGGCTATGGATATGACTCCCTTGTCAAGGCCTTTTGGGGAGACCCAAAAAAAAATCGTGAGGGCTAAGGCCCAAAGCGGACAATATCGTTAAGCGGCCATTCGAGGACATTACAGTCCAATACCCAAGACAGTGACTTACTAAGGTTGGAATAGTGTCGCCAATTAACATATATAGCAGACACTTTAATTATCTTCCTAATTCTATTTACCCCACTGCTATTCCTGACTACCTTATTATTGCCAAAGTTCCTCCTTGCACCTTCATTATTGGCCCTTTTGGCCAAATACTCTATTTTAGCCTTTATTGTTATATCCTTCAAACCTTTCATCTTTAGGCTATTCCTTAGATAGGGACTTGTATTTTGAAAAAATAGCCTAATATGGTCAACTGTATCAAGCTTCCTCTTCATCTCTATTATTCAATTCCTCCATCTTGCGAGGTAGTTGTGAAAAGACTCATTATGCTTATGTTGGAGCAATTCAAGGTCTTTCAAGGTAACCTCTATCCTGGTTATACAGTCATACTGCTTGAGAAACTCCTCAATCAGCAAATCCCAGTCGCCCTTTGTATTCCTATCCAGTCCATGATACCAATCAATCGTAGGCCCTATTAAACTCAAACAAAAATATTCCATCTTTTGCTTCTTAGTTAGGGTGGCTCCTTTCATGATTATTGTGTACTACTTAACATGTGCAGAAGGATCTGAAGTACCATCAAATCTTGGCAAGTTAGGCATTTTAACTTCTAAGGTAATGGCTCATCTCTATCTAAATCCCAATCCTCGTGGTTTATTCTCCTACCAGCAAAGAATAACCTAGACACTGCTTCAACCTTCTTTTCCATCTTCTTGAAAGCTACATCCTCAGCACTAGGACCCCTACTTCTTATATTCATCACTGGAGGAACATAATCTTCATCCTCTTCTTTGATGTAATCATTTTCTACCTCATGCTTTCTCTCCCTCATTGGTGAGTCTCGAGGCATAGTAGCATCCACCAATCATAACTAACAAACTCTCCTTAAACTCCTAAAGACATCTATCCAGTCTTTGATCTAATTCATCCCTCATCATTGAAGGCCTCAAAATAAAGTAGCCAACCTTTCCTTTAAAGACACAAACATTGTTTCCTTATCAGTAACTCTTCCAATCTCATTCAACTACTCGTCATCCATTTCTAATCTAATTTCCTAACTACTTTCTAACAACTAGCTTAGGCTTAACTCAAAATTTACTTTTAATCCTAACTCTAAACTTAAGCTTGACCTGGGGGACTCAAATGTCGATCTTTGAATAAGGTGATTGTTTGACCCTTTTGACCACCTAGATGAATCTATGATGGATGTAAGAATCAAGCATTAAGAGTGATGCATGATGAATGATGTATGTGTTAGTGTAAGCCCTAGCCCTAATAAATTGTAATAAAACATTTGAGTTAATAAATGAGGCATTTGTTTTATCTTTTGTATTCCTGTGCATATCAATTGATAGAACTATCCAAGAATGTTGTTTCAGTTTAGGTTATCATGTGTGAGGCACATAGTTGTAAGACCTTGAAACAAAAGAGACATCATTCTAAATATCCCTAGTCAGTCATTGTTATGGGAATAACAATGAATTAAGACTAGTATGCTCTCTCTGATAAGTTGAGTTCTGTCTTACGGATCATAAGGACAAGAGTGTCAATCAGAGATCATAGATACATGTTTAGAACATGGTATCTGGATTCGAACCATTTATGAGAACACTACATGGTATAAGTCATAAGTGTTTCTCATATGCAAGTTTTGCATTGGAGTTCTTAGACCTAAAATCTATATAAAACTCTTTATGTATTACTGTGTACTTTGACATACACCTAACGTGCTCATAACAGAGTGACAAGTATGGGTATGCTTGGGTATACATTGATTCATGTTAGAGAGCATGGGAGAAGTGAAGGGATTATCCCTCTCAATAAGAGAGAAAATATCATCGGCCACTTGATCAGTGAACCGAGAAGTGTATGGCCATACCGAGATGAAATAATGAGTAATCATTATTTATTTGAGAGTTCAGTGTCACTGGAATATCAAGAAAGGAATTAATTTATATAAGGGTGACTAGTTTCATGCCTTATATTAATTCTGATATTTTTGGGTAAGGGACTATGCAAAATTGCATTAGGTCACAAAATGCCATATGCATTTTCATTTAATTTGGAATGCTATAATATCTTGCTAGAGAATACTTATAGCTTTTGAATTAATTTATTAATTCATTGCCAACATTAAATGAACCTATAGGATCACCTATAAAGCATTGGGCTTAAAATATTTAAATTAAGTATTGGGCATTAATTTGGGCTTTTAATTAAAGTCAAATTAATGTGTGTAATAGATTATTAGATTGCTATTGGACCTTGGCCCATGAGAGAGAGAAATTCAGCCCACAAGGTTTAATTTAAATTAATTAAATGTCTTGTATTAATTTAATGAATTGAGTTTTAAAGCCTAAAAAAATTATGATCAAATAAATCACTTAAATAGGAATACTATTGGCCGAAATTCTTAGAGAGAAATCAAGGAATTTCGGCATATCCTTTATATTAATTAAGTAGTTTATTTGATTAATATGTCTTGTATATTCCTATTTAATTAAGTTGTTAATTTGATTAATATGTCTTTTGTTTTTATCTTGGATAAATTAAAAGAGTTTTTATCAATAAATATTACTTATTTTAATTAAGTGATAAAGGAAAATATTAATTATCTTTAGCTAATATTAATTATCCTAAGGTAGTATATTTTAGATTTATCACTTAATAAATAAGATAATATATATATTGGATAAGAGAGAAAAGCAAAAAAAAAAACCTAATTTTGTGTGTGGCGTGAATAGTAATTATCTCTCACAATTTTATTTTGGCCAATTTTTCACAAGGAGAAAGGATTGTTCCTCATTCTCTTGTGATCTTAGGTAGTAATAGCAACCTTAGAGAAGTGAAAAATCAAAATTTGTAGCTTCAATCAATTGCCATTACACAATACTTAAACAGAGAGTTAGCAATCTCGATTTTAAGCCGTCTTTGCAATTGTGTGTGTGAACATAGAGAAGAGTGGCGTAAAGGCTGTTCTTTTGGCATTTTCAAAGAAGATCAAAGGTTGATAAATCACTCTTGATTGCTGGTCATCACCAAAACAAAATATTGAAGTGCATCTAAAGTTGTAAGTTTTACAACCCTAAAATTGCATGTTTCGTTTCTTGCTTTGGAATTGTATGTTATGTATGATAAAATTTTTGTTTTTCCGCTGTGTTATCATCACCATAATACCATGTCATACTAGATCAGTTGTATCAGAGCCTAAGCATGCTTATTTTAGTGCTTTAGATGCATGAATTATTTAATCAAAAATCGTTTTTATAAATACATGCAATGCTGAAATTTTCTGTTTTGAGTTTTTTGCATTGTTTTGGTGTAAAAAAGATTTTAATTGATTAGTTAGGTATTATAAGTAATATGACATGTTAATATACTATCCTAAGATGTTATTAGGGCTGGTAATGGTCGTATTTAATTATTTATAACTGATGGTACATGTTAATAACGAAACTTTGTGCTAATTGGCATGAAAATTGCTAGTTTAACAACTAGTTTTCAAAATTAAATGTAAAATGATTTTGGCATGTTTGTAAGTGATTTTTAAAGATTAATTATCAGGTCTAGACATATTTTAAATTTGATTTTAATTCTGGTCCATGACAATTTAATTAATTAATTTCAAAATCGCTTAAAACTATGACTAGTTTGTGTTTGTTACTTGTTTAATCAACAATTTTTGTTTTGGTTTGATTAAAATGGTATAAACACGTTTGGATCAAAATGGTACAGAACATTAACTCAATGTTTATGACCTTATTTAAATGATTAATGACTCATAAAATTGATTTAAGTTTTTGTGCATTTTTATGGCATTATATAAGCATTAAATAACTAATTCATTGTTGTTTGTTTGTTTTTCATGAATGCCGTGTATATTTATATGTTCTTCATGATTATATTTTTTAATTCATGTTGGTACATATTACATGCATTTTTAATGTTTATGGGCTAAATGACATAAAATTAAAAATGGCAAAATTGGAAAATATACTAGAGTGGATTTATGGCACAAATTTAACTAGTTCGTGTTTTGGGCTTTTAAGAGAACTTATTCAATAAGAGGATTTACTCCATTGGGCTTTGGCCCAAGCCCATCGTAGGGTCTTCTCTTAAAGGTTCAAGTACACAATTTTCATTAATGGGCTTGGCTAAATTAATTAAAATTGGACTTTATTTGATCCATGAATGTTATGTATATTTATTTGCTTGTTTGGTGTGATGAATGGATATGCATGGTGCATTCATAGGCCCTGGGTTTTGTAATTAAATATGGCCTGTGAGCCATTATTTTTATTGTAAAATTTTTCATTTATTTCTTAAAATAGAAAATACTTGAAGATTTTGTAAATCAAGACGAAGCCCACCGGAGTGGAGAAGCCCAACTTGAAGATTCTTATGTAATAGTATAGAATCTTAGTTATAGGTTTTAGGGCCCATGTTTGTCACGCTTTACTTTATACAATTATATATGTATATGCATGTTATGGATGGATGACAAAGCGTATGCCATGTAAGCCATAATAAAATGAATCCCCAAAATAGTAAGTCACAAAGTTGCCTTCCTAATTCAAAACATGTCAAGGCATCGATCATCAGTCACGTAGACTAGGAGTCCTAGATGCGCCCGATTATCTTTGTGAGGCATGGGTTGTGGATGTAGGTTGGACTTAACATGGAATGGGATGCCCGGACCTAGGCAACTTATAAATGGGATTGTGCTATAATATCTTAAGATGTTAGCCCATTTTATCCAAGAGTCATGTACGAGTCATGATTGGAGTCTTCCTACCTAAGTAATTTAACTTGTTAGGTGTACAAGCTCAGATTGACTAATAAGTTGTTATGAAAAGTGGATCTTGGCCCACATTAAATCACTAACGCGAATTATTTAAGGGGATATTAATTCGGTTTGTTGGATTATAATAAGACCTCATTTAATCTTGCTAAATTTTATTATTGTAGATTGAAAATGGCATTTTCAAATAACAATTTCTCATTGCGATCGGTCCTTGAAAAGGACAAATTGAATGGCACCAATTTCATAGACTAGTCTCGAAAATTAAGAATAGTTCTTAAGCAAGAGAAGAAGTTGTATGTTTTGGATGCACCCTTACCTGAAGAACCTGCTAGGAACGCTTCTGTGGTTCAAAAGGAAACTTTTGAGACAAAGAAAAGCGACTCCAATGATGTGACCTGTTTGATGCTAGCCATTATGGTGCTTGAATTGCAAAAGCAATTTATGGACCAAGAGGCCTATGTGATCAAGGTGCACCTCAAGGAGATGTTCCAAGAGCAAGCTCGTCACGAGAGGTTCATGACAACAAAGGCTTTAATTTCTTGTAAGATGGCTAAGGTTACTCCTGTTAGTACCTATGTACTCAAGATGAAAGGGTATCTTGATACTCTTGAGAAGCTTGAGGTACAAATGCCAAAGGAATTAGCCACTAACTTGATCTTAGGATCATTGTTTGCTGCTTATGATCCATTTGTGATAAATTATAACATGCATGCAATGAACAAGTCAGTTACTGAACTTCATGGGATCCTTAAGAATGCTGAGGAGAACATTCGAAAGACCAATCCCATACTGGTGATTCAAAAGGGAATTAAGAAGGGACCCGCTAAGGGAAAGGGAAAGGGAAAGGGAAAACCCAAGTCTGTTGGGAGTGCACCTCAGGTCCAATCTAAGCCCAAGGTGCAAATGCTCAAAGAGAGTGAGAGCACTTTCTTTCATTGCAACAAGATAGGGCATTAGAGGAAGAATTACGCTCTCTTCAAGGAAGAACAAAAGAAGAATGGAGCCAAGGCATCCAGTTCTGGTATTTTTGTTGTTGAAATTAACCTTTCTATTTCTACCACTTGGGTATTGGAGACCGCTTGTGGTTCTCACATTTGTTCAAATGTTCAGGGGCTAAGAAATAGGCGGTTACTTGGGAAGAATGAAGTGGACCTCCGTGTGGGGAATGGAGCACGAGTTGCTGCCATGGAGATAGGCGACTATCACCTCACTTTACCTTCCGGACTTTGTATTGTTTGGAATAATTATTATTATGTACCTGCTATGAGCAAAAACATTATTTCAGTTTCATGTTTGGATAATGATGAATTTGATTTTGTTATTAAAAATGGCAATGCTCATATTCGTCGCCAAGGCATTTCTTATGGCAATGCCATAGTGCAAAATGGACTTTATATCCTTGATTTGTAAAACAAAGAGTCAGTATAAAACATTAATACGAAGAGGATTAAATCAAATGAATTGAACCCTACTTACTTCTGGCATTTTCGTTTAGGACATGCAGATGAAAAATGCATTTCAAGACTCCACAAAACTGGAGTGCTTGGATCATTTGACTTAGTGTCTTATGATACATGTGAGCCATGTTTTCATGGAAAAATGACAAAAAGTCCTTTTAACAAGAAAGGTGAGAGGACTAATACTTTATTGGAACTAATACATACCGATGTATGTGGTCTACTAAGCATACAAGCTAGAGGTTGTTTTAGCTACTTCATGACGTTCACAGATGACTTCAATAGATATAGTTATGTCTATCTAATGAAGTACAAGTCTGAAACTTTTGAGAAATTCAAAGGGTTTAAGAACGAAGTAGAAAACCAACTTGGCAGAAGTATAAAAACCATTCGATCAGATCGAGGTGGCGAATACTTAAGCCAAGAGTTTGACAGTCATCTAATGGAGTATGGTATTATATCACAGCTCACTCCTCCTGGAACACCACAATGGAATGGTGTGTCCGAAAGGAAAAATTGAACTCTGTTGGACATGGTTCGATCTATGATGAGTCAAGCTAATCTTCCTATCTCTTTTTGGGGTTATGCATTAGAAACTGCTGCGTTTCTATTAAACTGTACTCCAACTAAAGCAGTTGAGAAGACACCATACGAGGTATGGACTGGGAAAGAACCCAATATGTCTTTTCTCAGGATTTGGGGCTGTTAAACACATGTTAAGAAATTAACATATGATAAAATAGGTTCCAAATCAACTGTCTGCTTGTTTGTGGGTTATCCCAAAGAAACAAAGTGATACTACTTTTACTCACAAGACGAGAACAAAGTATTTGTTGCTCGCAAAGCTGTTTTCTTGGAAAAGGAGTTCCTTCTCAAGAAAGATAGTGGGAGTAATGTAAAACTTACAAAAATTCAAGTACCACAAACTCATATACAAGATGAGTTGGAAATGGGATCAAGTTTATAACCAATTGTGGAACAAGAACCCATTGCACAAGAACCTAGAAGGTCTGGTAGGGTACGTCAGGTGATTGAGAGATATGGATTTCTAATTACTGACAGTGACACCACTGAGTTAGTAGATTGTGAGGATCCTACTACCTACCGAGAAGCTATTGAAAACCCAAACTCAAAAAATTAGCTTGAAGCCATGAAATCCGAGATGCAATCAATGTACGATAACCAGGTTTGGACCATGGTTAATCCACCAGAAGGTGCTAAGGTAATTGAATGCAAATGGCTATTCAAAATTAAAGCTGATAAGACCTACAAAGGTAGACTAGTAGCAAAAGGTTTTCGACAAATTCATGGTATAGACTATGATGAGACCTTTTTGCCTGCAGTCATGCTCAAGTCCATTAGGATCTTGCTTGCCATAGCTGCATATCAAGATTATGAGATATGGCAAATGGATGTCAAAACCACTTTCCTCAATGGAAATTTACTTGAGCATGTGTATATGACACAGCTTGAGGGTTTTGTCAATCCCAAGCATCCTAAGAAGGTTTGCAAGCTTCAAAAATCTATCTACGGATTAAAGCAAACATCCCGAAGTTGGAATCTTCGTTTTGATGAGGCAGTCAAAGAATTTGACTTTATCAAGAACGAAGATGAGCCTTGTGTGTACAAGAAGGTTAGTGGGAGCATAGTAGTATTTCTAGTCCTATATGTGGATGACATCCTTCTCATTGGGAATGACATTCCAACATTGCAAAAGGTTAAGCAATGGTTGGGAAAATGTTTCTCAATGAAAGACTTAGGTGAAGTCGAGACAATACTTGGTATTCGAATCTATAGAGATAGATCGAATCGGCTTTTGGGACTAAGTCAAGAAAAGTACATAGACAAAGTACTAAACATTTTAGTATGGGAGACTCAAAGAAAGGGTATATACCTTTGGCTTTGGGAGTTCCTTTAACTAAAGAACAGTGCCCTAAAACCAAAGAGGAAAGGGACAGCATGAGTAGAATCCCATATGCATCTGCTATTGGATCTATCATGTATGCTATGTTATGTACTAGATTGGATGTTGCTCATGCACTGAGTATAACCAGTAGGTTTCAGCAAGACCCTGGTGAGAAGCACTGGTCTGCTATAAAAGGGATCCTAAAGTACCTCCGAAGGACTAAGGATCACTTCTTGGTGTATGGTGGTCAAGAAGAGCTCGTCATACAAGGTTATGCCGATCTACTTTTCAGACCAGCATTCAGGATTCTAGATCGCAATCTGGATTTGTTTTTATGTTGGATGGTGGTGCTGTCAGCTAGAGAAGCTCGAAGCAAGAGACCGTTGCCGATTCAACTACAGAATCTGAGTATATTACAGCAAGTGATGTTGTAAAAGAGGCTGTTTGGATTAAAAATTTCATTTCTGGATTAGGAGTGGTCCCAAGCATCCTAGATCCATTAGAATTTTTCTGTGACAATAACGGGGCCATAGTACAGGCTAAGGAGCCCCGGTCAGACCAGAAATCCAAACACATACTCAAGAGGTACCACCTGATTAGAGAAATCATTGATCGTGGGGACGCCAAGGTTAGCAAGATAGCAAGTGAAGACAATCTAGCAAATTCTTTGATGAAACAGTTGCGTCCAAATCTGCATGAAGCTCATTTAAGAGCGTTCGGTATTAGGGCAATGCCCGATTGGGACTAGTGCTAGTGGGATATTGTTAATGTAAGCCCTAGCCCCAATAGATTGTAATAAAACATTTGAGTTAATAAATGAGGCATTTGTTTTATCTTTTGTATTCCTATGCATATCAATTGATAGAACTATCCAAGAATGTTGTTTCAATTTAAGTTATCATGTGTAAGGCACATGGTTGTAAGACCTTGAAACAAAAGAGACATCATTCTAAATATCCCTAGTCAGTCATTGTTATGGGAATAATAATGAATTAAGACTAGTATGCTCTCTCTAATAAGTTGAATTCTATCTTACGAATCATAAGGACAAGAGTGTCAATCAGAGATCATAGATACATGTTTAGAACATGGTATCTCGATTCGATCCATTTATGAGAACACTACATGGTATAAGTCATAAGTGTTTCTGATGCGGATTTATTTGAACCCTTAGTCTCACTAGACTATATATAAGATGAGTAGGGTATCGTTCCAAAGGGAAAAGGGTAACTTTTGTATTGAAACCACAAAGAGTAAATGGATAGGCAATGAATAAAATGGAAATTATGTATTTAATTAAATATCTAAACTACTTTGCATAGATTAAATTAATTTGGATTAAAGATGACTTAAATGATGGTATGAACATACATTAGAAATATGAAATAGTAATTCATTTAAGAACAAGTTCTAGTAATTGTATAAATAAAGTTACTGGAGAATTTAGCCAAGATTCTTTAAAGCAACTCTCGTTGTCAGTAAAGATGTTTTCATTTAGATTCTATAAGCACTCTCATGTCATTATAGAGATAAACAAAAATTATGAAGCTCTATGCCAATTCTTTAACCCCTCAAAGTGAATTCCTTAAGTCAAATTAAAGGAATTCAATGCTTCGAGTACATTCATTTGTTTTTCCATCAAAGAATTCCAACTCTCGTTGCGAATAAATTGACTAACATGCCAAATATGGTGGCCAATCATACATAGCAAATCAAAGCACACAAATGGATGTAAATCATAATTCATGCATAATAAGAATAAACATGTCTTAAACAAATACTAGTGCATAGTTATAATGTACAAAGGAAACTAGACAAAGTATATAATTGAATTAAAGAAAAATAAGAGAAAGAAACTTATCTCATGTTCCTTTGGCTTTTCCCTTTGTAATCTTCTAGTAAAAATTAAGTAAAAATGTTTATCCAAAATAATAACTATATTTCTAAGAACTAAACATTGATTGATTCCTTTTTTTCTTTTCTTGTCATCCATATTTATAGAGGGAAAACTCTATAAACATGTCTCTTTATAATGGTTGTCAATGTGAAAAGTTGCCATGAAAGGTCATGATGGTTGGTTGAGAAAATATATGCTGAAAAATAATGTCGCTTGAGAATAGTTGCCATGATCGACTCGTGAATGCCTTCACGAGTCGTGATCCTTCACATATTGTTCCACTTGTGAACAATTAGCCTCTCTCATGAATGCTTGTTCGACTCGGGAACAGCCTCACGAGTCATGAACTCCACCTAATCTTCTAGGCTCGTGAGCTTTCTTCCTGAGTCGTGATCCATATCATGACTCGTGAACAAGATGCCGAGTAGTGAATGTTCCTCCTCTATCTCACTCATGAATTTCCAATCCGTCTCGTGAATTCTTGTTCGAGTTGTGATCCACTTCACGACTCATGATCCGATCACCATTTCTTCATTCTTCTTCACACTTCACCATCTTTAACCTAAAAACACACATAAACACATAAATTGAACATAAAATACACATAATATTACATACTTAAGCTACTTAAACATAAGAAAATATATATTAAAAAGTATACATTTTACAAGGCATCAAATTCCCCCACACTTAAACCTTGCTTGTCCCCAAGCAAGAGGAAAATGAGAAAATCTAATTCCAAGTTAGACTAAGTAAGTTAAATTATAAAGCATTGCTCAATATTCACTTTAAGCAAGATTGAAATGAAGTCAAATACCTTAAACACTCAAAATTTCAGTAAATAAAACTTAAGACATATATTCTAAGTTACCAAGTCACCTAAGTTTACTAAACCCAACATCAAGATAATAAAGTCTCAAATCTAACCATGCTCAAGGGAGAATATTGATCATAAAACCTAAGAGTTTAAGATTATAGTTGCCTTTTAGGACAATTAAAAAGCACACATACCTTTAAACCAATCTTATGGCATTTTTAGACTGCATTTTTCTTTCTTTTTCTTCTTTCTTTTCTTTTCTCTTTTTTTTTCAAGCATGGGTATACTTTTAGACTTTATCCCATGAATTTTAAAATAGCAAGAGAATGTAGTATTGGGTGCGTTTTACTCTCTATCCCATACTTAATTGAACTTTTTTGGATATGCATCTTGCTTCATTTTATTTATTTGTCATTTTCTTTTGCCAGTCCTAATCCATTATTGAATAGCTAAAGGTAAGTATTATGGCTATAGTTTCCATGAGACAACAAAAATCCTAAAATCTTAAGCTAAATGAGAAAATTCAAACCTTTAAGCATAGTTAGTATAAAGACTAAACAACCTAAAATGTTGAAAGAAGTAAAAAGAGATAACTTGAAAACATAAACCACATGCCAAAAGCCTTGAAAAACTAATCAAATGAGTATAGAAGGCAAATGACTCTTCATAGCAACCTATATTACATACAATATGAGCAATACTTCTAATAAAACTGACAAAAAAGGTTAGACTAAATAAAGAAAAAGACAAACAAAAACCAACAACACACATAAGGTACATAAGGTTGATGATGCTCCCCCACACTTAGAACACATATTGTCCTTAATGTGAAGGAACAAAACATAAACAACAAAAACAAAAACAAAAACAAAAAGAAACAACTAAAGAAAATAGAGGAAAGAAAACTCCCCTGAAGATCATGGTGAAGGTGGAGGCAAAGATACAACATAACCCGATTGGTCAATGAAGGCGTCCACCTTGTGCTCAAGGCGGCGTTGAAGTCGAACCAAATGGGAGGTAACTTACTCCAATGATGTGAGTTGATTCTGAATGGTGGATTGATTTTGCAACAACTGGTTGAACATGGAATGAATGGAATGTGAAGAAGATCTAGCAATAAGTGGTGAAACATCAACCTCATCTCTAGGAACATCCTCCATAGGAACATCTCCTTGTTCATGTGCCTCATCAACTGCCTCATTCGAAGTGCTTTCCTCAGCCACTTCTTGTGGAGTTGAGCTTCCTGCAAGATCCTTCCAACAAGAACGTGAAAGCAGGGGAATAAATTGAAAAGAATTATTGACAATTTCACCCTGAACAAAAAGATGTTTGGAAAAATATAAGCATGGAAGTGCAGTATCATAAGTACGCAAATCAATATCAAGATTCCTAGCAATAGCAGCTATTACATGTCCATGGGTGATAGGAGACTCTGGACAACCAACACAATTCAATAACTATTTGAAAATCCAAAAAGACCGACAAACAGATTTGCAATTATGCACACACCACATCAAAAATAGCTCATGACTAGAGACTCGATTAAATTCAGGCTTGTTAAAGACAATAGAGGCAAGGATTTTATAGAAAACCCAATATTTCAAATCTGTTATAAACATACACTTAGCCTCTCTAGCCCTAAATGGTGTAGTTAAGCCAGTGAGAAAATTCCAAAAAGCATTAGGCCTATAACTCTTAGGAGGATCATGTCATCCAGATTGTTTAAAGCCAAAAATGCGATGCATCATGAAATATGTTAATGTATAATCAATCCCATTCAAACGAAAGTACACTAACCTAGGATTTTCAGCATTTTCCTTCAAATTTGTGTAAAATTCCAAGACTAAATCAGTATAAAATTGTTCATGCATATTAACAAAACACAGTAAGCCACATTGAGATAGCATTTCATTCACTGCATCAAGCAATCCCACTTGTTCAAGCAAAGAGTTTGGGAAATACTTACATTGAGAAATTGTTCAATCCTTAAGAATAAGGAATCTATTACCTTTATGGATAGAGGAAAGGGGACAGGATGAACCAAAATGTGCGTGTAAACTTGCTAGTTGTGCTTCATCTCCCCCTTGCTGACCCCTTGAGGTTGAGACGTTCTTGGTTCTCACCATTGTTGTTAAAGAAAATGAGGTAGAGAAAGAAATGCACAAACGTGAATGTATAGAGAAGAAATGTGAGTGTAGTGAAAGAAAACCAAGTAAACAAACAGGAATGTATGGAGAAGTGAAAGAGAAAGGAAGTGTACGAGGAAAGTAAAAAGAAAAGAAATGTGAAAAGTGAAGAAAAAGAGTAACTGCAGTATTTAGAGAAGAAGGAAGGAGAAAGTGAAAAGAAAAGTCATTTCACAAACCCTAGGTTTGATTTATATCCGTTCCCCCTATTAAATTTAAGTTAATTAAAGGCAGTTAATCCAAATTAAAATCGTAAAAATGATGAATAAAAAGAAAGAAGAGTTAAAGAAAGAAATAAAAATGAATTAAAAATTAGAATATGAAGTAAAAATCACGACTCGGTAATTTTGGAACAGTGCATCACGAGTCGGCATAAGCATCACGACTCATGAAGAATGAAGCATTTATGGCACAAGAGGAGATGTTCACGAGTCGGCATAAGAATCTCGACTCGTGAAAAACAAAATGCAGGTAACTGAGGAAAATGTTCACGAGTCGGACGACCTTTCATGACTCGGTATCATTTCCTTTCTTTGCTACTCGTGATCTTCTTCACGACTCGGTATAGTCTTCACAACTGAGTATATTGTTGCCTTTGGAACACTCGTGAACATGTTCACAAGTCGAACTACACTCGTGAACATGTTACTGTGCTACAATTTTTCTGCAAAATCATACGAATCTCAAGCCAAAAGTTAAAATTATAACAGATAAATAAATCAATAAGAAAGAAAACTATAAACTACTTAAAACTTAACCAAAAATAAATCATAAACAAAAACTCTAATTCTAAAGCAAACAAAACACAATATAAGAATTCATACATCTAATAACTAATTTATATCATACAATCCTAAAACATCCACTCTTTTGTATCAATCAATAAAAATTCATTCAAGCCATTCCCCGGCAATGGCGCCAAAACATAAAGGGGATTTATTTGAACCCTTAGTCTCACTAGACTGCGTATAGGATGAGTAGGGTATCATTCCAAAGGAAACGGGGTAAATTTTGTATTGAAACCACAAAGAGTAAATGGATAGGCAACGAATAAAATGGAAATTATGTATTTAATTAAATATCTAAACTACTTTGCATAGATTAAATTAATTTGGATTAAAGATGACTTAAATGATGGTATGAACATACATTAGCAATATGAAATAGTAATTCATTTAAGAACAACTTTTAGTAATTGTATAAATAAAGTTACTGGAGAATTTAGCCAAGATTCTTTAAAGCAACTCTCGTTGTCAGTAAAGATGTTTTCATTTAGAGACTATAAGCACTCTCATGTCATTATAGAGATAAATAAAAATTATGAAGCTCTATGCCAATTCTTTAACCTCTCAAAGTGAATTCCTTAAGTCAAATTAAAGGAATTCAATGCTTCGAGTACATTCATTTGTTTTTCCATCAAAGAATTCCAACTCTCGTTGCGAATAAATTGACTAACATGCCAAATATGGTGGCCAATCATACATAGCAAATCAAAGCACACAAATGGATGTAAATCATAATTCATGCATAATAAGAATAAACATATCTTAAACAAATACTAGTGCATAGTTATAATGTACAAAGAAAACTAGCCAAAGTATATAATTGAATTAAAGACAAACAAGAGAAAGAAACTTATCTCATGTTCCTTTGGCTTTTCCCTTTGTAATCTTCTAGTAAAAATTAAGTAAAAATGTTTATCCAAAATAATAACTATATTTCTAAGAACTAAACATTGATTGATTCCTTTTTTTCTTTTCTTGTCATCCATATTTATAGAGGGAAAACTCTATAAACATGTCTCTTCATAATGGTTGTCAATGTGAAAAGTTGCCATGAAAGGTCATGATGGTTGGTTGAGAAAATATATGCTGAAAAATAATGTCGCTTGAGAATAGTTGCCATGATCAACTCGTGAATGCCTTCACGAGTCGTGATCCTTCACATATTATTCCACTCGTGGACAAGTAGCCTCTCTCTTGAATTCTTGTTCGACTCGTGAACACCCTCACGAGTTGTGAACTCCACCTAATCTTCTGGGCTCGTGAGCTTTCTTCCTGAGTCGTGATCCATATCACGACTCATGAACAAGATGCCGAGTAGTGAATGTTCCTCCTCTGCCACACTCGTGAATTTCCAGTCCGTCACATGAATTCTTGTTTGAGTCGTGATCCACTTCACGACTCGTGATCCGATCACCATTTCTTCATTCTTCACCAGCTCTTCATTCTTTATCACACTTCACCATCTTTAACCTAAAAACACACATAAACACATAAATTGACCATAAAATACACATAATATTACATACTTAAGCTACTTAAACATAAGAAAATATATATTAAAAAGTAGACATTTTACAAGGCATCAGTTTCTCATATGCAAGTTTTGCATTGGAGTTCTTAGACCTAAAATCTCTAAGAAACTCTTTATGTATTACTGTTTACTTTGACATACACCTAACGTGATCATAACAGAGTGACAAGTATGGGTATGCTTGGGTATACATTGATTCATGTTAGAGAGCATGGGAGAAGTGAAGGGATTACCCCTTTCAATAAGAGAGAAAATATCATCGGCCACTTGATCAGTGAACTGAGAAGTGTATGGCCATACCAAGATGAAATAATGAGTAATCATTATTTATCTGAGAGCTTATTGTCACTAGAATATCAAGAAAGGAATTAATTTATATAAGGGTGACTAGTTTCATGCCTTAAATTAATTCTGATATATTTGGGTAAGGGACTATGCAAAATTGCATTAGGTCACAAAATGCCATATGCATTTTCATTTAATTTGGAATGCTATAATATCTTGCTAGAGAATATTTATAGCCTTTGAATTAATTTATTAATTCATTCCCAACATTAAATGGACCTATAGGATCTCACATAAAGCACTGGGCTTAAAATATTTAAATTAAGTATTGGGCATTAATTTGGGCTTTTAATTAAAGTCAAATTAATGTGTGTAATGGATTATTAGATTGCTATTGGACCTTGGCCCATGAGAGAGAGAAATTCAGCCCACAAGGTTTAATTTCAATTAATTAAATGTCTTGTATTAATTTAATTAATTGGGTTTTAAAGCCTAAAAGAATTATGATCAAATAAATCACTTAAATAGGAATATTATTGGCCGAAATTCCTAGAAAGAAATCAAGGAATTTTGGCATATCCTTTATATTAATTAAGTAGTTTATTTGATTAATATGTCTTGTATATTCCTATTTAATTAAGTGGTTAATTTGATTAATATGTCTTTTGTTTTTATCTTGGATAAATTAAAAGAGTTTTTATCAATAAATATTACTTATTTTAATTAAGTGATAAAGGCAAATATTAATTATCTTTAGCTAATATTAATTATCCTAAGGTAGTATATTTGAGATTTATCACTTAATAAATAAGATAATATATATATTGGATGAGAGAGAAAAGCAAAAAAAAAACCTAATTTTGTGTGTGGCATGAATAGTAACTTGTGAATTGTAACTCTCTCTCACAATTTTATTTTGGCCAATTTTTCACAAAGAGAAAGGATTGTTCCTTATTCTCTTGTGATCTTGGGTAGTAATAGCAACCTTAGAGAAGTGCAAAATCAAATTTTGTAGCTTTAATCAATTGCCATTACATGATACTTAAACAGAGAGCTAGCAATCTCGATTTTAAGCCGTCTTTGCAATTGTGTGTGTGAACATAGAGAAGAGTGGCGTAAAGGCTATTCTTTTTGCATTGGCAAAGAAGATCAAAGGTTGATAAATCACTCTTGATTGCTGGTCATCACCAAAACCAAATATTGAAGTGCATCTAAAGTTGTAAGTTTTACAACTCTAAAATTGCATGTTTCGTTTCTTGCTTTGGAATTGTATGGTATGTATGATAAAATTTTTGTTTTTCCGCTGTGTTATCATCACCATCATACCATGTCATATTCCATCAGTATGAGCATGGTATGTATATGATGCATGAATGCAATGAATGACTTCATTAGACATCAATCACAATTAGACACAAGCACAATAGTAACCTTCCAACTTTATTACTCCCATATAGGAGGTCATGTTAGGCTTAGCCCATAGGCTGATAGGGTAACCGATGGATGGGTATGGTGTAGGACAAAAATCGGCAGCATAACCTCTCTTCATTAAAAGTTCAAGCATACGGATTGTTATATATTTAAGTTTAACTTGTTTAAGTTTGGTCAATACACTGTGACATCCTGTCTATGGCAATGATAGATGGCCATCTATGGTGCTTTCTTCCCATCTATCACTCAAAAGATAGATTTAGAAAGCTAATAGTTAAATAAAAAAACCACTAATACCTCAAATAACCCTAAGTACTTGAATATATGGATCTTAAGCATGATAAATTTAAAATACTAGCTCTAAATCACATGTTAATTGAATAATAACAAAAATAAACAATTAAGACAATATTTTAAAGTAAGGTACAAAAACATGCATTCATGGAGGAGAACATGCCAAGATATACTATTCTAACAAATGCAGATTCATATTAACATGGCATTTAATTAATCATGCATATCTAAATAAATAATACAAAAAAATAGACTTATAACACCATTAAACAACAAATATGAATATGAGAATGAACTAGGGAGAGAAAGAGGAAGAACCTAGAATATTACCCTAATGAGATATTCTGATTTTGTATCTTTGGAAGTCTAGATCTCTGCTCCGATTCTTGGTTTTTATGTTCAAGAAAAAAATGATTTTTCGTATTTTTAGATCCAAGGTATGTGTTAAACCATTAGCCTTAGAGAGAAAATAGTTAATTTCTTCCTCTCCAAGAACACTGTTCTTTTTTTCAAAAGAAGTTCCTCCCTTTTTTCAAAACTCTCAAACTCTAGATCTCTATATATAGAAGGATTTTATCCCCCCAAATTTAGGCTAATTCAAAAAAAATCCCTATCTTTCTATTTTTTGAAAACCAAAAAACATGGCAATTTTGGAAATGTAATTATAGATAACATCCCCTATATCAGACAATTGTCCCTCACATAAAACCTCTGAATTAATAAAAAAAGTGCCAAAGTTGACCTGAACAGGAGGGAAGTAGCCATAGACGACCGTTTATCATGGCTAAGGGCTATAATAGAGGTTTTTTGTAGCTCTTTTGTTAAAACCTCTATAAACACTTGGAAAATCATAAATTTTTCATGAGAAATGTGAGAAATCCATATTGAAGCTTCGAGATATGTGCTTTTTATCAAAAATATATTGTTTCCTTATCATCGGGTAACTTTGATCTAGGCTACCTCCGTCATAGTATCTGCAAGTATAGACACATGTTGAGGTGGGATTAATTCTAAGGCAATGAGAGCAACACTCCATATACTTTGGTAAAATTAGGGTTAATTCTTGTCTGATTTAATGATGAAAATTACCTAAAGCCATTAACAGAAGGCTTATACATGAAGTTTATATGTATGGATTAAAAGCACTATTAGCTTTAAGAGCAAAGATAGTAAAAGTGTATAATGACTCATCACTGGTAGTTACCAAGTTCATGGTGAATTCTCTATTAGGGAGAAGTACCTGCTATCTTGAAAGAGGTGCTCGAAAAGACTGAACAAATAGTTTGCCTTCTAGGTCTTATGCTTAAGGATAAAAACTGGTTAGCTAGCACTTTGATAATCTTGATTGCTATACGACACATTCCAATTGAGTTGATCATGAAGCTAATTGGTTCAGAAAACTTATGTTTTAAAGTTGTGCAGCTGATGTATGTTTAGACTGTTAATGAGAAATCACGGTGCTACAACACTTAAACTTGTTTAGAAGAAACCAATATCCTCTAAAGGAGTTTTCAAAAAAGATCAGGAATGACCAGTAAACTCTTTGCATAGTTTGTCGATATAGATAGGGTTCTATATAGGGGAGGTAGCCCTAATGGCATGTGTTTGAGGTGTATAGATGAGAAAGATGCCATGATTGTTGGAATTTAACGGTTACATGCATCACATACATGAGCGGAATTTTAAAATTTTTTTAACCATTAGATCTAATCTTGCCATGAATACACAATATAACTATATGAGAATAAGAAAAATCACCTTTGATTTTTGTTGAACAGTTGATTTTACTTCGCACCGGGTTGTCGCAAACCACAATGTCCAAAATCGAACACCTCCAATGAGTAATCCACACTAGAGAGGGGTAAATTGAACCAAAAAATTGGTGTTTAACTAGGGTCGGCCGAAATTCCCAAGAGCTAGCTTAGGAGTTGGTGCAAAAGGGAGAGAGAGATTATAGAAAAAGACTTTCTTTTTGTTTTTAATCACTTAACCCTAATTCTTATTAGTTGGCCTTTTATAGTTAGGTTAAAATTCCAACTCCTTAATGAGATTGGGCTCTTTAAAATTGCTGGAGAATTATTAATTGGGCCTCTGGAATTAATTATAATCATTTAGGCTTAATTAAATCCAATTTAATCCTTTTCATAAAAGTCTATGCACAAAATCCACAAACTAGGCCCTTTGTGCATCTAATTGAATTTAAACACCCAAATGGATTCCAAATCCAACCAAATTAAATATTTGAGTTCCATAACACTTATGTAACATATATAAATTAATTTGGTCCATGAAAAAGCCCTCTAAGGCCTTCTGTATGGAGTTGGCGTGTGGCCTTCTTTTGGAGGGCTTCCTCCAACTTCTTCATTCCTTCCTTTGGCCCTTTATAATTTCTCCAATGGACCTATTAATTATTATATTAGTCCTATAACACTTATAGTAGTCTTATAACACTTATAAGATAATAATAATTAATCATAAAATACATTATTTCAATTAGGTCTAATTTTGCAGAATATTTCTCAAAAGTTCCGCGAACAATTTTATTTGACCATAATTAATTAAACTCTTTAATTAATTATTATCTTATTCACTTCTCTACCTTCATAATAATATCAAATATTATTATCCTTGTTATTTTACCATTTTACCCTTTTCTCTATATGTGTGTGACCTATTGGGTTCCTGTCCATGTTGGCAGTATAATATGTAATTGTGAGTTCTATTCAAAACTCACATGATTTAAACTCCTTTAAATCATTTTATCAATCTGTATTGATATTTTGATACATCATTATACAAGTCATGATTGGCCTCTAGCTAGGCATCATGACTACCCAAATGTCAGGAAAGTCATGTGGTTTGACTGTACCTTTCCATAGAAACAGTTACCGTGCAATTACTCCTTTCACCACTCTTATCTCAATTAGATTCTGAGTATCGATTTCTGTCAACTCATATAAATCTAATTATGTATGTTCTATTAATTTAACCATTGTTCCTAAAATGCCCTTCATGGATCTCCATCCATCTCGGCATATTACTCTGGTCAAAGATTCTCTGAACAAGGCAATTATAGAATCATGCGAGATAACTTCCCTTGTTAAATCTGGGATGGTGAATCCTTTGTCAATCACTCAACTATCTTCAAGTAGGTCATGATATACCCAATCTCCTAACTATGTTCACTCCCGATTGGAAGTAATCAGTTATGGAGTCCATGTATACCACTTGCTACTTAAGATAACTTTGGTGATCTCAAGTCTAAGGATACTTGCACAACCGCTATGAAGAGAATCCTCACTGACATAGATTTAATATCTATGTGAGGATTCTCTATGCAGGTCTCCAATGAACTTGTTCTTCTAACAAGCATCCACATGTTAGCTTTGATTATCTTCTATAATCACAGTTATGAGAACCACTGCTTGAACCATTCAAGAAGCATAACATGTGCTAGTCTGTCCGAATTAACAATGTCCTATCTTGTTAATTCTATGACTAGGGATATTTAGATATTAAGACATTTGCATGCAATAGACATCCCACATCATGAACACCTTCATGATTGCCTTTGCACTATGTTTATAATATCTAGGACTTCATTTATTAATTTAAGATTTACAAACTCATGTATTCGAACATAGCATTAATAAATGAATGATGCCTTTTATTTTGAATATAAATTTCATACATATGAAAAAAATCCCTATTACATGGGCTCTAGGGCATACTCTCTAACAATGATGATTATGGAAGAAATTTATGATGGCTTCTATGAAGCTTACATGTTTGGTTTGGCACTTTATACGTAAGACAACTCTTTTGGCTTACGATGAACATAGACTTAAGGAGCAAATATTAGGGGAACTGTACCTGATGGTTTCAAAAAAGTCTAGGGTTCTGTTGTCACCCTCACAAGGTGCATAAAAGTTGAGTCTTCCAAGCAATTAGGTCCTCAAGGAACTGGCTGAGATTACTAAAGTAAAGTTTGATGTTCAGATATGAATCCCATTGTTATATTGTGTCCAATCCTAGGAAAAAAATGAAAAAGATACTCGACACCATAATTCTCCCCCTGGAAAAAGGAGTAATCAAAGATACCTTTTGAAAAGGTGCAGACCTACAAGGTTTGGGCCTAGAAGTAAGCATTTGCATGCTAGAGTTGCAAAGCAATTGTTAGAACTTTAGCTTAAGCCATGTTATCCTCCTTGCTATGTGGAATGGGAGCAATGTTGTCAGGAGAAGTTGAACTTTAGTTCTTGACGAGAATCGAACACTTTTGAGATAAGGCCCTGAGTTAGATAAAACCTTGAGCACTCTAGCCAAGTTGCTTTGATTAAACACAGGGCCAGTCACTCACACCTTATACTCAAATGGGACAGTAAAATCACATTCCCCAAGTCTCTATATGTAGAACCTTATAGGTAGTTCTCCAAAGGAGATGATAACCTAGCACAATACAGTCAATGGAAGGCTACTTCTAAAGAATAGAGATTTCTCGATATGACCTATAGCTCCTGAAATGGTCTAATAAAGTGAGTTACAATCCAAAATATGGCCTTGCATAGCTTATACAGGAGAAGAAATCTAAATTATCCATCTGGGGTGTTAAACAGAAAATCTTAGCCATAAACACATGAAGCAAAAATAGGGATAGCCTATTGTTAATGCTTTTGATTGTGCCAAACAGATGATAGCCATTGGTTAAGTTCTTCAAGATCAATGTCAAATGTCAGGTAGGACACATCACTATAACAATGTCATTATAAAGATAGGTAGGTATGTTAGTGAAAGGTCATCTAGTATATCGGCTGGATATTTTAGAAAGAAAGAATTGCCTAAGGAAACCAATCTGGAAACCGCTGATAAAAAATCCCTGGTACTTAAGTCACTTCCTTTAAAAATTTTACATATATCTTGAGACACAAACTAGAATTTTGGGGGCAAAAATATGTTCTTAATTACCACAAACCTTTAAAACAAAGGGCACAACTTCTGAGTAAGAGTGTGGAGTTACAAGCTTAGCATGGCATATACCCAATGGAATGAAACGTTGCAATTTGTAAGGAAAGGTATTTCCTTTTGTTAGCAGTACAATAATGATAGATTATCTACTTCGAG
This sequence comes from Excoecaria agallocha, assembly GCA_037975025.1. Classification (NCBI taxonomy): domain Eukaryota; kingdom Viridiplantae; phylum Streptophyta; class Magnoliopsida; order Malpighiales; family Euphorbiaceae; genus Excoecaria; species Excoecaria agallocha. The sequence continues at coordinate 25,181,650 of CM075807.1, read as the reverse complement.
AAATAATAAGAGAACTCAGATAGAAGGCAAGACAGAAAAAACTAAGGGAGATAACTAGAGAAAGCTTGCCTAAAGACCAGGATTTTAGAAGAAGACACATATGAATCGTCAGCCAGTTTATATTGGACATGAGGTCCCTTAACCACTTATGGTGTAGGATATGCATTCATGTATACATTCTTGCCTTTCTTGAATACATTCTTGCATTTCATGTGTACATTCTTGCATTTCTCTATAATTCTGATGCATATAACTCTTTGCATATGTTTGCACACACACACACACACACACACATCCCCCTTTGCATACATTTTTTAAATGTTTCATATATAATTTTCTGCATGTGTTAGTGCACATAATCCTTTTGCACATACCTTACACATAATTCATGGCATGTGTCTCACATGTGTAATTTATTATATGCATCGCTTATGTAATTTTGTGTATAGTGTTTCACACATAATTCCTTATGCACATATAATCTTTTGTATGTATTGTTATACATAGCCTTGCAGGTAAAGTGAAAGCATACTCTATTATCCTTGTCTTAACAATTCTCCTAGGCCATCATGTGTGACACACTAATTGCAAAGCTGAGAGATTCAAGGATTTCTTGTGTCTATACAATGAACATTGTAGCATCATCCTTTTGCAAATTTCAAGAAGTATTCTTATTAAAATAATTTATGCCTTAAGTTTAATTCATCTTGTTAAGAAATGTCTAAGATTTTGACATAATTTCTTTTTGTTAATTTACTTTCAATTTGAAATTTTATTCCATCCTAGTAATTCTCAGGTATGAAGGGATTTTAGTCTCAATCACAAAAATTTATATTTCATTCAAGTATGAGTTGAACAGGAGGTAGTCATATTTTATCTCTATCTGCTAAATTGCATTAAAACCTTGACTATACCCTGCAATCTTTTAATTTTGAACACCTCAGGCTAGTTTTAGAAAGAGAGAAAAAACCATTTGCAATTGAGGGGATCGGGTAAAACTCACTAAGAGCACTAAAACCTTTCTGATTACCAGTCAAAGCGACCTCAAGATGAGACAGAATCTATAAAATAATTTAGGTTGCCCCTTCTTTGTACAGCTCTCCATATGTATTTTCCTACCCTAATTTCACAGATGCTTGTTATCCCATTGAGCCTTTAATTTAAGCATGTTAAATGAGTGCTCATTTTATTGTTACACACATTAAAACAACCTTTAACCCAAAATAATTTTGGCTTCCATTTAGGAAGATGGCCACTATGATAAGGCTAGATTTATATTTTGAAAAGGGAGAAAAGATTAGTTTCTACCATTCCTTGGTATAAATTTTGTTCATAAGGAATAAAGTTTATTTGATGAAATGGACCAGCAAAAGGGCAAAAAGAAGAAAAAGAAAGAGAAAAAAATAAAAGAGAAAGAAAATAGGAAATATAAAAAAAGCTTGAAGTCAACACCATAGCAAAGATAATGACGAAAAGAGACCTTGAGTTAGTACCCCTTAAATAGCTTTGATAAATCAAAACTCATCAAATAGGTAGGGAATAATCCCCTCGCCAGTTATGGATAGTATAGTGGCCATTTTTCTATAGCAACCTAACCTTTCTTTGATAAGCCATTCACCTAAGCCTAACATTACAACCAATGTAAGACCTCCTGATTCTAGATTTGGTCTCATCCAACCTAACGAAGATGATCTTTTAGTAGGGTTTGGTATGTAAGAATAGGTATATTGTGTTTCTTGAGCTTCAAGTGGGAAGCCATGAATACATTTATGCATTCGAGTGAAATTTCATCCCCAAATTTGCGTCCAGAATTTGGTTTTAAAAGGAAAAATTCTATTTTGACCTTTAGCACACTCATACATAGAAATAGCTTGGTATGCATTGTGCTTATGTTCAGGTTGAGTAAACCATGGTATCGATATACCTATTCACTTGTTCCTTCATTGAGAATGACCCTCTAATTTCTCTTTTTAAAATTAAACTAGTTGAGATGTAGTCCATTTGACTTATTCGAGAATGAGTAAAATCTAAGTTTAAAGTATTTAATGAGTTATAATTACTTTAAATTTTGGACACATCTTGGTAAATAACTCTTTGCACACATCACACATGTGGCACTAGTCACACACAACTCACATACATGATTGTGTGCACACACACATAAATTTTGCACATGTATAATTTCCTTCACATGCTCACACAAGTAATTTCTTACAAGGAAAATGAGAAGGGACTACATGTATCTAAGTTTATCATAGGAAAACTTCAAACAGTGGACAATCAAATCAGAACAAAGTTCCCATAAAAGGAATCATACAAAGGGAGCATCTCAAAAAGGGAGGTCATCTACACATGACATGATGAAGGTAATTATAAGAAGATGACCATCTTTGCTCAAAGGAAAAATCCCCATAGAGTGGAGTTCATGCAATTCCCAAAAAGAAGGCCCTTCGTGGAGCTAGACTATCAATGCATACTTTTGCTAGGGGTAATCAAGTAAAACTCTTTACCATAAAATATACACTTGAGCACACCACACAATAAATGTACAAAAATTCAAATATAAGAAACTCAAATGTACAAAAACTCCAATTCTTCAAATTTACAAAACTTGAATGTACAAAACTCCTTTAAATACCCAAAAAAAAACATGAAAACTCAAATGTACAAAGAATACAAATTTTGTAAATACCTAACACACTAAAAGTTTCAAGGCCTTACACTCAAATTGTACAAAGTCAATACACATCTCAAAATGTTAAAATTCAACGCACCTCAAATTTCCCAAACTCAATATACATTTGAAATGTAAAAATTAAATGTACACTCAAAACTACACAAACTTAATATACTGGTATCAGAGCCGGTGCCGGATTGGTGTGCCAGTGAGGACGATGGGCCCTAAGGGGGGTGGATTGTGAGATCCCACATCGGTTGGAGTGGAGAACGAAGCATGCCTTATAAGGATGTGGATAACTCTCCCTAGTCGATGCATTTTGGGGGTCCCCCAAAAGCAAAAACGTGAGTCACCTAGCATCGGCATGGTCTCCAAAGCAGACATGTGATGCGACAGGTGGCAAAGCAGACAATATTCACTAGCGGCGGATCCGGGGACGATACAAGCAATGCTGAAATTTTCTATTTTGAGTTTTTTACATTGTTTTAGTGTAAAAACAATTTTAATTGATTAGATAGGTATTATAATTAATATGACATGTTAATATACTGTCCTAAGATAATTTAGGAGCTGTTAATGGTCGAATTTAATTGATAATACCTGATGGTACATGTTAATATTAAAACTAGGTGATATTTGGTATGTTAATTGTTAGTTTAACAACTAGTTTTAAATATTAAATGTAAAAACCATTTTGGCATGTTTGTAAGTGATTTTTAAAGATTAAATATCAGGTCTGGACATATTTTAAATTTGGTTTTAATTCTGGTCCATGACAATTTAATTTATTAATTTTAAAATCACTTAAAGCTATGACTAGTTTGTGTTTGTTACATGTTTAATCAACATTGTTTGTTTTGTTTTGATTACAATGGTAAAAACACATTTAGATCAGATTGGTACAAAATATTAAATCAATATTTATGACCTTATTTTAATTATTAAATGACTCATAAAATTGATTTAAGTATTTGTGCATTTTGTGGCATCACATAAACATTAAACAACTAGTTTTGTTGTTTGTTTGTTTTTATATGCATGCCGTGTATCATATATATGTTCCTCATGATTTTGTGTTTTAATTCATGTTGGTACATATTATATGTATTTTTAATGTTTATGGGCTGTATGACATAAAATTAAAAATTGGAAAATTGGAAATTATACTAGAGTTGATTTATAGCACAAATCTAACTAGTTTGTGTTTTGGGCTTTTAAGAGAATTTATTCAATAAGAGGATTTAGTCCATTGGGCTTCGGCCCAGGCCCATCATGGGGTCATCTCTTAAAGCTTCAGGTACACAATTTCCATTCATGGGCTTGGCTAAATTAATAAAAATTGGACTTTGTTTGATCCATGAATGTAATGTATATTTATTTGCTTGTTTGGTGTGATGAATGGATATGCATGGTGCATTCATGGGCCCTGGGTTTTGTAATTAAATATGGCCTGCGAGCCATTATGTATTATTGTAAAAGTTTCATTTATTTCTTAGAATAGAATTTACTTGAAGACTTTGTAAATCAAGACAAAGCCCACCGGAGTGGAGAAGCCAAACTCGAAGATTCTTATGTAATAGTATAGAATCTTAGTTGTAGGTTTTTGGGCCCATGTTTGTCACACTTTACTTTATACAATTATATATATATATGCATGCTATGTATAGATGACAAAGCGTATGCCATGTAAGTCATAATAAAATGAATCCCTAAAATAGTAAGTCACAAAGTTGGCTTCCTAATTCGAAACATGTCAAGGCATCAATCATTGGTCACGTAGACTAGGAGTCCTAGATGCGCCCGATTATCTTTGTGAGCATGGGTTGTGAATGTAGGTTGGACTTAACATAGAAAGGGATGCTCGGACCTAGGTAACTAATAAATGGGTTTGTACTATAACATCTTAAGATGTTAGCCCATTTGATCCAAGAGTCATGTACGAGACATGATTGGAGTTTTCCTACCTCAGTAACTTAACTTGTTAGGTGTACAAGCTCAGCTTCACTAATAAGTTGATGTGAAAAGTGGATCTTGGCCAACATTAAATCACTAATGCGAATTATTTAAAGGGATATTAATTTGGTTTGTGGGATTATAAATAAGACCTCATTTAATCTTGCTAAATTTTATTATAGATTGAAAATGGAATCTTCAAATAATAATTTCTCATTGCGATCGGTCCTTGAAAAGGACAAATTGAATGTCACCAATTTCATAGACTGGTCTCAAAACTTAAGAATAGTTCTTAAGCAAGAGAAAAAGTCATATGTTTTGGCTGCACCCTTGCCTGAAGAACCTGCTAAGAATGCTTCTGCTATTCAAAAGGAAACTTTTGAGACTAAGAAGAGTGACTCCAATAATGTGACCTGTCTGACGCTGACCACTATGGTGCCTGACATGCATGAGTAATTTATGGACCAAGAGGCTTATGTGATCATGGTGCACCTCAAGGAAATGTTCCAAGAGCAAGCTCATCACAAGAGGTTCATGACAACAAAGGCCTTGATTTCTTGTAAGATGGCTGTGGGTACTCCTGTTAGTACCCATCTACTCAAGATGAAAGTGTATCTTGATACTCTTGAGAAGCTTGAGGTACAAGTGCCAAAGGAATTGGCCACTAACTTGATCTTAGGATCATTGACTGATGATTATGATCAATTTGTGATGAATTATAACATGCATGCAATGAACAAGTCAGTCACTGAGCTTCATGGGATGCTTAAGAATGCTGAAGAGAACATTCAAAAGACCAATCCCGTATTGATGGTTCAAGGGGGCATTAAAAATGGACCCGCTAAGGGTAATGGAAAGGGAAAGGCAAAACCCAAGAATGACCTGGCTTGGTTTAAGTCAAGTGGGAGTGCACCTCAGGCCCAATCCAAGGCCAAGGCGTAGAAGTTCAAAGAGAGTGAGAGCACTTGCTTCTATTGCAACAAGATAGGGCATTGAAGGAATAATTGTGCTCTCTTCAAGGAAGAACAAAAGAAGAATGGAGGCAAGGCATCCAGTTCTGGTATTTTGGTTATTGAGATTAACCTTTCTATTTCTACCACTTAGGTATTGGATACCGGTTGTGGTTCTCACATTTGGTCAAATGTGCAGGGGCTAAGAAATAGGCGATTACTTGGGAAGAATTAAGTGGACCTCCGTGTAGGGAGTGGAGCACGAGTTGCTGCCATGGAGATAGGCGACTATCAACTCACTTTACCTTTTAAACTTTGTTTAGTTTTGAAAAATTGTTATTATGTGCCTGCTATGAGCAGAAACATTATTTCAGTTTCATGTTTGGATTTGGATGAATTTGATTTTGTTATTAAAAATGGCAATGCTCATAGTCGTCGCCAAGGCATTTCTTATGGCAATGCCATGTTGCAAAATGGCATTTATATCCTTGATTTACAAAACAAAGAGTCCATATACAACATTAATTTAAAGAGGGTTAAATCAATTGAATTGAACCCTACTTACTTCTGGCATTGTCGTTTAGGACATGCAGACGAAAAATGCATTTCAAGACTCCATAAAACTGGAGTGCTTGGGTCATTCAACTTAGAGTCTTATGATACATGCGAGCCATGTTTGCATGGAAAAATGACAAAGAGTCCTTTTAACAAGAAAGGTGAAAGGACTAATGGCTTATTGGAACTAATACATACCGATGTATGGTGACCATTAAGTACACAAGGTAGAGGTGGTTTTATCTACTTCATGACGTTCATAGATGACTTCAGTAGATATGGCTATGTATATCTAATGAAGTACAAATCTAAAACTTTTGAGAAATTCAAAGAGTTTAAGAACGAAGTAGAAAACCAACTTGGCAAAAGTATAAAAGCCATTCGATCATATCGAGGTGGCGAATACTTAAGCCAAGAGTTTGACAATCATCTAAAAGAGTTTGCTATTATTTCACAGCTCACTCCTCCCGGAACACCACAATGGAATGGTATGTCCGAAAGGAGAAATCGAACTCTATTGGACATGGTTTGATCTATGATGAGTCAAGCTAATCTTCCTGTCTCTTTTTGGGGTTATACATTAGAAACTGCTACGTTTTTACTAAACCATACTCCAACTAAAGTAGTTGAGAAGACACCATACGAGATATGGACTGGGAAAGAACCCAATATGCTGCTTCTCAGGATTTGGGGCTGTGAAGCACATGTTAAGAAATTAACATCTAACAAACTAGAGTCCAAATCCACTGTCTACTTGTTTATGGGTTATCCTAAAGAAACAAAGGGATACTACTTTTACTCACAAGCCGAGAACAAAGTATTTGTTGCTCGCAAGGCTATTTTCTTGGAAAAGGAGTTCCTTCTCAAGAAAGACAGTGGGAGTAAAGTAGAACTTAGAGAAATTCAAGTGCCACAAGTTCCTATGGAGGATGAGTTGGAAGTGGGATCAAGTTCACGACCAGTTGTGGAACAAGAACCCATTACACAAGTACCTAGAAGGTCCGGTAGGGTACGTTAGGAGATTGAGAGATATGGATTTCTAATCAGTGACAGTGACACGATTGAGTTAGTAGATCGTGAGGATCCTACTACCTACCAAGAAGCTATTGAAATCCCAGACTCAGAAAATTGGCTTGAAGCCATGAAATCTGAGATGCAATCAATGTATGATAACCAGGTTTGGACCTTGGTTGATCCACCGGAAGGTGCGAAGGTAATTGAATGCAAGTAGCTATTTAAACTCAAAGCTGATAAGACCTATAAAGGTAGACTAGTAGCAAAAAATTTTTGACAAACTCATGGTGTAGACTATGACGAGACCTTTCGCCTGTAGTCATGCTCAAGTCCATTAGGATCTTGCTTGCCATAGCTGCATATCATGATTATGAGATATAGCAAATGGATGTCAAAACTACTTTCCTCAATGGAAATTTACTTGAGGATGTGTATATGACACAGCCTGAAAGTTTTGTCAATCCCAAGCATCCTAAAAAGGTTTGCAAGCTTCAAAAATCCATTTATGGATTAAAGCAAGCATCCCAAAGTTGGAATCTTCATTTTAATGAGCTAGTCAAAGAAATTGACTTCATCAAGAACGAAGATGAGCCTTGTGTGTACAAGAAGTTTAGTGGGAGCACAGTAGTATTTCTGGTCCTATATGTGGATGACATCCTTCTCATTGGGAATGACATTCCAACATTGCAAAAGGTTAAGCAATGGTTGGGAAAATGTTTCTCAATGAAAGACTTAGGTGAGGCCGAGACAATACTTGGTATTCGAATCTATAGAGATAGATCGAATCAGCTTTTGGGACTAAGTCAAGAAAAGTACATAGACAAAGTACTAAAGTATTTTAGTATGGGAGACTCAAAGAAAGGGTACATACCTTTGGCTTTGGGTTTTCTTTTGGCTAAAGAACAGTGCCCTAAAACCAAAGAGGAAAGGGACAACATGAGTAGAATCCCATATGCATCTGTTATTGGATCTATCATGTACGCTATGTTATGTACTAGGTTGGATGTTGCTCATGCACTGAGTATAACCAGTAGGTTTTATGAGAAGCACTGGTCTGCTGTAAAAGGGATTCTAAAGTACCTGCGAAGGACTAAAAATCACTTCTTGGTGTATGGTGGTCAATAAGAGCTCGTTATACCAGGTTATATCGATGCTGCTTTTCAGACCAGCACTCAGGATTCTAGATCGAAATTTGGGTTTGTTTTTATTTTGAACGGTGGTGCTGACAGCTGGAGAAGCTAGAAGCAAGAGATCGTTGCTGACTCAACTACAGAATCTGTGTATATTGCAGCGAGTGAGGTTGCAAAAGAGGTTGTTTGGATTAAAAATTTCATTTATGGATTAGGAATGGTCCCAAGCATCCTAGATCGATTAGAAATTTTCTGTGACAATAACGGGGCCATCGCACAAGCCTAGGAGCCCCGGTCACACCAGAAATCCAAACACATACTCAGGAGGTACCACCTGATCAGAGAAATCATTGATCGTGGGGATGTCTAATGGAATATGACATGATATTTTCATGGTAATCATGCAGCGAAAAAATGATAAAAACAATCATACATGCCAAACAATTCTATGACAAGAATCGAAACATGCAATTTTAGGGTTTTTAAAACTTACAAATTTTGATGTTTTTTAATACTTGAATTTGGTGATGACCAGCAACTAAGATGACTTTGTCCACCTTAGATCTTGATCACCAATGCCAAGGAACAGCCTTTTACGCCACTCCCTCTATTCTCACACACACATTTGCAAAGATGGCTTAAAATAGAGATTGTTAGCTCTCTTTTAAAGTATTGTGTAATGGCAATTGTTTGACGCTACAAGACTTGATCTTGTACTTCTCTTAGGTGCTATTAATGCCCAAGAACACAAGAAAGCAAGAAAGAATCCTTCTCCTTGTGTATTTCGGCCAAGAGAAAATTATGTGAGGGAGAGAAGGTTTTCACGCAAAAACCAAAGAAAAACTAGGGTTTTTCTTTTTCTCTCATTCAATATATATCATCTTATCTTTTTAAGTAATAAATCTAAAATCAACTACTTAGAGATAATTAGTTTCAGCCTTTATCACTTCTTTAAAATAGGAGATATATATTGATTCAAATTCTTTTGATTTAATCCAAGATAAATAAATAAGACATATAATCAAATAATATCACTTAATAAAGAAATTCACATGTTCCGAAATTCCTTAAATATTTATCTTGGAATTTCGGCTAAGACATCCCTTAATTAAGTATTTTTATTTGATTTAAATATCATTAGGATTTAATACTCAATTAACCTAATTAATACAAGATAATTAATTAATTGAAATTAAAACTTGTGGGCTGAATTTTTCTTTCTCATGGACCAAGGTCCTATAGCAATTTTAAAAACCATTACATACATTTATTTGACTTTAATTAAAAGCCCAAATTAATGCCCAATAATTTATTCAAATATTTTAAGCCCAATGCTTTGTGTGCGATCCTATAGGTCCATTTAATGTTGGCAATGAATTAATAAATTTATTCAAAGGCTATATATATTCTCTAGCAAGATATTATAGCATTCCAAATTAAATAAAAATGCATATGGCATTTAGTGACCTAATGCAATTTTGCATAGTCACTTACCCATAAATATCAGAATTAATATAAGGCATATAACTAGTCATCCTTATATATATATTAATTCCTTTCTTGATATTCCAGTGACAATGAACTCTCAGATAAATAATGATTACTCATTATTTTATCTCGGTATGGCCATACACTTCTCAGTTCACTGATCAAGTGGCCGATGATATTTTCTCTCTTATTAAGAGGGGTAATCCCTTTCACTTTTCTCATTCTCTCTAACATGAATCAATGCATACCCAATCATACCCGTACTTGTCACTCTGTTACGAGCACGTTAGGTGTATGTCAAAGTACACAGTAATTCATAAAGAGTTTCATAGAGATTTTAGGTCTAAGAACTCCGATACAAAACTTGCATATGAGGAGCACTTATGACTTGTACCATGTAGTGTTCTCATGAGCGGATCGTATCCAGATACTATGTTCTTTAACATGTATCTATGATCTTTGATTGACACTCTTGTCCTAATGATCCGTAAGACATAACTCATAATATCAGAGAGAGCATGCTAGTCTTAATTCATTGTTATTCCCATAACAATGACTGACTAGGGATGTTTAGAATGAAGTCTCTATTGTTTCAAGGCCTTACAACCATGTGCCTCACACATGATAACTTAAACCAAAACAACATTCTTGGATAGGTCTATCAATTGATATGCACAGAAATACAATAGATAAAACAAATGCCTCATTTTATTAATTAAATTGTTTTATTACAATGCATTGGGGCTAGGGCTTACACTAACAATCTCCCACTAGCACTAGTCCTAATTGGGCATAGCCCTAAGACCGAACGCTCTCAAATGAGCTTCGTGCAGATTTGGACGCAACTATTTCATCAAAGGATCTGCTACATTGTCTTCATTTTCTCTCTTGCTAACCTTGACGTCCCCACGATCAATGATTTCTCTAATCAGGTGGTACCTCATGAGTATGTGTTTGGATTTCTGGTGTGACCAGGGCTCCTTGGCCTGTACGTTGCCCCCGTTGTTGTCACAAAAAATTTCTAATGGATCTAGGATGCTTGGGACCCCTCCTAATCCAAATAGCCTCTTTTGCAGCCTCACTTGTTGCAATATACTCAGATTCTGTAGTTGAGTCGGCAACGGTCTCTTGCTTGGAGCTTCTCCAGCTGACAGCACCACCGTTTAAAATAAAAACAAACCCATATTACGATCTAGAATCCTGAGTGTTGGTATGAAAAACAGCATCGGCATAACCTTGTATGACGAGCTCTTCTTGACCACCATACACCAAGAAGTGATTCTTAGTCCTTCACAGGAACTTTAGAATCCCTTTTACAGTAGACCAGTGCTTCTCACAAGGGTCTTGCTGAAACCTACTAGTTACAGTTAGTGCATGAGCAACATCCAACCTTGTACATAGCATAGCATACATGATAGATCCTATAGCAGATGCATATGGGATTCTACTCATGTTGTCCCTTTCCTCTTTCGTTTTAGGGCACTGTTCTTTAGTCAAAAGAACTCCCAAAGCCAAAGGCATGTACCCTTTCTTTGAGTCTCCCATACTAAAATGCTTTAGTACTTTGTCTATGTACTTTTCTTGACTTAGTCCCAAAAGTTGATTCGATCTATCTCTATAGATTCGAATACCAAGTATTGTCTCGGCTTCACCTAAGTCTTTCATTAAGAAACATTTTCCCAACCATTGCTTAATCTTTTGCAAAGTTAGAATATAATTCCCAATGGGAAGGATGTCATCCACATAAAGACCAGAAATACTACTATGCTCCCACTAACCTTCTTGTACACACAAGGCTCATCTTCGTTCTTGATGAAGTCAAATTCCTTGACAACATCATCAAAATGAAGATTCCAACTTTGGGATGCTTGCTTTAATCAATAAATGGATTTTTTAAGCTTGCAAACCTTTTTAGGATGCTTGGGATTGACAAAACCTTCAGGATGTGTCATATACTCATCCTCAAGTAAATTTTTGTTGAGGAAAGCAGTTTTGACATCCATTTGCCATATCTCATAATCATGATATGTAGCTATGGCAAGCAAGATCCTAATGGACTTGAGCATGACTACATGCGAAAAGGTCTCATCATAGTCTACACCATGAGTTTGTCGAAAACCTTTTATTACTAGTCTACCTTTGTAGGTGTTATCAGCTTTGAGTTTAAATAGCCACTTGCATTCAATTACCTTCGTACCTTCTGGTGGATCAACCAAGGTCCAAACATGGTTATCGTACATTGATTGCATTTCGAATTTCATGGCTTCGAGCCAATTTTTTGAGTCTAGGTTCTCAATAGCTTCTCAGTAGGTAGTTGGATCCACACGATCTACTAACTCAATAGTGTCACTATCGGTGATTAGAAATCTGTATCTCTCAATCTCCCAACGTACCCTACTGGACCTTCTAGGTTCTTGTGTAATGGATTCTTGTTCCACAACTGGTTGTGAACTTGATCCCATTTCCAACTCATCCTCTATAAGAGTTTATGGCACTTGAGTTTCTCCAAGTTCTACTTTACTCCCACTGTCTTTCTTGAGAAGGAACGCTTTTCCAAGAAAATAGCCTTGCGATCAACAAATACTTTGTTCTCGGCTTGTGAGTAAAAGTAGTATCCCTTTGTTTCTTTGGGATAACCCACAAATAAGCAGATAGTGGATTTGGACTCTAGTTTGTCAGATGTTAATTTCTTAACATGTGCTTCACAATCCCAAATCCTGAGAAAAGACATATTGGGTTCTTTCCTAGTCCATACCTCGTATGGTGTCTTCTCAACTACTTTAGTTGGAGTACGGTTCAATAGAAACGCAACAGTTTCTAATGCATAACCCCAAAAATAGATAGGAAGATTAGCTTGACTCATCATAGATCGAACCATGTCCAATAGAGTTTGATTTCTCCTTTCAGACACACCATTCCATTACAATGTTCTAGGAGGAGTAAGCTGTGAAAAATACCACACTCTTTTAGATGATTGTCAAACTCTTGGCTTAAGTATTCGCCACCTCGATCTGAATGAATGGCTTTTATACTTCTGCCAAGTTGGTTTTCTACTTCGTTCTTAAACTCTTTGAATTTCTCAAAAGTTTCAGACTTGTACTTCATTAGATAGACATAGCCATATCTACTAAAGTCATCTATAAATGTCACGAAGTAGCTAAAACCACCTCTAGCTTGTGTACTTAAAGGTCCACATACATCGGTATGTATTAGTTCCAATAAGTCATTAGTCCTCTCTCATTTCTTGTTAAAAGGACTCTTTGTCATTTTTCCATGCAAACATAGCTCGCATGTATCATAAGTCTTTAAGTCGAATGACCCAAGCACTCCAATTTTGTGGAGTCTTGAAATGCGTTTCTTATTTGTATGTCCTAAACGACAATGCCAGAAGTATGTTGGATTTAATTCGTTTGTTTTAACCCTCTTTGTATTAATGTTGTATATGGACTCTTTGTTTTGTAAATCAAGGATATAAAGGCCATTTTCCAACATGGCATTGCCATAAGAAATGCCTTGGCAACGAATATGAGCACTGCCATTTTTAATAAAAAAATCAAATTCATCCAAATACAAACAAGAAACTCAAATAATGTTTCTGCTCATGGCAGGCACATAATAATAATTTTTCAAAACTAAACAAAGTTCGGAAGGTAAAGTGAGTTGATAGTCGCCTATCTCCATGGCAGTAACTCGTGCTCTATTGCCCACACAGAGTTCCACTTCATTTTTCCCAAGTAACCGCCTATTTCTTAGCCCCTTCACATTTGAACAAATGTGAGAACCACAATCGATATCCAATACCCAAGTGGTAGAAATAGAAAGGTTAATCTCAACAACAAAAATACTAAAACTTGATGCCTTGGCTCCATTCTTCTTTTGTTCTTCCTTGAAGAGAGCACAATTCTTCTCCAATGCCCTTTCTTGTTGCAATGGAAGCAAGTGCTCTCACTCTCTTTGAGTTTCTGTGCCTTGGGCTTGCATTAGGCCTGAGGTGCACTCCCACTTGACTTGAATCGAGCCAGGTCATTCTTGGGATTTGCCTTTCCCTCTCCCTTACCCTTAGCGGGTCCTGTTTTAATGCCCCCTTGAACCATCAATACGGGATTGGTCTTTCGAATGTTCTCTTCAGCATTCTTAAGCATCCCATGAAGCTCAGTGACTGACTTGTTCATTGCATGTATGTTATAATTCATCACAAATGGATCATAATCATCAGTCAATGATCCTAAGATCAAGTCAGTGGTCAATTCCTTTGCCACTTGTACCTCAAGCTTCTCAAGAGTATCAAGATACCCTTTCATCTTGAGTACATGGGTACTAACAGGAGTACCCGCAACCATCTTACAAGAAATCAAAGCCTTTGTTACCACGAACCTCTCGTGATGAGCTTGCTCTTGGAACATCTCCTTAAGGTGCACCATGATCGCATAAGCCTCTTGCTCTATAAATTGCTTTTGCAAGTCAGGCACCATAGTGGCCAGCATCAGACTGGTCACATCATTGGTGTCACTCTTCTTGGTCTCAAAAGTTTCCTTTTGAACTGCAGAGGCGTTCCAAGTAGGTTCTTCAGGCAAGGGTGCATCCAAAACATATTACTTTTTCTCTTGCTTAAGAACTATTCTTAAGTTCCAAGACCAGTCTATGAAATTGGTGCCATTCAATTTATCATTTTTAAGGACCGATCGCAATGAGAAATTGCTGTTTGAAGATGTCATTTTCAATCTACAATAAAATTAAGCAAGATTAAATGAGGTCTTATTTATAATCCCACAAATCGAATTAATATCCCTTTAAATAATTCGCATTATTGATTTAATGTGGGCCAAGATCCACTTTTAACAACAACTTATTAGTCAAGCTGAGCTTGTACACCTAACAAGTTAAGTTACTTAGGTAGGAAAACTCCAATCATGTCTCGTACATGACTCTTGGATCAAATGGGCTAACATCTCAAGATGTTATAGCACAAATCCATTTATTAGTTGCCTAGGTCTGGACATCCCTTTCCATGTTAAGTCCAACCTACATTCACAACCCATGCCTCGCAAAGATAATCGGGCGCATCTAAGACTCTTAGTCTACGTGACCGATGATCGATGCCTTGACATGTTTCGAATTAGGAAGGCAACTTTGTGACTTACTATTTTAGGGATTCATTTTATTACGGCTTACATGGCATAAGCTTTGTCATCCATTCATAGTATGCATATATAAATAATTGCATAAAGTAAAGCGTGACAAACATGGGCCCAAAAACCTACAACTAAGATTCTATACTATTACATAAGAATCTTCGAGTTTGGCTTCTCCACTCCGGTGGGCTTCGTCTTGATTTACAAAGTCTTCAAGTATATCTATTCTAAGAAATAAATGAAACTTTTACAATAAAATATAATGGCTCACAGGCCATATTTAATTACAAAATCCAGGGCCCATGAATGCACCATGCATATCCATTCATCACACAAAACTAGCAAATAAATATACATAACATTCATGGATAAAACAAAGTCCAATTTTATTTAATTTAGCCAAGCCCATTAAAGGAAATCGTGTACTTGAACCTTTAAGAGAAGACCCCGTGATGGGCCTGGGCCAAAGCCTAATGGACTAAATCCTCTTATTGAATAAGTTCTCTTAAAAGCCCAAAACACTAACTAGTTAGATTTGTGCTATAAATCAACTCTAGTATAATTTCCAATTTTACCATTTTTAATTTTATGTCATACAACCCATAAACATTAAAAAAATACATATAATATGTACCAACATGAATTCAAAATATAAGATCATGAAGAACACATATATAGTACAAGGCATTCATGCAAAAACAAACAAACAACAAAAACTAGTTGTTTAATGCTTATGTAATGCCACAAAATGCACAAACATTTAAATCAAATTTATGATTCATTAAATAATTTAAATAAGGTCATAAACATTGATTTAATATTCTGTACCAATCTGATCTAAATGTGTTTTTACCATTTTAATCAAAACAAAACAAAAGCAAACTAGTCATAGTTTTAAGTGATTTTAAAATTAATCAATTAAATTGTCATGGACCAGAATTAAAACCAAATTTAAAATATGTCCAGAACTGATATTTAATCTTTAAAAATCACTTACAAACATTCCAAAATCGTTTTTACATTTAATATTGAAAACTAGTTGTTAATCTAACAATTAACATGCCTACTAGCACCTAGTTTTAATATTAACATGTACCATCAGGTATTATTAATTAAATCGGACCATTAACAGCTCCTAGAACATCTTAGGACAGTATATTAACATTTCATATTAATTATAATACCTATCTAATCAATTAAAATCATTTTTACACCAAAACAATGCAAAAAACTCAAAATAGAAAATTTCAGCATTGCATGTTTTCAAAATAACGATTTTTAATTAATTTTTTCATGCATCTAAAGCACTAAAATAAGCATGTTTAGGCTCTAATACCACTGATGGAATATGACATGATATGTTCATGGTAATCATGTAGCAGAAAAACGATAAAAACAACCATACATGCCAAACAATTCCATGACAAGAATCGAAACATGTAATTTTAGGGTTTTTAAAACTTACAACTTTTGATGCTTTTTAATACTTGAATTTGGTGATGACCAGAAACTAAGATGACTTTGTCCGCCTTAGATTTTGATCACCAATGCCAAGGAATAGCCTTTTGCGCCACTCCCTCTATTCTCACACACACACTTGCAAATATGACTTAAAATAGAGATTGCTAGCTCTCTTTTAAAGTATTGTGTAATGCCAATTGTTTGAAGCTACAAGACTTGATCTTGTACTTATTTTAGGTGCTATTAATGCCCAAGAACAGAAGAAAGCAAGAAAGAATCCTTCTCCTTGTGTATTTCGGCCAAGAGAAAATTATCCACACTAGGGTTTTTCTTTTCTCTCTCATTCAATATATATCATTTTATTTTTTTAAGTAATAAATATAAAATCAACTATTTAGAGATAATTAATTTCAGCCTTTATCACTTCTTTAAAATATGAGATATATATTGATTCAAATTCTTTTGATTTAATCCAAGATAAATACATAAGACATTTAATCAAATAATATCACTTAAAAAAGAAATTCACATGTGCCGAAATTCCTTCAATATTTATCTTGGAATTTCAGGTAAGACATCCCTTAATTAAGTATTTTAATTTGATTTAAATATCATTAGGATTTAATACTCAATTAACTTAATTAATACAAGATAATTAATTAATTGAAATTAAACCTAGTGGGATGAATTTTTCTCTCTCATGGACCAAGGTCCAATAGCAATTTTAAAAACCATTACATACATTAATTTGACTTTAATTAAAAGCCCAAATTAATGCCCAATACTTTATTCAAATATTTTAAGCCCAATGCTTTGTGTGCGATCTTATAGGTCCATTTAATGTTGGCAATGAATTAATAAATTTATTCAAAGGCTATATATATTCTCTAGCAAGATATTATAGCATTCCAAATTAAAATGAAAATGCATATGGCCTTTAATGACCTAATGCAATTTTGTATAGTCCCTTACCCATAAATATCAGAATTAATACAAGGCATGGAACTAGTCATCCTTATATATATATTAATTCCTTTCTTGATATTCCAGTGACAATGAACTCTCAGATAAATAATGATTACTCATTATTTTATCTCGGTATGGCTATACACTTCTCAGTTCACTGATCAAGTGGCCGATGATATTTTCTCTCTTATTGAGAAGGGTAATCCCTTTCACTTCTCTCATTCTCTCTAACATGAATCAATGCGTACCCAATCATACCCGTACTTGTCACTCTATTACGAGCACGTTAGGTGTATGTCAAAGTACACAGTAATTCATAAAGAGTTTCATAGAGATTTTAGGTCTAAGAACTCTGATACAAAACTTGCATATGAGGAACACTTATGACTTGTACCATGTAGTGTTCTTATGAGCGAATCGTATCCAGATACCATGTTCTTTAACATGTATCTATGATCTTTGATTGACACTCTTGTTATAATGATCCGTAAGACAGAACTCATAATATCAGAGAGAGCATGCTAGTCTTAATTCATTGTTATTCCCATAACAATGACTGACTAGGGATGTTTAGAATGAAGTCTCTATTGTTTTAAGGTCTTACAACCATGTGCCTCACACATGATAACTTAAACCAAAACAACATTCTTGGATAGTTCTATCAATTTATATGCACAAAAATACAATAGATAAAACAAATGCCTCATTTTATTAATTAAAGTGTTTTATTACATTGCATTGGGGCTAGGGCTTACACTAACAACGTCAAGGTTAGCAAGATAGCAAGTGAAGACAATGTAGGAGATCCTTTGACGAAATAGTTGTGTCCAAATCTGCACGAAGCTCATTTGAGAGTGTTCGATCTTATGGCTATGCCCAATTGGGACTAGTGCTAGTGGGAGATTGTTAGTGTAAGCCCTAGCCCCAATGCATTGTAATAAAACACTTTGAATTAATAAAGTGAGGCATTTGTTTTATCTATTGTATTCCTATGTATATCAATTGATAGAACTATCCAAGAATGTTGTTTCAGTTTAAGTTATAATGTGTGAGGCACATGGTTGTAAGACCTTGAAACAAATGAGACTTCATTCTAAATATCCCTAGTCAGTCATTATTATGGGAATAACAAATGAATTAAGACTAGTATGCTTTCTCTGATAAGTTAAGTTCTGTCTTACGGATCATAAGGACAAGAGTGTCAATCAGAGATCATAGATACATGTTTAGAACATGGTATCTAGATTCGATCCACTCATAAGAACACTATATGGTACAATTCATAAGTGTTTCTCATATGCAAGTTTTGTATCGGAGTTCTTAGACCTAAAATCTCTATGAAATTCTTTATGAATTATTGTGTGCTTTGACATACACCTAACGTGCTCATAACAGAGTGACAAGTACGGGTATGCTTGGGTGTGCATTGATTCATGTTAGAGTGCATGAGAGAAGTGAAGGGATTACCCCTCTCTATAAGAGAAAAAATATCATCGGCCACTTGATCAGTGAACTAAGAAGTGTATGGCCATACCGAGATGAAATAATGAGTAATCATTATTTATCTGAGAGTTCAGTGTCACTGGAATATCAATAAAGGAATTAATATATATAAGGATGACTAGTTCCATGCCTTATATTAATTCTGATATTTATGGGTAAGGGACTATGCAAAATTGCATTAGGTTACTAAATACCATTCGCATTTTCATTTAATTTTGAATGCTATAATATATTGGTAGAGAATATATATAGCCTTTAAATTAATTTATTAATTCATTGCCAATATTAATGGACCTATAGGATCGCACACAAAGCATTGGGCTAAAAATATTTAAATAGTGTATTAGAAATTGATTTGGGCTTTTATTTAAAGTCAAATTAATGTATAAAATGCGAAAACGGATTTTGGCCTAAAACAGCTAGCTATTTTAGGCAAAATTGTCAAGCTTTCATTTTGCCTAAAACAGCTTGCTATTTTAGGCAAATCTGTAAAACAAGTTTTTAGCCTAGCTGTTTTAGGCAAATATGTTGAACTGTCATTTTGCCTAAAACAACTTGCTGTTTTAGGCAAATTTGTTAACAGTTGGTCACAAGAGAAATTTGTCGGCATGTGCTAGGTTTAATTTCAATTGATTAATTATCTATGTATAATTAAGCTAATTGAGTATTAAATCCTAATTTGTATTTAATCAAAATATAATACTTGAGAGGGAATTAAAGTAGCCAAAATTCAAACTAAAAATACTAGTTGAATTCGGCAATTTATCACCTTAAATAAGTAAGTTTGTTTTGATTAAATGACTAGTGCCATTTGAATTTAATTTCTAATAGAATTTAAATTAAGATATATCTCTTAATTAGGAAGTGATGGAGGCTGAAATTAATACTTAATTTTCGGCACTCACACTTAACCTAAATTAAGTGATATATATTAATGAATTAAATGAATTATAAGGTATGCCATTTTGCTTTTTTTCTCTCTTGGACAAAATACTCAAGGGGAAAGAACTCTTTCTTGTTCTCTTGTATTCTTGGGCTGAAACAGTAACCTAAAGGAAGCACAAGATCAGATCTTGTGGCTTTAAATCATTCCCATTGCCGAATACACAGTCATAGAGCTAGCACTCTTGATTTTAAGCTATCTTTGCAAGTGTGTGTGTGAGAATAGAGAGGAGTGGTGTAAAGGCTATTCCTTGGCATTGGTGGTGAAGATCTAAGGTGGACATATCCTTCTTGGTTGCTGGTCATCATCAAAATCATGTTTTAAAGGCATCTAAAGTTGTATGTTTTAAAACCCTAAAATTGCATGTTTCGATTCTTGTCATGGAATTGTATGGCATGTATGATCAAATTTTTATTGTTTTTCGCTGCGTGATCTTTATGTGCATACCATGTCATATTCCATCATATACATCTTGAAATCTAAAAATTCAACATACACTTAAATTGTACAAATTTAGTTCACACTTAATGTAAAACCCTAATACCTTTACCATGGATAATCATCAATCATCATCAAGCATCATCAATCATCATCCATCATACCTAATCAAGATCAGGCATAAATGTGAAACAATTTTTATGTTGAATTGTCATTTTGCCTAAAACAACTTGCTGTTTTAGGCAAATTTGTTAATAGGTTGTCACAAGAGAAATTTATTAGCATGTGCTAGGTTTAATTTCAATTGATTAATTATCTATGTATAATTAAGTTAATTGAGTATTAAATCCTAATTTGTATTTAATCAAAATATAATACTTGAGAGGGAATTAAAGTAGCCAAAATTCAAACTAAAAATACTAGTTGAATTCGGCAATTTATCACCTTAAATAAGTAAGTTTGTTTTGATTAAATGACTAATGCCATTTGAATTTAATTTCTAATAGAATTTAAATTAAGATATATCTCTTAATTAGGAAGTGATGGAGGCTGAAGTTAATACTTAATTTTCGGCACTCACACTTGACCTAAATTAAGTGATAAATATTAATGAATTATAGGGTATGCCGTTTTGCTTTTTTTCTCTCTTGGCCGAAATACTTAAGGGGAAAGAACTCTTTCTTGTTCTCTTGTGTTCTTGGGCTGAAACAGTAACCTAAAGGAAGCACAAGATCATATCTTATGGCTTCAAATCATTCCCATCGCCGAATACACAGTCATAGAGCTAGCACTCTTTATTTTAAGCTATCTTTGCAAGTGTGTGTGTGAGAATAGAGAGGAGTGGCATAAAGGTTGTTCCTTGGTATTGGTGGTGAAGATCTAAGGTGGACATATCCTTCTTGGTTGGTGGTCATCATCAAAATCAAGTTTTAAAGGCATCTAAAGTTGTAAGTTTTAAAACCCTAAAATTGCATGTTTTGATTCTTGTCATGGATTTGTATGGCATGTATGATCAAATTTTTATTGTTTTTCGCTGTGTGATCTTTATGTGCATACCATGTCATATTCCATCATATACATCTTGAAATCTAAAAATTCAACATACACTTAAATTGTACAAATTTAGTTCACACTTAATGTAACACCCAAATTCCTTTACCATGGATAATCATCAATCATCATCAAGCATCATCAATCATCATCCATCATACCTAATCAAGATCAGGCATAAATACTAATAGTAATAATAACAACACAAACCCTAATTACATGCCATAAATAAGTAAACTTATGAATAAATAATCATAACGTAAAAGGGCCTTCAAGCATCCTAAACACCTCAAGGCAACTGCATCTTGCCCGATCCTCTAAAGATCTCTTGAAACCTACACAAATAAACAAACTCGTGCTAAGCTATAAAGCTCAGTAGGGAACCACAATTCTATGGATAATTCATAATATTTATCATAAAATCAACACAACTTCATTATTGAAAAGCATATAAACTTTGGATATTAATTATTAATATAACACTTGGGAGGAGTGTTCAACCTTAACTAACTTTATTATTCTTACCAACTTAAAGAAATTCATGGAGTCGTCTAGTTCTTCAATATCTTTCATAAAACAATTAGTACATTAATTCTTTTCTTATTACTTTGACATCATACATTTGCTTTATAATCATTTCATCATTGACTCTTGACATTGATTACTAAGGAGGTATGCTTCAATCATATACAATTCAGCATTTATTCAGAGCACAAGAAGTGTGTCCAGTAACACCTATAATAAATACTATTTAGCATAACTTACTTCTCATATATCATGCAATCATAATTATAGAATACCTTTATAGTTTATAACCTCTGTTCATATTCATGTACTTCTTAACATTATCTTATCATGGCAACTAACTATCGCACAACATCACATTATATCCTACACTGGCCTTTGCTTATGTCTGAATTATTGTTATGCACAAGCATGTGTAACATTGATAAGTAGTGTTGAATCAATCTTACATGTAATTACATAAAGAATGTCATTACATATCACGAGTACCCGAGAAGGACTAATGGTCATACGTATAGATTTCATTATTATCGGAGCATATGAGACCCAATTGGGTATGTTATAGCATAACTAGTTCTTATTATAACATTGTATTCATTCCATCATAGCATGGCAAGGTGAATCTCATTGGTATACATTCCAATAATTTACTTTTATAGAAATGGCTTATAGAGAAGGAATTATGATAAAGAAATATAATAACCCACACATCATGCTCCCATAATATAAGAAAAATAATCGATACATGAATTCCTTTATTTCAAGCTCTTTTTTAATCTTTAATCGTTGAAATGGTTTATAGCCAAAAGAAATCATGATAAGCAATGTAATAAGTCATTCATCATGCTTATGTTACATAAATGAGCCCATTAATGCATGTTTTACTTTATCTTGTGCACATTTTATCATCTCTAATAGCCTGCCTAAGTACTAGTTCAAAAGGTGGATAACGGGAGCAATGGATACTCGAAAGGTATCAAACTATGGATATCCGAAGATATCAAGCAATGGTTCTAGCAAGGTATAAACTATGGACCCAAATGGGGTCAAATGATGGTTCCATTAAGGAACAAGACCCAAATAGGGTCAACTATGGTAGTTGCGACTGTATCCCTTTAAGCATGCCTATCTAATGCACAACGAACTAAGACCTGTAGGCTTAACATTTTAAGACATCTTTGATAAACATATTCTTCTTTACTTAGCACATCATTCGGCTTAAAGCCACTTTTCATAGAAGAATGCATATCATTCCTTTCATCAAAGAATACATCAATATTTTGTTTAACATAGTTTTCTTTCTTTACTTAATGTAACATATTTGCTTAATGCCATCATTCACATAAGAGTGCACATTATTCTCATCATGCTTCAAACATTGAGCTCTAGGCTTCAATACACATGTAGGCTAACATATGATTATATAGTTGCATCACTTACTTTCATTCATATCGTGATGGTTTCAGGTTTAGATAATTTAATAATAGTTCATGATCTTTCATAACTAGCATTGTACATGTCCACATGTGCATATACATATATATGTAGTTAAAATCATGTAAATACATACTTCCATTACTCATACATGTTCATATATTAAATTAAGCTACTCATCATAACATGCTCATATCAATTATACAATATATAGTACTTACATACCTCATAGAGAGTTCTTGATGACATACCTCGTTGTTGCTTGCTGGGAATAATTTCCCTAATCTTACACTTATTAATATCATTCCATAAACACACACACACATATATAGATAGCAACTCAATCATTTATGGTCCATATACTAAAATAATTGAGTTCTCTTACAACTTAAGGTCAATACATGTTCATATTCAATCACTTGATTCTCTTTTAGGGTCTATCAGATTATAGACAATAAGTTATACAATTTAACATTTTAAGATATATATATATATATACACACACTTCAATCGTCTTACTTGCATTTTCATCCTATGACATTTTGTGCTTATTTGAGGTATGTGTGATCATATCATCTTAGTCTTTAATACACTATGGATTCTCTTATGCTAATCATAATGTATTATAGGCATGAGCAAACCGGTGAGCAAATTATTACACATTACAGCTAATTCTTAACCCCTCGTGTGACTTGGAGTATAACCAAGCTTTTATGGTTTCATAATTTAACATAAAATACAAAGTCCCCCTTCTTTTAACTCGGACATACAACCTTATGCCTATTCTTTTATTATCACTAGGTTAAATCATAGCATGTTTGAACATAACCATTCCTTAACCTAGTGCATACCTTATTTTGATTTTATAAAACACATTATATAACATATCCTTTAAATCACTATACTGCCTCATGTTATTCTCAATTCGATGCTCATTTGGCCTTAACATACCTTTTTACAACCCAATTCATATTAACCTCGTCATGCGCAAGTCCCTCTAATTTAGAGTTCAAGTGAACCATCATTATTTAACTTAATGTGCTTAATTATCATAAAACTTATGGAGATTCCTTCTATTAAGCGATCATACTTTATGCACCTCACTAGTGTCTTTGGATAACTCATAACTTTATTCATTCTTCTTCCTCTTATTATAACATTGATGTCTTTTAAATTTTCATAATAATTCATGTTATATTCAAGCCTTTCTAAAACGTATCTTTGTAGACTTTAGCATTAAGAAGAGACTTCCATGATCTATTACTCTAATAAGTAACATATCAAACTTTACTTAATAGCCATTTATCCTCCGCCTCACTTATTACTAGTCATTTCACCTCAATTCTTGCTCTCTCAATGATTTTATGGACCACCTAATATGGTGTTCCATACCTAATTACAAGGCTTAAATCTTAGGTGTGAATATAATATGGAGGGAAGAAAACATGTTTAGCAATACCTTTAATGAATAAAGTGTACAAGTGGCCATGCATTCTCAAAAGAAAGAATGTGTGGCCGAATACATCAAGGAAAATATGTGTGTTTGGCTATGTATGAGGAAGAAGAACAAGACAAGTGGTCGTGTGCAAGAGAAGAACAAATGCACGTGGTTGTGCATTCCCAAAGAGCAATCAAGGCGTGACCATACGTTCCCTAGAGGAAACACACACGTGGCCATGCACATCAAGGAGATACAGGGTGCGTGGTTGTGTGTTTCCAAAGAGAGACACATGCATGGCCACGGGTGAGAAAGAGGAAAACATCACGTGGCCGTGTACAAGAGATGAGGTAAATATGCATGGCCATGTGCAAGGAATGAAGCAAACTGGCATGGTCATGGGGTTTTGGAAGAAGAACCACACATGGCCGTGTGTTTTCTTCTTCAAACACACACGTGGCCATGTGTTTTGAAGAACACACATGGCCGTATGTTTTGAAGAAGAAACTCACACGTGACCATGTTTGGGAAGAATGCCATGAAACTCAAAGACCCTGATTAAGCAGAGCATGTATTACAACCCTAGATCTCATATCCTAGCTTCTTTAAATGGTCATCTAAGTTTTCAATCATTAAAACTCATCTTATTTACTAATTTGAATCTTTAATCTCCACTAAGAAAACACAAAACACATATAGCAAATGAAAGAAACATGTACAGTAAACCCTCCTAAACAATTTTCCCCTGTACCTGACATTGGAGCCTCCCTCACTTCACTTGATCTATCCCCTTTTCTCTTAACTCCCTTCGTCTCCTTGTACATGGAGATAACATACATGATATATCATCTCTCTACATCATTAGTACCATTAAATCAAACATAAGGAAGAGACCCAGGAGAGGAAAACATTACCTTTATAAGTTGAAACACCAAAACCCTAGGTTGCTCTTCTTCAACACATAACCAAAGAGTGAGAGAGAGAGAGAGAGAGAGATCTCCTAAAATGCCGATCCTCCATCTTCCCCCAAACCCTAAATAGGTGGGGTAAAATCTCCCTAAGGAAAATCCAATAATACCCTTATACATTTTTAACCCTTAAAACTCATTTTCTTTAACATTTAACCCCAAACTTCTCATTTAATTTAGATGTATTCTTCCTTATTATTTTAGCTACACTCCATTACACATGTGCATAATTACCACTTTACCCTTAATGTGACTTAACTTCAATAATACCAAATAATCAAATTTTTGCCTTATTAAACCTTAATCACGATTAATTAACTAAAATCCTATTAGGGCCATGACTGGGTCCTTACACTTAAACTGTACAAATTCAAAATTTACCCAAATTGTAAAAATGCAAAGTTCGCACAAAGTGCAAATTCACATACCTAAATAATAATAATAATAATAATAATAATAATAATAATAATAATAATAGTAATAAATACAATAGCAAACAAACGTCAAATAAACAAAACCTTTGCCAGCAATCTAAGTCTGTCAGCGAGCATTCAACTCTCTCAATGAGCATTCAAACCTCTTAGTGAGTATCCAAGCCTTTCAGTATCTAAGTCTCTTAGTGAGCATTCAAGTCTCTTAACGAGCATCCAAGTCTCTGAGCGAGCATCCATGTGTCTCAATAAGCATCTAAGTCTCTCAGTAAGCATTAAGCCCGATATATTCCAAGTCTCTCATGAGTGCTAAGCCTTTCCAAAGAATTAACTCAAAACTTTCAAAGGAAGAAACACACACATAACAATAAAAAAAAACTCCACATTTTCTTAAGGGAACCTAAAAAAAGAAAAAAAGATCTTGTTATGAGACGTTCCAAAAATTCAAACTTTAAAATTCAGAAACTAAAAGACTACAAAGAAAGTCTTCTTATGAGGTACCCAAAAAGCCATAAATCTCAAAAATCTTCAAAACTCCAAGACTCTCAGTGAGCACAAATCTCCAAAAACTCTAAGTCTCTCAGTAAGCACAACCCTCAAGACTTCCAAGTCTCTCAATGAGCACAAACCCTTAAGACTTCCAAGTCTCTTAATGAGCATAAACCCAGGCACTACAGCAAGCAATGGGGTTCATTGATGAAATCAAAGTTCCATTTAAGAGGCATTCATATAAGACTTCTTCAAGTGGCATTCATCAAAGTCCTCTTTGAGAGGCATTCAAAGTTTCCTTGTGAGTACAAGGTCCTCTTTGAGATGCATTAAAATATTTTCAATAAGTGATAGGTTACGAGCTCATAAAAGAAGTGAAGATTATATGGTGCGATTTTACCAGCAAGCTTGCGTAGATTGCCTCATCACCAAAACTTCACAGCCAAAGAGATAACTACCTTTTTCAACCGAAAAAGGTTAACACATCAACAAGTTAACGATAAACTACTTGGTTTAATAAAGGGTTAATAGGTTAAAAAGCTAACGGTAAACCACTCGTTCCAATAAAGGGTTAACACATCGACAAGTTGACGATAAACCACTCATTCCAATCAAGGATTAACACATTAATAGACTAATGGTAACTACCGACCAAGGGTTAACACATCAATGAGCTGATGGTAACTACCCAACCTGAAACTCACTAACTCAAGTGGTACATGTTCAACACAATCAAAAACTCGTTACCTCAAGTACGAGTCATCTATCTCTTACTTTAAACTTTGGTTAAACTAGGCACTAATGCACTAGCCTCTCTAAAGTTGGGGACAACTGTAGACACTGGGTCTTAAGGCAACTATTGATTAGGGTTACTTGATGAGGAAATATTTTCTCATAAATGGATAAGGAATGAAAATGTTAGGCTATCTCCCAGTTTTTATGGTTTCAAAATGCTTTATGAGCTCTCCTATGGGTTTTAAATGTTTAAAAATCTTTTTTGGGAGTTTTTCTTCTTTTCCCTCAACCGGCAAGATCAAAATGGGTTTTAGGAGTTAAAAAAAAGTCAAAGTCAAGTGAGTCACATCTTTGATCATGGGTCAAGGCCATAACTCGATCACACCCTTGGCTCAATGAGTCACAGTCATGACTCACTCTCAAGAAAGCATTTTAATGGGAATGAGCACAGAAATAGGGGAAAAAAGATATAAAAAGATTTAATTTCATACTTATCAAAAAGAAGGATTTTTTATTGGGTTTTTAATCCTTGTAATTGGACAAAAAAGGGGAAACTCTTCTCTCTCACGTCTCTTTATTCTCTCTTTCTCCTCTCTCTCTCTCTCTCTCCTCTTCTCTTGCTCTCTATAATAATATTTGATATTATTATAAAGGTAGAGAGGAGAATATGATAATAATTAATTAGAGAGTTTAATTAATTATGATCAAATAAAATTGTCCGCGGAACTTTTGAAAAATGTTCTGTAAATTGGACCTAAATGAAATAATGTATTTCATGATTAATTATTATTGTATTATAAGTGTTATAAGACTACTATAAGTGTTATAGGACTGATATAATGATTAATAGGACCATTGGAGAAATTATAAAGGGCCAAAGGAATGAAGAAGTTGGAGGAAGCCCTCCAGAAGAGGGCTACACGCCAACTCCATACAGAAGGGCTTAGAGGGCTTTTTCTTGGACCAAATTATTTTATATATGTTGCATAAGTGTTATGGAACTCACATATTTAATTTGGTTGTATTTGGAATCCATTTGGGTATTTAAATCCAATTAGATGCACAAAGGGCCTAGTTTGTGGATTTTGTGCATGGTCTTTTATGAAAAGATTTAATTTGGATTTAATTAAGCCCAAATGATTATAATTAATTCCAGAAGCCCAATTAATAATTCTCCAGCAATTTTAAAGAGCCCAATCTCATTAAGGAGTTGGAATTTTAACCTAACTATAAAAGGCCAACTAATGAGAATTAGGGTTAAGTGATTAAAACAAAAGGAAAGTCTTTGTCTTATTTTTCTCTCTCCCTTTTTGCACCACTTCCATTCTAGCCACTTGGATTTCAGCCAGCCCTAGTTGAACACCAATTTTTTGGTTTAATTTACCCCTCTCTAGTGTGGATTACTCATTGGAGGTGTTCGATTTTGGACACTGTGGTTTGCGACAACCCGGTGCGAAGTAAAATCAACTGTTCAACAAAAATCAAAGGTGATTTTTCTTATTCTCATATAGTTATATTGTGTATTCATGGCAAGATCAGATCTAATGGTTAAAAAATTTTAAAATTCTGCTAATGTATGTGATGCATGTAACCGTTAAATTCCAACATGGTATCAGAGCCACGGTTTTGCCATGGATATACAATTCTATATTTTTCTGCGGAATAAGTTTTGTTTTGTTTTGAGTTATTTATTTCATGAACTTTAAAATATTTGATTTGATTGTTCATGAATGAGAAATATTGATTTCTGGTTGTATGTGTGATCAAATAAATATGGTGGAAACAAAAACGAAATTTTTGAATGATTAAGATTAGGGTTTGGCGTGAAACCCTAGGTGATGTAGGGGCTGTTCTAATTTAATTTCTTATGGATCCATTTAAAATTCATTTAGATGATATTTTATGTGTTTAATATGTGATATTAAGCCGTAGGATCGAACGAAATTAAAATCGAACAAGTTTTGCATGAAAACTAGTTTTGTCGAAAAGTTCGATAAATTGGTGTTCTTCGTGTGTTCTTGATGTGTTCTTGGTTAGAACGACTTTTGATCTTCTAAATCTGATATATATGATATATTAAAGTGTTTTTAATTAATTGGATTAATTAAAATAGGCCTTAAATTAATTTGATTAATTTTAATTCATTAAAACCACTTAATGGGCTTAATTATGTTTACGGACTTGGTTTAAATTAGTGAATGACTTGGTGGGCCCAAGGAGCTGATTTAAATTAACTATTATAAACATTAATTAAGTTTATTAATGGATTTTAAGGGCTGGAGTGGGCTTGGCTCATTCCAAAAGGCCCAAATGGTCCAAATGACGCAAAACTAGTTTGTGTGTGAACACACTTAGAGTTTTTCTTCTGTGGGTTTCGGCCTACACTTATTTTAAGCCCAAAATTGATTCTTTTAATTATTTAATATGATTAATTAATTAAATAATCAATTTATAATTAATAATCAATTTGATTGATTATTAAGGCAAGAACACATTCATACAAAAAGGTTTCCTAAAATGAAAGTTTCCAAATTTGATCACATCATTAAAATAACTCAAAATATAGTTTCAAAGGTTGAAACAAAGTTAGTAATCCATTTCTTTATGCATTAGAAAGGCATATAAGGGTGTATGATTGGCATGATGGATAGTTATGGACAAAGCCCAATGTGATTGAGCATTATGCATGTTTTGGCCCAATGAGGACTTTCATGTCCCGACCACTTGTCTTTGGTTTGTATTTCATTTCAAATTGTAATATGTAATTAGATTACTTAGATTATAATTAGAAATAGAGATGGAGACCAATATCAAGGAGCAAGATGGGCCGGATGGAGATCCAACAAGCTTGAAGATAATGTAATTATTTTTCTTGTTTGAATCATGCATACTACCTAGGTGTGACCTTTTGATTTCCCTCTTGGCTTGGGGAAATCAATGTAGGGAAGTCCATAACTATACCATATTTGTATGCTTATATTTATGTGATAGATATAGGATGCATACCAATGTATGCCAAATAGGATGCATACCAATGTATGCCAACCATGTATGATGAGACTTAATTAACTAAAACCCTCAAAAAAATACTAAGGTATATAAGCCTTCCATTAATTTGAGGAGAACCAGAGTTCTTTATAGTGTGGGTTGTTGACCACAGTCAAGCTCACATTATATCGAATATGTTCAAATCTAATTAAATGGGTCATCTTAGCTAGCCCATTAGTTTGTTGACCACAGTCAAGGCTAATGGTTCTAGAAGCAAGATTAGGGAATGCATATATGATATGCATGCATCAAGAGTTGATAACCTAATGATCTAATAGTTGTGTAGAGACACAATTGGTATATGGATACCTACCTTTCAAGGGTATGGAATTTGGCTTGTTGACCACAGTCAAGGTCAAATTACATATCAAGGATTGGATATTAGCCCACTAAGAAAACCATCGAGTTTTCTTGGATTATATAGTGAGGGCTATTAATTCGCAATAAAATAGTGGGAGTAAATGGATTAATTAAAGACCTTATTAATGCATACATATATATGAACATACTCTCATATATTTTCTTTTTCACATCTAGGTCATCATCATGAGCACATCAAACATTAATATACGATCAATCTTGGATAACAAGCTGGTTAGCAACAACTATTCTGACTGGATTAGGCAAGTGAGAATTGTTCTCAAGGCTGAAAAAGATCCATTATGTCTTGGATAAAGATCCACCACCACTTCCATCAGATGATGCCATTTATGAGATCAAAGGCATTTATCGAAAATACATGGAGGATAGTGAAGCAGCAGCATGTCTGATGCTGGGTGCTATGTCCTCGGAGCTTCAGAAGCAACATGAAATGATGGATGCTAGAACCATCGTTTTGTATCTAGAGGAGCTTTATTCTTCTCAGGCTAGAACTGAGCAATATGAGATTACTCGAGCTCTATTTAGTTTCAAAATGGTGGAAGGCACTTCAGCTGCTGCTCATGCATTGAAGATGTATGGGTATATTGAGCATTTGAGTAGACTTGGCTATGTTATGGATAATGATCTATACATAGATTTAATCTTGTACTCGTTGGCTCCAAGTTATGCACCTTTTGTGCTTAACTTCAACATGAACAAGATCCAAGTATCCATTCCTGAGTTAATCAATATGCTCAAGACAGCTGATGGATCATTTAAGAAAGATCCAAAAAGTGTCATGGTTGTCACTTCTGCTAAAGGCAAGAAGCAGAAGAAGAAGAAGATAACCAAGGCGCAGCCAAAGAATGGTGGGATCTCCAAGAAGAAGGTTGCCAAGAAAGAGAATCCCAAAGGAACTTGATTTCATTGTGGAAAAGATGGTCATTGGAAGCATAACTGCAAGGCCTATCTAGATTCTCTCAAGGAGAAGAAGAAAGCTAATGCTTCTACTTCAGGTATTCATATGATTGAAATTAATACTTATTCTATTGCTTCAAAAAAATCTTGGGTATTAGATACCGGATGTGGATCTCATTTATGTAATGATCTACAGGGGCTTAGAAGCTTTAGAAGAGTTGGAAAGGCGGAGATATGTTTGCAGTCAGCTACTGAACATAACATCTCTACAACAGTTGTGGGGACTTACTATTTGCCTCTTCCTAGTGAATTAGTACTGGAATTAAATAATTGTTATTATGTTCCAGCTTTGTCCAAGAGTATTATTTCTTTCAGTTGTTTGATGAACGATTATAATATTTCTTTAAAGGACAAATGTTGTTACATTTTTAAGAACAATATATTTTATGCAAAAGCTATCATTGAGAATGGTATATTTGTTCTTGATTTAATTAAAGAAGTACATAATGTGGATACCAAGAGAATGAAACATGATAATCTAAATACCTCATACTTATGGCATTGTCGTTTAGGCCACATAAATGAAAAACGCATGACCAAATTGCACAAGTCAGGTGATTTGGGATCATTTGATTATGAATCATTTGATACATGCGAATCTTGTTTATTGGGAAAAATGACAAAAGCTCCCTTTATTGGTAAAGGAGAACGAGCTAAAATGGTTTTGGACTTAATACATTCAGATGTATGTGGTCCAATGACTACACATGCCATAGGAGGTTACTCCTACTTCATTACTTTCATAGATGATTATTCCAGGTTTGGATACATCTATCCAATGAAATATAAGTCTGAAGCATTTGAAAAGTTCAAAAAATTCAGAAATGAAGTAGAGAAACAACTTGGCAAAAGTATTAAAACACTTAGATCAGATCGAGGTGGAGAATACTTAAGTCAAGAGTTTCAGGATTATCTTAGAGATAATGGGATTTTATCTCAATGGACTCCTCCATATACACCACAACACAATGGTGTATCCTAAAGGAGGAATCGAACACTATTAGATATGGTTCGATCAATGATGAGCCGAGCGGACTTGCCTAAGTCCTTTTGGGGATATGCACTAGAAACTGCTATTTACGTGTTAAATAGAGTTCCTAGTAAATCGGTTGATGTTACTCCATATGAGATGTCGAATAACAAGAAACCCACGCTTTCTCATATGAAAGTATGGGGTTGTCCTGCTTATGTGAAGAGGACAATGTCAGACAAACTGGATGTTATGTCTGACAAATGGTTATTTGTGGGATATCCAAAAGAAACGTTTGGATATTATTTCTATCATCGCTTAGAACAAAAGGTGTTTGTTTCAAGGCATGCTGTCTTCTTGGAAAGAGAATTTCTCCTACGAGAGGATAGTGGGAGTAAAATTGAACTTGGTGAAGTTCAAAACCCACAAGTAGAAGATGATCAACCGATTGAACCCGAAACTAAATTTCATAATGATGAGATTACAGTTGAACCTGATTATACACAAAATCCTAGAAGATCTACTAGGATGCGTTCTATCCTTGTGAGATATGGATTTCACGTTGATTCGGATAGAGGCATAACTGTAGTAGAGGACAATGAGCCTACAAGCTATCAAGAAGTTTTGAACAGTTCAGAACGTGATTTATGGCTTAAGGCTATGCAGTCCGAAATGGACTCCATGTATGAGAATAAAGTATGGACTTTAACTCAACCACCTGAAGGGATAAAACCCATAGGGTGCAAATGGGCCTTCAAAAAGAAGACTGACATGGAAGGTAATATAGTTACCTATAAAGCTCGCTTAATAGTAAAAGGTTATCGTCAAAAAGAAGGTATTGACTATGACGAAACTTTTTCTCCTGTAGCGATGCTTAAGTCTATAAGAATACTTTTAGCCATTGCAGCTCATTATGATTATGAGATTTAGCAGATGGATGTGAAGACAGCTTTCCTTAATGGAAATCTTACCGAGGATGTGTATATGACACAACCAAAAGGATTCACATCAAGAAATGGCGAAAAAGTATGCAAGCTTCAAAGATCCATTTATGGATTGAAGCAAGCCTCTAGGAGCTGGAACATACGATTCAATGAGACAATTAAAGAGTTTGGTTTCTCACAGAATGAAGATGAACCTTGTGTGTATAAAAGGGTCAGTGGGAGTGCAATTGTCTTCTTAGTTCTATATGTAGATGACATATTGATCATGGGAAATGACATTTCTCTTCTCCAATCTGTTAAAATATGGTTATCCAAGCAATTCTCCATGAAAGACCTTGGAGAAGCATCCTATATTCTAGGAATAAGGATCTATAGAGATAGATCCAATAGGTTGCTAGGTCTTTCTCAGAGTACATATATAGATAATGTATTGAAGAGGTTCAATATGGATCTCTCTAAGAAAGGGTTTATACCCATGGTACATGGGAAACACCTTTCTAAGTCTATGTGTCCACAGACACTGGAGGATAGAGAGAGCATGAATAGAATACCATATGCATCTGCAATTGGTTCTATCATGTATGCTATGTTATGTACACGTCCAGATGTAGCATTTGCTTTGAGTGTCACAAGCAGATTCCAATCGAATTTTAGAGAGGAACATTGGGCAGCTGTCAAGAATATTCTTAAATACTTGAGAAGGACTAAGGATATATTCTTGGTATATGGAGAGGGCAGTTTGGAAGTAAACGGGTATACAGATGCCAGCTTCCAATCTGACAAAGATGATTGTAAATCACAATCTGGTTATGTGTTCATAATGGGAGGAGGAGCAGTTAGTTGGAAAAGTTCCAAACAAGAAACAACTGCTGATTCCACGACGGAAGCTGAGTACATTGCTGCTTTAGAAGCAGCCAAAGAAGCAGTCTGGATCAAAAAGTTCATAACCGAACTAGGAGTGGTGCCAAGCATTCTTGATTCGATTCCTTTATATTGTGACAACAATGGAGCCATTGCACAAGCAAAGGAACCACGGTCTCATCAGCAATCCAAACATGTTCTCAGATGCTACCATCTCATAAGGGAAATAGTAGCTAGAAATGATGTGAAAATAGAAAGGGTTCCCACAGATGACAATATGGCGGATCCCCTCACTAAATCACTTTCCTAGACAAAAGCATGATCACCATATAAATAGCATGGGTCTGAGACATATGAGTGATTGGCTCTAGTGCAAGTGGGAGATTGTTAGAGAGTATGCCCTAGAGCCCATGTAATAGGGATGTTTTTCACATGTATGAAATTTATATTCTTAATAAAAGGCATCATTCATTTATTAATGCTATGTTTGAATACATGAGTTTGTAAATCTTAAATTAATAAATGAAGTCCTAGATATTATAAACACAGTGCAAAAGCAATCATAAAGGTGTTCATGATGTGAGATGTCTATTGCATGCAAATGTCTTAATATCTAAATATCCCTAGTCACAGAATTAACAAGATAGGACATTGTTAATTCGGACAGACTAGCACATGTTATGCTTCTTGAATGGTTCAAGCAGTGGTTCTCATAACTGTGATTATGAAAGATAATCAAAGCTAACTTATGGATGCTTGTTAGAAGAACAAGTTCATTGGAGACCTGCAAAGAGAATCCTCATATGGATATTAAATCTATGTCAGTGAGGAATCTCTTCATAGCAGTTGTGCAAGTATCCTTAGACTTGAGATCACCAAAGTTATCTTAAGTAGCAAGTGGTATACTTTGACTCCATAACTGATTACTTCCAACTGGGAGTGAACATAGTTAGGAGATTGGGTATATCATGACCTACTTGAAGATAGTTGAGTGATTGACAAAGGATTCACCATCCCAGATTTAACAAGGGAAGTTATCTCGCATGATTCTATAATTGCCTTATTCAGAGAATCTCTGGCCAGAGTAATATGCCGAGATGGATGGAGATCAATGAAGGGCATTTTAGGAACAATGGTTAAATTAATAGAACATACATAATTAGATTTATATGAGTTGACAGAAATCCATACTCAGAATTTAATTGAGATAAGAGTGGTGAAAGGAGTAATTGCATGGTAACTGTTTCTATGGAAGGATACAGTCAAACCACATGACTTTCCTGACATTTGGGTAGTCATGATGCCTAGCTAGAGGCCAATCATGACTTGTATAATGATGTATCAAAATATGAATAGAGATTGATAAAATGATTTAAAGGAGTTTAAATCATGTGAGTTTTGAATAGAACTCACAATTACATATTATACTGCCAACATGGACAGGAACCCAATAGGTCACACACATATAGAGAAAAGGGTAAAATGGTAAAATGACAAGGATAATAATATTTGATATTATTATAAAGGTAGAGAGGAGAATATGATAATAATTAATTAAAGAGTTTAATTAATTATGATCAAATAAAATTGTTCGTGGAACTTTTGAGAAATATTCTGTAAATTGGAACTAAATGAAATAATGTATTTCATGATTAATTATTATTGTCTTATAAGTGTTATAAGACTACTATAAGTGTTATAGGACTGATATAATGATTAATAGGACCATTGGAAAATTATAAAGGGCCAAAGGAATGAAGAAGTTGGAGGAAGCCCTCCAGAAGAGGGCTACACGTAAACTCCATACAGAAGGGCTTAGAGGGATTTTTCCTGGACCATATTAATTTATATATGTTACATAAGTATTATGGAACTCACATATTTAATTTGGTTGGATTTGGAATCCATTTGGGTATTTAAATCCAATTAGATGCACAAAGGGCCTAGTTTGTGGATTTTATGCATGGTCTTTTATGAAAAGATTTAATTTGGATTTAATTAAGCCCAAATGATTATAATTAATTCCAGAAGCCTAATTAATAATTCTCCAGCAATTTTAAAGAGCCCAATCTCATTAAGGAGTTGGATTTTTAACCTAACTATAAAAGGCCAACTAATGAGAATTAGGGTTAAGTGATTAAAACAAAAGGAAAGTCTTTTTCTCTTATTTTCTCTCTCCCTTTTTGCACCACTTCCATTGCTAGCCTCTTGAATTTCTGCCAGCCCTAGTTAAACACCAATTTTTTGGTTCAATTTACCCCTCTCTAGTGTGGATTACTCATTGGAGGTGTTCGATTTTGGACACTGTGGTTTGCGACAACCCGGTGCAAAGTAAAATCAACTGTTCAACAAAAATCAAAGGTGATTTTTCTTATTCTCATATAGTTATATTGTGTATTCATGGCAAGATCAAATCTAATGGTTAAAAAATTTTAAAATTTCGCTCATGTATGTGATGCATGTAACCGTTAAATTCCAACATTTTATAGAAGTTTGGAGTGGGATTTTTCTATACTATACACAAAATAACATGTGAAATTAATAATTTTTCTTTATAAATACAAATAATTTTTCAAAAGCCACAAAGGTTCTAATGTCCTCATTTTCTATCAAAATTACATCCCAAACTCTTTCTTTTTATAAATATGCATGCGAGGACCGATGACCCCATTGAAATGGAAATTTTAAACCAATTCCCCGATTTATGTATGATTTTATCTTTGTATTTATTCTTATATTCTTTGTTGCTTTCTATGGCATGCTTTTATAGCTTTTAATATTTGTGCTTTATAGCTTTCCAACGTGCTTAAGTGTGCCTTACTTTTCTAGCATGATATCTCGTGTGCATCTAATTCAATGAGGACTTGATTTAAGTTTCTTGATTTTATCCAACTAAGAACCTCACGAATAACTAATCCTTCAGCCAAAGCAGGTGATGTAACTCCTTGTAAAGGACCACTACCAACCACCAAAAAAGAGCCAGAGTCATTTCTAAGAACAAAACCATATCCTAATTTATTTTGGCTATCAAACACAATAGCATCAATATTTAATTTCAACCAAGTAGGGGGAGGTTTAACCCATTTGCTAATAAGAGTAGAAACAGCACTTCCACTTATAGAATCAGCTTCATTCGTAGAAATAATGGACTTAATTTTTACTGCTTTGTAGATTTGAAGCAAGTTAGCCAATCAATGAAATTCACAAAGGAACCTCTTAAAAAACAATAAAAAGTATGGACCAGTAGTCTTTAGCATGGGGGCAATCTAGAAGAGCATGTAAAATACTTTCATCATACAAGCAACATACCTTACAAAAAAGATCTAAATTAGCTTTCTTGGAAGCAAAAATAGAATTAGTTGGAAGACAGTTTGTACATGCCTTCTAAATCATATTAGAAACCGTTAGCAATGCATTTATTTTCTACAATCTCTTCCAAAAGGAGCTTTGATCCATAGAATTCTCTTGATTATTAATAAGCAGCCTATAAGCACTTTTGATAATGTAAAGACTATTTGTATCTACATGCCACAACATGAATCAACAAGCCAATGAAGGCTTAAGGGAATCATCCTAATCAACTGAATGTCTTTTTCATTAAAAAGAGAATCCAATTTGGCTTTATTCCATGATAAACTATTCCCCTCCATCAAATTCGATACTCCAGTGTTACTGTTATCATAAATCTCAGCATTACTAGAAGAAATTTAAGGATCACGATTGTCAGGAAGCTAAGGTGATTTCCAAACTAGAATATCCCTTCCATTTCCCACCCTTTAGTGATAGCCTTGTTTCATAAGCCTTTGAGTTGCCTACAAACTTCTCCACGTATAACTTAGATTATTCCCAATTTTTGCTTCAAAAAAAAACTATAGGGAAAATACTTGGCTTTAAAAACTCTAACAGTCAAAGAGTTAGGCATTATAGAAAACCTCCAAGCTTGTTTGCCTAACATTGCCAAATTAAACTCATGAAAAAATTTGAAGCCCAGTCCCCTATCTGACTTTTGCTTACAATGATAAGCCCAATTCGTCTAATGTATGCTTCTAGTGCTTGCTTCCTTTGATTCCCACCAAAAGGCATTCAACATTTTTTCTATATTAGAACATAAAGAAATAGGCAACAAAAATGTACTCATCGTATAGTTTGGAACTGTAACACCCTAATTCCTTTACCATGGTTAATCATCAATCATCATCAATACTAATAGTAACACCCTAATCAAGATCAGGCATAAATACTAATAGTAATAATAATAACACAGGCCCTGATTACATGCCATAAATAAATAAACTTATGGATAAATAATCATAGCAACACATCATCTTTCATGGTTAGCATTACGCGTGCCCACATGCACTCGTACATATGTGTGCATATGTAGATTATTTACCTTAACATTATCACATATATCATGATCAACTTATTTGTATTTTCTATTTTATAACATTATTTTCTTAGAGGAGTTGTATAAGATTATATCATCTTAATCGTTAGAACATTTCTTGCAGACTTGTAACTTTCATTTTACATCATAGGGTATGAATAACATATGAGTATGATCCTTTACATCAAAGTTCACCATCAATTCCCATTGTAACTTGAAGTACAATTAAGCTTCTATAAATTTATAATATCCCTTAAAAACATTCCTCTAATGCTAACTTAGGCATATTACATACCTTATACCCGAATAAATACATTAATTAGTATGTATATTTTTTATAGTTACTATATTACATGCAACATTACAACTATTTTCTTATCAACTAGGCTAAATCATATTATTCCCATGCCGTTGAAAAGGATTACCAAAGTATAGTATCTAGGTAGAACTGTTCACTTTGGTCGAGCGTATACTTTATACTATACTATAAAGGGCATATCAATTAGCATACTCTTATGATTCTGATATTTCCTTTCACTCTTCATAGTTTCATGCCATTATGCACTAAAACACATTTTAGCAGCCTAATTATTTTAGCATTATCATATGTAAGTCTTCCTAATTAGAGTTCAAGTGGACTCCAATTCATAACTTTATAGGATTATTGTCCTAAATCTTTTCACTCTACTCTGTGTATATGTATATATATATATATATACATAGGTCTTCATATTAAGTGATCATACATTGATTCACCTGACAGGTGACTTGGATAACTTATAGCTTAACTCACTCTTCTACCTCTTATTATAGCATTTATGTCTTTTAAATTTTCATCATAATTCATGTCTTTTTAAAATGTATTTTTGTAGGCTTTAGCATTAAGGATAGACTTTCATAATCTATTACTCTAATAAGTAACATATCAAACTTCACTTATTAGCCATTTATCCTCCGTCTCACTTATTACTAGTCATTTCACCTCAATTCTTACTCTCTAAATGATTTTAATGACCATATAATATGGTGTTCCATATCTAGTTACAAGGCTTAAATCTTAGGTATGACTATACTGTGGAGGGGAGAAAACATGCTTGGCAACGCCTTCAATGAATGAAGTGTACAAGTGGTTGTGCATTCTCAAAGAGAAAGAGTGAGTGGCCGAATACATCAAGGAGAAAATGCATGTTTAGCCGTGTATGAGGAAGAAGAACAAGACAAGTGGTCGTGCCTTCCCAGGAATAAAAGCATAAGTGGCCATGTGCAAGGGGAAAAGAAAATCATGTGGCCGCATGTGGAAGGAAGGAAAGCATCACATGGTCATGCGTTTCCAAAAAGAAAACACGTGCATCGCCATGTGCAAGAGGAAGAACAAATGCATATGGCCACGAGTTCTCAAGGCAAGACAGTGCGTGGCCATGCAAGAGAGGAAGCAAACATGCATGGTCGTGCATCCTTAAAATGGCAATCAAGGCATGGTCATGTGTTCCCTAGAGGAAACACACACGTGGCCGCGCATAGTCAAAGACAAACAAGGCATGGCCATGCAAAGGAAAGAAGAAAAGCACGAGTGGCCGCGCATGGAGGAGAAGAAAAACACAAGTGGCCATGCATGAAGAAGATGCCCAGAAACCATAAACCCCGATTATGCAGACATGAATTTAAATCACAAATCTCACCTTCCCACCTAATTAAATGATCATTTAAGTTTTCAAATCATACCATACTCATCAAAGCTTACTAGATTAATCCTTTAAAAACTCTTCAAGAGGGACACCTACTACATAAGAGTGGAAAACCCTAGATCATTCACCTGAATAGTACCAAAACTTAACTCCCGTACCTAGCTTTTGAAGCTTCAAATCTTCCTTCCTCAAACTTCTTTACTCATGATTTCTTCTTCTCATTTCACTTGATTTGTCTGCTTCTTTCTCCATTCCTTCATGATGCATAACCAGCAAACCCTAATCTCATATTCTCCAAATCGTAACCAAAGAGAAAGAGAAAGAGCGTGCTATCTCCCTTAAAAATCGACCCACACTCCAAATCCCCAAGGGTTCCTTCTTTAAGAAGCTAAATACATGAGTTAGTGGAGTAAATATCTCCATATTGAAATTACCACTATACCCTTACATACATTTAAACCCCCATCATTCCAAATTAACCTCAAGACTTTCTAATTCACTTCAATTATATCCTTGTCTTTAATTATAATTTAACTTAACTCATATGCTTACATGCTAAAATTACCAAAATACCCCTCTTGCGATTAACCTTGATAGTTACAAAATAATTCAGTTTGGCCTTAATTAACAATAGTCCTCATTAATTAACAATATTTAGATTGGGGTCATGATTGGGTCTTTACAGTTTGGAAGGGATTGGGCTATTGTTTTAATAAGAACGTCTTTTCCTGCACAAGAGAGGAGAGTTTGATTACATCCTTGTAACTTTCTTTGAATCTCATATTTTTATAAAGCCAAACACTTTCCTTTTGTTCTTCAAAGTGGCATACCTAGATAAAAGTCCAAATTCCAGCCTAGCTGAATGTTAAAAATGTTTCTTACTTGATTTTTGACAATTTGATAGGTATTAATGCCAAAGATGATTGAAGACTTGCTAAAATTTATACATTGTCCAGATGCTTCTTTATATGTCTTAAAAGCCCTATTCATAGCTAAAGTTAATGGACTATGACATGGTATGTACATGATAATCACGCAGTGGAAAAATAATAAAATCAAACATACATACCACGCAATCCATAAATAAGAATCGAAAACATGCAATTTTAGGGTTTTTAAAACTTACAACTTTAGATGCACTTCAAGATTTGACTTTGATGATGACCAGCAACTAAGAAGGATTTATTCACCTTAGATCTTCACCACCAATGCCAAAGGAACAGCCTCTATGCCACTCCTCTCTATGTTCACACACACAATTGCAAGGAAGGCTTAAAATTGAGAGTTTTAGCTCTATGTGTAAATAATTGGCAATGGTAATGGATTAAAGCTACAAGATTTGATCTTGTACTTCCTTTTGGTTGCTATTTCTACCCAAGAACACAAGAGAACAAGGAAGAATCCTTTCCCCTTGTGAAATTCGGCCAAAAGTGTGAGAGAGATCAAATTCACGCCTCGGGTTTTTATGTTTTAGTTCATTTATATATCTCACTAATTTAGGTAAGTGTTAAATCCGAATTTTACTATCTTTTAGCTAGTAAATTCAGCCTCCATCACTTCCTAATTAAGTGACATACATAAACTCAAACTCCTTTAAATTTTAAATTCAAATTAATTCAAAATAAACATAAGACATTTAATCAAAATAAATCACTTCATTTAGGGATATGGTTGCCGAAATTCCTATTGAATTTATCCTTGCATTTTCGGTTACCTTATCTCCATTTAATTAATTTATTTTGATTTAAATGTCATTAGGATTTAATACTCAATTAACTTAATTAATCAAAGATAATTAATTAATTGAAATTAATCCTATTTGGCTGAATCTTTCTCTCTTATGGACCAAGGTCCAATAGCAATTTTAATACCCATTACATACATTAATTTGACTTTAATTAAAATTCCAAATTAATGCCCAATCTTCAATTTAAATATTTTAAGCCCAATGCTTTGTGTTCAATCCAATAAGTCTGTAAGGCCCCTAACATGACCCTAATTTAATTTGCATATTATTGTAATTAAGTAAGGGGGTAAATTAACATGTTATTATGTTAATTGCATGAAAATATAATAAAAGAGTATGGTTTAATGTTAATTAAGGATGCAATTGAGGATAAAGGTATTAATTTGGGGTTAATTGGTATTTTTGGCATTTTGGTGGCCAATTGTGTAGAGAAGCATTTAATTCAAGGTTATATTGAAAGAATGCTTAAATGGATAGGTTAATGTTTGAAAAAGAATTAGTGGAGGGGTTAAAGTCTAACATGCATAAAGGATTGTGGCATTTGTGTAACATGCAAAATGATGAAGGACTAAAGAGGAGATTGTCATGTGGGTATAAAAGGCTTGGGTTAGAGAATTTGATTGTGAGAATCGGCATTTGTTGAGAGCAAAACCAGAAATTCTTCTTCTTCTTCCTCTTTGATTTCCATAGATTTATCTCAAGCATTTAGATGTTAATGGTGCATGTTGGTTAATCAAGAGTTTAAGGCTCTAAGCTAAGGTAATTAAACTCTCATTTTAACACTTCATCATCACCATCTTCTTCTTCATTTTCTGTTGACTGAGAATATGTCATTTGCTGGAAATGTATGTTCATGGTGATGGTATTTATGAAGGAGAAGAGGAAGGAAGAAGGATCAAAGGAAAAGGAATTGATAGAGGTTGAAGACATTGGGTTTATCATCCAAGGTATGGGAATTTAGGCCATTCATATTGCATGTAAAAATGGATTACTGGAAGTGAATAGAATTTACAGAATTGAATTTACGTTTTTTTGGAAGTTTATCGTTGAAAGGTTGAAGAAGACAGACTTGCCGAGTCGTGAACATCAGTCCGACTCGTGAAGCTCTTCACGAGTCGTGAAGTCGAGTCTTTCTTCTTCACTCGTGAGCTTCTTCACGAGTCGTGAAGTTCAGCTTTTCTTCCTCACTCGTG